>JAAXNY010000005.1:2400000-3600000 GCA_013420905.1 Collybia mongolica
AGTTTCTGAGCAGTATTAAACAAATGTATTTAGTTGGTTGGCCGATTTCCAATAACATACCAAAGCGGTAAGGGGACACAATTCAGATGGCTTCATCACAATGGTACAGCCCACCGCTAACGCGGGGGCTATTTTCCAAGACCTGAGAAAGTAAGCACATCAATCAGAAGGGGAGAAAAGGACAAGAACCGACCACATATTGATTGGGTAGTTCCATGGGATGCTAGTGAAAGTTGGCATAAGTATACAGTAGATCCTGGTACTGTGCCAAACGACACACATTTGACCACAGACCCCAATCGGTTCATGTCGAGTGAAGGAAAATTTACTTTTGTTGTCCACTTCCAATGACTGTTCAAACAATCAATCTGAATCAGACCTTCTTAAGTGAATCTGAAGGTGTGTCCAGACCTGACCAATGAGTTTATCTGCCCAACCAGCGTAGTATCGAAGGCATTGGATAGTATCTCCAATATCGAAGTCTCTAAAGCATGTGTGAGCTTGGGAAGTCCCTGTTCGGGGAATCATGGACAACCTCGCAATCCTGACTGGCTTTCCGTTATTGAGCGACTCTAACTCTGCAAGCTCTTGTGCATCTCGCTCGATAAGGTCTGCGAGCTTGTTGATCAGTCTAGATCGTTCAAAACCTGTGACATTTTTCCCCCAGGTAGTCTTGAAGGCTTTCCTTGCTGCTGCGACAGCCACATCTATGTCTTTTCGGGAGGCTGCACTCGATGAAGTCAATACTAGTCTCCTTCCTTGATTTACAACCATACCAGCAACGACAGAACATATAACTTCCTCAGTCGACGGATTGATAGCACTGATTTCTAATCAGTGCTGACGGTGATCGTCGAAAAATTCTAACCTACTGGATCAACTCTTGTGAATCGACTGATGGGACGAACTCATTGTTGATAAATAGGCCTGTTGGAACAGAAATCTGCTTGTTGAGAGAGGGGATGTTAATACTGACAGAGTGTGCCATGGTGTGGTAATTTCGAACGATTGTGAACGAGTGAATCAGCTGACAACACTAGAAGTACCTAAACAAAGTCAGTAGGTAAGGGAAAATAGTTCAGATCATGGGTGGGTGCCGGTATTTCTTCAAAGATCAATAGTTTGGAATTAAGGTACGTCCTTGTGCAATGTGCCTCGGATTGGATGAATCTCACTTGAATTCTGTTATTTTTATTGATATGAACAAAATCAAGCCATTTTACATCTAGCACTGATTCAAAAAGGCCAGTTAGACTGATTGCTGAGTCATCGAACCAACACCGTGACTCACTAGCCTTAGGTGGGCCATCCTGTTCCTCAGGTTCCTCCTCCTTCGAAAAAATGACAAGTCACAGGCGATATTCTTGATTTCATAGTGATCGTGTCAGACTAGAACTAGAACAGCAGGCCACATTGCAAAGGACGTACAGACTCAGAGCCGCCAATTCGGTATCAGCTGCTTCGTTTGTGACGTTAAGTTACAGTTTTTTTGTTAGAGAAAGAACTGATGGTTATATGGTCAGTATCTCAGGCTATAACCTGGCTTTTACTTGCGGAGTCGAAGCTAGGGAATGTGTGCTCAGGTTTAGTCCGCATTGAGTGTTCGGCTTTCGAGGATGAAAGCCCCAAAACAGGACAATCACATCGTCAAGTTTGTGATTCCTTTCATTCGTATGTGGAACACTAGTACTCTCGGGCGTCCTCTCGGACTTCTATATCTCTGCCCGAGTTTGCGTAAGTTCGGGCTTTTCTCGCTCATTATGTATTTTCCAGACTCTGCTGATGCCAAGTTCAACAGCAACTTGTGATCGTTCAATAGTTTAGTGAGTAATCAATTTCCCTCAAGCTTTTATTGACTCACGATGATGCAGATCCATCTACGGGACTATGTGGAATAGGACGTCTACTATGTATCAGCGTGAGCTGCAGTTGCCCATTAAACTTCAATAATGTTCAACCCTAAAAGATAGTATGAGCCATTTCTGTACATCGTCACGGACTCTTCGCGCATCGCAGTTTGAAAAAATTCCGGGCTCCAGATATGGCGGGATAATACGATAATACTTTCTGCATCACTTCATGTGATACGTCGTCGGATTATGCCTCTTGGCGCTAGCTGGTGATCACCTTCATTGAAGCTTGTGGACTCTTGGCTTGAAGGCACGCATGGGCCATTTTGGCATATCCTCCGAAATATTCAAGAGTGTGTTCTCCTGTAATGCATAACATAGATCACCTGGCTTTTTCAACTCATGGCATTCTTCTAACATAGTGCGGGTCGTTCTGTCTAATTTTGCAGCCCTATCGCCTCATCAGCGTTGGGGGCCTCCCACCGTGCATTTCGAATCAAATGGGACTCGGCATATACCATAACAATTAATGAAAAAATGTCGTCGAATTTATCGTTGGCAATAATATAAATTCTCGGAAGCCACAAATTGAAGCCTGTTCTCCACATGGTACAGGACACGCACATGCCTAACGTCCAACATTTGACGGCCTCCCAGCCAAACAGAACTATCAAATAATCTATAGCGACCAATTCATCTCCTGCGCATATCCATCCAGCGGTCCAGGTGCAGTGTTTCACGGCTGTTCAACTCACAACGTGGAACACAGGAGAATCAAGTCTAGATGCCAGTCATGCGCAAAGCCCGATCGCAATTTATGCGAGTGTGTCAGGACATATTCAGTCGATTGTCTGCTCCTTGCGTGGCTAGAGATAGAACTCAACCTGGCGGCCCGCCAAATAGCAGTGATTCCGCGTGTCCTCTATAATGTTGCTCATGGTCTTTCTTGTAGATCAACCTGTGACCCAGATGAGCGGCCTTTATGGGGGGGACCTTTCAAGGGAGAAGTTTGCAACCATACGATGATGGAGGTAGATGATCCGGATACCTAAGCTCAATGAAGGTTTATAAGGAGGAAAAGCTCAACAATAAACTCAGGAGAACTATCTCAACGTTTTCTCGCCTTCTAATTCGCGGAAGTCTGCAGTAACTTCCAAATGGTGTCTTTCAACAAATTCTTCAGCTCCGTCTTTCTGGCCGTTGCCTATGCATCTGTTGCAGGAGCAGGGCCTTCGTCAACTGCGATCAAACACGAGACCCACCGTTCTAGGCATGTTGGACGTGGCCTTAGCCTCGAGAGTTTCCATCCCCCAACGATTTATAAGGTATGTTATCCCTCACTCTTTCGAATTCGTGTTGGTGATGACTTGCAATATTCCAGACCTTCGGAGCCGGAATCGAGCAGCCGGCCTCATTTGGCCCAACCACCATCGAGGGCTCGGCGGTCGCGTTCGTACAGTCAGAACTCGGCGTCTCTGCGGATGAAGTCGTCTACAAGAGTGGTTACTCGACTGACTCAGCAAAATATGCCTATGTCAAGCAACACCACGTAAATGCTTCCTTAATTTGTATAACGTCACGAGTTTATGGGAATACTAATATAGGACGGGGTGCCATTTGCTAATGCAGTTGCTAATGTTGCTTGGAAAGGCAATAAAGTTGTCTCTTTTGGATCATCATTTGTAAAAAAGAGTGAGTGGCTCTAGGATTTGGATTACAGCTTAGTTTACACCCTAGCAGCAAGGATCGCACCATCAAAGCCAACCGTCGATGTCAAATCCATTATCCCAAAGACTGAAGAAGCCTTAGATGGAAAGTATAATAATCATCCTGCTTCTCTTGAATACCTTGTCCGACCAGATGGCTCCATTGCCCTTGTGCATGTCGTACAAATTCAGAACGAAGAAGTTGGAACTTGGTACGAGGCATTTGTGGATGCCCATTCAGGAACTATCCTGTCTGTCACAGATTTTGTTTCGGATGCTTCGGTGAGTATTGCATGCCAAACTTCAAGCTCAAAAAAGAGTCTTGACATCTTGTATGAATACAGTACACCGTCCTTCCCATTACCAAGCAAACACTCCCAGAAGGTCTTGAGACCCTTACGAACCCGCAAGATGCCTTAGCCTCTCCTGCAGGGTGGCACACCGTCGGAAGTACAAACACGACAACGACCGCGTACGTGCCCTTAAAGATGTGTGATCGGAAGTTTAGCTCAATTTATTTTGCATTAGGGGGAATAATGTTGTCGCGTACAAATCCTCTCAGAATGCCACCACTTCCCAGAGCTCCACTGGACTCAACTTTAATTATTCTTATGACATTACCCAGGCACCTACAGTTCAAGTAAACGTCGATGCAGCACGCGTCAACGCTTTCTATGCTATCAATACTATCCACGATTTCGCTTACAGATATGGATTTACGGAACAAGCCTTTAACTTCCAAGCGAACAACTTTGGAAAGGGCGGGAAAGAAAATGACCGGGTCCTGATGTCTGTCCAAGACGCCTCAGGAACTAATAACGCAAATTTCGCCACGCCTCCTGAGTATGCTTTAGTTTCCTTACTATTGGTTGTATAATTTTCCTCATCTTGAATAGTGGCCAATCAGGGACTTGCCGCATGTGAGCTCTATTTTCTATGTAGTTGAAGTATGCTCATGAGACATATTTACAGGTACGTTTGGACTTACACAAATGTGAGTGCTTCAAGAGCATGGTAGTTGAATTTAGGTAACTGAGCTCCTTGGAATTAGCCTAAGCGCGATGGCGATATGGAGAATGATATCATTGTTCATGAGATGACTCACGGGATCACTAACCGAATGACCGGGGGCGGAACCGGACGATGTCTGCAAACGACAGAGGCTGGAGGAATGGGTGAAGGGTGGTCAGACGCAATGGCTGAGTAAGTTACACTTCTCATCTGGGCGGAACGTCTATTACTTACCGGGGATCTAGGTGGACTGAGCAAAAGTCTTCTGCTGTCCCAAACTACGTTTTGGGAGCATATGTAACGAACAATCCCAAGGGTATTCGCAAGTATCCTTATTCAACGTCCACGTATGGATTTTTTTTTTACTCGTGTAAGAATGTATCCTTATATAACTCTCAGAACGACCAACCCTCTGAGGTATTCCAGCGTCAAAGCTCTCAATGAAGTACACAGTGAGAGCCTTCCAGTGTTGCTAGAGATATAGGACCCATCCCCAACTTTGGATTTTACAGACATCGGAGAAGTCTGGGCGAACATGCTTCATAATGTCTATGCAGCTCTTGTGACACAGCATGGATTCTCATCCACAGCCAGGACAAACCCGGGCGGCACCCAGGGTAACATAGTCTACCTTCATCTCTTCTTGGATGCGCTCTCTTTGCAACCATGCAACCCCACCTGTCAGTATATTCCGTGACCTGTGGTCTGTATACTCATTGCTCTATAGTTATCTCTGCCCGTGATGCATGGATACAGGCGGATGCCAACCGATACGGCGGTGCCAATAAGTGTCTTCTCTGGAAGGCATTTGCAAGCCGGGGACTCGGTGTCAAGGCTGCAGGTTACGTCGACGATTCCTCAGTTCCTGCCGGGTGTTGAGAGTGGGGATTTTGTGTACTCCTTTGATAGATGTTCGTTGTGCATCCGCAATAAAGACGCTCTTCCGGATCAGTTTGAGCCAACTTTTCGTGAAAGAATTATCCCCGATATCATAATTGAAAATAGTGATCATGAGTTTGTGACAAATTGTGACTGTGTGACATATGCCCGAAGAATCCCGAGTTAAAAAGCCGAGTTGTATTCACTCTTCACATATTGAATATCGAATCATGTCCCTATCGCTCCTCGTTCGCTCGCCCATCGTTCGTCAACACGTCGTCTCTCGTGCACGTTCTTTGCACACAACTCCTTCAGTCCGCTCGGCTGGGCACGGCGAGTACAAAGTCGGTTCACGCGTTTCAGTTCAGATTCAATGATTGATGTATTCTATAGTTCGTTCCCTTCTCTTACGATAAAAAGGTTCCATTTGGTGCTAAGGTCGCTTTTTACATGGTCAGCGGGTTCAGCATCCCGTTCCTGTGTGCTAAGTGGCAATTGTAAGCTATTTTTGTTTACTGTACCATCTAGCTACTAACGAGTTGTTGAAGACACAAATCTCAGGGCGCATAAAGGTGGATGAAACTAGAGTTGCTCAGAACTAAATATCAATTGGGTCGGCCCACATAATATAAGTGTCAGGTTGAAACTTTGGTGCCATGCTCAATCCCCAAGAATCATGCCGTCTTCGAATTCTGTTTCTGATAAAGCACTCCCAGAGGGCTTGTCATATCCTGAAGGACCATCCTCAAGATCTCGCATAATATCCTCTAAATCACCTTTTTTCTGCTTCTTCTTGGACACAGTGCGGCAATCGCAAGTTCTTGTTACAAAATTTGCGTCCCCTTCAAGCGCATCCAAAGCGGACAGAGAAGCGCGTCTGGCTGCGACTGTCGGTGTTGAATCTTCTCCACTTGATAGTACAACATCATGCACGACCACTGCAAAGGATATGTAAGATTCACACTCAAGTATGGTTGGGTGAATGTTACCATGGCATAGTGTATTGTTACCATTTCTTCTCTTAGTGATCTCAAATTGGTGGCATCCTTGAGCTTGGAATAACTCGAACAAGATTTTTGTTGGGTGGTGGGAGAGTGTCTTTAGCATGATGTGTTTGTCGTAAAAAGGCTTTAGCACATTGTCAAACAAGGCTTCCACGCCAACTGGTGAAAAGTCGTCCGAAATGTAGATAGCCCCCGCTATTGACTCAAGTACATCCGAGATTGCCTAGCAAATGCGCTCAGTTACATTTCTCGCAACACGAACGTGCTTGCGCCAGTCACCTTGGGTGGTTCAATTTCGAGCCAGTATTGCCCGGGTGATCGACCTTCCCTTTCGGCCGCCCGATATTCTTCGTTTTGCTTAGTTCTGATGGTTGTGACATATTCCTGTATACTCGTGGCCAAAGTATATGATTCATATAAGAGATGCTCGTGTAGTCCAGACCATACGCAAATAGCGGCAAGGGCCGAGTTTGAGACCATGGCACTCTGTTGGTAAGTCAAGGTAATCTTTCAAAAGACGGTTCAAAAGATGAGATATGATTGATTGCCTTTAGGAGTGTTAAACCACCAGGGGAAAGTTGTTGATCTCGGTCGTAAATGTGGCGGATCACCACTGAATAACACTGTTAACCTGGATGTACATCTTGTCAAAGGCAACCTACTGAAATCGAGAACGGCATCTCCTACGAACTCTAGTCTTTCGTATGAAGTTGACTCGAAGCCTTGTATAGATGGATGTGTCTTGAGGACAGTAACATATTAGGTGAATCAAACGCAAGCGAATTTCGAATTTACCAGAGCTTGTGCAAGTAGATGTGGGCGGGCGATTTTGTGCCTAATGATATTTTCCACTTTTTCGATAGACTTTGGTTTCAATTTTGCAGTGATCTTTGGTGGAGGGGCTTGGGCTTTGCGACCAAAGTCCGACCATTGTCTGATATTCGGAATAGGAATTCCAAGCGCCTTTGTCGCATTCAGAGCCACTTCACGTCCCCCCGAAATATAAGCTGCTCCAATGATGGCTTCTGCTACATCGGCGATTGCCTGTGGACAACAATTTATCACGACAATTGACAAAATTTGAATCCGAATACCTTATCGCCCAAGGACTGTGCAGTTGGGGATTGCTTTTGCCTCTTCTTTTTCTGATATGTACTGTTGTCTGACGCTTCGTGGATTTTCAAGTTGCTTTGTGCCAACCAAGGAAGATCCGGGGGAAGCGGCGGCGATGGTGGTTCTACTGTATCTGTATCCCCAGGGATATCCACAGGACTTTTAGACCGAAATGGTGGTGCCGAAGGTATATAGAAGTTTGGGGGGTGCCAAATTTTGGAAGCAAATGGTTTAGCCTGTATATAGACGGGTAGATTGATATTGCAGGCGCATTGAAGTAAAGTCTTGTTGCTAATTATCATCAGTCGGGCAGCGTGCAAATCACCCTCGCTGGACGCGGGGTGGGTGACAAAGACATAAACTGTAGATAGGTACTTCAAAAAAGCATCCCCTTTTCTACCATTGAGTTCTAGCATATCTAATCATAGGAAAGTACATACCGAGCAATTCCAAGCGTTCATAATCGTGTTCGACACCAGCAGATGGGGCACATATTGCCATATAAAGTAATTCTTCGGAAATGGCGTTATCGAAGTATTTGGTGTTCAACTCTTTAACCAGCAAGAAATCATCTATTCTTCGGAAAATTGAAGGTAAAAGAAGTGCCATGTGCAATGTGCTGCCGAGTAAGATATTAGATGCATCGATTATTTCGAACTAGTTGGCAACGTACCTTGCAGGTATGGTGGACTTGGCACAGAGTTCGGGTATAAGGTCTAATAACATGTTAGGCCCAATCTCCGAGTTGACAAATAAGCATACACTTGGCAGGCGACTTCGATGACTCTGACGGTAGTTGAGATGTGGGGTTCAAGTGGTTGAGAGAGGCTGGTATCCTTGACACCTCCATTATAGGTTGATCATATTCTTTCAATCCTTCAAAGCCTTTTCGCCGCGCTTTACAAAAATCGACTAGACTTTCATACTCCGCTTCACGCTGAGGAATGCGTGAGTTATGTTCATGCCATTAAAGACATACAGAGATACATACCGGACTGTCCAAAGGTTTGCTCAAGGGCGTCAAATCTGGTCTTATTCGAACAATCTCATATCGTCGCGTAAACTCGACCCAATTATCTTGAATTACAGCGTCTGCTACGTCCCGTTGCAGCTCTTCGATGGACCCCATCTTCAGTGTTATGGCGTGATCACGTCCTGCAAGGGTGACAAGATCCCATGGAACAAATTCGGTGACATTAGGCAGCGATAGACTTGGCTCGCTGACCCCCATAGAGGAGACAGCCTCCCTCGCCAGAGGTGCAAAAAAGTACACCATTTTGGGTATCTCGCAGGCATATGGCTTGTTCAAAACAACCCGTATCAGCCTGACGGTGTATAGATGAAGATTGTGTAAGCGGTCAGCCTCAACTTTAAAGGCCGCGCCCCTTCGAAAGTTAATCCTGGTTGGAACTCCTGCACAAAAGAGGTTGAAACTGGTCATGTCGGGAAGAGATCTCCGTGTTAGTATCAGAAATGGTGCTCGAGGATAGACAGATGCCTCTGTATCGTTTGTGGATATAATGGTAGGGTATAGAAGTGTGAAGGGGGCCGATTCACTGTTCGTCCAAAATTCAGGCTCCTTCCTTAGATATAAACGTGTGCCCGGCGTTTTTTTGTCAGAAGAGTTCAGTGAAGGTAGATACTTAATTTTATCACCAAGGAATGGGTCAGAAGGGATTGGGAAAAAACGATAGTCAATGATTCCTGCCGCTACCAGTGCCTCGCAGGCGTTGTAACACGCAGTGCGTCTAGCATGTGCCCTAGAGATCGAAGGAGATCCAGAAATTCCGTTGGCAGGCGTCCCCGGAAGAATGATTGTGCAGAGATATGTGCGGGGAGTCCCAAACTCTCGCCGTTCATGGTCAAATTTGAAAAGGTTTTGCCCAACAAATACTCCAATATTTTGAGATGCCAAACTCGCCGCTACGCGGTAAATAACACTTGTAGCATCTTGTAGATAGATCCGACCGCCAGCAGTTGGATCTTTAATGAAACCACTGGGATCTTCCTCATCCTCGGTGCCAGATGGATAGCTTTTGTTTGCTTCCTGCAGGGTGCATGGGGGGACGGCGCTGTGGAAAGTGGTGGCAAGTACCTCTGTCCACCACAGCATATCTGTGTCCAGTTGGGTGATTTTAGATAAGATGTGGCGGTGGACCTCGTTGTTCCGTTCGACCATATGTACTAAATGACTTTCGCGTCCACGAGTACAGGAGCGGACATAAGCAAGAGACACCTGACTTTCGAAAATGTCGAAGCTAAAAGGGTGCAAAAAATTCAGCTTAAGCCTCTGGGTATATTGTTTGTACGTGCCGAATGACAATCGATGCCTTAGGGACGTCGAGATCCTCAACCGATTTGGTAGCGATAAGGAGATTGTACGATCCAGTTGCGAAATTGTGAAGTATTTCTTGCTGTAAAGAATCAAAATGGATCAGGAATGCAGAGGTGGACATCAAACGAGATTGACCTGACGTTCCGGGGTCGCGAGTGGACCATGTCCCATCAGAGCACAAGGGCGAAGAAAAACAAGTTGTTCATCCAAGGTACGAAGTAGATCCACTATTACGAAAGCAGTAGCATGCCGTTGCACTATTTGCAGTCGGCCATCAATAGATAAACTATCCAAAATCATCTTAGCTCACCGAAAACAATGCCTCGAAAGCCCGCCCCTTGAGGCTTGCATGACTTGAGCGTCTGAACGAGTTTCAAGAATTTGGGAGTTACGTTGAACCCCCGTGAGCTGGCGTCGAGGTTTGGCATCATGAAGGTCCAGTTTTTGACTTTATCTCGGATTTGACGCTGGATTATGGGTACAGATTGGCCTTCTTCATCCTCTTCCTCATATGAGGGTTGAACAACAGCTCCGATGTCTTTGAGCGCACGCCGCCATATGAGGTCAGATGCGCAAGACCCTATTTCGCTTAGTGCAAGTTGTGACGCGTTGAAGTGCTCTCGAAAGATAGTGCGAGAACGATCAAGTAGCTCGAGCTGCTTGAGGAGCCTGCCTTCGATTCCTTTGTCAGACTTTTCATAGGGAATGACAATCTCATTCGGGCGATCAGGAAGCGCCAGGATCTCTTCTCGTTTTTCTGTTGAAACACCAAAAACTTTAGAGTGCAAAGTCGTCTCCAATTTCAACATTGCGGAATCAAAATGAAACCCATGTTCCGGCGGAGGAGTTGCAAGTGCAAATATACGAGGGCGGGAAAGTGCGTCTGTCACACGATAAAAGTCATTCATGATCTGAACGATGGGAACAGAAATGTGCGAATCCTGATCTTGGATATTCTGTACATCAGTTATCACAAGGACGTGAAGTTGGGTAATTGCAAGAGTTCCACGGAGTAGAGAGTCAAGCAATGACTGCTCAAGTGGTCAGATTCGAGGGATGCAAGATAAACGAAGGGCTCACGGTCGAGGGAATGACCACGATATCCTCTTGCAGTAACTTTGTCCATGTTTCCCCTCCTGTTTCAAGTGTTGTTTTATCGTACTTTCCTATAGTGTAACTTGGGGCTTCAGCCTTGACTCGAACAACATACTGTGCGACCTCCGAGTCGCGGCTAAAATCAATGTGTATTAGTGGAATTAAGCGTGAGGCTGAAGGAGGGTGCATACTCGACCACTATTAGCGCTGTGCGATGTCGAGCAGTAGTAGAGTTTCGGCGACGTCGTTCTACCTCTATGCCCCAAACAATAAATTGGACTAGAGTGTTAACCATGGCTGCAAGGAGTGTCATCGATGGCGTATGTACATGATCAATGGGCTTGACTTACATGTTAATGATGGAGCGATGGCGATGGCTGTGATGGAAGAATAAGCTTATAGCATCCATTATGAACAGTCAAGGATAACAATTCACTATTTTCGCGTTGGGCATGTTCCAAGACTTGGTCTTGGAGCACTGCCAGAGCAGGTGGTGCAAACCGAATCAAATCATTCATTTCTGGGAGATGGTTTCCAATTGAATCATGGCTAGCTGGTTCAACAGGCTTTGCTTTTTTGAATAAAGAACCGTCTAGGTATGTTTCGTGATCAACATCTTTCCGAGAGTGTTCGTAACTCGATTGGTCAGTGGGCAAGAGAGAGTGCAGGCTGGTCTCAGAGGGAGGAACTGCCTCAACAATATCGGAAGACGACGCGTCGTGGTGAGATCCTTCCAATGTCCCTGCCTGGCCGCTATCAAGCCCGATCTGTGATTTACTTGATAGGTCCGCCTGCTTCCATGTCTGTTTCCATATTTTCAACATCTCGGATGCTGGCATGAGTTTTGAGCGAGGTTTTCAAAGTGGAGGTAAGCTTGAATGATTTTCGGGTCACGTGTCACGAACAGGCTAGATTCTAAAAAGTTATGCTTTATAATTGTGACGTTGATGAACTCGCTCCTCGTCACCAAAAACGCTGTTCTCCATGTATAAGTAAGAGCAGGAGTCGTCTGGCAATCCAACTACAGGTCACCAGGTTATTCATGGATTACAACAATGCTACAGTTGTGCACGTACTTGGAAAGCGTCTTGATGGTGATCACAACTTACTGCCTGTTTCAACACAGAGAAGGCGAGTGACCTCTGAACCGTGCCTGCCTGAACGTCTCCCGTCTAGTGGTATGTTCAACAACCCTAATCGTTTTCTTCAATAAATCATATAATTATTCCAAGGCTTTCTACAACGTGAAGCCGAAGACCTAGCACCCAGGGCCATTCTTCGACAGTTACGTCGCTCACCTACCCCACCGACCGAATCTGTCGATACACATGAATGCGTACCGGATCCTGCGCGCAGACAAAGCGTATCGTCAACGACGTCCCCCCCGGTCATTTCCACTTCAACTTCACTCACAAACAATAGAACTTCGGGATGGACAGAGCCACAAGTTAGTCCCGTTATTTATCACACGACATCACACACAGACACACCTATCTCAATAGCCGTTTGAAGTGTTCCGGGCAATCGAGTCCAAAGACCTCATGTTTCTCATGGAAATACGTGATCGATCTTTTCCTGTATGTCCGCCGAACAGAATTCAAGGAGAATTTATTCACAACGTAAGCAGCTTCTCCTCCGAAAAACAGGCGATGCTACTCCCCTACTGCATGCAATGCGAATTGGACAGTCGCACCGAGATGTAGCAATTGTCCTCTTGGGCGCCTTTTCACGTTGGGTGAATCATCTAAACGACGACGATATTCCCAAGCCGCGCACCAAGATGATCTTGAAGGCATTGCGTACGTTTTTTCCCAGATTCATGATTGTTCCAGCATTTATGTCTACACAGGAACTAACCTTAAACTTGCCATTGACTATGGACTAGCGAAATCTCAGAGTGATCTCACTGCATCATTCTTACAAACTCTCATCATGAGTGAAGGGGACAAATGGGTCTGGTCCCAAGTTTCATCTATTTCGCGGGCATTAAATGCAGGCACTGAAGGCCAACCTGTGAAGGCTGCAGATTCCGCGGTTCGACGTTTTGCTACAAAGGAGCTCGGCAAGGCTCATGCTATTGCTACTCTCGAAGACTAGTATGTTTTAATCGCGTACTCTGGCGGAAGTTGCTAAATTAAGGCGGTCTGTTCAGTATAGCAAACGCGACTGGGTTGGTTATCCTTATTTGACAGTGTTTGAGCTAACGCACTCGCCGTTTATCCCAATAGAGACTTGCTCATGTTGAGTGCATGGTCCAATGTATTAGAGACAGTCCAGGCCGAGGCCATACCTGTGTGTTAGTTGTGATATCCTAAATCATGGTCTAACTCTTTTTGCCAAGTCATACTATTTCGCCCGCGATGATCGTGTCTATAAAGCTTTCGTCGACAGATTGGATCAACACAACCTTGCCATTCAGGCTTCTCTCACCCGACGGTTAAAATGGCAATTGCGAATCCTCAGGACCGTTCTAGCAGGTCGAACGACGACATATCGTGTGAGTCCAAAGCTCATTATTTCCCAATACTTTCATTTATAGACCCTCAGAAAAAAATTGAGCTGTTAGCGGCCGAATTGGACGACGGTGATGGTGTTTGAAGCTTTGAGCTCACTTCATGATGTCGTGGCAACTCCATGGACTTTCATACACGTTTGTACTAACACTCACAGGTTATATCAAACACTGGATTCTCGATGTTCCTTTTTCACACTCGCAGTATTATTCATTGCTCGTATAAGGTGCCTGGCCAGCATAAGATCGCACCCGGTCTTTGGCGTATCATCGAGCAGATAGCGAAATTACGAATTCTTATCTGGTACGGTAATTTGACCATTGTCGGACTTGCCACTTTGGTGTCATTTGTGACCGACATTGGCCACATACCAACCTTACGAATTCGTCGAAGGCCGTCAGGCGACATTGTTCTTGCATCCGTGTTGTCCAAACTATCTATAAATGATAATGTATTTATGAAAATGAAAGGCGGGTCGAAATTTCCAATCTGAGGTCTCTGGGTTCTACAACAAGATCCGAAGATCCTTCCACCAGACATAACCACCCACTGTGGCTAATGCAACGACCGCTGAACCAAGATCAAGTTGGACAATTGTGTAAACCCAGATTGTCGCCAGAGCGGGGCACTGAACGGTAAGTTGTGGAACATCCCTCTGCACAGTTAGAACATACCTGTCGCATATTGATGAGCCAAGAACCCCAATTAATTAGATATAACATCCTCGTTCCCACAAGCACCGATAAAGCAAATAGAAACAACTGCATCATGCGATGCGATTTGTACCGTGTAGCTAAAAGAAACCGTTGTATTTGTTTCGTCTGCCTGGATCTATAGTGCTTACTGTAGAAAATAAATATTGATAGGACTGATGGAAATTGTGAGTGAGTATAAATCAATATGGCTTCTGTTACACACTTGGAACACCAGGGACCATCCTATCCATAACAACTTCAAAAGTGGGCCGCTTCCGGTACTGAAAGTGGATTAATCTGCCACTGGTTAATAGAAAATTGTGGGCGAAGGCGTTCGACTAGTCCGTACATTTCCATTAATAGAAGTAAGAAACAGAACGGGATGATGAGGACGACAGCACCAAACATCTCGTCAGCGAATGGGGTGATATCCTCTTCGTGAGTATCCAGTTTGGGGATGCTAGCAATCTTTCCTATAACACCGGACTCCTTAATCAAGCGTAACTGCTCGTCTTCAGGAATTTCTATCGTGGTGTTCATGATTTGACTTTGGCTTTTCTTCTGAGTACGGCGCGCCATCAGGCGGTTTTGAATTCGTGGCGGGATGGACTTTGTCAATGAGCACCACTTATGTAATCGTGCCCTGCTTCTTTGATTATATAATTTACTGTGTATTTGTTTGTTTATTAGTTATCCCAAACAGGACTGAATATATTCAAAAAAGACAAAAAAGTTTTTTTCTGATATGATTGGCAACGATGGCGGGGGCCAATGAAGTTGACTTACTTGGAATCTTACAGACTCATGGACAACAGTTTTTACATTCCTTCGCAAACATGGACTCGATTACGAGGAAACGCAAGAGAAACGCGGACCCGTCTCCTCCGCCCAACAAAAATCAGCATGTCGCATCGTCTACAAACGAAGACGACGATGAGGAGGAATGGCGAGGAATTGCAGAAAATTCTGATCATGGAATTCAGTCAGAGTCTGAGGGCAACGAAGGTATATATTACATATTGTTTCGCCATGCTCAATAGACAATTGAACAACTCGTAGAATTTGAACAAGGCGACGACAATTTCACGGGAGAAAGCTCAGCTGCCCAAACGAACGTTACAGTGTTCAGGGATTCTTCATCATTCAAGGCACCCGCCATGGCTAGATCCAGACTTCAAATGAAGGCATTTATGGTGAGCTATTTGGGTTGTGCAAGTCAGATCAGCTATCTATACGTGCCAGTCATCCAAAGTCTCCAAAGTACGACAAGAGTTACCCAATGCCCCAGAGCTGGAGAAGACTCTAGTCGATATTGAGGACGAGCGGTATATTTCTTCAAGGTTGCAACTTTTACCCAGAAATCTCATGTAACATTAATAGCTCAAACGCTCAAAATGATGCACTACTCCACCGCCTAGTCCACACCAAGATCTTATCTGGCTCTTTAAACCCCGACCTTGATCTCACACCTGCCCATCGACGAAAAGCATTTGCCGGGCGCATACTGGAATTATCAGGGAAAGTCAAGCTCGGAAAAGGGGAGAAGTCTGTACGCGAAAAGGAGAGAAATAGGGCAGCCAAGCACGTACGAGAAGGTATCGTCGAAAAGCAGAGAGAAAGAAGCAAACATCAGCTACAAGAGGTAAGCTCGGAGATACTTCTAGGAACTTCGAGTCACACTTATTCGTTTATTTTAGGCGAAGAACATAGGTAACTATCACCCAACAATAAAGAAAATTTTCGAGCCATCGTCTGTGCCTCCCTCCAAAAAAAGGGAGCGTGGTCTCAAGTTGGGTGTGGGAAAATTTACTGGAGGCTCACTGAAGCTTAGTCAAGAAGAGATCGACATCGCTGAAGGAAAAGCATCTGGTCGAGGTGACTATCCTGTATTTGATCGTGGACGTGGTCAAGGAAGTAGGAAGCGCTTGCCACGACTATCACTGTAAAATCTGCCACATCAGAGGACCTCCCGACACTCACACCGCAAGCAACGACTCTTCCCCCCCGCGAGAAATACATTTCGACAAATAGGTCCTGCTGCCATAGGAAGGCGCACGGGAAGATACACTTCCTCTCGCATTGCGTCTTCGTATTCTGTTAATAAGTTGCAAGGGTTGACTCAGAAATGGAGTGCCCACAAAGGAATCTGATGACCGTGATCATCTATCAATATGATGTTCATCGCATCGCTCGGGACCGACGCATAGCTTATGCTTGATTCGGCCTTGGTCGGAACGCTGCTGGAATATACCAACCAAATCAACCAGGAAATTTTATGGTGCCCACCTTCGAGATATACGAGAACAATCTGATTGGCTCGCCTTGTGCCTATAAAGTCGCAGTCAAAACATCAAATCAAACTTATAAAATACAGACCTTACATGCCGACACGTTCATTGCTACCATCTCTCTTCCTTAATAGCCGTCCAAAATCACCAGTTCTAATAAAGACATTGTCATTCGAAGCTTCATGGTTATACCCTTCTATCGCATTTACCGATAAAGCTCGTTGCCATGCTCGTCTTGCACAATAGTTGGGGAAACCCTCCTTGGCCCCTTGACTGATTTACCAAAACGACCTACTCTGACCGCCGGTCAATCCATGAACATTGTTGACAAGTTCGGAGTGATGAATTACCTGGATACCTCGTTCCCTACCTCATCTTTAAATATAACGTTCATTCCTCCAGGAATAATGTAATAATACAGCTCTGGCTCCGAGTCGCCCGTGTTCCAAACCTCATGCTGGTAAATGGTAGGCTAAGCCGTCCTAGTTAACGGCTATCAAATTTGACTGTACAAGATATCCAGTGCTTACCCCGACAATCTCTGTATTGGGCGGATGTGCTCCGTTGTTGTTGAAGGACCCAGAATTTTTTTCATCCACACTAGTCTCCATGTGATTCTGGTAAGTGAGGGCACGCTCTGTTTCCTTGTCATCTCATCAGTTCAATATCTAAAGTATGAAGTGTAGAAATGTGTACTCTTGCTGCGTGCGTGTTCGGATTTCTGAACCGTTCACGACGATCCAATTCTTCCCGATACCAACCACCCTCGGATATTGTTGGGCCATGAATTTCTTGGGAATGAGCAGAATGGTTAACAGGTATATACGCGTCTTGGTCACCAAGATCTCGGTGAATGGCAGTTCTACGACCATCAACTACATGTTGCCACATGTCTCCGAACCTCTGAGACGTCTCCGAGCTATTTGAAAGTGAATTGATATCTGCCGGATATCTGTGAACTGAAGGAATGGGGCTCCAGGACCTGGAGGTTTCTGAAGGGTTGAAATGATCAGGCAACTTCTGGGAGGGACTATTTGTGTTCTGGTCATGGCTTGCGGCAAATTCATGGTATTCAAGAAGCTGAAACGGGTTCGAAGCTTGGAATTTTATAACTTATCAAGAATCCTCACAGATTCTGCAGTATGCCAGCGCTTTATTTTATGATCAGGGTTCCTTGTTATTAAAGAAGAATTAGACACGAAGGGTTCACTCACCTGAGGATTCCTTGTATCAAGTTCAAATTCCATATCATTCTTGACTTGGGCTCTTTCGCGTATGTTGTAGTTTCGATGTCCTTGAGCCGACGAACTTCTATGCGACTCGAATTGCTTTCGTTGGCGGGGCCCGCGGGCAAAAGACTTAAAGATACTGGAGAACGGCATGAGAGGCAAATGTGCGAAAACTGGGAATTGACGCAGTCTTCTTAACAGGAAGGCACGAGGTCAATCAAAGCCTAAACGCATGTATTCCATGATACAAATAGGAAATCCACAATGAGGCAATGAATTCTCTATCCTGGACCGAGGGACTAGTCACATGGAAACCTGTCGAAGGTGTGGTGCTCGGCAAATGGACTAAAATCTGGAATTGAAAGGCCTGCTCAGATCCACGAGGCCCTTCAGGGTTAATGATATCTCCATATTACCAGCATCCGTCCTTTGGACTAATGTAAGTAATCATAAGCGCTGCGCTTGACTTTCACTCCATTGAAGTTGCCGGACGTAAGAAAGCGCCTGGGTGACTTTGCCAATCGTATCCGCAGTCGATCCGATCGAGGAAGAATCCACAGTATACCCGCTGTTCGTCGAAGATTGTACTGATAAATGTGCCGATAGCGTGTGGAGTGAAGATTGCAGGGCTTTTGAAGTTTCTTCCAAAGTTTGCTTAATACGTTTGGTTTGCATCTATAGACATTTATCTAGTATAATTATTGCCCGATTTATGCCGAACTTACTGAATCATCAATCAGACGCGGATCCTCAGAAATTGAAAAGCTCTAGGCTAGCATCAGTAGATGCACAAAGACTTGTGTTAGAACATGACACACCTCACGAGTATTGATAGTACCCGCCGACAGCGCAACCGGGGCGTTGCTCAAGATCTATGTCTCCAGCAATGAGGATCGGAAGAGAACAACATAGCTGAACCTACAGATGTAGATTCCTCGTGAGCTTCGGCATTCTCGCGAGAGTTTAGCATGTTCACTGTGCCGCTATCGTCAGAATTCAGAGGTCCCAAACCTACTGGGATTAGGCGCCCTCGACCGGCCCAGTCTACTTCCGCGAGATAAACATTTCCGCAGATTACACATTCCTTCGTTATGTATTAAAATTGAGATGGGAAAGGATAATAGTGTACACACCTTTCTGGGATCTTTTTCGCCACCTGCCTTTGGAGGTCGGACCAATGGAACTCCATAGCATCTGTCGTTTGGACATTCGTCGCCAAGCATGGCCCAACCTTTAAGAAGCCGTTTGCCGATCTCTGAAGAGGCCCTGTCCGATTGTTCACGGCGGCGCATTGATTCTTCGGTATCGACAGGAGGCGCGAAGATTGGTGAGCTGAGGGCACTTGATATTTCTGTGGGAGGTGTAGATGTCCGCGATATCCGTGAGCCGGAAGTGCGAGTTGAAGACGAGTCTGAGATGCTTATGGTCGGTTTTGATCGAGGAACTTGAAGTAAGAACATGAGTTGAATACTGATATTATGTCTGGTTTAGAGCATACCACCAGGTCTGTCGTCGCAATTGGCGCAAAAATGTGTTACAGGGATTCTTCCATTCGGGGAACGCATCATAGGAACGCTGCATCCTGGTGTTAGGCACGACTTGTCGGTCAAAACCTATGCATGGGCGAAAGATTACTTCAAAAGCGGAACCGTGGAACTTAAAGAAAACGGTGCTGACCCATCCTTGCAACATGTACTCACCCAAACGGTCAGATATGTCGATAACCGTACTCATCAGCCTTTTTGTATTGACAAAGTCTAGAGAAAGAGGCTTTATATGATTCGAATCGATTTCAAATTGATTATAACTTACTTTTCATGGAAAATCAAGTGGTTACGTAATGAACGGGCTTCATGAGTCACATGACGCGACGATCGTGTTCGGCTGCTGCTGTTTTTGGATTTGCCACGACTACCCTTGACCTGCTTAGCTTGTCTGCTACGCGGTTCTTCAATCGCCATATCCTGGGACATTTACATCCCATCCAGGCTTCATGAAGTGGGGAAGATACTGGCCAGAGTATCTTCTTGGCATTCTACTCTTCTTCCTGCAAGGACCTCGCTGGTTACGGAGCACACATGCCTCAGCTCCCATAAAAAGTGCTGGGTGGACTACACAGCGAAAAGTTGCCGCCCGGTATGTCATTAATGAACTGGAAGCCAATGAATATTCTATATGCATCGCAGCGAGAAAACACGTCAGCTCTGGTACCATGGATTTGACAACTACATGACTTTCGGTGTGTCATACCTACTTGTGTGCAGCAGTCCACTTCTAAGATTCGGTCCAACAGCCTTTCCGTTGGATGAGGTCTTTGGCCTGTTTATGATCTATCAAGGGAAATTATTAACAGTAGAACTGACAGCTGACCCCCCTTTCATGTTCTGGACAGGGACCAGACTGGACAAATCCGTAAGTGAGTTGTACGGTCTTGTATTGGTTATAGATATTAAAGGAACTTTAGTAAGAACATAGCCGCGAACGATGTTGCGGGTAACTTTTCTCTAACACTCATTGACGTTCTCGACACACTGGTGGTACTTGACGACCGACAAGGGTTTGAGAGTGCTGTTAGGAATGTTATACAATGGGTATCGTTCGATGTAAACACCAAGCCTCAAGTATTTGAGACCACTATCCGCGTCCTGGGAGGTCTCTTGTCTGGCCATATATATGCCAATCAAACGGGACAGCCGTTTCATTTACCATGGTACCAGGGAGAACTTCTTGGCATGGCGCACGACTTGGGAGAAAGGCTTCTCCCTGCTTTCTCCACACCAACAGGACTTCCTTATGCCAGGGTACACATTAATTGAGAAGAGTCATGAATATACTCACTGTTTTGATTGTAGATCAATTTGCGCCATGGTATATCGAAAGGCGAAACTCTTGAAACGTGTTGGTTTGTCAAACACTCAATAGGATTTTTACTAATCACCAACATGTCAGGCACCGCAGGTGCTGGGTCTCTGATCCTGGAATTTGCCACTCTGAGTCGTTTGACGGGGGACGATCGTTTTGAAAAGGCCGCGAGAAAGGTGATATTCCTATCCTTCGTTTCGTTGTATCTATCTGAATACTGGTAGGCTTTCTTTGGAATTTGGAACCGTAAATCAGACATTGGCCTTGTTGGAAATACAATTAACACCTTCACTGGGGTTTGTCACCCAAGATGTTTACCTTGAATAACTGTTTAGTTTTTCCCAATTCAGGCTTGGACGTCTCCTGAGATAACGGGAATCGGAGCTGGTATTGATTCTTTTTATGAATATGCCCTCAAATGGTATATTCTTAGTGGTATGAACGATCCTATTGTTCGCTTTCCGTATATCATTGATCATACCTTCAGGCGAGACGGAGTTTTTGGATGTATGGGACGATGCCTATGCTGCAGTCATGCGATACTCGAGGGCAATTGACGGCTTTTGGGTAAGTTCTACATGGTCTCAATGATAAATGACTAGATGGCCGTTTCACAGTATCAAACAGTCAACATGAACAGTGGTGATGTCGCTTACCATACTATCGACTCTCTGTCGGCCTTCTGGCCTGGTCTTCAAGTTCTGGCTGGAGATGTTCAAAACGCTATCAAACTACACCTAATATGTTTGTTCATCTCCTCCGTTCCCTACGGTATTATTCACTTCCTTTAGATTACAATTTATGGCGGCAGTATTCCGGGCTTCCCGAGGTTTTTGATACAAACTACAAACGAGCCACTTCACATCAGTATCCGCTCCGACCTGGTACAAAATATGACAATACGATCCTATGCAAAAACTTATTATATCTGTAGAATTCATCGAATCCACCTGGTACCTCTATCGCGTGGGTTACTTGACATTGATTCTAATGCCCTCCCGCCTACCATCGTTCTTTTCCACAGGCCACCCGGGACCCTTTCTACCTCGACGTCGGCGAGCGCGTTCTTTTTGATATCATCACTCGTGCAAAAGTCGACTGCGGCCTGACCGGGATCCAAGATCTCAGAACAAATAAACGTGATGACCGCATGGAATCATTTGCACTTTCAGAAACACTCAAGGTAGATCATATACATTGTTCTAGGCATATCACACCTCTCAGAGGATCGCACTAGTATCTCTACCTCCTTTTTGACGAGGATAACCCACTACACAGTGATGACTCAAACTTTGTTTTTACAACGGAGGGACACATACTATCTCTCAGCAAGGAACATCTCAAAACGATCCTACCATCTCCTAGTACAATGCGTTCGATTGACGGCCACCAATGCCCTGCATATCAACCCGTCATTCATGTGTTTGACAACCACTTAAAAAATACTGGCCTAGTAAAAGGTATTCAGTCCCGGGGTGATGCTGATTATGCTCGATATCTGGTTGGCCTTCTTCCAACCCAAGTTGATATCGACACATGGTCTCCCAATGGCTGGTGTGAGAAACCCCGAGTAGACCTATTTGTAAGTGAATCATTCATTTGTCACATCAGATACCCAGATAGTCCTATTTCAGTCGCAAGAATTCATTTTATCAGCAAATGGCCAAATTGTACCGGAGGACCTCAGCCCAAGTCTGTTGAAACTTGGTATCCTCCCAGATGGGTATATCATACAGAATGTCACTGGCATTCGTATGCGTATCGTTCGACGACTGGATAGTACGGGTTATGAAGTCAGAAAACGTAAGATATTTTCAGTTCGTGACCAGAAAACCTATGTCAATTAATCAAACATCGTAGTGGGCCACTATAACGTTAGGCCTGGTCACTTGGTTTACGTTAACGACTCCTCGCTATTCCTCCCAGATGGAAATAGTAACCCCCCTACAAAGCGCGATCCAGATGTTGACCTTCGATTCTACCTAGACGAAGTGAACCCTTTGTTTGAAGTCCAAACTGGAATGCAGGGTGTTCTGGACTCGTCGAATGAGTTCAATGTACTTGTCACTGGTCATCAGGGGCATTTCGGTGGAGATCTATCTCCAAAGGCACTCGCTGAGCAGAAGCATATGCGATTTGCCCAAAAAGAGGGGTTGGTTGTTCACAGGGACTTTGATAATACTCAGGGGTGCCATGCATATACGCAGTCTTATCCCGACGCTGTTCTACTTGTGCACAGAGGTGGCTGCACCTTCCTAGAAAAATTGCTCCAAGCGCGAGCAGCTTCGGCAGCTGGCGTCCTCGTGATTAGCGATGTTGATTCTGTTTTCAATCCAACCGCAAATCTCGATGAGCTCGAAGAAGCTGGAGATCTCAGCAACACGGCTATCGTTGTGCTCCCACAGAAGGCGGGCCAAGTCATTTGGGAGATGATGGACCGTGCCGAACAATGGGGTGCCAACCAGGTCATGGTAGCGCTGGATCACGAATCAAGGGCAAAAGCCCCTGATACAGGACAAACGCCAGAACAGAGGGCGAAAGATCCCAGCCGGATATTGTATATTAATAGCCACCCTCTGCTCAATACGAGATTGTTAGTTTGAATAACCAAAAATCTTCAATCATCTGATTGAACAATCGAGTAGGCTGGAGCATCTAACTTTGTCCCAGCCTTGAGGAACATCAGTTCGATGATAAAGAGGTATTCCAGAGTCTTTCCGCCCTGCTTGGCAACCAGCTCGCCGGCGGCGCGCGCAGAACCACCTAGAAGTCTGTTTAGAACAAATGAGATGTAGAGTTGGGTTGGCGTCGCGGACCTGTCGCTATCAGATCGTCGATAATTATCACGCTTTGTCCTGGCTGAATTGCATTTTCTTGCATCTCAAATATGTCCTGGATGTTCAATCGAGATGAATTGTGCAGTAAGGACAATTGAGAAACGCACCACCCCATACTCCTTTTCATATGAGGCATTGACACACGTTCCGGGAAGTTTTCCTTGTTTTCTGACAGGTACGAAGGCGGCTCCAAGCCTCAAAGCGATTATCGGACCAAGGAGAAATCCTCGTGCGTCAAGACCAACGACAACATCGATCTTTCTCGTGGGTGATTTGATGATAGTATGTGATGTTATGTGATGAAGAAAATGTGTAATGAGCGTTTCAAAAGTGATTGGATTACGCAGAAGAGGGAATATGTCGAGAAAAATGATGCCCTGGTATTGCGGTACGGTAAGGCCAGGCCACAATCAATTAGATCTGAACAGTCTTACCTTCTTCGGAAAGTCGGGATGAGATGTTAGCTGACCTTTGATGTACTCAACGTCCATGAGGAGAAGTCTGCGGTAACTTTGAGTGGTCGAAATTCTATTTTAGATTGGCCGCATACAAGTGTTTTTTTTGAGGATTATACCTATTCGTATAATATTTGTAATTTATTTAGGTTAGACGGCGTGCTACCAATGTTCGACTTACATCAAAGATTGGTTTTGCCCCAATTCATTGTCAAGAAACGAAGTAAATGAACTTAGATATCACACGAGTAGGATGCACGCGGCGGGAAACGATATAGCATAACGTATGTACTAAACGCTCGACTGGATGAAAGGGGGTTCTAAACTGACTCGAGGACTTCCGGCTCTTTGAAGTCTTTCGCTACCCGCGTGCCTGTTTCCTGGGGAAACAAAAAGAAGGGATGAGCTAAATTCGGACACAAGGGAGGGAAGAACATACATCGGTAGACTCCCCGTGGAGCTCAAGCAGTTTGGAGACGTCGAACTTCGGTGCTTTCAGGATTTTCGCCTTGCGCACGTACACGTTCTGAAGAGGGTAGATGCTCCTTGCCGCCTTCTCAATCTCACGACCGATCGCCTCAGGCACAAATTTCTGAACTAGCTCCTTCAGATCACAGCTTGTTGCCTCCCTGGTCATGATTTCGAACATCTTCTTTCTGATCTCCCGAATTTGACTAGATTGTGCATATGTAGTTTTTCTCACTTGTGATGGTCTCCGCTTGGTGAACCCGATAGCGAAGAGTCGGAGGAGATATCCATCGGTGGTTTTGACATCGACGTGCGCCTCGATGAGCGTCTGCCATTTGCGGACCAAGGAACGGAGCTTGTCGGAGGTGAAGTCCATACCGTGGAAATTCGTTAGGCAGTTCTTGCCTTGGATCTCATCGATGCGTAGCTTGATTTTGCGGAACGATTGCTCCTCGTCCTTGTTAAGATCGGCCAATGACACTTCGACAATACGGCCCTTGAGAGAATCATTTGCATTTTCTAGACAATGTTGAGCATATAGAAGTTAAAAGTAGAGTGAAAGACGTACTGAGTCCCTGGGACCTGTTAGCAAGTGTCTTGCCAACATTTCGGACTTCGAAGATTGAAGGTGCCTTGATATCATACCAGTCTAGAAATATATGAGTCGGGCAGTTGCGCGGGAGTGTTTGTAACTCACCCTTCCTGGAGAAGGGGTCAACAACCTTTTTCTTGATACCCTTCTTGCCCTTGGAGAGGCGTTTATTCTGTCATACCAGAAGTGTCAGAATATATGTACCACATGCGTAGCTTTAAAGCAAGTTTGACAGACCTTTCCTACAGCCATGTTATCGAGTTACTGTACGATGCGGTGGGGAGAAGACCGCAACAGAGGGCGAGCCGGCACTTGGACGGGCTTAGGTTTGAGATAGTGAGGGCCTCAGGATTTGGTCGTGTTGTGTGTCACTCATCCCGGCAGGAAGTGGCTTCAAACCTTAATTTTCTAGCTGCATAGCTGCTCCCACGCTACCCATTCTACCTTTCGAATATTCCATTGTACATGTGTGTGGCTATGTAATGTTGACCCGCCCTCAATTTGACACTGCTTGTACCGCGCTCATCGCCAAATATTCAGACTTCAAGGACGATTCACCAGCGACACATGCTTTACGAGGCTGGTCTTGGAACGAGCATCCCGTGCGCTAGTATTTTCGCTTTGCGCTCCTGTCCTCATCTCGTCGCCGACTAGTCAATGTCTAGTCTTGGCTTCATGTCGCGGATGACAATGCACACCCCGCGATCAAAGTCATTGTCTTTGGATGATCTTTGTGCCAATGAATTTGAAGAAGCCCCCTTTGACGAGGACGATGCTATCTTGTCTACACCATCTGCCTCTGAGATATTAATATCACAACAATATGTTGTCCTTTCTGCGACATTTCGAGTTCCTGCCTTCTACTTTACGTTACATGACTCTAGTCTGTGACAGCTTTGTCAAACCACAGCATAAACTAACGACTCCATACAGTGGGATGCCCTCTCGGCCTCGGCGATATTCTTGAATCGTCTTTATTCCGATACTTCGCATTTGAGGGAACGGAGGTGACGGCATTTGGACTCACGCGTCCAGTATCGTCGTTCCCTCTTCTTTCTCAAGGAGATCATCCCACCCTCGGAACGCCATGTTGGTATTTACACCCTTGTGAAACATCGAAAAGTGTGGAAGAAGTGATGTCGGAGGTTGAACAGACTGGTTGGACTGAAGAGCTGCGATTAGTACGGTGGTTAGAGGTATGGTTCATGACCGTCGGGACCGCAGTAAACTTTAGACCGTAGATCCATACACATCACAATTTTTGCCGCTATGTTAATTATCGAGCTCGATGTCGGCGGCGTTGCCGAGGGAGAAACATATGCCAGCCACCGGAGCTTATCCATCGGCTGACGGCGATCGAGAGCTTATAAAAGGGCAGTGGCTGGATGAACTTCCCAACGTTATAACGTAACTCGGGCTTTCCTCAAAATCACCCGACAATTCTGAGTAAGTAAGAATCTCAGAATCTATAGTATTCCGACTACTGAGGATTACAAGGCTGTCCTATCATTTGTCGTACGATCCGATACAAGATCGTATCAGTATAGCCGAGTCTCCCCCGATTACATATTCTATAAAGCCATGCTCCTGTCGCGTTTAGCTTCAACATCTCGCACCTCCCCCCTTACTCTTATTCCATTCCTCACTCGCTCGATGGTCTGTTTATTCGTCGCACCCCACAACTGCCCACGCGCTAACTTAACTTAGGCCCACGAAGCTGTTATTGTCTCCGCTTCCCGCACTCCAGTCGGGTCCTTCAATGGACCACTGAAAGGTTTCACCGCCCCCCAGCTTGGCACCATTGCCCTTAAACATGCACTAGAGTCGAAGCAAATCGACCCTGCCGTTGTTGAGGAGATCTATTTTGGTAACGTTGTTCAAGCCGGTGTAGGCCAGTCACCTGCACGTCAGGTTGCGCTTGGTGCTGGGCTGAAGACCAGTTCGGATGCTACCACGATCAACAAAGTTTGTTCCAGTGGGATGAAATCTATTATCCTCGCTGCACAAAGCATCCGATCAGGGGATCGGAGTGTTGTCGCTGCTGGTGGTATGGAGAGTATGAGCAATGCCCCGTGAGTTTCATCGATTGCCCCATGGGGGATGCAACTCATCCTATATTCACAGCTTCCTCATTCCTCGTCAAAATCCTGTCTTTGGCAAATTTCAAACAATTGATGCTCTTGAGAACGACGGCCTCTGGGACGTGTACAACAACGTTCCCATGGGAAACTGCGGGGAATCAGCTGCTGAGAAGCACAACATTTTGCGTGAAGCTCAGGATGCTCATGCCATTGAGTCGTATAAACGCGCAGAGCGAGCTTGGAAGTCTGGCGCATTTGACGCTGAGATTGTACCAGTGACCGTCAAAGGCAAAAAGGGCGATACCGTCGTCAGGGAAGATGACGAATACAAGAGGGTTATCTTTGACAAAATTCCTACCCTTCGGTCTGCATTCAAGCAAGGCGGCTCTATCACCGCTGCCAATTCCTCGCCGCTCAGTGATGGTGCTTCAGCATTAATCCTGATGTCTGCTGAGCGCGCGCAGGAACTTGGCCTCAAACCCTTGGCCAAGATTATTTGTAAGACTTTTCTTATTCTTACAAGATTCCTTACGTTCTGATAGCTATCTGATAGCATACGCGGATGGCGGTGTCGACCCCATCGACTTCCCCATCGCACCTACCGTCGCCATTCCTAAAGCCCTTAAAAAAGCAAACCTCACGGTTGACGACATCGCCCTGTTTGAAGTCAACGAAGCATTCTCGGTCGTTATCCGAATTACAGAGAAAGTCATGAACATTGATCCTGCGAAGATTAATGTCAATGGGTACGTGGATGAATTGTATACGTTGTAAGCCTGATATGAATCTTAAATCAGGGGTGCTGTTGCCCTCGGACATGCCATTGGTAACTCTGGTTCGCGGATCGTTGTCTCGCTTACCCATGCTCTTAAGACTGGGGAGTATGGCGTGGCCGGTATCTGTAACGGGGTAAGAGATTTGTATCATACTCGGCTTATCCATAGCGCTAATGCTTGCCCCTCATCTAGGGTGGAGGTGGATCAGCACTTGTGATTCAGAAGTTGTAGCCCATAGATTTCCCGCGCATGCAGCAATCTATTCTTGTACTTTTACCGTTGGAACTTGAATATCACTAATCAGCACGATATGCATGAGTCCGAGGAGCACATGTAAAGCATTTGCCCGAAGGTTGACTCCAAATTCGTGAGATCATTTGACGGCTTTGCTTTTTGTCATTACATTTGGAGAGTATTTTTCCGCTCTGGCTCCACGGTGGTCAGTCAATTGGGTATTTTCTGCCCACAGACTAATGGCGTATTGATAACCCCCAAGAGTGGAGGGATGAGGTGTGTTATCCACCATCATGACGCTTGTCGCCGAGAAGATGAATGGGTCCGATCCAGACAAGGTCGAGGTTGCCAGCGCCCCTGAGCGCATCACTGACGAAAAGGATGACCACGATACTTTCTCAATCAAGCTTGGCGAAGGTGACGAGGCTCTGCAGCTTATTGGTGCAGAACGAACAGTCCATTTTAGCGAAGAGTATAACCTCCGGTTGAGGAGAAAGTTGGTGTGTCTGCATCTTTCTCTGAATCCTCTGTGGTCAGCATCAATCCGACAAATGTAGGATTTACTCATACCACCCATCTGTGCGGCAGTGTACTTCACTCAATACCTGTGAGAAAATATACTTCTTATATCCTGTACTCTTCACAACGGAATTTATTTCCCTATCAGAGACAAGACCTCTTTGAACTATGCGAGGTCTATCTATCGGGGGGTTTAGCTTTGTCAACAGTCTAACATGGCCAACTTCACAGTATAATGGGCCTCCCTATAGTCGGTCAGGTATTTCCTCCGCTTACGGTTGTCCGCGGGGAGCTGACATGAATAAAGCACTACAATCTGGTATCACTGGCTTTCTATCTCGGTGAGTCGACTGCAATATACCAGCGTCCCTTGGGCTTCACTGAACTTCGTTTCAGGTTTCTTGTGCTGGGAATTTCCGACAGTGTACATTTCGCAAAAACTGAGGCTCGCGAAATATCTTGGTACACGGATCTGTTAACTGCTTACGAGTATTTGACAAGGTTATCTGTTATCAGGAGCAAATATTGTTGTATGGGGTGTCATCCTGATGCTTCAGGCAGTGGGGACATCTTTCGGTGCCTTTTTTGCGCTCCGCTTCCTCCTTGGTACATTTGATTCAAACGACGTAGTGGGCTCTATGCTGATAGCCACTTAGGGATGTGCGAAAGCTGTGTCGCTCCTATATTAATCATGATAATATCTATGTTCTACAAGAAGGACGAACAGGTATGTATCACTACATTGGTCCAAAAGCCATTCTGACAAATTCTGATAAGGCCCAACGTATATCATGGTTTTATGTCATGGTATGTATTCTCGCCATTCAACATATATTTGGTTCGTGAGGTTTGTTAAGAACGGATTCGCTCAAATCTTCGGTGGATTCGTCGCATATGTACGTGAACAACGCCTATAATCACGAGCATATCCTAAAATGCTCTAGGGGATATCTTTTTATACAGGAAAAGTCCTAGCACCTTACAAGATCATATACTTCGTCTTAGGAGGACTCGCAATAGTTGTCGGCACCTGCGTACTTATCTGGCTGCCCGATTCCCCCGTACATGCCCAATTTTTAACCAAGGAAGAACGAATCGCAGCTCTGGAGCGAGTCCGGGATGATCAAGGGGGTACTGAAAATAAGACGCTAAAGAAGTATCAAATAATTGAGGCTCTGAGTGACTTCAGAACTTGGCTCATCATCTTGACAACATTCTTTAGTCAGTCTAATCACTGCTTTCTCTCTCTCTGTGAACTAGTGCTGATTGGTCTATATTAGCGAGCATACCCAATGGTGGCCTCAGCAATTGTGATTAGACACCTTTATGATACTTGGGAAACAGACACTGATTTCTCCACAAAGTCAGCAACCTTATAATCAAGAGTTTCGGATACACGCATGTCACCCACAATTCTGATAATGATTTACCTCATGTTGATAAAGGTCCCGCCAAGCTCTCATCTTGTCCACTCCAGGAGGCGCGGTTCATTCCATCACCGTCCTTGCCTGTGGCTGGTATTCGGGAAAGAAGGTATTGAAAATAATTTACATAACATCTATGCTTAGTATCCCTGATGTAGAATGAGCGCATGACTCCCATCGTATTTGCCTTAGTCCCAACCATTGCTGGAGCAGGTGGGGTTTCGAAAACAATGAAACCTTTTATAAGCCGCCTCAACGTTTTCTAGCAATTCTGATAGGTCTCAACGACTCTGGCAAGAAGGGAGCGCTATTGTTTGGTCAGTAGTAACACCTCTGATGATATCCATGGCCCACTCGGATATAGCGATATATCTCGTCGCATCCTTTGCAAGTGCTTTGTCAACAGTATATGCCTATAATGCAAGCAATATCGCAGGGCACACGAAGAAAAGTACGATAAATGCGATGACTCTAGTGGCCTTTAGCATCGGGAATATCGTTGGGACTGAGACATTTCTACCCAAGGATGCCCCGGATTATATTCCTGGTAAAATTACGATTATGGTGCTCCTGACTGTTCAGCTTGGCGTGTGTTTCCTCCTTCGACATATCAATATTCGGCTGAACGTCAAGAAACGGGCGATGATTGAACAGGAGAAGACTCGGCGTGGTTGGTCGGATGTGGATGTTCAAAGAGAGAGAGAAAGGCACGCGTTTGCTGACTTGACAGATAAAGAGTGTGTTCCCAATATTTTTTAAAGATATGCGTGCGACTCACCTTTTGTGCACAGGAACATGTACTTTGTGTATACAGCTTAAACGTTGAAGTTGAGATCTAAGAGGCGGTATTTGTTGGGTATTTGACATGATTTCGTTGTAAACCGATGGGACCACTCTAATTTATGCACTTGATTGGCCCGCCACCCACAACGTCGTGACGTCACACTAATTCTCAGTTGATACTTTAGTTGTTTTTTGCATCATCTGAAGGTCGCGCTCGTTATGTCCGGTCTACATTTGCACGACTTTTCTATCAATCTTTCCCAACTTCCGCGACTAGACAAGATGCAGTTTGTTTGTTCCTATATCAGAGAACAGAAGGCTTACGCAAAGTCATATGCATCGGAAGGCCGAGCTTTTGTTTCATCCTGGAATCGTGCATCCTTAGAAGCCCAAGCATTTCAATACCATATGCATGCTACACAAGCACTAGCTGAATACGGATTTGGTACTCCGGTCTTGAAACCCCGTGCTACCGAATCTTGTAAAGCACACTCCGAAATTACCAAGCAGCGGGTATCAAATAGCCCAATGATTCGGGATCGTGTCGATGTTATTTTTCAAAGAAAGGAGAACAAGCGCAAACGCACCAGCACCACGACAACAGCGGGGGTCCCTTTATCCAGATCTCGTCAGCGGGTGGTCAAGGCCAAAAAAAACAGCGATGTTCATTTAGGTTCTGAACAATTTAACCGTTTGTATCAAAGGTTTTGATTCGATGAAGCATTATATTGAACATACCATGATAGGTCTAAAAGAACGCCGCGAGCGACGGCGCGCTAAACATGCCGCCATTAAGCCAGTCGAGGTCTACAGTGAACCGGAGTCTGAAGGAACGAACAAGAAGGCAAAGCAAAGGAAAAGAAAGAAGGAAAAGTTTAAGGTCCCAGCAGGTTTTGCATTGATGCATGGTTTCTCTGCCAACAACGTTGCGTCAGGCCGACTCACGGTAAGTGGGATCAGTTACACCTCGTGGGGTCTTAGTCAAATAGCCCGTAGATGAAGTGCCCTGGAGTCGGTGTCTTTAACAAGGGCAAGGCCTCAGCTAAGAGCCGCGTCGACCACAGAAAGTTACCTAAAGTTAAAGGTGATTTTCACTTTCCTCCTCTCATTACAGTGCTGAAATCGCAGCCGTAGGTGGGCGTAACAGGAGCTTCTCAGAAACAGCCTTCCTAATGGGAACATGCTCAGAGCGAAACCCTAGACAGACAAAGGCTTTGTTGCCCTCTTCAGCATCTGACACAGATCATTCCGCCCCAGACCGAGATCCTAGTCCTCGTTTGAACACTGAAACATTTTGCCCTGAATCTTACCATGGAACTAGCTTTGGCGCGTCAGATATATCTCCAGACTGGTCATCTATTGTTAGAGAACCTGTCCAGCTTTTACGGAACATTGAAGCCCGTGCGGAATCTATCATCTGGGATATCGAGCTTGATGATGCGCCTCTCCCTCCACAAGCACATTCGGACTCGGGGGAAACCTACATGATCCTTGACACTCGACGGTTCTCTTGGGCCGGCCAGAAAACCGGTAACTGTGTAGCTTCGGGTCGAGATAGTTGCGCCGATTCAGAACCCAGGGTGTCGACGTGCTCCCTAGAAGTACCCGATGCTGGAAATGATCAACAGATACAGTCTGGCCCTTCGCTAGGTCCATCTCAGTCTGCTTCACAATACGTTCTTTCTGAGCCCCTGGTCGACGCACAACCTCAATCTCTCACATTGTCCAAATACTTTGTCACCAATCAGAATCGGCCACGCTCTCCCGCAAAAACTCTGGAGGTTAGCGCTCCGCCTCAGCCAAAGGCTGGTCGCTCAAGTTCCGCCATCTTGTTTCACAACACGGTTCCAATGCTTGAGACTATAGACAAATTCGATCAGAAACCAACTCCGCTGTCGCTTGAAACTCCGTCCCTTTGGACCAGTGAAGAAGCTAGAATAAAGTGCAACTCACATGTCGAAATCGACAAGGGTGATCGCGATGCGCGCCTGGTCCGTGGAGAGTTCTGGGAAACAGGCACTGACTCTCTATCGTGGGCATATATGAATAATCGCAACCAATTTCAGTCGCGCGGAGGCGAAGAGGCTACTCTCAATAGAGACTTTATCAACGATGACGATGGAAGTTCTCAAACTAACGGAGAGGCGTTTCTTCGGTACTCAGAATCGTTCAACGGTACTCAGTCAGACCTTGATTGTCTGGATCCTGGATATCTGGCGCATAACGCTGTCTGTCCAGAGGCTTTTGGACAATGCCCTGGAGTTTGGGATTTCGAATATGAGGCCTCTGAGGAAGCATATCACTATACGAGCCTGGGTGAGGATCTTGGATACTTGGAACTGAGTTCTGAGGGGAACTACTTGGATCAGCCTTATAATGAACCTCCAGGGTTGGCACTTGACTCTGGCTCTGACTGTTTTTCTGAGGCTGGCTATGGAACGAAGGACGAAGTGTGTGACGATGAGTATAGTTTAATCTACGCAACTTCACAGTTCTTGCAGGGCCGGAGATTACTCCTCGACTATATGCACAACGAACACTTGACGCCTAGCCAGGTCAAAGGTCGTGGACGCGTGTCTTTGGTAGAGGCCGACGTCGCGAAGAGCTTAAGAAACCACTGGGTTCCACAGAGGTTATAAACAGGATTTTGATGATGGAAGTACTGATAATATGGAATTGTGCACCGTTTTTGCCACATGAGGATAACCCAATAGTCCGTGCAACTTTGATCAATTTGTTGAACGGTGGACTCCGCTTGAACGCGAGGTGTCACATCAGGGTCACAACATATCGCGTTTGTGGGTATTTGGCCGTGTCGGGAGTGTACTCAGTTTGGTGGTTCCATTGCAGTCATTCCCACACCCTCATTACCCCTCACAGAAAAAGGGATTTTCAGGTGATGAACCACAAGGAAAAAAACAACATCATGAGAAATGTTGTACGTTCTTGTTTGCTTCTACAGTCAACCATCACATTGACACAATCAACTGAATAGCCTATCTCTGTAAAGCCAGAGCCCCGTGAGGTGGTTATAGCTGCAGTACCATTGGCGAGATCCAACTCTGAAAATAAAAAGAACAAAAACGCACACCATGATTTTAGAATCAAAGCAGAAACGAACGATGCAACACGCGTTGCAAGTTATTATCCTCTACTTTGACACGTCTCATCGACTAACAGCGATTAGTTTTCTGAAAGGGGACTTCCAGTCCCAGCCTACGTACAAAACAACACTCTGACTACCTCGAGCTCTACCGTGTCCTCACATATCCAGAATGGAGCACCGGGGTTTATTGCGAAGAATGTGGACGTAGCTATGGAAGAAACAACGATTCCCCTAGCTCCAGCCCTACCAGCCACAGAACCTGTTTTTTATACGAAGTATGCTTCAGCGACCGACATCCGTTTCGCCCCTGAGGATGCGCTTAAAGAAGGCCTCGGCATGGTCAAATCCATTAAGAGGAGCATTAAAACAATTCAGTTAGGCAGCAAATTACGACAAGAGGTGTGGTTAAGAGAAATTGAGAGGTAGAGAAAGCTACCTCGTTCGCGCCGTCTTTATTTATGAAACTTCTCAGTCTCCTGAGCCAAGGAGCTCCGACGACTTTGATAGCTGTTTGTGGTGGTGAGTTTCAGTACATGTAAACTTGTAGTCATTGCTTGATGCTAATATCTTCCAGCCACTGGAGCAGGCAAATCCTCAATTCTCAACGCCATTCTCGATGGTTGGCCCTTACAGTCCTAGATTATTATCATTCTGCTCACGATACCTAAGATAACATTGTCCCCACAAGTGGAATGCGTGGTGCGTCTTAAATAGTCCACGGATGTTAGATTCTTCTCATACTCTACCATAGCATGCACTGCCGTAGTCACAGAGCTGGCTTACCATAATAGACTAACTATTGATGCAGATGTGTTTTTCTTATCCGAGGCTGAGTGGAAAACAGAACTTGCTGTACTCCTCCATGACCTAGTCGATGAAGATGGAACGTTGAAACGAAGCACTGATCTTAAGAGTGACGCTGGTGTTGCGTGGCAAAAAGTATAGTTCGATTGAATTGAGTTCCGAGGTAAAATCACTAACCAAGTTAAAGGTTCACGCTGTCTATCCTAGCATGTCTCAGGAAAAACTTGTGACTATGACAGCTGACCAAATTGTCGCTCGCAACCCCAGTTCGTACTTCTCCCGTAGCGGCTTTTATGTCACAAGATACTGAACAGCCATTCAGAGATTGCAAAGATCCTTGGTGCAACTAAAAAAATTATTGCTGGGGATTCAAAAATATTTGCTAAGGAAATTGGCAAATATATTGATTCCAAAAATCAGAAGCGTGGAAAGAAGGATAAGAAGAAGAAATCAAAGGAGAAAAGTTTGATAGGCAAATTCAGAGATGCAAGTAGTCGAACCAAAGACAAGAGAGTGGAGGAAGATGCACCAGCGCTTTGGCCACTCATCCGTCAAGTCAATGTTCGCTGCCCATCTGCGGCTCTGTCTACTGGGGCGGTGTTGGTCGATCTTCCTGGTATGTGATTCTTTTTTAATTCTGTTCCTATGCATGCTCACGACGATGTGGTTCAGGTGTTGCTGATGCAAATGCGGCGAGAAATAGTATTGCCAAGGACTACATGAAAAAATGTGATTGTATATGGATTTTAGCTCCGATCACGAGGGCGGTCGATGACAAGACGGCTCGAGGTAAGGTACCCATGACCATGGCTATGTGTATTATAACACAAATATTTCCAAGATTTGCTTGGTGACGCTTTCAAAATGCAGCTAATGAGTACGTCGCCTTATTTTTGAATGCCTGAATTTTTAATTGATTTCATTCTCTGAAGTGGGTGAGCAGTCAAGTAATTTTTATGTTTGAAACAGTCCCAAATATATAATGTTAATTCAGACGGAAAGTAAGTCCAACTTGATCCTTTGGCTTTGATTAAGTTGTATGTCCCTGACAAAATATTATTAGCTACGATGATCACGCCATCACATTTATAGGTGGGCATCCTTGTTGTTAACGCCTTACATATTTTCTGATATGTCGTTTAGCAAGCAAGTGTGATGATATATCTTGTACCGAGGTCATAAGCGCTCTTAACCTTGAAGATGACCCCAAGCTTGAGAGCATCGAAGCCCGCATTGATCAGTACACAGATGAAACAGCTGATTGGAAGAAGAAGAAGACTATCACAGAAAAGCTGATGAAAGGTAAATTTCTGAGTTTTGTATTGGGCGGTGTTGACTCCATGCCCTTAGCCATCAACACTGAGCTAAAGGATATCCGTGAACGTCTCCGTGAATATGAAGCGCACCTAGAGGCGTCGAAGGATGGCAAGTCCTTTATACCTCTTCTGACTGGTAATGCTGTGAGAGTCAGTGCAAAGGCCGGGAACGACAAGAAGAGGAAGAATTCTCGTGGGGGCAAGAAGGGGTCTCTGAAAAGGCGTCGCAGCAGTGGTGTAGATGACGATGACGATGATGATTCCATGGCTTCTGAATCTGACTCTGACGCCGACTCCGACTCTAACAGCAATTCCGATGTGGCTTCTGATGTCGACAGTGATTTAATCAGCGCGAAGGCTTCTGACGAAGATAGTGACAATGATGACTCTGGCTCAGACTCTGATGGCAGCGATGTAGAAAATATTGTTAATGATGAGGGAGCATCTAAGGAGTATTTAGAGGAAAAGATCAAGGAATCGAAGGAATCAGTGAAAGAAGCACGCCAGCGACTTTCAAACGCCCGGAAAGAAAAGAAAGAGGCAGTCGATTATCTTTTCAGACTAAAGAAGAACATCACGAAAGTGCAGAAAGAAAAAAACGCTCTTTGCTCCTTGAAGCGTTCTGAGGTGCTCCCTCCCCTCAATCTTCATTTCATGGTTGCATGTTATTCAACTTGCTCTTTTTTCCAGTATTCTCGTGACGTACTTAAAGAAGATTTCAGAGTTGGTCTCAAGGATCTCGACGGTGGGATTTGTCGTCCGCATATTCTCTTGATCTGATGACAACTTTCGTTAGATGCCGCGGCCGAAGAGCATGATCCTGACAGTTTTGACCCAACCGCTAAAATCCGAGGTACTTGACTGGATTACTGGCAATCGAACATGAACTCAACAGAGTGATTAGACTATGATGCTATTGACCTTCCGGTTTTTACTTGCTCCAGCCGAGATTATGTCCGAATCAAAGGTAAGAAATTCTAAACAATCGTAGCCGGACACTCCTCACTATTTACATAGGTCAAGTCAAAGGTGACGGTGAACCATCGTGTTTCTCGAACGCCCAAGATACGGGAATACCTGACCTGCAGAAGTGGTGTCACCAACTCACCATCTCCTCCCGAGAACGTACAGCAAGGAACTTTTTAACTCACTTAAAAGTATTTGCAACCTCCGTGCAGTCTTATGTCCAAGGAATTGGAGACATCACTGCTACCGACCGCGAAGTTCTTCGCGAAAAGTGGGAGTCAGGTAATGTTGAGAGAGATGAAGGACCAGATAATGGATATGGTGCTTGGGCTTCTGACCCTGTGGATCCATTTGATGCCATACTTAGCGGCCTTGGAGGTGGCCTCGGCGCTGAGCTTTATTCCTTGAAAAAACCCATTCCTAAGGTTGACGTCCACGGACAGCCTGTTGGAATTACTCCAAGACTCGCTTTGGTAAGCCAGTTATATTTCCTCACCAACCTATCTTTCGTTTAACTTTATTTGCCATCCAGGAGTTTGGGAAGTTAGTTGACAAATGCGTACATGATCTCCAGGAAATATTTAAAGACGATTTAGAAGAAAAGTGTCGGGCCGGCGCAGCTAGTGTTCGTCGCTCTTTCTGGCATAAAGAAATAAAACTAAAAAATGGACAACAGGCTGCTGCTTCTGCTGTTCCCACGTCTGACGAATTCGCCACGTCCATGCACTGGGCCACCTATCGAGCTAGTAAGTGTATCAATATCGACAATCAGACACGCTTTGAACACAGATAATAGCCCTCCGACGCTATGGATCCTGGCGCCGCGACCTCAATATTGAGCTTATAACCCCCTTCACACGTCATATCGCGCATTCTTGGAACAAAGTCTTCGAATCCGATCTCTTCGCGCCTTTCGAAGCGGGGGCCATCAGTTCAATTCATGAACTCCTCAAAGCAATCGAAGATTCTGCCGCCACTGGCCTGAAGGACCGCACAAAGCTCCAAGGTGAAGTATGTCTTGACGAGGCTCGTGTGGCTTTAAAGAAGATCATGGACCTTGTGAAAGAGACAATGAACACCGAGCAAAAAGAGGTGTCAAGGTGTATGGCGCCTCATGTTCAAAACCAGCTCATTGATGGCTATGATCGTGCTATGGAGGAGAGGGGTATAGGCAGTGTTGCTCGTCAGAAGGTGAGATGAACGTCAATAAGTGACATTACAACGAGGTTTAATGCTCTGTGACAATGCTAGGCACTCTTCCGCAAATGTGTGGCGGATTGCAAAGACGAAATATTTGAGGATAGTGCCAATGTCTTAATGGAACGTTTGACTAAAGTCGCTGATGCAATTGGCAAAACCCTTGATGAGGCCTTAGGCGAACTTGCTCAAAAAGTAAGTAACGATGGACAAGCTGTTTCCCCAAATTTGATTATTGCGGTTTCAGATCGAAGTCAACCTGTCTGTTCTTTGGGAAGGCACTCGCGACGACCCTGCCCAAATTCGGGTACGCAAGGAAGTCATCAAGACCGTCACTGACATCATCAACCAAGTATCCCTGTGGACACTGGCGGAAAAAGCTAAGCGCTCAGCACACGAAGAATAGGACAGCGCGATGGCAGCATCTATTAATGCGTTTTTTCTCCCTGCTTTTATCAGGCCTCTTGGTATTCCTGGGTCTCGCCAACTCTGCTTTGGGAACACTACTGGTTTTTTCTAGCTATCTCACTTGCCTTCATGTTCTGGCTCTATACACCATCTGCCATACACTATTTTTCTTGCACCTGAAGCTGACGTTCAACTCACTGTATGTACTGGTTGAAACGAGAGACGAAGTATATTACAATACAGTCGATATTAATATTCCTACTAGTCGTCCCTAAGCTTATGATGGTTGTACAACAAAAAGCAAGAACGAAGGAAGTGCTAGTATAAGTAAATGCCGCATTCAAGAAATTCCCAAGTCATTCATTATTTAAACTTTATGTCGATGTCATGGAGTTTCTTGGGATTTTCGATCGCGATCGAAGTTGGTCAACCTGTATGATCTCAAACTCTGTAAATAGGCCTTCCCTTCCTGTCAACCTCAGCTCCCGTACGCGCATCTGTATAGCGCTGTCTCCGCGAAAACCCCATAAAACCCCAAGTACCCTTGCTCGATCTGTACTTGAAGTGTCCTCGGGGCGCTAGTCCAAAGAAACGGCGAAGGCGCTCGCCGAAAGAAAGATGATGTGAATGGCGCTGATCACCGCCTCCGTAGTATCCACCAATGCTGGGTTGCTAAACCGGCACAAAGCATTGGTTACTAAGGTGAAAGATGACGGGGATGTTTTACTTGAACATACCATAACTACTGGTGCTCCACCCATAACCTCTGGGGTATAGTGGTGGTGGCGATGATGTCTGCGGCTGCGGCGACTAGAGTGCGTCGGAACATACATGACACCCCCCCCGTTAGGAGGTTGAGCGCCGTAGTATTCAGGGCCTGTGGCTGCGTATTGTGTCGGGTAGACCTGGCCACCATGATGGTGCCCATGTGAACTTGTAGTGTAGACAGGCTGGGGGGCGTAAGAGCCTTGGGGAGGATAATAGCTCATGATTGAGTTACAAAGAGAACCTGATCGCGGTCATATCTTTATTCTGTTAAGCATCATTATTTCGTCATCTACATGTGGCCGCATTTATGTAAGGAGATTAATTATAATATCATATCGCCACACAAGTGACTAATGATAGTGAACAAGATGATATATTTCGCTTTCATAGTCGACATAAATCTCATTCCATGTCCTTGAAGTCTCCCTCGTCCAAGTCATGGGGCTGTATCACAAGTTCAAAATCAGATCCTGACAACTTAAACCATATGCCGATTTCGCACCTCTTTGGGCTCTTCGTCTTCCCCGTATTGCATTGTATAATCGATATGACTTACGACGGTCTCCAATGAATCAGGGTCCGAGAGGTTGAGGGGTAGGAAGGAGACCAGCGGATGGTCTTCGATCTACTGAAGTGGAATCGTGATGCTTCATCAAGTGGAATATGGGCGTACCAATTGTACAATAGCTTGATTTAGAGAGTGGAATCTCGGGTTTCCTGGGTTGGCTTCTTGACCTCTCACAGACGCAAGCAATAGTGGATCCGGATCAAGGTACCTGGGGCAGATTATTTAGATATTCTGTGATGAGGTTTTTGGTTCCTGTTGAGATACGGGAAGCGGGTACTGTGAATAAAAGAATACATGTCACATCGCAACAAATGAAGCGATATACAGGCAACAGATGCAGAAAACCGTCCAGCAAAGAAAGGAACACACCGAGCGATATTTTTACGACCACGCATGCCATTCCGTGCCCCACCTGCGGGTTCATCTACATTCGAGGTAACAAGATCCATTTTTGACATGATGTTGATCCAAGGGATCTCCAGGTTGACCATCGCTGACATTGCTGATAAAACACCACTAAAGATGACTCATAATGAAAAAGGTTTGGACGTGGATGATGCAATACACACCTGAAAAACTTGTACCTGTCTTCCATGAACTGCGATTCAATTAGGTACGCAGCACATGTCCGGATGCCTAATCTTGACAGATTCTGTACAAGGGTGGGCAAAAACGGATGATGGGTGTACAGTTCGATTTGACCTGTCTCCACAAATCAGTCTACGACGACAGGCTTATAATAGGTGCACGATACCCGGGCAGTCAAAAATCAAGTAGTCGTCCTCGAAGCCACCAAGTTCTTCCTCTAGCCAATCCATATTCTGTAGTAGATACCTATGTCGTAGAAGTATGTAAACGAATCTGGGACCACTTTCACCACCGGCGTTCACTCACTCACTCGAAACAATATACGAGTCCACCATTAGGACCGTATCCCAATTCAGACATTACATCCTCCAGACTGACCAGATCTTTGATGTCAATAGCAGGCTCATACTCAAAGCTAGCAGTGGACGCCGCTGGGTCGAGATTTACTAGATGTGCCGTTCGACGAGACGTTCGGAGATGTGTAAGGAAAGCCGCTGTAAAGGTTGACTTTCCAGCACCAGCTGGACCTGTAATCAATACCGCATAGCGCATCTGTTGTTGATATAGAGGCGTTCAGAGTTTCCCTGCAAATTTCTTGAAGATCGCAAGAAGCCACAAGCATCGTTCCCACGTTTTTCCAAATACCGAATCTCCTCACATTATAAGCATACTCGCCAAACCTTGAGCCCCCTCCGTCTCATGTCCAAACCTCCTCTCAATCCAGACAAGACTACCGCCGGAATTGCGGTCGACCCACAGACTCTTGAGCGTGTAATACCAGAATCGAAACGGCCGGACGGAACGTAGGTGAATCCATTCTACATATTACTCTTGTTCTAAACCCTGGAAAGCGTCCGGAAGCAAATCAGGATCAGGCCAGGGTTCACACCCCAGGAAGATGTGCGCCGATTTAGAGGCACGAAGCAGGCGCAGATGGATGCCAATGTTCTGCCCAAGGGTCATATCATAGGCTGGGCTCCTCCACCCCAACCTTCCACAGCATCTGGCTCCGCTGGGAAACCCATAAGTAAAAGCGCGAAGAAAAATGCGAAGCGGCGGGAAAAGAAGGAGGAAAAGAAAGAAACTATTCCTGATAATTGGGACGATGAAGACGATGCGGGTGGTGGAAGTGTGACTTCGAATCCTATAAGCACCACAGATAATGGCACTGATGCAAGTCAATTAACCAAGATCGGTTCAGGAACAGACCAAGAACAAGACATGCACGGGCAGGCAGCAGCAGCATCCGAACCAGATTCTGCTGCTGTCGGCGTGCCAACCAGTGTCGACGCATTAGTATCCAAGGTGGAGAAATTACGGGTGAAATAAGAAGCGTCTCGCCAACACTAGGAGGTATACGCTAGTGATATTAATGTGCATCAGTAGAGGGTTAACGGGATATTGAGTGATATACAATTAATGCTACATTTGTAAATTATGGGATGTGGATTACCCCTGCATCTATGCCTTCATGGTTTATATAGAGCTGTAACGATAATGAATATGATCTAAACGGTCGGTCATCTTACGTAGCCCATTCTGATCTCTCGAGGCCTTCGGGCTGTGGTTTGACATTGGGTCTCGATGGATGTTCAGGTGGAGGTTTGGGTTTGGGCCGAATTTCCATAAATATAATGATAACTAGAACGAATGCAGACAAGGTTACTAAAAGCATGACATATCAGTACGCATTCTGGCAAATCAAACGACAGAAACTCACCAACAGCTTTCCTCATATTGTCCCATTTGATTTCCTCCACATCAGTTCGCAGATCACTGATGTTGACAATGGCCTTATTGAGGAGCTCCTGTAACAGATTTTAATGAAATTTGAAAATTAACTGTTCGTAAAACTAACTTCGATGGATATATCCTGTTGTTTCAGATCAGATTTAGCCTCATTCTTCCTACTGTCAAGTTCCATTTGGATCCTGAACAGTGTCAAGTGAGCGTAGAATTTTCATTGAGTCAAACGGCACATACTCATGCTTGAGGGTTCCAATATCCTCCTTCATTTTGATATCAAGACGATCAACTTCCCGACGCAGGGCAGCTGTAGAGGTCCGGATAGCGGCAGAGTCGTTCTTCGTCATCATAGTGATCTCAGCACGCAGTTCGGAAAGTGCGGCACGAAAAAGGTATGCTTGCTGCAAACAGTTGTGTACGGCAATTCAGAAAGTGTCCCAGTGACTACATACATTATCGAGATCTTTCACAGTAAGGCCTTCTCTACGCACTTTCCCGACACGGTCAACTAAGAGCGCTCTGGTTGCACGCATAAGACTCCGTGCAGTCGGAGTTGGGAACGTCTTTTCTAGAGCGGTAAAGAAAGCATGGGTATGGAAAGGTGGGTTGGAATAACTCGGGGTATGTGGGAGTACGTCAACGGAAGGAACATCAGATATGTAGGGTGGTTTGGAGGTGCTTGGGTGCGGCGGGTCTTGAGAGAAGACGAAACTTGAGTTTGATGTTGATGCTTCCGAGGAGCGGGAGGGTTGTGAGGAGTTCGAGTTATTCAATGGATCTTTCGGGTGCGACAAGGATATAGTAGTTGGCTTAGAAGAACCCGTCTTCGACGTAGATGGATCTGTAATACTTGACCCAGTGTGCGTGGTGCGACATGGAATTCGATTTGTGGTCGAAGGGATAATATGGATATCGGTTGAAATGAGACGAGATATTCGATTGATATTTCGCAGGAGAATCATTATTCAAGAGGGTGAGTTGTAAAACAGCGAATCCAGTACCTACATAATAATGCTCGGCTTTTTCCGAACATGTTTCCGACCTAATCAAAACCTTAAACCCCTGATCTCTGATTTCTTTAGCACGGAGGTCGTAATATACATACTTTTATCCACCATAGCTGTTCTGGTGGTATTGTTCAGCAAACTGTTTCCTCCAAATTTCCCTCGAGGATAATCCATCCGCGAAAGATGCTTAGTTAGTAAACCCCTGCACCTGGCTTCAGCGTCTTCAAGAATGCGTTAATTAGACAAAAATGACATGCAACGTCCTTGATACTGGGCTTGTCGCTCCAGACAAAGGAAAGTTTACTATTGCTGATGCTGATGTCGTATCTCGGTGGTTCTCATCTCATAGTAATTGGGCGGTCCACTGATACTAATTAATTTGCCCCAAGTATCGTATCCGTGCGCTCACAGAAAATTTCTTCCCTTGATGAGCGGTCCCGGCCCTCAACCTACAATCACATACAGGCTTAGTTTACGAGATGTATGGCCAGAACTGGCGTTCAGGCTGCTATTGGATCCACCGCACTGTGGACAATAGGGTTTAGGTAAGTATTTGTAGGTAAGGCGACGAGCGTTTTTTTTGGTAACGGTAGTATGTACACTTTGGCATCTAGTAAAAAAATATCAGCTCTTTGCACGCATGGGTAGATGGTTGATTAAAGTAAGTATCAGTTGCAGGTATGTTTTTACTACGTGTATAGAGCACCCGGGGCGTTGAGACCTGTTTGAGCTCCGGGCCTTGCTATACAACGCTCGATCCAAGACTGCCAAGAAAAATCAACAATATAGTTGAAGAAGGGGGGAAAATGAATGTACCTTGACACCGGGCCACTCGTCAAGGGTTTCGACGCCAGCATGGTCATGCAGTCTGGCCCTAATGTTACCCCGCATCAGTGAAGAACGTAAGTGTACGTAAATGTGATATCCTTACCAGGGGAAGGCCTTGATATCAGCGAGAGAATACTTGCCTCTCCCTTCACCGGCGAGGTAATCACGATCCGCCAGGCGAATTTCCAGGACGCCATAGAGCCGCTTGGTCTCATTAATATATCCTGTATTATGTAATTACTAAGAATGTTTATCACCAGGGAATGCGTGCGGACGTACGATTTTTCGCGTAGGATACTGCTGGGTCAAGGTGGTTGAAATGTTCAGCTAAGCAAGATGTCAACGATCAAGGTACTCATTTGGGATATCAGGGCCTACATTGTCCCATCATAGGCCCGAGACCCCCATGCTGTAATGACGGACTGATAAAGGAGCAAGGATTTACAGCTACTCGAAACTCACAGCAAAAAACAACCATTGTAGCATTTCGCTGTATTCATTCGGGCTCGTGGTGGGATTGAACCAGAACTTGTATTCCTTGTCATACTTCTGCGCAAGGTATAAACTAATGGCTGCAGACTCAAAGACAGAAAAATTGTCGCGTGAACGGTCAACGAGAGCGGGAATACGTCCGTTTGGATTAATGTTGAGAAACCAGGGTTCCTGTAGATGTGTAAATCAATGATGAAGTTGGACACAGAGAAAGCCAAGAGACCTTTTGTTGCCTCTGTGGGATATTTATCTTTTCGAAGCTGAGATGATACTAGTCAGATCAAGAAGTATGGGCAGGGAGAGTCTCACTCATAGTCGATACCAGGGTAGGCAGCCTTCAATTCCTCAAGTATGACAAACGCTTGCTGACCATTTGGGGTAGCGGCGGAATACAGGAGAAGTGGTTTGGTTTGAACGGACATCGTGCGGATTCGAGTAATGCAGGAGGATACGAATCGGTATCGATTAAAAGCTCTATAACCAGCTGCTCGTGACATTTACCTCGCGCTGATTCAGCAAAAATCCCGCGGTTCTAAATACAAGGAGTGAAACGCGAGACGCTGCTTAATGTACTGCCTAAGAGAAACCAAGGGAGCAGGAAAATTCCAAGACTATCGCAGGGAGTGAATTCGTTTAGAAGAAAGTGGTTTGTCGATCCAGATTTCAAGTTCTGGGCAATGAATTTCGGTCGTTGCTCTCTTGTCAAACAGGCACGTGGGAATTTTTCCAGAGTAATCAACAGGACTAAGAATCAGATGAGCTTGAGACAACAAAGGTTAACAAGTAGTGAAATTGTGGGTGGGAGAGAGATTAGAATCGTTGGGTGAGAGCGGTCCATTTGTGTCTTAAAGATAGGATGGATCCGGATGGGTAGTCAATGTCCCATCAATGATCACACAGCAACCACGTGTGAGAGCAATGTTCAAGACAGTATGAGCTGAGTGATAAAGCCCGAAAAGCAGGAAAGGAACACATCAGAGATGGGTTATAGACGGCAGCAAAGGGGCTGGGAGCAAGGGAAGCTCTGAAGTAATGTTGGCAACCTTTTGAAATGAAATATTGGGAGACTGAAGAAATTGTTACATCGAGTATCCACAGGGCTGGCCGTCCGTGCAGAAATACATATTTTCTCTACTAGAACACAACAAAAGTTTGTAGGCCACATCTCATGATTTTCCAACGCTGAGGCCAGCTTGAGCCGCATTTCTTGCCACACATCGTTCGAACCAAGCCTACGGCAGGGTGTCAATGATTCGAACTGAACAGATGAAAATAAAGCACCTTGACACCAGGCCATTCGTCAAGGGTTTCGATACCAGCAAATGCGTGGATCTTGACCCTAGAGTATTTCCCATTAACCGCGACCGTAGGAAGAATATGAAATGTGTTATTACCAGGGAAAGGCCTTTATATCTGCAAGAGAATATTTACCCTTGCCTTCGCCAGCGAGGTAGTCACGACTCGCAAGACGAATTTCCAAAACTCCATAGAGCCGTTTAGTCTCATCGAGATATCCTATATGCATCAGTGAGAATGCATATAGGCAACAAAAGGGGCGCATACATACGTTTTCTCGCGTAGGGTATGGCTTCTGGGGCAGCGTGGCGGAAGTGATTGGCTAACTGTCGTGTCAAGATTCTCAATGGTGTAACAAAAACTTTGTTACTCACACTGTCCTTGCATAGGCCCAACGCCACCGTGCTTTCATGGTGGAATTACGAAGAGAGAAGGTTAAAACATGTAAGGGCTCACAGCAAAGAAGATCCACTGCAGCATTTCACTGTACTCATTCGGATTCGTTGAAGGGTTAAACCAAAATCTATGTTCCGGATCGTGATGCTGAGCAAGATAGAGCAAAATGGCGGCAGTTTCGAAGACTGCGAAATTGCCTCGTGAACGGTCAACGAGAACGGGGATGCGCCCGTTTGGGTTCATCTTGAGAAACCAGGGTTCCTGAAAATTGGATTGGTACGTGGGGCAGCCATAAAGTCGGTTGTGAGTATGATACCTTTTGGGTGTTCGACGATATATCTATCTTCTCGACACTGAAGGGCTGATAAGATCGAAACGTGAAACAAAGTAGATCAGCAGAGCTTACTCATAGTTGATGTTGGCTTGAGGGTAGACAGCCTTCAATTCTTCGAGAAGAACGGAAACTTGTTGGCCGTTGGGGGTGGCTGCAGTATAGAGGACAAATCGATTGTGAGTGGACATTATGGGGGTTGGATATGTATGGGTAAGTAAGAATCACAGGTATATTTATACTGTGACATCCGTTTTGTGTTTACAAAGCAATCGTGCTGATTCAGCGAAAACCTAAATGTAGGCCTACTTTGGATTATTGCACGCACAGACTCGGATGACAGATCATTTCGTGCTGAGGTTTGGCTCCTCTACGGGTGAGGTTTGTTTTCTATCTTGGGATGTATATTCAAATTGCGATCCAACAATATTCCCCCTCATTCGCTTCCTCATATCCAGCTTATGAGTAGAAACTTTAGTAGAGATGTTAGTATTAATAGCAGATTGAGCAACGTACCATGCCTCGTTTGCATTCAAATGTCGCTTTGCGAAGAGACCGACACTCCTCTGGCAGATCGTCTGCATGGTGTTTCAAACAGTCTGATGGAAGATTTCCCTGCTTCATAACACAGTCAGAGTGCATGAGGCAATCCTTGAGTGCTGCAACTAGGTTTTGGCAAGAAGAGGCCATGGAGGTTGGAGGGAGAATTTGGGAGGGTTGTGATTGGTGGGTGTGCACGTGCCAGATTTTCAACGCGCCTGGACTCTTGATCGACCAAAGCTGACATGGTCAGGACCCGCGAATTTTATCCAAATTATACTTGTGCACTTCTTTCAATACTCTATGCCACCTCCAATACTCCGACCACTCCTTAGAAATACCCCTACCATAGCCCCTGTTCCTAACAGGAGCGCCATGTCAATATCTGGTTCGCAGGCAGGCATATTTCTCAACGGAATGCTTTCATCTGCTGTGCAAGAGCCAATGAAGGGTCCCCTCTACTCCTCCTTTCTGCATGCACAGGCACGCTAATTTGACTTCCAATTCAACTTCGCATTAAACGAGCCTTTTTTTGTTTTCAAATCAGGGACGGATTCTTTATGATGTATTTCTGTATACCAGGACAGAGGTCAACGGAAAGCGCGGCTACGTTCTCGAATACGATGCTCGGCCTTCTGAGGCTAAAGTTCTGTTTCCGATGTTGAAACGATACGTGCTTCGTGCTAAAGTGAAGATTCGGGATGTCACAGACGAGTACGACGTCTGGGCTGCTTGGGGAAATCCAAGTCACGCACAGTGGGACACCCCGAGAAAGTGGAAATGGGCAGCGAGCGGCATTGCTGAACCGGTATGGGACCCCGAGGTGTGGCCGTGGGGTGATCAAGACGAGAGCATACTGGACAGGAGAGCGACGGGCATGGGACGGAGGTTCTTGGTAAAGAAGGGGGAACGCCGTACGTGGTGCCATGCCATTAACATGCGTTACTTAATGCCAATTCCTTCACTTTCTGGCAGCCCAGGAAGCAGCGGACCACGACATCAGAACCTCTGATGACTATACCCTCCATCGAATCCTTCACGGGGTGCCCGAAGGGCGAGAAGATATGCCTGCGATGCAAGCGTTCCCTATGGACTCTAATTTGGATTTTATGGGCGGAGGTGGGCTATTGTACCCAATCACTTGAAAAGACAACTTCTCATACCTCTCGTGCAGTCGACTTCAGAAAAGGATGTTATGTGGGCCAGGAGCTTACTGTACGGACTTATTACACAGGGGTCATCCGTAAACGGATTCTTCCTGTGGTTATACACAAACCAGATGAGGTGTTCGTGTTGTTGTTCTCAATTTGTTGTTTTTTAGATGTGTCCTCATCGAATCAATACAGACCCAACAAGACAGTCACACCTGACCCAACTGCTCCAAAATTTCCTGTAGACCTTGATATCCGCCCAGTGTTAAACCGTGCTCCAGACGATCCTCGGCCTGCCCCTCGTCCCCGTGGATATGGCAAGCTACTAAGTTCACGACAAGGCGTGGGTTTGGCGCTTCTACGGCTTGAGCATGTTGACGCCGTACAAAAAGGCAATATCCGGTTGGAATTTGACGTAGAAAAGGGTGAGAGCAAGGGCACCTGGGGAATATCACACTGGTGGCCAGAGTGGTGGCCACAGCGAAGCGAGGCTGAAAAAAAGGAGGCCCGAGGATAGTACAGTTTCAACTAGTCTGAGGCGTTACAGTTGAGAGTTTGCCGGTTCGCTCTGGTTATACTCGCTAGCATAATGTTTTGTGAGGACTAGATGTGTCGTGACTATGAATTAAGAGAAGCATTCACAGTACAAGTCGGGCTCATTCATCACCTGAAGCATGACCTCCATACTCATTGCAAGGTCTTTCGACCAAGACGGAAACGAAAACGTAGTCTCCATCATGGCTAACCGAGATATGCATCGAGCCAACTTTCGAAAGGTCTGCGCGAGTATGGGGTCGATAGAGCAAATAAGGTTTGTGAACTAATTGTCCTTGACCAATCCCGTGGTATGTGAGTTCCTTCCATGTTGGCCGAACGATGGGATACACGGCCTTGTATGCAGCCTCTTTTAAAGCCCATCTATTAAATATCCTTCAATGGGCAACTAGCTGGATAGTAGCAGGCACACCTAACAGCGAAGAAACGCACATGGGACAGCGCGTCCGATTGCGGAATTGACTGCCACTGAGCGAATTCATCGGGGCTCAGAATACGCGTAGCGAGTCGTCGTGAGCCCCTACGATTTAGCAAAGCAGCAAAGCGGGGAGTGTGAACTACGTCTACACCGATCCCAAGGATTGTCATAGGAAGGTGTATAGTATGCAAGTTCGAACTCAGAACATCCGTACTTGCGTCGATCAATTTTTTTTTGGCTGGACTCAAAATTCTAAAACCGGGTCTAACTCAACGTGCGACGAACAAACCTATATACGATCTGTTATGGGCGCACAAACTGCGTATATCGCAGCTGCGACCAACAGACATCCTCAAGTCGCGGCCGTCTCAGGGGCTTCCTTTGCTGCGTTCGGCAGCTCTAACTTGGTCGCGTTATGGAACATCGCGGTATGCCCTCCAAACGTGATCGCTGCCCAAAGCCCCTGACACTATACTCAGGACGAGAACGACCGTGGAGTAGAGGAAACATTGCCAGGTCACGAAGGCCTAGTGACCTGCGTCCGTTTCATGTCAGATGTGAGGTTTGCCAGTGCCGATGACAAGGGCATTCTTATATCTTGGAGGAAATTAGGATCCCAGGTAGGGATGCTTGTACAATTCTGAAGATTATGATTCTAAAACAAGGATTATTTTTTAGTGGCGATCAACTGGAAAGATACAGGCTCATACAAAAGCGATCTCCTCGCTATGCGTATCCGATGGCTTGATCGTAACCGGCTCATCTGATGCGTCCGTTAAGATATGGGAGGTTGTATCTTCGGACAACGATACAGGTATGACAAATATACAGATACGATACAAACTGACTTAACATACACTATAGACAAGTTCGTTGAATTTCAGATTCTCTCTCTTCAGGGGAAGTACCCCCTCTCCCTTTCTCTCACTTACCTCCCTCAAATCAAAGGTTAATGACTTCGTGTCTTGCCTAAGCAAGATCTGACTTGCGTACATGCCCTCCAGTTGCCCTCCTCGCTATAGCTGGTACAGACAATAATGTACAGATCTGGGCTCGGTCAGACAATCAGGTGTGTAAATCTTGTACTTCTTGGGCTCGCCTACTCAATGTTATCGGTTGAAGTTCGTTCATGCCGCCATGCTAGCAGGACATGAGGACTGGGTAAGAAGCCTCGCCTTTCTAGACCCTCCCGTTGCTGGACAGCCACTGGTCTTGGCGTCAGGATCCCAGGATGCGACAATCCGGCTCTGGGTATTTGAACCTTGGACCATTGAAACCTCAACTCTACCAAATCGTTCGATCGAAACCCGTAGTGATGACCTTCTTGATGCTTTCGAAGCATCACTTGGAGACATGGGCGACGCTGAGGAAGGTGGCAGGCAAATATCTCTGAGACGACATATTATAACAGTTAAAGAGGCTCAAGGAAGGTGACTTTTCCATTTTTTCATTAGTAGTGACTTTTGGGTTGATAAAGTACAATATGAAGTTTTCAGCGCTTCTCAATCACTTTTGATGCGCTCTTGGTCGGTCATGAAGCGGCGATTACCTCCCTTTCTTGGAGGCCCACATCATTATCCACCTCGGGCCCCACTTTGCTGTCGACTTCTACAGATTCGTCTGTGATTCTATGGTCTCCATCTACAACACTTTCGGATTCTGACCGGTCAACATCTATTTGGACTAATCGGCAAAGGTTTGGAGACGTAGGAGGCCAGCGACTTGGGGGGTTCGTGGGGGGCGCGTGGAGTCCGCAAGGGGATGAAGTTTTGACATGGGGGTGGGCGGGTGGGTGGCGGCGATGGAGATGCAGCCCTTTTCCCAAGAGCAAGGAACAGGAGAGTTGGATAGAAGTTGGTGCGATCAGTGGGCATAGTGGACCTGTGAAATGCATTGGTTGGAGTCCCGATGGAAAGTACATTATTTCAACGGGGTAAGACATCTCTTTTCGTGAGTACCGTGCCAGCATTCGCTCACAATTTCCTCAGCCTGGACCAGTCTACCAGAGTACACGCTGCGGTCATGACTGGAACCTTTGTCAAACCCGTATGGCATGAAATCAGTCGCCCCCAAATTCATGGATACGATATGCTTGGGGCAGCGTTTATTGACCCTTTGAAGTTTGTAAGCATTGCCGATGAGAAGGTTGTGCGCATATTCGAAGCTCCGCGTGGGTTCGTCCGGTTGGCTGACGCTTTAGGCGTTTCCAAATTTACTGATGATGAAGTACGTTCATATCTATATTTCGCGGTGTATTCATTATATCTTCAACAGCACCATCGGCCACTTGGTGCAAGTGTACCGCCTCTTGGACTATCTAACAAAGCGACCGGAGAAGGCAAGTCTGGTTATTACTTGTTGCTGTCCAATGCCAACGACCTTTTTGAGTAGGCGTCATGCAAACCGTTGTTCCAGAAGTGACGAATACGAGACGGCCTTTTGAAGGAGAGCTTGCTTCAATCACTCTATGGCCGGAGACTGAAAAAATATTTGGACATGGTTACGAGGTACATTTGGTCGAGTTTTATATTTTTTTCTGAATCGATAACCTTTTTTTCAATAGTCAATAACGCTGGCCGTCTCGCAGTCGAAACGACTCATGGCAACTGCTTGCAAGGCGTCAACATCTGAGCATGCGGTCGTCCGTATATATGATACCAATAAATATCAGCTTGTTGGTCAGCCACTAGAAGGGCACCTGTTGACTGTAACGAGGGTAGCATTTAGCCCTGATGACAGATTTGTTCTTTCTGTTTCCCGGGACAGGTCGTGGAGACTTTTTGAAATCCAGGGAGAAAGAGGTAAGTATTATAGTAACGTCCACTTTTGAACTGATGTGACGTCGATGAAAAGGGTATCGGCCAGTTGCTGCTGATAAGTCTCATGGGAGGATCATCTGGGATTGCGCATGGGCTCATGAAGGCGATGTCTTTGCAACCGCTTCTCGAGATAAAACGGTAGCTGGTCATTCACATTGATTCTACTTGTCCTTGATCACAGCGCAGGTGAAAATCTGGAATAAAGAGAGCGAAGGCGAATGGAGGGTAGTGAAAACCATCAAGACTAGCGCTGCAGCAACAGCTGTTGACTTCTCCCCTGGAACGGGTGAGCATCGGTAAGGTCACTTTCGATTTCCATCCGAACTGTCTGCCTTACATGAGACAGACGACGCTTGGCAATAGGGCTAGAGACTGGTGAAATTCTTATCTACTCTGGCTTGCATGTCGTTTCTTCCGCAAATTGGACACAAGACACCATCATTAACTCTAAGTTTGTCACCCAAAACTCGAGAGGGGGGACATGCTGACACCATCTTTAGGGATGCACATGTCAACCAAATTAACCGACTGACCTGGCAGCCAACAGTCCTTGGTACTTCATCCACACTTGCGAGCAGTAGTGACGATGGTACACTGAAAATATTAATTGTTCCAATGACGATGGATTAGTGTCCATCTCAATGCTACGAAAGAAAGAAAAGCTGCTATACAGTGGATGAGGACAATAACTACTGGTAAGGAGACAAAGATGGACTTGATAACAAAACAACGGTTGGTAGAGATAATGATGGGTATCAAACAGTGGGATGCGCGGTGAGATAATAGAAGACAATAGTAGACTGGGGCATGAAAAAGTGCAGTAAGGATACAAGAACAACACGTTAGGCAGTGGCTTAAACAATATCGCGGATACTCGTGGGTACTTCAGGCTGTGCAAGGATAACTGTTAATAAGGATCGCAAGATGAAGGGATTTAAGCATACGCATTTGATCCTAGATAAGAGGACAGTAGTATTAGATTTAAATGTGATATCCAGACTGAAGCGCTCAACTTGTAAAAACATTCTATGGATCGCAGCATCTCGACATCTCCACCTGTGGCAGTGACGAAGTTGATAATGACACCAGCGCGAGAGTAATTGGATGCAATCGCGGGAGAAACACTGAATTACGGAAATCAGGCGAGTAACGCAATTATAGGAGTGTGACGGACCGGTGAGCATACTCCTCCACAGCTTTGGGGAGATCTAAACCCGACGTTCTTCAGTGCTTTGTTTCATAGATATCCCAGCAACATACCATAATTAATTATAAGGGGCACATGAGCGACGTCAGGAGTCTTGACCTGAACATCATAGACCACAAGGACCTTCGTTGCGGGTTGTCTCATGTTGATAGAGTTTGAATTTCGAAATTTGTTGAGGGCAGCTAGTTTGGTGCCGGCGATCATATCACCATGCTGTTTTTTGGGGGAAAGTTACGATCAACGAACACAGGAGAATAATTTTGACCTTACAAGTGGGACAGCTTCTAAGCCTCGACTAGCAAGCTTATACACAACTGAATCAAGAGCTGTCATACCTCCAACATGCACGATGGCCTGTGTAACTTCTACATCATCGAAAAGATCTACCAGCGCATCGAGCTTCCACTCCCTAGCTTGAGCACTCTCAGCATTGGAGGCCCCTCTTCCCGAACCAATTATTCCGAGCCCTCCACCGGGTACAGTTGCCATAGGATCTGACCTGCCGCCGGCTGTGAAGGCGAGGTACAGATAAAACTGGCGTAAGCCTCGAGACCCTTGATTAGCGTCAGACTGAGTTACATTTCCGTCGCGCCGTACGAGAACACGAACAGGCTCGCGGAGTTGAATGGCGGAAGCAAGGTTAAGGACATCCTGAGGAACAGTATTGGAGAAAAGAGCGGTTTGACGCTCGATCGCCTGAGAGCTGCTATTGTTTACATCGGTAGGGTTAGGTGATGGTGCTACAGAAAACCGACGAGTTGAGTTCTGAAAGGAAGGGGCAAAACTGTTTGGATCAAGAGGAGTAGGGAATGGCAGCTGGGGTGTGGTAGTGGAACTAGTGCCAGGAGCAGTAGGAGTTCCAGTACTTACGGGGCGAGAGCGGGGAGGGGGGAGGAGCTTTACTATATTGAAGACAAATTCGTGAAGGTTACGTGCGATGAGCTGATCTACCTCATCTAAGACGAGGAAGCGCACTTCGGAGCCTGCAAGCCCACCTGGTGAAGTAAACAGCGCGTGGAGCTTCTGGGGAGTACCGCAAATGATGTGAGGCATATTTTGATGGAGCAGCCTGAGTTCCTGACTGAGATCACTATTGGCAGATGTTGCACCGACTCCCAATGCGGATTTGACCCCAATAGATCCTCCTAAATCCCGGATCATACGTTGAGCCTGAGTAGCTTGGTCTACTGTCGTGGAGACCATGATCACAATTGGTCCCCGGTTTGGCGGACGAACCGTGATATTAGTGACGGCTACTTGGATGGCAGGTATCACATATGCAGCAATACGTTCCTGGGTTGGAGGTGCTTGGGCAATTATGTCTGATCCTCGCAAAAGAAATGGTAGAGCCCGTTGTTGAATCTTATTGGGTGGGCCGACACTGACGGAAGGATCAGCAGAGGCTTGTCTGAATGAACTTCTATCCTTACCCGAATTTGTTTAAAGACCTCAGAAGATCGGGAGCGAGGGAGAGCTGTTCCCATTTCGATATTATAGGACCAGGATCGCGAGGCGAACCCCCCACCCATGTATCGGATTGAGGGTCAATAACCTGTAGGTATAACATGTTAATAATGATAAAATGAACCGTAACTGTATCTGTTAGCGTACGCCTGATGACTCCCTGCGAAGGAGCCCTGTGACCGACCGTCGCTTATCTCGGGATGTAGCATCTGTCCGGTCGATGTTAGGGTTAGAAGATCGGATGGACAAGTCTAATGTTCCAGCAGACCAGGTCCGCATTGGGGGATTTGGGGGCCGCGGTGACGGCCTTAGGTCAGGTCTCTGTGGTAACCCATGTCCAAGCATGTTTGAGTTCGACATTTGAAGAGGCATCATCTGATTCGGCGCGATCTCCGCTTGAGGTGCATTCATTCCGACAATAGAGTTATTCCGAATATCAGCGTTGTTGGATTGCATGTGCTGTTGAGTCTGGAGGGCAAGCAGTTGGCCAACGGATGATGTCAAGGTGTTTAGCCGCTGGGATATTGTTGAAAAGTCGTCTGATGGGGCCGGCTGATTAGGGGCAATGCTGCCAATCGAAGGCCGAGGGCCGTTCAGTGACGATGAGGCGAACCCATTCACATTTCCATTGGGAGCGGCGAATGGGTCTTTGAATTCAGGCTGCACGCTAGCACCTAGAGAACGCTCCACCAGCAGGTTGATTTTTCTTTGCATATCTCCTAGTTCGCGTTGGACCTCCTTTGTAGAATGTTCGCATCGGAAGAGTCGATCTAATATGTCATGGATAATAGGAGAGGATTTGAGCTGGGCATCGAAACTCATATGATGGTCAACGCCGCCGGAACCCAATGATGATACTGGGGACGAAGTAGTAAACACCCCGGCATGAAAAATTGGTCCAGTTTGGCTGGAAACCGTGGGAGGGGTAGACAGACGTTCGCGGATCTGTTGCTGCTGCATCGAAAAGAAAGATACCCCAGGGGTCTGCGTCCCATTTCCTCCCGACTGGGGACCAGGAGTATCTTGGTTGTCATCAGCCTCAGGCAATGTATCCAAAGAGCCCAACATGCTTGTTTCTCTGACCCTGGGTTCAACAACTGTGTGAGGCCTGCTCACATCAACCTGGTGGAACGTCGGTGATTGTCGTGACCGGTCACCCTGGTCTGGTAGTGACTGGTGCCCAAGAGTGTCACGGCTTTCACCTGGTGGGCTAGGCGAAGACCTCACCGAGCGATACTCGGAAGGAGAAATTGAAAGGGAGGAAACGGAGTTCCGGTCGTGCTCACGAGCTGAGTGATGCCTGAATACCGAACTATTGCCTCCCTCGTCGTCACTACCACGAACACCTCCAGGAAAGAAAGGCATCGAGGCAGGGTTCAACGCTGCCCTCCTTGCCATAGTTTAGGTGGACAGATGGCAACTAGCTTGCGCCTTCGGTTGAACACGAATAACCTGATTTCAACATAAAATTGGTTGGTAAGCCGTCTCGTTTGGCAGGTACATTATACTACAAAGCTGATCTTACCTCTGACAATCGTAGTGGGTAAGTAACTAGGCAGCTTCCATGCAGCGATAGATGGTCTGCAAGAGAGGGGATTGACAAAGTTTGTGACACGATGGTGGCAACTGCGACAGAGACTCTTTCGGCGGCAATTGTGACTTGTCAGGCCCGAATTTTATCAACCACCGCCACAACGTGATGGCCTAGATACGACATCGGGCAACAAAGAACGAAAAAGTTGTCCATTTACTAGTACTGGACATTTAATATATATATGATGGTAATAATAGTGATGGGGGAGATTCGAATGATAGTGTATAAAGTCGCTACTTAGGCGACGCACATGCCAAAAGATATTCCAAAGAAACGGTGGCGATCTGCTTTGGCTTCAACAAACAGCTCTGTGTCATGATTTTGTATGCTCCTAGTAAAGCAATGAGTAAAGATGGTAGAAGCGGGGCAGGGGAAATGAGCACTTGACACTGGTGTGTGTGTTTGATTCGCCTTGCCGTCCGCGGATGTCTCCCAGGCGAGCTGAGCTTCAAGATCATTGATAGGCAATGATTAGAAGATGGAATACTAACCACGAATAATATCCTGAACTTCAGGAAGTTCCGCTGCCGAAACCGTCACCTATGGGGACCACGTAAATGAAGGTACCTAACTATCGGATGACATACTTACCATGATCCGACAGCTTTCCAAGATCATCCCGTTGAGGCGAAGTGCGTTCGTTGCAGCATTTGCATCCTTGAATTCGACCGTTGCGTATTGACGATCACGTAAAGTACGGACGTCTGCAGGAACCGGGACTCCAGTGGTGACAGCCTGACCACGGCTACAACGGATCTGGATACGCAAAATAGTACCACATTTAGAGAATGTAGAACGTAGCAGCTCTCGCGTAATAGAGGATTCCAGCTGGGAAATGGAATGTTAATACAAAAATTTCATCACCAAGTGACGGTAAACATACATTGCCAACATAAACGAAAGAATAAGCATGTTCGGCTGTCTGCTTTTTTACAACATTGTTTTTCGCTTTCTCCCTCTTCTTCGCCTGTGTGACGGATTCATGTTTCGTTGACCTCTGAAGTGTGCGGGCACGTTTAAGCCGGCGATCCGGTTTGCTGGTCATGGGCGTCCCGTGTCCGCCGGCATGGTTGGGGTTCCTCTACTGAAGTTGATTAGACGAAACGTGACTGCGTTGAATCGGGCTTACCTGGCTAATATTAACACTCGATCCCGAATGATCTACGTCCGTTGCTGTCGATTGTAAACTGTGGGTTGACCAACTGATGCGCATCGGAGGAATATGTATCTTGGAAAGTTTCGTATTTCTTCTTTGAAAAAGGGCGAGTTGCTACGAATGAGAAGCATACTATATGCTGGCTTTATATGTTCCACGCTGGTCAAAGCTGGCCGGGGAATAGAGGGAGAAGTTAGCTCGCTTTGATCGTTGGCCGCCAGACAGCAATTGTGCTTAATTGATGGCGGGTTGTGGCCACAGGGCATCATTGAATACCTAAATGAGCCACAATGAGAGTTCGGTGGAATCTTTGTGGAAGATAAGTAACGTGGCCAGGCCACGTGGATCCCGTCACCTGACACCTTAATGTAGCTTGAATGTTCAGTGTGAAATTCCTCTAGTCAGACATGTATTCTCAACATGCTACCGTATATCGCGGTATCCTTCGTGAGCTGAACAAGGCAGTGAGTAAACTTATCTCTATGTGTGCCCAATACTTCATCCGCAAGCTAGGCTGTCAGACCCAGAAAAGCTAATCAAACGGTTGCGACAAGCCTACGATCCATAATAGAGAGGGCCAGAGAATCAAACAGTTCAGCTACGTTTCAAGATGTGCAAAATAGCTTGCTGTTTCTTCGATCCCAAAGGGATTACAAGGTTAGTTATGTCCATCAGGACTGTCATTGTTCATACTAATTATTCGCTCAGCTCTTACTTGAGAGGTACAATCCTTTGATTGACCTGACTGCTGAGGAGCGAATTCAGGCAACGGCACGTAGAGTTGGCCTTGACATGCCTGTTATTCACAAGACGGGGTCAGTTCAATAGGATATTCCCTACACCACAGGAGATGTTTGGTAAATTTTAAGGAAAACTTGATGTCTCATTTCTTGTATATCGGCGAGATTCCGGACCACCGTTTACTTACATATCACTCATAATGAATGCTTATAAACGTTACCCGTTATACTATGGGTGGCCCACTAATGCCGATTTTTGACTCCCTCCCCCGTAACGCTACGAAATAGAAAAATGAGGATTCATGAAGTTACTGGTATATAGAACTGGTTCTTACGGACAGATTGCCCTGCCTCAAATATTTTAATTTTGGGGGAGAAAATGTGGCGGGCGTTGACCGAGACGACGTGCTCGATTTCATCAAATGAGACGTGTACTGCTTATTTTCGTCACTGTTGTCACATCAAAAATTAAGCATATTTCATACCCCGAAACATGCGGTGTCAACTGCCGAGCTATAACAGAATCTGAAAATGTCACGATGGTCCTTGTCACTTTCACCTCTGTAAACAACAAAACTGGAGCCTGCCATGGTATCTCGCGCTCTGTACCCTTATGAAATGTCTAGAATAGGAGTCATTGATACATAGAAAGTTTTGTATCCAACCGATTTCCTGTGACCTCTCCCCTAGTTGTAGGCCTGACCAATAAAAAACAATGCACTTGATTGAAACCACCTTCTCGAGCCTCCGCATAAATCACAGGATGTTTATTCATTGTTCTGAGTTGAGGATCTTATTTCGATAACATGCAGCAAGCTATGTTTTTTTTTTGAGGCAAACGGAGCGGTGGAAGTGGCCAAAATGAAAATAAGCATTACCCTGATGTGCCACTGATAGTATGGGCTCATACGAAATATCTAATCTAGTTTTTTGGAATATTGAAGAGATTGTATGGTGTAGAATACCGGGTTACAAGAGTAAACACGAAAAAACAACATGCTCATCTTGACCACATTTTTGAAGACCCTTCAAAAAAAATATTCGCGCTTCATGGCACCATACTTGACGCATATCCTGACCTGTGACTCTTCTGCGATAACGTTCCATCCTACTTCAGACCAGCCAGACATAACATGTCGGGAAACCCTCCATGCCTTAAAAACCGCATCGCATCATCTCGTTGACCAATTAGAATGTGTTGCCTTCCCCACAGAGACTGTGTATGGATTGGGAGCTGTGGCGTTAAGTAATGTGGCAGCAGCACGAATATTCTCTACCAAAGGAAGGCCACCTGACAATCCCTTGATCGTTCACATATCCTCATTTACGATGCTAAATTCCATCCTGCCAGAAGGCTATATCTTGCCTAGGGCGTATCAGGTTCTAGTTAAGCACTTTTGGCCTGGTGCATTAACGCTCTTATTCCCAAGAGACCCTGATGCTATCCCAGCCATGATCACTGCGAATCAACCAACAGTTGCGATCAGGATGCCATCTCATCCTGTCGCTAGGGCGCTAATCGCGATTGCAAATACCCCACTGGCAGCTCCGAGTGCAAATTCATCCGGAAAACCCAGTCCTACTCGAGCTGAACACGTCTTCCGTGATCTCGGTGGCAAAATTGATGTCGTACTCGATGGTGGTGCATGTGGAGTTGGGTTAGAGAGCACAGTTGTAGATGGCCTCCATGAAGATGGGAACATCCGTGTGCTGCGCCCTGGTGGTGTCACTGTGGAAGACATGGAGAGGATTCTGCGGGAGGAAATGGTGGACTCAGATCATATACCGAGGGTTTTAGTGCATCGCCGTGATTACTTGGACGAAACAGTGGAGCAGGCACCAACGACACCAGGAATGAAATACCGCCATTATTCCCCTTCTGTCCCAGTCACCTTACTCTTGACTAAATCTCCCCGCCCTGCAGACAATTTGGCAATCTCAGTCACTTCGTTCTTCGCATCGTTGAAAAACACTAAAGCTCTTAAGGTTGGGGTTTTGGCTCCTGCCGATTCTAGATTGTGGGACTTTCTGCTGCCTGCGGATGGACTAGAGTGGTGTCGTTATCCCTTGGGACTAGGTACCCAACCTTCTGTAACAGCACACCGCCTATTCGACGGCTTACTGACGTTGGAGGAGAGGGGTGTTGATTTAATGCTTATTGAGGAGGTGGGTGAGGAGCGAGAAGGTCTAGCCGTCATGAACCGTGTTCGGAAAGCGGCAGGGGATGTCAGATGGATCACTTTCGAATGACTCTCCACTCTCCCTCCTTTGAGTCATCGCTAGGCATAATTTCGACACCTCTGACGTCCAAGTGAGTTTTACACATAGCTCAATATCCCTACTCTGACCAATTACAATATCAGGTCCTTTTTTGCGCGAGTTACCTGTGAGAGTGGGATATTGCGTAGAGCTTGCAAATAATGCACCACTTTGAAAACTCGTGGCAAGCCTCGTGTTTATGAATTTCATACCTTGAACACACGAGGCTTATTTCCTCTAACATCACGGCTTTCTCCCAGTTTTCCCCATTGACGAGAATACCGCGGGGGTCAACAACAACAATAAAACTTTCGAAATGCCGATAGTTTCCCTTGAACATTTAAAAGCATTGGCCTCATCAGAATGGTACGTTTCTCCATCTTCTGCGTTAGACTGAGTTCATTAACACGAGTGCTATACCTCGTTATCTTATATGAAGGTCGATTCAGCTCGTATAGGAGGCTCAAATCCCAAGAGCCACACTCGCAATTGCATGAGGCGCTTGTTCTGCAAACGTGTTGGCGGGACTTGCCTTGAACTGGGATGTTGCTATGTTCTCATCACATGACATTGGTGGGGTGCTTGGTCACGTTATTTTCCCTTTCATCAGAATGCCTCGTTTCACTCTCGCGGATCCCGTTCCCTTTGCAGAGCACCTCATGATGATCGTAGGATATAGGCGCGCCCGTCGTTTGTCGACTGCACGTCGAGAACGATATGTATTTAAAGGATCGTAAATTCTATTCCATTCTCTATGCCCCCTTTCTCAACTCACTCAACACTCACCCCCACTCATTCTATTTTTCTGTTATCTATTCTTCAAAAACTAAAAATGCAGATTTCGGGTCAGACAATTTCTTTATTTTGACTTTATGCTTCTCATGTCTTGTATCAGAACCAATGAAGCTCGAGGGACAACAAGATTCAGAGTTCCGGCATCTTTATGCAATGCCCCCGTACCCTACTTCTTTGAATTATCTAAATTGCTCTTTTGATGAAAGATCATATTCGGAATACAATCGCAGAGAATTCAACGCGTCTTACACTTCCCCCAGTTTATATCGACGCCAAGTGCCGCTAGCAAGGTCTATTCGTGGAACTGAAACGTACACCTCATCACAGGCTCTCAACCACCACCAATTGAAAGAATTCAATACTTCGCACTCCCGAATCGATCAAGCCCTTCCCCAGTTGCCTTCTTTACTAGCCGACTCGCGTTCCGGCTCAACTCCAGGTGCACCTTCACAACCACACGTCCCTCGTCCACCCAACGCCTTCATGCTCTTTCGCTCTGATTTCCTCAAGAAAGGTATCATCCCGTCTCATGTTGAACGCCGTCAGCAAAATCTTAGTCGCATAGCCGGACAGTGTTGGAATCTTTTACCTGCGGAGGAAAAAGAAAAGTGGCAGGAAAGTGCCGCAAAAGTTCTAATGGAACATCAAAAACAAAACCCGGACTACAAGTTCACTCCTGCACCGCGTGGTTCGCGCCGTACGAAAAGCAAAGGGCAGGCTGACGCTGACAGGGACGCACTTGATGACGAGGATAGGATCAGGAAAATCAGGGAGGAGTACACTCAGATTGCTGGGCCTACTGCTATTCCAGCTCGACGTAGACGGGCAAGGACACAAAGCCGGCATGTTCACAAGGACAAGAAAACAGTCAGTGATGATCCACAGTGTCGGGTCGCTCATGTACCTTTACTACATTCTACATGTTCCACGCCTTCCCTGCCATCCCCTGGTCAGGCTTCTGGTCAAGGCCCTGCTCTACCGCCCTTCTTTCCGCAATACTCTGTTCCCCACATCACCGCCCCACGCCGACCTTCAACGTCCCTCGGATTTTCAACCGCTTCGCCGCAACCTGGCAACGTCTCTTCCCGCACAGGATTCTATATAACCCGTCCTTCATCAGCAGCTTCGTCAGAGTCTGGATTGTCCACTTATTTGCGAGATCTCGACATCGTGAGTGTCGATCTTAGTTCTACATACCTCTATTCATATCAACTTTTCCATCCATCTAGACCCCCACATCGGCAAGCTTTAGAGACATCTCAATACTCTCTACACCACCTATGTCTACGTCACTTATGACTCCCACAAGCTCTGAACAACATTTCTCCGATGCCGTACGCGATCCGCTCCCTTTCACTGCGCTGAACAGATGTGGAGCATCATCGTCTGAACTCACGTGTCCGCCACCACACTGGGACGAGGACTCCGACGGCAGCAACTCAGGATCTCTCTTGAGTGCACTTTACTCAGATGATTCATTCTCTTCTATCGTGACCCCCCACAATCAACAGGAGTATTCGATATTCGAGGAGAGCTACTTTCCGAACGTCTTCGGAGCTTTGATGTCGGAGTGGGAACTCAGCCACTCTCTAGCAGAAGTGGACCACACCTATGCCCCTCGAGAGGATTCCTGGATTTCACTATAGGCTAGAGAATGTATTATTAACCCCTTGCTGTATTTCTTATATTTGTATGTGATTTTACGTCTTTTTTCTTTGCAGTCGTCATGTATGTACTGTTTAACAAAGGTCAGAAAAAAAAAGTCGTGTTTAGTCGGTTCCTAGCCGAATATTCGACAATTAGTCGGGGAAACAGTTAGCTCACAGTTAGACGAGAATTGTATTTTTCTGACTAATGTCGAAATTTCTAACAATTCTTTTTATTTATTGAGCGTCGCTATAGACACCAAAGCGGACAAGTATTAATCGGATACGACTTCAGCTATCATTTCTTCTAGTTTCACATCTAAACTCTCTGCAGCAGCCTTCAGCCGCGGGTCATCTGTTAATACCATCACTGAAGAGGGCAGATGATAAATGACATTTGTGCCTGTTCCGTCAACCTTTTCGAGGACCATGAGGCGAGGCGGGATGTTATAGCCAGCTCTAATGTCGCGTTGTAGAATTTCCTGCGCGATGAGAGGATTTCCGATCGTATAAACAGCGGCAGCTGGATGGATAGATGAGGGATCGTAGATATCCATCCATTTATTGTGATTCATTTCCAAGAAATACCTATGTCGTATCATTCAGGCGTGAGTCGGAAATTGTCGTAGAATAGCGTGTGGTGTGTACTTACAGGAAATTACGGTCTCCAGTAATCTCTTTGATCAACTCCTCGATCCCCTCTTTCGTCTTCGCTGCTTTCAATTTTGGGATAAAATGTGCCGACCCCGCTTTGTTTAAAACGAGATCAAGGCGTACAATGACGTCCTTGAATGGCAAGGTCGTTTCGAAAGTAACAAGCTTAGCAGCGAGGGTGGTAACTGATTTCTTCATTCCGGGTGTTGGGAGATAAAGAGTTGACGTTGTGCCACTCGGATTTAGCCTATATAAGCTGTAAGACTACACAGATCAAATACATGACCAGAATTGGTTTGAATGATATGTACTGGCGTGTGTCAACATGTCACAGTGTACATCCGAGTCGGAGTGGAACCATGTTTGGCCAAGAGTTGTAGGATGTCCAGGGACCTGAAGCCAATGCAAATCTAGTAATAAGCAGGGCGTGCCGATGCACTACAGTGTAAGATGCTCAAAACCGACCTCTTGGCACCCCAAGATTAGGGATACTGGGTGACTTCCTGTAAGGATCAACAGAAATCTCCAGGCCATAGATTCCATCAGCTGGAGCTTAAAACTTCCTGAAAGTGTATGATGTAGATTTCTGTAGACCGTAAGCCTTGTTACTGTACTACTACTACTTTTTTTTTCATCCCCAAAATATGGATTTGGTCACATTGATACAGTCCAAAATTGCTGTACTTTGCACTGAGCCACATGTCTTTGTGGACTCTGCATGGACTCACTTACTTTCTTTTACTATTATAAAGTACTTACTTTCTTTCTTATAACAGTTTACTTACTGATAATTCTACATACATTAGGGTTGTTCACAGTAGCCATTTTGGCTCATTTTCAATTTCATTTTCAATCTCATCTTTCAAGAATGAACTTCAGAATGAGACCAGAATGAGCCCAAAAATGACCATTTTTGAAAAAGCAAGCACCCCTTTGATTTTGCAAAAATGACCATTTTCACTTTCATTTTCAGGTTCCATTTTCATTGTTGTTTCAAGCTCCACTCCAACACCTCATGTGCACTCACCACCACCATCCACAACATCCCCACCTCCCTCCCTTGACCCCTACCACCACAACTTTGTCACCACCCACCGTCACCACCCCCACGCTCACTACTACACCTGTGAGAGCTGCAAGTCACCACAAATGACCCATATTGGGGACAATGCAAGCCCAAACAACATCAGCCCATTGTTTCTAGGGTACATTTTTTTTCTGTTCATTTCTTCTTTTTACAAACTGACTTACCATAATTTTACATTTTTCAGGATCTATTCTACTGGTAATAACAGGTGCCAATGGGGTACAACCCATGCCCACACCCAGCTGACTCTGTTCAGGCCTGGCCCCCTGACACTTTTTCTTGACTGATCAGGCTTGGAATGGCCTAATACTCAACTGGTATTTCAGGCCTGATTAAGCCTGATCAGGCTCTCCCTGATCCAACAATTTTTGGCTGATCAGACCTGATCAGCCAATATCAGGTGTGATCTGACCCTGGGGATTTTTCCAACACACCCCACATCAGTACCTGCACCTGTACATTGGCACTCACACTTGCACATTGGATTCCAGTCAGAGTACATCATGCACAAATCTACTGTAACAAGGCTCATAGTGACAACCTTGAGTTTGCTTGAAGCTTGCTAAAATGCTTCTGGCCCAATCTCTGGGTGAAAGAAAGAGTGGCCCCAGTGACTATGGCTGATGTGATCCACACCTTGAGTAGAGACATTTTAGAATGATAGAAGATGATCATAAACAAAGGGAGACAAAGGGAGATGAACTAGAACTGAGGGGAACAAAACTGTAGGGGGAAAACTTCCTCTATTTTCACTATACTGTATCAAAACATTTACTAATTGTACCTAAGTCAAATTGGAAATCTAGACTCTCCCTTGTGTCTACAATGGGTAGGACCCTTTGGAGGACCCAACCAATGGTCTGTCCAATGTTCTGAAGGCCTAGAACACTTGGGTGGAGAGATAGAGCCAAATAGATGTCAAGAGTGCCACAGGGGAAAGGTACCAACCCCTGGACCTGACTGGGTGTCCCTGAAGGCAATAGGATGCTGTCCAAAGCATCTTGAGGTGCTCAGGGAGTGTGTGCAACAAGTGGTAAGGGGTAGAAGTTCTGTATAATAAGTGAGATATGTGGGTTTCCATGGTACAAGCAGGACCATGCTTGTCAATGGTCTACAGAAATTTATGCCATAGAATTTCAATTAGTTTTGAGCCCTTGCTGATGGAATCTACAGCCCATAGATTGTCCATAGACTTTATGGGAAGTTACCCAGTGGTGACCAAGCACTATACCTGTTCCAGACTGTTCCTGGTATCCCAATATGGCAAAAGGACTTGGGGATGGGCAATGCTTAGTAATTTTGCATACTGATGAAATTAAATTCATTAATAATTCAGCTAAATTCAGTGACCCACAGCTCTTCTGGTGTATATTCCAGTGCTTAACACATACTGAGGGCTGTCTGTCCTTTATAATAAAGTACATGCTTTATATTCATTAAGGATTTCCACTGTTCAGGCAGTTGGAAAGCATTGGCATGGCAGGAGCTGCTGATTTGCTGATTTAGATGTGGCTGTGCCATGATGATTGCATGCATGCACTGTGGCCACATGGAGTGGGTGTGGAACATGTTTTGCAGATACTTACTGCCACCTCTCATACCATTAGTGAAACTTTTCCATATACACTAGGAGAATATGTTTCTGAATACAGATATACATTTATTAAACCACTATCTTATAAAGTCAAAAATAATGTAGACCCTTGCAAATAGTCCTTTAACTTTATATCCTCAGAGGCTCATTTTTAGGTCTTGAGTCAATGGTCAATCTTGTTCCTACACATTAAGACTACAATTTGTTAAATCCAGATTTTCTGGCTGTTGCAGCAATGTCTCAGAACAGCCCTGCTTGCCATGACTTCTCTACAAAAAAAAAAGATTTCAAAAGATCTGTATTTAACATTTTGTTGAAAATAAAATTCTGAGTTAGTTTGTCTTTGAATTGAGTGTTTAAAGTGATTGTGGAAGCTGGAAAATTCAAAACTATTCTCTCCAGTGAATACATTAGTCTATTTACAGTCCGATTAAGTTTATTTACCGGCGGCTATTTGCATCAGTACGCGAAATTACTAAGCATTGCCCACCCCCAAAAGGACACATAACTTTATTTCATTTTCTTTACCATGACATAACACACAATATTAATAGTCATTCTTTGTATCCCACGGTATATTCATTTTTTACCAGCGGTGGTCCCCAAAAAGACGGGAACTGGTTATCCTTATTATGTCTTGTTGGATTTGGAACTTATTGACTGCCGACTTCACAAAAACTTGAAGCTCTCTATTCAAACACTGACAGGCTGGATAGCGAGCAACCATGGCACCAAGCACGAAACGAAGGGCGTTGACGACCGACGATCTATTGCGTAGACAAGAAGTACCCGACAGGAAGCGGGCAAGGCTCGCACCACCACTTGTCACATCTGAAGGATTTGAGAGCGGGAGCGATGATCAAGGCTGCTCAGTAGGCAAGGACAACTGGATGGACAAGAGTGAGAATGATGTTGGTGCCTTTGGAATAAATGGAGGTGACGAGGACTATATACCTGAGAAAAACGCAGAGGAATTGGAGGATGACTTTTTTGACGAACGAGCCTATGGCGACGGACATTCGGTATTGGGAAGCCAGCTGAACGCCACCGGGTCATCTATCGAGCCAGGACGCTTCATATTTTCAAAAGTGAAAGCGAAGGAACTAACCCCACAGAGACATGAAGGGAAGTTACCCGAATCGTTCTTGGCGTTGGGTATATCACCTCAGCTACAATCAGCTCTCACCACCATGTCGATCCGAACGCCCACGGAGGTGCAAGCCGCTTGTATACCTCCGCTTCTTGCTGGTCAGTTAAATTTCTTCGGCAAATAACAAACGCCATTGATAAATAGCCTTTGAAGGTAGAGATTGTATAGGGAACGCAAAGACTGGTTCCGGGAAAACGATCGCGTTTGCGTTGCCCATCCTTCAAAAACTTTCCGAAGATCCCTATGGGATCTATGCTTTGGTGTTGACACCAACTAGGTTAGTTGATATTTCATGGTCGACCGGAAGATTTTTTAATGAGACGTTAAGAGAACTTGCCTTCCAAATATCCGAACAGTTTAATGTGCTCGGCTCTTCGATGAACATTCGGACGGCCGTTGTCGTCGGTGGTATGGATATGATGTCGCAGGCACTCGAGCTAGGCAACCGCCCGCATGTTGTAATTGCGACTCCCGGGCGTATAGTCGACCACTTACGAAGTAGTAGCGGTGAATGGGACTTATCCCGGGTTAAATTCCTTGTGCGTCGTCAAACATGAACATCCACATACTCAAACGATTTAAAAAAGGTGCTAGACGAAGCAGATCGGCTGTTGACGCCTACATTTGCTCCAGAGCTTTCCCACCTGTTCGGCGCCCTCCCAAAGGATCGACAAACTAGCCTCTTCACAGCGACGTTGACACCTTCAATCGAGACTTTGGCTAGCACGACACCAAGACCAGGGAGACAGAAGCCGTACGTTCATCACATGAGCGAACAGTATGTTGTGCCCTGTTCTTCTTGTACCCTCTCCATATCTGATCTGGCTTCATTTGCAGCGTTGAAACAGTTTCTACCCTCAAACAATATTACATCCTTGTTCCTTCTCACGTCCGAGAAGCATATCTATACCATCTCCTGTGTAACCCCCCAGAATCCACCATCCATCTTCGTAGAGCAGCGCCGGCACCGGTTAAACCATTACGGAATCCGGGATTAAAGGGAAAGCCCAAACAAAGAAAGTCTGTGGAGGAAGACGAGGATCCAGAACAACCGCCCCCCACAATCATTTTCTGCGCGCGACCGCGCACAGCGGCATATCTGACAAACCTTCTGAAGTCACTATCGATACGGAGTACAGCTCTGCATTCCCGCCTGACCCAACGGGAAAGGCTTTCTTCCCTTTCAATATTTAAGGCGTCAGTGGTGCCAGTCCTCATATCGACTGATGTAGGTTCCCGTGGGCTTGATATTGAGGAAGTGGCAATGGTGATCAATTGGGACATGCCGAACGAGCCAGAAGAATATACCCATCGTGTCGGACGAACAGCTCGAGCGGGACGGGGGGGCGTCGCTGTGAGTTTTGTAACGGAAAGAGACGAAGAAAAGGTTTTAAAGATCGAGGACCGTATAAGTACGTTGGTCTGGATGCTCTGATGAAGTGAATGGATTTGACGTCGCCGCAGAAACCAAGCTCGTCGAAATGAGCCCGCCCGAAGCGAAGGTGCTGGAGAAGCTGAATATGGTATCAACGGCTAAGCGGCTCGCAAACATGGTAAACCGCGCTAATGCTAATGTCATGAACGTTGCTGACGGTACACAGGAATTACACGACTCTGACTTTGGGAAACGCGAGGAGATGCACAAAATAAAAAATGCAAAAAAGGCACGAGGTTGAAGTGGGATGGTTCGAGCTGTTGCGATCACGATCGGATAAGTAATTATAGGGCGGTTATGAATCTGATATCAGCTGCTACCAGGGTGATCAGGAAGGTTCGAGTGTATAAATAATATTAGTAATTTATATTACTAGGGTTAGCAGAAATTACACTAAATAACTGTCCTGAGGTTTCATACCCTTACGGTTGTCTTTCTCCTTGTCAGTCCCCGTCTTCTTACCATTCCCTAACATTCACTAATTTATCGTTCCGCATCGCAGTCCGATTCTCATTATTCCTTTATCGTGCCCACCTAAAATGATGGAACCTACAGACTGGGACTCCGTGTTGCAATACGTCACAGATCCTCTCGAAATGGACTTTTCAGGAAAACACCATGAGAGACCGGACTTCGGCCAGCCAGTTCCTGTACAAGTCCCAACGCCACCTGTATGTCCAAAATCGAGTCACCATATCGTTTTTCTGATCAGTTACCAGTCATCCCATGATGGGTCACCGCTTCTTGAGGAGGCCGAGGGCAGCTCCCTGGTCTCCGTTTCCACAACTTTTTATCCCGGAGCACATCATCAGTCACTTGGACCTGATATTGTTCTGTTGTCGTCGGACAGTGTGTTCTTTTATGTCCATTCGCATCTTCTACTCGGAGCTTCCGAAAACGGCTTTCACTCCCTTCTTCCTCCACCGCCATCGTTAAACAAGGACCGTGACGCTATCGTTGACATCCCAGAGACATCAACTACGCTTAACATTATCCTGCATGCGGTTTACGAAATGTCATGTGCGCATTATTCGCCTACCTTTTCAACACTCGCAGCTGCCGTCCATCAGCTACCATTTTATGGGATTCGCCCGAAATCTCGAATCAACCCTTCGACCGCCCTCTACACCATCCTTCTGTCGCATGCTCCATTGTATCCCCTTGAACTGTACGCTCTCGCTGCTACTTATGATATTTACGAACTCGCTGTCGCAACGTCCTCTCACCTTCTCTCATTCTCCCTTGCGTCGCTCAGCGATGAAATGGCAGAGACCATCGGTCCTGTCTATCTCAAGCGCTTGTTTTTCCTTCACTTCGGACGTTCCGATGCTTTGAAGAGAGTCCTTCTCTCCCCGCCGCATCCACATGCACCAACGCAATGGTGCGATTTCACCGATCAAAAGAAGTTAACAAGAGCATGGGCATTGGCGTCCGCTTATCTCGCGTGGGATGCAAGGCCTGGTACGCCATCTGAACGTCACGATATGACTCTGTTAACAAAGGTCTCCAGATCTGTCTACGAGCACAATGGAGTCCGCGTTGCGGCCGTTGTCCGAACACTTAACTTGTGACCTATGTCAACAAGCACTTAAAGACCGTATCAAGAACTTAATAGTGCAATGGTCGATTGTTAAAGTTTGTGCTCCTAACTCAGGTCAATATGGCTGACATTTATAATCGTTATATAGCGAACAATTTGATCGCTATGGCACTGTAATTCTTGACGCATCACACTTGTCGAAAAAACATTTCGCCATGCCACACCTCGATTAAACGCTCCCCGCGGACGCCATATCTGCCCATACAACGCATTAGAGTCTCAGCGTTGCAGAATTCTCTTTCTTATCTTATTCATCCTCGCATTGACCGATTGTTTGTAACATCAGCCCCCGACATTCATTCAGCATTATATCCACGCATTTTCAGTCTCAGACACGATACCCGAAAATCCTTGTTCATTCCAGCCCTGATGTACTTGTGAATACGCACCTTCCCCCTCCCTTTTCCTTTTACTTTACCTGAAATCCACATATCTTGTACCACCTGACCCTCGTTCAAACAGATCAGATACACGAATCGATCTTTGTAGCACATTCCTCAATCTCTCCATACACGCACTTTTGGAGATTGTACTTGAAAGCCTTTAATAATACACGCACAGTACAGTAGACATCATCTTTATCGTAGTTAAGCACTTCATCTCATTTCGGTTATGACGTACACTTGACGTCACTGTACTGTGATCGGGGTGCGATCGACATCAAAACTGGCATCATATCGCAGCCGACGTTTAGGGTACCACATCCGTTAATTACATAATATTATGAAGAAATCCATGCTAACCCGAGAAAGAAAGAAACACGGAACAGTCGTTGTCCGTCCCGAGTTCAGGTCACCTTACACCAAACCCTCTCTCAACGCCGGTCTTCAGCAAGGATCGCGTCATTAAGTTCGTCCAGAGGGGCTAGCTCCTTCTTGTCAACCAGGTCAAACTGAACGTCATTGTAAGCATCACATATATCAAAGAACTATAGCACTCACTTCGTTAATAAATAGGAAAAAATGGCGGTAGCTCGTATTGAGGTGGGCTACAAATTACCAATATGTCAAATTCGGACACTGAACAAAATCTCCGCAACGACCTACCCTCAATGCCTAGGGCACAAATCTGATCAAAATGGTTGCTGTATATATGCGCGTATACTCGGAACAAACGACGGACTATGGTCCGGACAGTATCGCGGAAGTTTCTTGGGAAAGGGACCCCTGGGTATGCACGAATAAGTTAACGCGACGATAGGCGTAGACATGTTCTTGCCAATCTTGTTTGGAAATACGTTCTCGTCATCTAGCAGATTCTGTGCCCAGTTCATCAACGCATCAACGTAATCTGGAGCAGGGAGTTTCGTCGGCCGTTTATATTTGACGCCATCCTCCCAGAGATATTCGTAACTTAGACCAGATGTCAGGGTACGGGAGTTGAACCACTACAGGGTGAACTAACCGCGGTCCCGCCGACATCATTGGACACTTTGGGGAATGTTAATAGGCACCACATCAGGACACAAATGATACAAACCTCTTGCGCAGTACAAAATTCAGTAACAGTCCCATACAGCATATTCAGGTGGTTGAAGAAATCGACCGCTAAGTGGAGGTGACCAAACGGTTTATGCATGGTCGTGGATCGCTACATACCATGTACTGCTAACCATTCATTCGTATCTTCACCCTCGGGTAGTTGAACAGCCAACCTGAGATTTCCGGACCCCTTAACACGTCAAGGTTGTGCGCACAACGCATGAGTAAATACATGCTCGATAGACCTGTCTGAAAATACTCCTACCAAGGTGGCTTCGGCGTACTTTCTCAGCTGATATTGTTTCGTTCCCTCGGGAACATCTTTACGCGGTTTGAATGTCCGGGTCTTGCCACTGTAACGATTTACATTGTTCGATACAGGAATCCGATGTACAAGTTGTAATGCGCTTACAGGCCAAAGAACGAAGACATGGACTGTGATTAAGGAGTGAGATGTTGGACGATGAGATTTAGTATTTGTTAGGATCGGTAAGTACACAGCCGACCCGGAGATAACCGAGGTCAATGATTTCATGTTAATCTTGGACCCAAATATAGCATTATATAGGTCGAACGTGACGATATCCGAATCGATGAGCTCACTCAGAAATGTGGATGAGTAATGTTCGGGAAAAGATTACTACAAAAGCCCTCTACAACTGAATCAGATTATGGAGATATCTTGTTTCCCTCCTCTAATCTAACCCACCAATGCCTTCCATACTTTTCGTACTCACCTCTGCCAGCAAGACCCTGGGTGGTCGCGAGACCGTAAGTTATAGAGGTGCTGCTAAGCCGCCCATTGATTTGCTTTCAGGGCTGGTATTTGTCTGAAGCTGCTCACCCATACTTTATTCTTGCTCCACACTTCACTATCGACTTTGCTTCTCCGGCAGGTCCCAACCCCCCGCCTGACCCAGACAGCATCAAGGTATCATTCTTGTTGTACAGTATTGGCCGCTCAACTAATACGGGCTTCAACCGTCCCTTAGGACCTTGTCAACGACGATGAGAGTGTTAAATTTCTAAATGACGAAACAGTTAAATCAAAGCTTTTTACCGCGAAAAAGTTGTCGGAAGTTAACGAAAAGGATTATATTGCGATCTTTTATGCCGGCGGGCTCGGACCAGTGCTGGATCTTGCATCGGATCCGACCAACGCCAAGCTTGCATCACAAGTAAGTCTAGATGGTGCAACGGATACTTGTCGCAGTTGACGCGATATTTCCAGTTCTATCAAGCGGGGAAAATCACGGCAGCCGTATGTCATGGACCTGCGTACATCCTTCTCCCTTGGTGCATAATTCATCCTAATTAATTTGGAATATAGGGCACTTGTTAAGGCAGTAGACGCGTCTGGTAAATCGATATTTGCTGGGAAAAGTTTTACCGGCTTTTCCAATGTTGAGGAGGAGATAGGCGGAAAGGGAAAGGTGGTCGCCATGCACATCATCTGTTCAGCATACAGGGTCTAATCGTTTGCAGGAAATACCATTTTTACTTGAAGACGCTATCATTGCACTCGGGGGAAAGTATGAGAAAGCTACAGAGCCATGGGGTGTGAGTGTATATTTTCGGGTTAAATTACGATGTTCATGGAGTGCTTAGGCTAAAGTTGTTGTTGATGGTCATCTCATTACTGGACAGAATCCTGCCTCCGCTGGTGGCGTCGGCCAGGCCATCCTCAAAGCGCTTAAATAAGGTAAGTTTGATACAATTAATGGTAGTTAGATCTGTGATAGTTCCTCGATTACGTATTCTACATTGAATTTACGCCAAGATTGCGACGTTTGTATTTAGGTCTGGCGAAGGACTCTAATGGCATTGCCCGCCCACTAATGGTGCATAAAAACCTGCACCGAAAACGCACCATGATAATCGGTTCGGCCAACAGGGTAAATAAACAACAATCATAGACCAAGGTTATAGTATTTTTGTACAGGTAGGCATCTGGTGGGATGTCAAATATAGACCACCGACATAAGCCAGCCTTTTTTCAGCGTGAAGCCATCTAAGGCTGTTTTGGCGACGGATGCGAGATCAGGTGTTTCAAACAATACTTGTGCCATTTTCACTCGTTCACCAGCAGAGTTGGGCGTCGGTGACCAGGTTACCTGTGTCGTTTGGAAGCCTTGGTATCTAAAGCGCAAATTGAGCACTAACAGCCAATAAGGATAGGGAACTTACTGCTGGAATAGAACCGAAAGAACGTCGTCAGTCACTTCTTGCGGTAAGTTCGTACACAATAAGCGTATTGAAGGCTGCTGAGCAGGCGATGGTATTGTTGAGGCGGCTTCCGAAAGGGCGTTGCAATAGGTACAAATTGAGAACTCAGAGTCACGAAACGTACATGTATTGGTCTTGTTTTGTGGTATGGAATCATCCTCATCGTCAATCTCCATTTCTTCTTCGTCCTCTTCGGACTTTTCCCGCTTCGACTCTCGTTCACCATCACCTGCCTCTTCGTCCCTTTGCCTCTTTGAATTCTGAGCGAGTAGAGCGCTAGCATTTGCAGCGGTTGGGGGTACGAATGAAGGATCTTCTCGTCGTAATGTTGCATATGATTTTGATTTTGCATAATCGATGTGCTTTATGCTGTTTTTAGCGCGTTTTTAAGCATAGTATTGTCACATGGGCTCACAAGGGGCTTGTCATAGAAATCCATGCCCTCACATGCCCGCATTGCAGACGTTGCGCTTGCAAGATCTGTGAAGACGAGGAATGCCTGGCCTCTCATTTGTTGGCTCTTCGAGGCAACAATGTCGATGATCTTGCCATGGGTCGTGAAAAGAGCGAAGAGCTGCAACCGGAGCTCTTCCTTATTAACTTTGTCATTCAGATTGTTAACATAGAGGGTGGTATTGGGCTGATTCGACGAGGAGGTCATGATCGTATCTAGCCCAAGCAGATGACCATTGTGGAACTTTTCCAGACAACTGGGTTTCCCACGGTAAATTTGACCATATGATGGATAGCTTTAAACTTGGTGGTGCTCTTTATGTTGCAGCTGGCATCTTTTGCTGGTCTTTTCCTGTCTAGAGCGTAACAAGTTCTCGCACTTGTTCTTTAATAATCCTCACTACCTCTTCTTGTTTGGGGTCCACTGTCCTGTCTCTTCTCCTAGTGCCTATACCCTTTTTCTCACTCAAACGTGGTGGTCTGACAATACGTTCAGTTTTTTTTTTTTTCGACCCAGGTTATCCTGTTCCACTTTGCTCAAAAGCATTGCTGAATGTCCTCACCTTCTATGGACGTGTCCTTTTCCATGGAATGGCTTCCGTCGTATTTACTTCCCTTCTTCTCCCTCTCCTATCCCACCGATACTCCCAAGGACGCGGATTCGTTTCTTACCTCCGCATATTATAACACAGGACGCCAAGATCTATGTCTCATAATCACTTGTATTGCCGTCATGGCGATTCTACGCGACGCACTCCGACTTGGCGTCTTTGAGCCATTTGCTCGGTGGAAACTAACAAGGGACCTAAATCGACGGAAACAGGAGAAAGTCCAGGACGGTCTTCTTAATGGAAAACCAAACGGATATTCTAACGGCACTAGCAATGGCCACATCGTTAACGTTTCAACTCCCAGGGAACTGCGCCAGATGCATCGAAGTGTTCTTAGATTTGCAGAACAGGGTTGGTCCGTTGTATATTATACTCTGCAATGGTCGTTCGGGCTTGTGCGTCGTATTTTCCTCACATTTCATTATCAACTTACCGAAAATGAAACACAGTATATTCACGTGAATTTACCAACACAAATATTCAACCCTATCGATCTATGGCAAAATTATCCTCATATCCCCCTTGCTGCACCTCTCAAGCTATACTACCTTACGCAGACGGCGTTCTATATTCACCAAGTTCTCATCCTCAATGCCGAAGCTCGGCGCAAAGATCACATTCAAATGATGACCCACCATGTCATAACTATATTTCTAATGGCTACTAGCTACTTCTCGAATTTTACTCGGGTTGGTTGCCTAATTATGGTGCTCATGGACTGGTGTGATATATTCTTACCTGTATGTTTCCGTTATGTCTATCTTATATGCTCAACACTCATCACGGCGTCATTTAGCTGGCCAAAATGATACGGTACATCGAAATCAGTCAGATCGCCTGTGACTTGACTTTTGGCTGGTTCCTTGTTTCTTGGCTCGTAACGCGCCACGTCCTGTTCCTCTTTGCAATAATTTCAACTTTCACAGACTGTCCAAATCTTATTCCATTCGAATGGTCTCCAGAACAGGGTCGCTACTTGACCAAATCCGCATGGATAACGTTTTGCACGCTTTTGTCAGCTTTACAGGTGTGATGCTTATACTCAGCGGAGCGTTCCACGGAATCTGAAGTCCCATAATCAACTAATATCTTAGGTCATTCAAGCAATATGGTTTTGGATGATCTGCCGTGTTGCCTGGAGAGTGGTAACAACAGGTAGTGGAGCGTCAGACGACCGCAGCGATGATGAGGGGTAAATCTTTTCCTTCCTCTATATGAAACGCGGTACCTGACGCCCGTTTTTCTTTTCCAGTGATGCAGACGGCAAGGAAGACTAAATATACAACTCACCACCCTGCAAATGGAGAGCAACCCAAGCCATCCATTCTTATCATGGCACGGGCGTATTTTGTAGACCTCTCAATCATAACGCACTGTCTGGATATATACGATACTTATTGGGTTTCTTAATGGATCATCATGAATAGAACAAAATCGCAGTCTGAGCAGCGCAGCTGTCAGTCCAAGGGAACTCGCTTTTGACTTGCCATACAATCGCGAGTCACGTTACTGCGCTCCTTCCTTATCGGGTTATCATCTTTCAGTCTGGCTTGTTCACAGTTGTTCACTCAGTTACGCCAGCTGCGGCTTCGACTGTTATTTCATCCAACGAACCCATCTACACAAGGCCCCTTAGACTTTTCTATTCTCCAGACATTATTTCTCATGATGGCAAGCTTTATGAGTTACTTTGGAGCCCGACGGGATCCCAAGCAATCAGCAAGAGATGCGATTGTCACACTACGGCAGCAGCTGCAGATGATTGAGAAGAAAGAGGAGTATTTGCAAAAGAAGATTGATGATGAACTGAAGAAAGCCAAGGTCAATGCTGTCTCGAACAAGGCAGGTGCGCTGAATAAGGCTCGTACTAATGACTGGGGACCTGGGCTCAACGACGTTCGGGTTATCATAATAGTGGCCACGGCGGCTTTGAAGCGAAAGAAAGCCAGCGAAGCGGAGCTAGACCGCTTGGCTGGGACACGACTACAGCTTGAAATGCAAGTAAACACCCTAGAATCGGCCAATTTGAACGCGGAAACAATGGCTGCAATGAAGAAGGCGTCAGACGCGCTCAAGGTCATTCACGGTAATCTGTGAGCTTGCTTTCGCAACTGGCATCATATTTATATATATAACTCACGTATATTGTGACAGTACGATGGACAAAGTGGATGCAACAATGGCAACTGTGAACGAGCAACGAGATTTAGCTAATGAAATTGCGGAGACAATCTCGAATCCTCTGTATGGTAATGCGGATATAGACGATGTAAGCCTTCTGCTCGTCATGGGATATTGATAAGCACTAATCATATTGTGAAGGAGGATTTGAAGAGAGAATTGGAGGAACTAGAACAGGACGAATTAAATGAGCGCCTAAGTGGGGCAGAACGTGCACCGATGCATTTGCCTGCAGGGGCAAGAGTGGAGGGTTTGTTACATTCATGCTTACCCCCGTGCCTTTCTCCTCACTGTCTCTTCATAGGCAATCGGTCAGCCGTTGGAGTAGAAGACGACGACGAGGCCCAGCTCAGAGAACTACAAGCATCTTTGGCAATGTAGTACTAGTTTTGATTTTCTTCTCTGTGATTTGATTATATTTATACTAGCTACACTTGGTTCCCTCGGTTTCTTTTCCTCCCATCAACTGTGTTTTTAATACCTTTCAGTATTGGGCAACCATGTAAATTGCCATAATCGGATTTGCGTTAAACGAAAACGTGAAGGAACCGAGGAAATCGTGAAATCAAATATGTAAGGTGTACAAGTTAAGCTATAATACTGAGGGCTGTGGGTAGAGTCTTTGTGGTGGTATCGATTGGTGATGATGTAGCAGATTAAAAATGCGAGTGAAGCTAAAGCCCTGAATATGATTTTAAGTCTAAAAAAACTCCTGCTTATGCTGGTGCCGGTCATGAGAATAGCCCAGCAGACCGTAGCCCAAGCACGCGACGAACATCGGTGGTAAACCGCAGAGAGTCAAGGACTGGCAAAAGATCGAGTAGCGCTTCGTCGGATGGATCATGGGTCCAGCCTTCAATTGGTATTCCATTTGCTGTTTGATCTAGTAAGATTAATTGAGATCCAAATAAAATTACGACTAACCTTCGTTGACCCGGTAACTGATTGGCGAATTGTCGACAAGACATACCCGTGAAAGGTCTGCTTCAACAATCGACAAATCCTTGGTATACGACCCATTCGGCAATTGCGTACAAGACTATGGCAGCGGTTAGCATCAAGACAGACAGTAGAATGGGAAAACCTACATCACGGAATAGCCGATGGCCGAGTATGCCCCGTCCACCATCCAGCCAGTCAATAACTGGATCCGCATATTCCTTCATAGAAGCGGTAAATATAACGAGTGTGTACCATCCAGAGACCTGATTGATGTATAAGCTTGAGATCAACAAAGCTCTCGAAGTCGCGTACCGTTCGAAGGAAGAAATCGACAAAAGGTCGTTTGTACACATGGTACAGTGTGGACCTTCCTCCCAAAACTACTTCTACCATATGGCTAGCACCTTTGTTTCTTATATCGAAAGAACCCAGTCCCAGCAGACCAGAGCCACCCGTGGTTGAGGAGAATAAAGGCCGTGATGTTGAATGTATAAGGGTCTCATCAAGGTCAAGCACAAGAGTCTTGGGTGAAGGGAAGGGTGATTTCCGTGCGTTGAGAAGTGGCGTAGAAGATCGGGAGGCTGGTGCTGAAGGGGATTCCGATGAATGTGCTATTATCACAGGATGTGTACGTGGTGCTTTTGACGATAGAGCGGGGGATTCGGATCGGTTCGGAGTATCTGTTGTAACCTGACCGGGAGGATAGATTGACAGTAGAGACGGTGTTGATGCGCCTGGGGCCTGTGGCGAAGTCGAAAGGCTGTTGATGTTACCGGCTTCCTTACCAAGTGTTTCAAGTTCAAGCGACTGTTTTTGTTCTTCAACAACGACCAGTTGCCCATCCTTAGGTACTTCTCTCCTCCATAACGATGTCCAAGCTGCGCGGAGATTATCCCATAGCAAGACAAAGACGCGTATAAAGAATATTCGTCGAATGATACTTTCAATTTGTGGTTTTGATCGAGCGGGTGAATCTGCAACTGGTGAAGTCGGGAGTACCTTAGGCGCCGTGGAGGCCAGTCTTTGCAGTGAAGCAAATGCCGGGGAGGAGGATGACCGCTTCGGTGCCAAACCTAACGGGCTGGGGAGCGGGGGGAAGAGAAAAGACTTTGTCGACCAGGTGCTTGTGCGCTGGAGCGGTCGGTCTGAGCTACCCTTCCGTCGTTCGCTGATAAACGGGGAGCGGTCAGTTGTTGGGGTTGAAGGTGGTGTCCTCGCCGAAGCCAACACATCGAACTGGCGCGAAAGGTATGCCAGAGAATTCATCTCTGCTACCTTCTTTTTTGACTGCTAGCCAGAGAAGTGAAGGCTTTAATCTTGAAGAGGACTTTCTACTAGTGGTGCGAGATCAAAAGCCGATTTTGAATGAGATTCAGGGTTTGTTGAGGCAGAGTTACCGTGAACGGCGAGTCGCGTGGGATCCACGATGCCAGATCAATAAATAATTATTCCGGGCCTTCCCCAACCATTTCACTCAACGGATGCCAATCAACGCGAGCCCAAGATCCGTCCTTGACACGTCCAACCAATCGGCCATACATTGAGCAATCAGCAGGCCCTCATCCCTAGAGAATTTGTTCGGCTAAAGCGCTCACAACTTTGTATCGGTCATTCGGAGATGACCCACCATTGGGTTGCACCAAGTCAAGCACGCCATGCGTACACATGTATTCCTAATATACGATCCTATATGTAGTCCTCGGGTCTCCTAGAGTCAGAATTCAAATGATGAACGTGATGTCGTTTTGTTAAATTCCGTGGGATGCATTGGACGGGCCTTTTTAAGACTACAATATGTACCTATAACCTTTCTTCTCCCCTCGCCGTTTCTCTCTTTTCTCCTCTTCATCATTTAACGAAGCCAAATGTGAACGGAAGGCAAAACACATTGTGATAGATACAATGCTCGTGATGATACAAATAGCGTAAGAATTATTATACGTGGGCCCCCAAGATGTTGGCCAGACATACCTGGGAGACAAACATATTAATATCCAAAAAATATATTTGAAATGACTTACGAGCCCATGACATTTCCGAGAGATGAAACTGAGTTGATAAACGCTAGAGCGACAGCTCTCTTTGATGAAGGGCGCGATATGGTGCTACTAGTCCAAGATAGAAAACAAATGAAACCAGCATAGGCCTGAGCCATTAAGAAACTAATTTAGTATACGTGTCATTCAGCATACTTTGATCAAAAAGCCTGTATAAAGTTGGAAACATACAGTGAAAGATACCGTATGGCCGTATTCATCGTTGACATTGCAATCAAGAATCCCGTTATCCCAACCAAAAGGGGGATGACAATATGCCAACATCGTTCACCCGCATTATCAGAGTGTCTATGGGCAGGTTTTGGGATTGATATACTGCTTGACGACAGGAACAAAGCATACCTCGAGACAGCCAGAGAAACAATCGTTGCGAAGACCCAAGGTGGCACACAGAGGATAAGAGTTATTGTTGTATCAAATCCCATTGTTGCACTCAATGTTGGAAAGTAAGCGTTGAAAGACAATGATACAACCATATTGGTCAGCGAAAGAGCCAACCACCACACTTTTCCGTCTGATAGAGCCAGTATCAAACCCGACATGCTTGCCTGTCTGCGGGCTCGGATAGTTGAACCAAGATCAGGCCTTGTTACCTTGAACATGTCATTGGGCATTGCATCTTCGATCATTCGCCGCTGAGCCACGGCTTTCTCGGCTGGGGTGAGCCAACTCGAAGAGGAATCCGGAAAATCAGGCAGAATGTAAATGGCACAAATAGCGACGAATATGGTGATGGCGCCTTCAACGAAGAAGAGCCATCTGGGATGCGGCATATTTCAGACGCTGTCACATCAGGTGGGTAGGCCTTACCGCCAGGCTGCGTAACCGAGAATGCCATCCATCCCGTCGAGGATCGCAGATGCAATGAGGGAGCCAAAAGCATTGCTTATCAGGATGCCGCACGACAGTAAAGCAGTTCTTTGTGAAAGTTCATTTCGTTTGTACCATTTAGAAATGAGAAACTGTTAGAATCAGACTTCATCAAAAGAAAGGCCTGTTGAAGCAACCAACCAGTGCGCCAGGAAAGAAGGCTGCTTCGACAAAGCCAAGTAAGAAACGCGCACATAATGCACCAAAGAAACTACGAGAATTATCTTCAGCATTCAGAAGGGGCGTTGTTGAACATACCTAGTAACAAATCCTGGAAGGGAACGTCAGAGCAGAAGGGGCTGAAGAGGGAACCACAAACCGGTCAGGAAAGATATACCACCCCAAACAATCATGCAACATGGTAAGTATATTGATGGTTTTCCTATGTAGTCCAGGAACATGTTTCTGGTATCTGTCAGGCTTCGCTCTAAGAAATACAACTGAGAATAGCTTACGAAGGTATTTGCATTAATATATATCCGATATACAACACAGACAGAATTGAGGCGAATTGGGTACCCTCTAACCGGAGGTCTTCTTCGAAACCCCGAAGTCTTGCTGCACTGAAGTAATGTTCGAGCAGGACACGATATATGGCTGAAGCAAACTTACGCCGCATTATTTCTGTCGATATCTAGCCCAGTTCAGATGGGCCTCACCTCTGATAAACGGAGGTCCACCCACAATTTAAGATATAAATTAGGATGAGAATCGACATCCGGCGGTCCACTTTGCGCAGCAATGAACGCTCTAAAGCGGTTCTAGCCTCTATTCCTCCAAACTCTATGTCGGGATTAGCGACATCGATGTCCATAACACCGTCTTCAATTGCTAATGGGGTAAATTAATACTGGTATTGGTATGGCTAGGTAGGAGCCGTGTACTTGGGGCACTCACTTGAGAGCCCTCGTTGCGAAAGTAGTGAACGGTTCTCTGAGTTCCCTTCATAGTCCGAGTCACCGTCAGGCATGGTATGATTGACAAGCGGCGACTCGAATGAATGCCAATGTCAATATCTTCATGTGGGTCCGGGAATCGGGCCGTTCTAATTATCCAACAGCACTTACACTCAATTTTTTAATACCAGTACACCATGGCGACTGCTGTGCTTCAACCGTCTACGACACCCTCCGATTATTATAGGATCAAATCTCCTACTCTTCGCCTTCCTATAGACCCACAGGTCTCGATTCCAGTCGGAATTCTTGCTTGCCAACGTAAATCATCTTTTGTAATATTGTGAAAATTACTACGTTTTAGTGACCCTGAAGCATCTAGGCGACCCCCTCTTGCGATCACTTGCGACTTTTGTTGTATCGGCGACTATTTCTCAACCAGTGGAACCTCTACCCAAAAAGCCCACGAAGAAAGCTGTCATAGCACCTTCAATCCCTTCCGATCCCATACTAGAAGTTGTCTTACATGACACTGTCATATTCCCAGAAGGAGGTGGTCAACCTACAGATATAGGAGTCGTCACAACCGCTGATGGTACAACATGGGAAGTCATTCAAGCAAAAAGACACGGTGGACATGCAGTGCACTATATACGCGTTCAAGGACGTCCTATCGACGAAGCTTTATCAGCATTTACTCCTGGTGCCAAAGTGACGGCTGCTCTTGGTCTGGAAGGCTTTGAACGACGATATGATCATGTGAGAGTTCTTGATGCATCTGTTTGCCATGCTGATACCGGGGTAGATGTCAATGCACACATCCCAACATCTCCTCTCGGCCTTACTTGAATCGCACCTGCAGATCCCTACCCTCTCATGGTCTTTAACGTCCTATCCGACCCCTTGTTATGTGGAGGTCACACGTGCAATGTCTTTAGACGAGATAACCTCCATTCAGACGGAAGCAAACAAACTTGTTTTTGAGGGAAGACGGGTTTATGTCGAAGTTGAGGAGCTTGATCGAGACCAAGTAAAGGATGTGCAGAAACTTGAAAGTGGCCGCTCAGTGGGGAAAGCACTTCCAGAGGATTATACTGGTGGCGTGAACAGAGTTGTCGTTATAGACGGCGTCGACCGGAATCCGTATGTTCCTTCATTCAATCCTGTATTTGTCACTCAAGGCGTAGTTAGATGCTGTGGCACTCATCTCCCAAGCATCCATAACCTTCAACTGTTCCTCCTACCTCACACAGAAGCCCTGTCGAGATCTGATACGTCGTCTGCGAGACTCTACTTCCTTTGTGGCCCACGATTAATTGCCCACTTGGCATCGACGCATACCTTGCTTACCACTACTGCCAGCACCCTGAGCTGTGGTACCCCGCTAGTTCCAGCTCGAGTTAACCAGGTAGTAGAAGAACGGAAGAAAGCTGAGAAACGTATTGGCGATCTGGAGACGGAGCTGGCCGGATCCGTAGCAAAAAGTTTATTCGGAGAAGTAGAGCAAATAACGGGTCATAAATTATTCAAGAAGCATCTCCATCGAACAGACGACACTGGGAACGCGCTAGGATTCGTGTCTGCTGTATCACATGCTTTTTCCAACCTAGAGTGGGCTGCAGCAAACCCACATCTTATCGTTCTAACTTCTTCCCCTTCCATACAAATGGCATCCAGCACAACTATTGTCCTACTCTTCGGGTCGGATGAAGGTAAAATAAAACAGGCAGCTGATGCATTCAAGATAAGGCTTAATGTGAAGGGTGGGGGAAAGGGTTTACGATGGAGTGGGAAGTTCTTTGGTGTTTGGAAAGAAGGTAGAGAAGGCATTTTGTTAGAGGAAATACTCAAAGAGCTCTGAGTTCATACCATCATACGCCAGTGCTTTGAATTGTGGAATACTAGTGTTAAATATAAGATACATATATGCATGCTAATCAAGGCTTAATTGTCGAGGCAGTCTACTTTGGTTCTTGTGCCAAACCTTCTTGAGGCTCATCTTCGTTGCTGTCGTCACTTTCATTCTGGTTCTGGACGTTAACGCCCATGTCCAATGCTAAAGAGTAAGGAAGCAAAGAGCATCAACCTAAGAGTCGGGTACCCAAAGCCACGCCGTGACCACCTACCCACACCTACGCCACCATCTTCATCCGAAGCCCTATCATTTCCATCGTTAGACATAGAGGAAGAGTCTTCGTCTGTTAGTTCCCACTCTGTCCTGTCTTCCATGTTTTCATCCTCCATATTGGCGTCAGACCCGTAGCCACCATCCTCCCATACGTTGAGCTCCAGTTCCATTGGGTCCGCCACAAAATCGGCAGCATCACTAAAGCCATCCGTGTCGATAAAAACATCATCATCATCAAGTTCTTCCTCTTGCTCGTTGGGTATGTATTCACCACCATCTGAGGATTCGTCGTCCGACTCAGATGGTGGGTGTATATCTAGGAAGGAATGTCGACATGTAGGGCAACTTCCGTGCTAGACAGCTGTCAGTCCAGGTAGTGTGTGTATATGTGACCAAAACCCACCCGACTTTCGATCCATTGTACTAGGCTGACGGAAGGTGAGTACAAGCCCATGGATTAATGGAGGCGCCATACTCTTTTCTGCAAAATACATGATTACAAGCCGTTAGTTTCGTGACGCCAGCGTCTGAGTTGCTGTCTTGCATTAACGAAGTAAACGACGTGAGACAGATAGGACATGAGTCGTCAGAATCCACCAGGTCAGGGTGTAAAAGAACAGGAAGGCTGTCAATAATGGCCTTGATGCGCTCGTATGTATCACCCATCACGCTGACAACTGCAGCGTTGGTTTGGTTTAATCGACCTGGATAAGGGGAAGAGCGGCTTTGGTTGATTCAAGTTTGCCAAGTTGTCGAGTCTGTTGAATCTACGACGCGTTAACGTCACGTGCACCAGCCGGCCACTTTTCGGCCAACTATCGGAAGGGCGGACCGGACAATCACAAGCGTGGATGTTGATATCTCACTTTTTGTATATGCTTTGGTGCTTCTTTTGAACAGAATTTCTCCATTTCTTACCCGTGACCGTCACTAATCTCCCTGCGGATAGTGCATGGGGGTCAATTCTCCACGCCCACAAGCCGATGTCACTGGGATCATGGTTAATTGTACATCACTCGTGGCACCAGACTGGTTTTTCGGTTCATCCTGAATTTCTCCTCAGGACCAGCTGCTATGCCTTCTTCCTCTCATTCTACCACTGAAAAGGACGTAGAGAAGGTCCACGAACATGAGCATGATGACCCTAACGCGAAAGATCCAGACGCTCAGTTTGGTGGACCAGAAGCCCGCCTCGCCTTGGAGAAGAAATTGGTCTGGAAAATTGATCTCAGAATGAGTGTTATGGTCGTCATTTATATCCTGAACTATGTATGTCGTATCACTTGATCCTATCATAATTTTTCGCCACATAAACACTTCTATCATAGATCGACAGAAACAACGCTGGGTGAGTAATTTGCCTCTGTCCATATATAACGTGTCTGATCTTTGCGTCAGGGCTGCGAGGCTGCGTGGTTTTGAGGCAGATCTAGGCCTTAAAGGCAGGTAGACATTAAAGGGCTCTGTGCTCTTGTTAATAATCATTAATCAGGTCAAGAGTTTGCCACTTTGTTGTCTATTCTCTACGTTGGCTACATCATCATGCAAATTCCATCGTACGCATCTCCCTCTTTTTTCACCTCTCAGGGAGGGTGCTAATGACAACAGAAACATGTTCTTGAATTGGATAGGCAAACCTTCAATTCATCTTCCCGTTTGTATGATCATCTGGGGGGCAATCTCATGCTTGACAGGTGGGTCAGATGGTTTTCCCATCACGGAAGTAACATCTGACACTTCTACCCAACAGGAATTACGACGAAGTCTGTACTAGTTTATCATTCCATTAGCATTTTCTAAGGTCGGGGTTTGTTGCAGCTTTGTAGGAGCCCTCCTTACAAGATTTTTCTTGGGATTTGTAGAGGCGGCATTCTTCCCGGGTGCTCTGGTGCGAGAACGTCTTTCTCAGATCCACCTAATATTTACCTCTTGAATTAGTTCCTCCTTTCTAAATGGTACAAGCGTAATGAACTAGGCTTGCGGACAGCCATTCTCTATTGTGGAAATATCATCAGCAATGCTTTCGGCACTGTATTAGCATCTGGCATCCTAAGTGGGATGCAAGGTAAACTAGGACATGCTGCATGGAGGTATGTTTCATCGAACCAACCTTTGAGTTGTTCTTACATCAAGAAGGTGGCTCTTCTACATTGAGGGTGCATTAACTATTGCAGTTGCCGTCGTTGCGATTTTCATTCTTCCGGATTTCCCCACAACAACACGTTGGCTCACACCCCAAGAACGTGCTCTCGCCCTCCGACGCATGGAGGAAGACGCTGGCGTCGGGGATCAAGAAGAGACCGAAGGCGCCGCAAGTGGGTTATGGTTGGCTATCACAGATTGGAAAGTCTGGTGGTTCTCTGTAGCCTTGACGTCGCAAGTCGTGGCACTATCTTTTAATGCATACTTCCCAACGCTGAGTGCAACCTTGGGCTTTAACCGGACAGTCACATTACTACTCTGTGCTCCACCATTCGTTTTCACCGCTCTTTTTGCATTTGCACATTCACGGTAATATTCATGAATCTCTTTAGAATATCGAAATTGGCTACTTATACATTTTCAGCCATTCGGACAAAGCCGGGGAGCGATTCTATCACATTGTTGGATCGTTCGGTATGGGAATCGTCGGGTTCATAATAGCCATATGCACGATGAACACGGCTGCTCGCTATATTTCTCTGTAAGTGATTTCTCTGAATGTTGACAAATGCTAGAACAATACCTGGATAGCTTCCTAATGGCACAATCCTACGCTGGATTTATTGTGCTCTATGCTTGGCTGAGTAATACATTCCCTCGACCACCGTCAAAGCGAGCAGTGGTTCTTGCACTTATAAATGCATTTTCGCAACTCGGGAATATCGCAGGATCGTCAGTGAATTTCATATCTATTCGCACAACAACTAATTTGAGCTTCCCTTCTAGCTATGTGTGGCCCAAGGAATGGGGCCCAACATATCGCAAGTCATATGGCATTTGTATTGCAACATCTGGCACAGCGATCTTCATGCTATACATTTTCAAACTTCATTTGGCATCGCTCAACAGGAAGATGGAAAGGGAGGAGGAGGAGAAGGGCATCAAAGTGAAAGGATTCCGGTATATGTTATGAATACGGCCCTTTACATAACTTGACAACATACCCCGAATCAAGACGAGATTGCAGACGCTGTTAATCTATGATTTTCGATGATCAATGATCCATCGATTGTTGGCCAATTCGAGAATACAAACGCATCACTGGGGAAACCTCGGTGACCTCTCGCTCCTTCTTCCGCTCCCACCTTCTCAGGCGGGCATTTTCCCTATTTTCGACGCATGATTTGGAAAGGTTTATAAGCTGGACTATGTGATCACTTTACACTGTCACTCACTCTTCTCCAAAATGAGCACCAATCGTTTGTTACAAGACTGGTCTTTCACCCAGGTTGGAGGTGGCGAGGGTACAAAGAAGGGCGAATGGCTCAAGGTCTCTGAGTTCCCCACAACCGTGCACGTTGAGCTTTTGAAGCTGAAGAGAATCCCTGATCCTGTAAAGTCTTGTCTTTATTCCTGGGTTCTCTTTGGCTTATGGATGCTCTTCAGTATCGTGGCTTGAACGAATGGGATGTCCAATGTCCGCCTGAGTTCTAAGCCCACAATTTGATCGTCAAAACTAAACACCATGGCCTCTTAGGGATCGGAGAAAGTAAATGGGCCTTCAAATCTAGTTTTACTGTAGGCCAGGAAGAGTTGAATGCCCCTAATATTGACCTCGTCTTCGATGGTCTCGATACATTTGTGACAGTTACCTTGGTCGGTCACGGTTCACTTCAATGGTCATTAGATACTCATGATGCGTTCGTTGACCCAGAATGGCCACAGGATTCTCGAGTAGGCAACAATGTTGGTACACATACTCCAGGATCTGAACGTTCTTCCAGGGCCTCCAATCAGTTTGTTGCCTATAGGGTTGCTGTAAAAGACAGCTTAAAAATAGGAACTAATGAACTTCTTTTACATTTTGAGAGCGCATTCCTCAAGGTATGTAACGCCTGGACTTAACTTGGATCTCCATCTTGACAGTTTTTCAGGGAAGGGATATTGAACTGCAACGAGGGAAACTTGCTCTCTGGAACGGAGACTCTAGTCGACTACATGTCCGGAAGGCACAATACAAGTTTGTCTAATCCTCTAATTAAGCACTCTATACTGTATTTACTAATGCGTTCTGTTCAGTTATGGCTGGGATTGGGGCGGGTTCTCGCCCATACTTTAAACGCAAGGCATTCTGACGTTTATGCTTTGCGCTAGGCCCAGTTTTAATGACCATCGGACCATGGAAACCTATATCATTACAAACCTATCAGAATCGCATTGTCGACATGGATATCAGAAGTGACATATCGGAGACTCTTGACGTGAAGATGACTGCAGACGTCACATTCTCTGAAAATACCCCAGGCTTTGCATCATTCATTCTGAAGGACCCGGATGGATCTATTGAGTCTTCGATATACCAAATACCAACGGACGCGGGTCATTGTAAACTCTCTTTCGATTGGGCGCCAGGAAAACTCAGCCTGTGGTATCCTGTCGGCTATGGTACCCAGCCATTGTACACAGCTGAGGTCGAGTTAACGAATAAAGTGGGTGGTTTTTCTTCGTACTTGAAGTTCAATACTTACCATCTACAGAGAGGTCAAGTACTTGATCGAAAGTCCCTGAAGGTTGCCTTTCGCCGCGCGCGTGTAGTTCAGGACAAGCTAGTCGACCAGGAAGGGCTGACGTTCCTTTTTGAAATAAACAATATCAGAATCTTCTGCGGCGGTTTGTCCCCTTGAAAGACCGTTGACTCCTGTCTGAAAACTATTCTCAGGCTCGAACTGGATTCCTGCAGATTCATTCCTGACTACGTAGGTAGATTTGTAGACCTGACAGAGTTTGGACTGATTCATTCAAGTGTTACTGCAGAAAGGTATAGGGCCTGGCTGCAATTGATGGTTGACGGAAATCAAAACATGATCCGAGTTTGGGGAGGGGGTATCTACGAACATGATGTCTTCTACGACATTTGTGATGGTATGCCTCAGGCTCATTCAATGATTCAAAAACTTACCATCACTTCTATAGAGCTCGGGCGTAAGGCTATTGTCACCGCACCACCACCGTCCTAATATTCATTCTCAGTTCTCGTCTGGCAAGATTTCATGTTTGGATGTGGACAAGTGGGTCAACTCTACTATTAAATGTTGTTGACTTGACTTTCTGCCAGTATCCAGCGTACGATTCTTTCTTAAAATCAGTTCAGCTCGAAGCAGAACAAAGTGTGAAAAGATTGAGGCACCATCCTTCAATTGTCATATTTGGTCCGTTGAAATGGTATTGATTATTTGGCATGTACTCAACCCCCCATGACCTGCCCAAAGCTGGGAACAACGAAGGTACGATTTCACTTGATTGGAATATCAGCTTTATTAATACCACATATAGATTACCAAATCGCTGAATCGCTCAAGCTCGAGTTGGACTATTCCGATGAAACCTCAGATTTCCGCAAGACTAACTTCCCCGCTCGTTACATATACGAACGAACACTTCCCAAAGTTGTCAACAAGCATTCTAACATTTATTATCACCGCGCTTCTCCGTACAGTGGCCAGGGAAAACCCACGACCGACAGGACATTGGGAGATCTTCATCAATGTGAATCTCATTCCGTACTCCAACCATAGTCTGTGCTAACATTGAAGCAGGGAATGTTTGGCATGGCTCACAAGAACCTTGGCACAATTGGGATATCTTAGCCGGTCGTTTCGTATCGGAATTCGGCATGTGAGCAGTGGTGTATGATTTCTACCATCTTATTCACCATTTTCACAGGCAAGGGTTTCCCAACATCCGCACAGTTGATCACTGGTTAGATGGTGATAAAACAGAGAGATTCCCTCAGTCCAGGTAATCATTTCATGTTGTATCGTCGGGTGCCGGATAAATAACGTCGGGGTTAGGATCAACAACAACCACAACAAGGCAGATGGCTTTGAAAGGCGTCTGGAGGTATGATTTTTGTGTGCCATCGACGAATTTTTTGTTGAATTATTGTAAGCTTTACCTTGTCGAGAATTTCAAACACTCTTTCGAAATGGAAAGGTACCTAAAACTCCATCCTCCGCCAACCTCAGCTGAAAAACCTATTAGTTACATCTACTATACACAGATTATGCAAGCCGAAACCCTCGCATCCGCGTATCGTCTCTGGAGACGTAACTGGCGTGGCAGAGGACGGGAGTATACCGCTGGTGCACTTGTCTGGCAGGTAAACACAGTGTACGACAACTTGCGAGATACCTTCTAATACCATATCGTTTCTAGATCAATGACTGCTGGCCAGTCACCTCCTGGGCGATTGTCGACTACTTCTTGAGGCCCAAGCCTGCGTTCTTCACAGTTTCCCGAGAGCTCCGCCCTTTCACTGTCGGGATGACTCGCAAATACAAGCAAACTTATCTGAACGATCGGTCGGAGGCCCAGTTCGCAATCGAAACAGTGCTAGAGATCTGGGGCACTAACAGTACACTATATGAGAAGAAAGTGACATTGGAGGTTGTTACTTTCGATCTTCATTCGGACTGGACAAACAAATGGTCCAAAGATGTTGTACTTGCCCAAAACTCAAGCACCGAACTCTACGGGGGTACACTACCTGGTCAACCCACCCGCACCAAGAAAAGCGAGATACCCAAAGTCCTCATAGTCTCCGCACGACTGATCGATGAGACTGGAGAAATTTTAGGACGTTATTCTAACTGGTGTGTTTCGTGTGACGACTCCGCTTCGTGGCTTGCTGAGCGGATTAATGGCAGGCCGGAGCCATTCAAATTTATTCACTTCCCCCCTACGGCGGACCTTAACTTGAAGGCCGTTGTGGGCACTGACGGCGAATCCGTCGTTCTCACAGCTGACAAACCTATCAAGGGTATAATCCTCGATGTTGACGGAGAAGATGTCAAATGGAGCGACCAAGCCGTCGATCTAGTGCCAAATGATCCTCAAACTATTAAAGCCGTCGGGTTAGGTGGGCGAGAGATTAAAATCCGATTTTTGGGTGATGGTACCGCTTGAGCATCGTTCTGTAAGGGAATCAAGTTATCCGTTATATACACAATGGCCGCAAAAAATGACCAAAGAAACCTATATCAGCGTGCTTTTTCTCGCGGTCATAATAAAGCAATACCATAAGACAGAATATAGATTAGGGCAAACTGTGAACAATTATAATGGTACACGCTATGAGTTATGTGTATGATTTCTCCCCAGGTAAAAAATTGAACGAAAAAAAAGACGTAGTCTCCTAGTATCTAACAATATGAGCTGAGAAAGATATGATACCTAAGAGGCAGGGGTTGATGATGATATGTTCGGGAATATGTGTGCCAGCACTGTAACTCTACATGATAGAACAGCCTTTCCCACCGCTGACACTAGACTCGGGTTGTGGGGCACGTTTCTCTATTTCGGCGAGACACATTTCAAAAACTTTACCTGTTCAGATTGCTTCAGGAAAGCATGGAGAGGAGTTATAATGTGGACACGTACCGACATTAACATTATTTTTAGCGCTTGTTTCCACCCATGCTGCTTTATTTGCCAAAGCAAGTTGCTCGCCTTCAGAGGCTTCAACTTGTCTACTGTTATGGAATGTACATTATTTTATCTTATAATATCACATCACTCTAGAAGGGACTCACCTCTGTTGGAGGTCCATCTTGGAACCAACAATAACACAAGGAATGTCCATTACACCACAGAAGTCTATGATCTTGTCATACACGATTTGTACCATGTCGAAGGATTTGCGAGATGCAACTGAATACACAAGGACATATCCGTGGATACCAATTGCATGTTTGGCACTCAATAGAGAGTACTCGTCCTAAGGCAACATAACTTATAAACGGTTGTGTTTGTATCATGATACTTACCTGTCCTGCGGTGTCGATGATTTCACATTCGTACTGTGTGCCTTTGTACCCGACAGCCTTGCAAAAAGCGCTTTCTATGGTAGGGTAGTACGACTCGACGAAATGGTTTTCGATGAACTGGACGACCAGCGACGATTTGCCTGATTCGCGCAACTCGGCATATGACGTACGGGATGATGGTAGAAGCACTGACCTACTGAGCGGGAGCCGAGCACAGCAATTTTTCTTTTTTTTAAATTGTCTCCGCCAGCCATGGAAGAACGAGATGTATGATGGCAATGAAAAAAAAAAGGTAGGTAAAATGAACAGTGGACGGCGAAAGAAAGGGAGTCGAGTTTGTAAACGGGAGATCCACAGAATCAGATGATATGTATTATGAGGGTAATATTCTTCTTAAGATCCCGACCCGGCGTCCCCTGTTTCTCCGGATGGCAAGAAGGCGACGGGCGGTTACATTGTCGTGGTATATACCAGCTGGTCAGGTCAATATCTCGCGTGGGCCGTTTTCCATGTCTGAAGGTGTCTTCAATCCTATGCCCCTTGTCGGACCGTGTAATCTTGGGGTCTCTCGTGCTCAGTCGATCACTCACCATCAGCGAGTCGAGCGTAAATTACTTTCGCGGGTTGACCTGGTGACCAAAAACATTGGAATAATGTACTCCCCTTGACAAGGGTTGTTGAAACGAGGGTAATTACAGGCGCTACGGCGGTACTTTTCTGTCACATTTGCGGGTGGTATGCCGTGTATGCCCTACTCAGCTGAACTTTCGGCCCGATGACCTTGGGTAGTGGACGCTTCTGCGTTATCAGCAATCCGAACTCTGCTTATTGTAGCGACAGATCTTCCAACCGTGACTCGGGAACTGCAGCATGTTTTGGGACGCACATGCTGTAGTGTTCAACAATGTGCTATTTCCCGAGGATTTCGAGGGCATGGAGGTACATGCGAGGGGCTTACCTGGCTCAGACTTCCGTGTACATTCACTAGCAAACCCAAAGGGCTAAGCCTGTGCTCGGCATTCGCTAGTACTGCACGAACAGGCAGTTCGAACACGTGGCCAATGTTGACAATGAGGGTCTTTCGCCAAACAGTTGCCACTAATGCGAAGCCGGCGGTATGCACTTAGTTGCTCACCGTGACCACGTGATGTTGAATTTCTATTCTGTCAACGCGTCGTGACTGACAGGCTCAAAGTTGAACTTGCTCCTTCCCACCCCGACCAACTCCTTCACTTCATCACACCAGAATTATGTCCTCTACGACCACTCCTAACGACTCCCCAATCGCTCCCATGCAACCCCTCCATAACCCATCCCAAGCTGCTCATGTTGTTGTACCACAAGCCCCACTGGGAAACGTTGCAAACCAAGCCCCAGGAATGGGTGCAAAGGCGCTCCTGGCGAAGAAGATGGCTAAGAATCGGTGCGTCTCTTTCGCTTGGAGGCATACATTGATGAAGGCTGACATCGTTCCTAGCAATCCCACATACATTTCACCAACCGATAACCTCATGACACCCTGCACCCAAAAGCTTAGTGCAGCAAGGAAGAAGCATTTCAATAAGTACTAATATCTTCCTTTTGATGTCTTTAACTTGTCTAATTTCTTTCTTTAATAGGGGTGCAAAACCCGTTCAGCTCTTCGGTCAGCTGGAACATAACGAGGTCAGCAGTGATGAGCAGGTAGACGTGGATTCACAAACCGACCGCGGCAACCCAGAGAAGATCATGGGCATCAATGACGAGAATCCTTTCTAGTTCTCCACCCCTGTCTTCTTCGTCCATCTGTAGGCTGGTCCTTCGCGCTTCTATTGAAGCGTTGACGACATCATATTTTTGTAGTTCCCTTCGTTCTTTGTTTTGCATATCTGTTTGTACTTGTCAATGTAAGGTGTATTATCCTCTCGAATCGTTATTGTAACCTTCCTCATTTTTATGATTGTTCAATTTCAAACTGCCTCATCAGGCTGGGACCCATGTTCTCACGATCGTGCTGACGCGTCGAACGCTACTCTTCGTCAGATCAGGTGCCCCTTAACACATTTCGATGGACGAACGTTCTGAGCGGCCACCTTCACCAAGCGAAGCCTCTGCCTTGAGTTTATCTCTGGACGAGATCAGGGAAAACATACAACGGCTCCGAGATGAAATATCTGCCTCACTTCCTGCCGACCAACTTACTTTCTCGTAGGGGAATTTTGGTTTCACGGTTTCATTTCATTCTGATACGAGCTTTAGTCAGATCACGGAGCTTCTTGCAAACCTACCCAGGCTTACTGAACATGAGATCCTCGACCTCGGACATGGTATGGTATAAAAAGGCTTGATTTCATTGGATTAATTTGCCAGCTACCTTTGTAGATTCCCTTTGTCCTATATGCTTGAATCCACTTTTGGCCATATTTGCTGAAGAGGAGATGGGAACCGTTATGGACTCTCCTGCTCACCCCATTGAGGAACTTGGAGTGACCATGTTATCCCAACCTTGGCAGTGTGGTCACGTATTTTGTCGGCGCGAGTTGAGTTGAGATTTCATCTTCTGCATAGGGAGCCTAATACTTGGGATCAGCATCTCCAAGTGGATACATGAAGCAGTGAGTACGGCTTCTGTGGCTTTTGGATTGTACCTAAGGTTGAACAAAGCACGACTCCTGTCCAATGTGTCGAAACCTCCTTGTGAAGGCCACGGCTAGGTCAAGGGAACCAAGTGTGGTTGCCACGCCCATGCTTGATATTGAATCCCCATTCGACGAGATTGAGAGGCAAATTGGCTTCCACATTGATCTCCTTCGTAATCGTCTTCAAGAGATGCCACTGGCATTCCCCAACGGCGTATACGATGAGCACACTTCGCCTTCCGACAACAGAGGCCCTAACGACATAAGTACCTATTCCGGAATGTATTCATAGCCAGCAACGCAACGATGATTGATACGAAATATGGCGGGTAGCCAGGTCCAAGTCCATAGTCCATTGTGCTATGTATAACAAGATGAGAGGGACATAGCAAATCAGTGCTTGTCTCTTTATAATATTAAGGTAGAAAAGCAAGATCGACGGAATATGGTATTGGTAGAAGAAAACGTTCCAGAGAAGCATTACGCAAACGAAGAAAAGCGTTCTTCTAGTTCCTACGGCACCATCTGAACAAATTGCGCTTAAAGAAATAGTATAGGCACTGATGAGTGGGTGGAAATCAGCACAGCAGATGAGATGAAGGTTGGGGCTACGTACCCCTATAAAGCGCACGGCTGCAAGGGCAAACGTCGAGTACAGAATGATACCAAAATAGGTATTTTGTTTCTCCATCAAATGAGCTTCATCCTGAGCACGGTCTTTGTTTGGTAGACCGTTGAGATTTTCAATAGCGATGGCCAAAGTAGCGTTACTAAGCATCCACATGGCCACAAGGCGTGTTCGGAAAGTTTTGTTTTGATCGTCCATGGTCGGTTTCTCTACGACTTCCTTGGATTCAATCTTGGTGATAGCACGAGTGACAGTTTCTTTGAACGCAGCGTCGACATCTTCTTGGACCTTGGTAGTATCCACGACAACGGGTGCGTCGGCGTCTTTTGACTTCTCGGAGGATATCGAAGGTAAGGCCTCAGCCTGGTCACTACCTTTAGTACCCCAGGACACCTGAGTTTGTTATGAGCAAAGCAATTGGTGTGGAAAGAAGAAGACATACATCGTGTAGGTTGCAGAAGGCATAGACATTAAGGACATTAGTAAAGCTCGGGGCAAGACAGAGGTATTGGAGGAAGCTTGAGAACATGTGCCAGGGATCACGCTACCAGAAATTCTGATCAGGTTGGGTATTTAAAAGATTAGTTGCACACTACTCACGTAAAGGAATGACGCAATGAAGTAGATGCCTAGAACTGACCTCAGCGGCGGTGCTGATGAGAAAAAAGTGACATACCAAAGGTAGAAACCATTGCGGCTATGAGTGCGCCTACGGGTGGCTTAAAGAACGTCGCGATGATTTCTCCCGTCGATTTACCCCTCAGAAGATCTGGAATGGCCTAATATGGTTTATCAAGAGATGGTAACTGCAAAATGTTTCAGGCCTTACTTGGAAAGATTTAGCCGTCAACCAGAAGGAGCACACCAAAAGATAGACGGCAAGCACAGCATAAACCCTGTAGGACGGTTGAGGATTCAATCTACGAGAAGGCGTAAGACACTTACCATAGAGTGATAGTGTACGCCATACGTTCACCCTTGGGCCGATTGCCTAGGGCAAGGATGAATTGAAGTGCCAGGAATGACAGGTATATCCATTTCAGAGCATTATTAACCCAATGTGTCTAGGATAATTGTTTAGAAATAGTTAACAAAGACAAAATATCAAAGACCCACAATTTCCTCTGTGCCAAAGATAATGATGTGTTGTGAAGGAAGCAGGTCGATAATGATGCTGAATGTAAGCCATATATTTGCCAGTGCAAACCAGGAGAAGATCAAAGAGAAGATGTTATACTGCGGATAGTTCAATAGGTTTGTGAATCAATGACATAAGTCGCACATACTAGGGCCTGAATATGGAGAAAGAACATGCGGAAAATCCCATGGCCCGATTTGTAAAACATGAAGAAATTTACAAGTGCATACTATAGGTATTAGTCGTCAACACCGATAGAAATCGCAGTTATGAGCTACGAAGACTTACAACGGAAGCTGCGAAGGAACCATTTAACCAGCGCCGACGCTGGCCAATAAGCTCCACAGCAGTCTCGGGAACATCAGTCTCTGCCTTGCTTGGCTTCACGTACGTGAGGGTCCACCGATCACCCGCCTTTGCAACAAGCTCGAAGCACAAAATACGATCCTCAGCTGCTGAAATGTCAATCAAATAAGATAACAATATGAATGAGTAACGCACCCAAAAACATGTTTTTTGTGAAAATGTTCATTCCATAGATACCTTTTGGTCCTAGGCGATCGGCCAACGAATGGTCGCCGTGGAAATACTGGTCTAAAGGTCTTCCCAAAATAGCACGGAATCGGTATGCAGAGAATGCACCAGGTAAGACAGACACATAACCGAAGCTACTCTCCAAAGGTTTATCTGTGCGCTTTCTGAGGATTAGAGACGGGAGAGCATGTAAAAGAAACTCACCCAAAATATTGGACATCTTGTATTCAAAGTTTTGGGCGGCTACCAGAGGGTTCAATAGCTTCTTCCCTCCTTTAATCATGGCATGAATTTCGCCTGTTTTATTCGGTGAGGCGTGAAAAGCATTGGAAAGAAAGAATGAGACTTTACCACAGCAACCACCCAGATTAGCATCATTGTAGAACGCCTCCCAAAGATAATAGATTGATTTGTGGCCTGGTTTCGTACCAGCATCAATCAACACACAGATTTCCGGCTGTTTGAGAACGTTTTAGTTGATATCAATGTCAATTAAAAGGAAGACTTACATTCAGCATCTTGCCGATGGCGTTGAATAACCAGCGGTGGGAGTTAATCTTCTTCTGATTCTTAGCCTTGAGAACAAAAATAATCTGAACAGGAACCAGGTTCAAGGGATCGTTGGCTTGGGGAAGGACAAGCTGAGGTGTGGCATCCACTGATAGTTGAGTTGTGTACTAATATTGAAAGGAAGGTTAGTCGCATTTTTTTGGACGACGAAGTACTAACCTCGAATATGTGGGCAACAGTGTCTTTCCCGTCAATCTGCTTCTTCATAACACCATCCTGGTACACTCCAACAGTTGCAAGAAGATCAAGGACACTCTTGTCCATAGCTTCGAGGCCATCAACGATCAGTGCGACCGTAATCTTGTGCCAAGCAGGGTTTCCTTCTTCCGCAGTCCTACGCCAGTACTTGGACTGTTTCGTTTTGCAGATGTCCCTGATGTTGAGCATGACACCATGCAACGTTCGGGCATACAAAGTCTTGTCCTCGTTGTATGACGTGACTGCAATAAGTAATTCCGTCTCACGATTGTACATCTTTGTCCGCAAAGAGTAACCGTTCGCCTCGTTGAACTCATCGGGGTCACAGGTGGCTGCAGTATACCGCATATGTCTGGTGGGAAGTCAACAACCGCTCCAACATCATAGTGATCAAAACATACGAAAACTCAGTACTCTTGGTCCCAGACCATTTCGCTTCAATGGCAGTATGAACGGGCGTTGGTACAGGATATTCAGCAATAAAATTTCCATGAGTTAATTTGACCTTGCGAGTGACACCGCGCTTAATGGTTTGGCGACGTCTCCAAGCGCTTTCGATACCATTAGTCGACGTTGATATTACCGACCCCGGGCGGTCACCATGAGCATACGGGTCACCAAGGGTGTTGGGATCCAAAGGGCTATGCACATGAACGGTCAGGATTACTTGAATACGCGTCGCGAATGTCAACGTTGCAAACTTACGCAGGGGGATAAAACCCTCCAGAGAAATTCTGACCCACGGTCAATGGTTGTTTCTCAATATACTCGTCATCATCATAGTCTTGATCGCCATGTGCGAGAGAAGTAGTGCTCTGGTATGCTCGTGGAAGTGAGGTCGTACTCTGGTATGGCGCCTCAGGTTCGGTGAAGTGTGTCTGGCGAGGGCGGTCTGCAAATGGGTCACCATAAGGTGCCTCCCTGCTGTAGGACGAGGCAGAAGGCAAAGGGGGTCGATTATCAGACATTAAGTGCGCGAAGAGAAAGGAACAGTGGATTTGGCTCAACGCTCACGACCGCTTTTGTTCGCAACGGGGCGATGTAATTTGACACCGCTTATTGCCGCCTCTACCAAAATTCCCCCAGACACCCTAAATTTATGACATCCGTAGTATCTACTTGCTGTGCCCAAGATATCTCAACGTTAAATAACTTGACCAACCGGCGTGAAAGCCCTATGCAAACATAATTTGTGCTTTCACCTCAACCTCAGGCTTCAGCATGCTTTTTAATCTCATTTCATGAAGTTTATGCGGCCTCTGTAATATAAACAAAGCATGGCCCCCGCCCACCAATCCCATACATCGACCTGAAACTTACAACGCGTCCGTCAACCTGAGCGCTCACCCAATGATGCACGGCAGTCGAAGATGTGATTTGACCGAGTGTAAGGACCGGTTAACGTTGGTTGTTAACCGTGATTGATTCGATGTTCACATGTATGTCGCGTCTGGGAAGAACGGTAACCGGGCCTGTTATATACTGAAGTAACAATACAGACCCAATCTCATTTGAATATCGCTACTCCCTCTACCGAGTATGGCTTCTCTGCCCCCACCAGTTATCATCTACCGGTGAGCACCTCACAAGTCAATGACATCCGCAGACCCTACAACTAGTTAGATACGACACTTCTCCTTTTTCCCACAAGATAGACAATGTTTTGGCCCTCAAGAATATACCACATTATACAGTCGACGTGAATTTAGTCGATGTATATTCGCCAATTGCGATATATTGCTGATCAGGTCTTAGGTGTCCCCGACTCTCCCTCGTCCCGAGATCACCGATTTGTTGGGCATCTCTTACCGACGCATCCCTATCCTAGCTATTGGAAATGACGTTTATTGTGATACCAGGTAGACAATCCGGCCATTTTGACGGCCATTATTCGCACGTGCTCAACTCCAATCTTTTTTGTGGTACCTTCAGTCTTATCGCGCCTGCACTTGAACGGCGCTTTCCTGTTTCCGCTGGGTATGGCACTATTTTTCCTCGCCCAAAGCATGGTGGAAGTCCAGATACCGGCATGGTGAAGGCTTTTGCAAGGTACTATGCCGATGCTGTCTTGTTCCCCGCAGCTCCCAGCCTTATTCCATGGGAGAAATTACCGCCTTCCTTTGTCGAAGATCGGAGCTCGGTAAGCAGTTCCTAAATGCTATTCTACGCAAAGCTGAAGATAGTGCTTCCGCAAGTTCTTCGGTGCACCAATAAAGGTCGAGACTGTGATTGCCTCTCGTGGAAATTCCCTGACAGCATTATCCTCACATTTGGTGAGATCGCGCTCATATATCTGTTTCCCGCATAGCCTTATTATAGACTCCACGCAGTCCCTCGTGGAAGAACAACTGAACGATGGCAGGGAGTGGTTATTCGATACGGAATTGCCTAGCTTTATGGACATTTCAATCCATTTCGTATTCAACTGGCTAAAAGGATTCCATGCGGCACGGCCCTTATACGATGCAGCTACACTTCCTCATACCTTGAAGGTACGGTTTACTTCTTAATGTGCCGCAGTTTTCATTAAACCTTCCAATCCAGTGGTTAGATCGCTTCTCGACATTCATTAACAGAAAAAGCAACGCCCAGGCCGCCCCCCAGAGACTAAGCGGTGCGCAGGCAGCGACCTCGATCGTTTCTTCCGGTTTTGAACCTTACGAGGCTGTTGGATTTGATAATGCCGAAGCTGAGCGGATAGGTTTAAAGCTCGGTGGAAAAGCCCAGGTATTCCCTGATGATACCGGTATGTAACGGCAGACAATTCAACTTCGTCACCCATAACCAAAATTTCGACCATAGGCAGGAGCTACCCCACGTGTGGGAAACTTGTTGGCCTCAACAAAGAGGAGGCTGTGTTTGAGGTGCAAGGCTCTCAGGGCTTGCTGCGTTGCCATTTCCCTCGACTTGGATTTACCATCCGACCCGAACGGTCTCCCAAGTTGTAGTGATATTTGTGACATATATGAGCAATTTTCGAGACTTCTTAAGGAGCATGAACCATTGGACGTGATGCATCCCAGTAAGAAATGCATGTATTATCTAGCATTTCCTCCGATTATCTTATAATATTAGTTTTACCAAAATGTAAGACAATACCCCATCAGCAAAATCAATAGCTATATAGTTATCATCTACTGTTACCTGATATTTCTACAAAGCTAATGGGAGATAATGCATCACAAACAAACATAATAGCTATATAGATATTTGTTTAACATTTCCATGTTGCTAATGTATAGCATTATGTGATCTTGTATTATTTACTATTTACAGGTATCTTTTTTTTTTTTTTTTTTTGGTTCATATAATAATATCAAGCACATGTGGGTTTGACCCAGCTACATGCGGGCAGAGACACCTATTACCACTAAGTAATCTGTAATGGGCCATCAGGGTGGAGCTGTACACTAAGTTGCTCTCCAGGTCATATTACAGGTCTAGACATGAGGATACCTGCAGTCCAACGGTATTGTACTGTACCATGTCTGAACCTCCCAACGCCTTAAAGGTTTGCCTTCACTTGTCGGGGCATGGTCCCATCCCTTCACATTGGTACCCTGTTCCACCCCCCCCCCTGGTATTTTCAGGTTGCCCTGGAAACCCATTACTCCCCCCCAGTGTCAAAGATAAATGTCCAATCTAAATGAACAACCCATACCTCAAACCTGCTCCCCCTCTCCTGAGTCCCCCTATTACTTGCCCCCCTGTTCCACACCACTCTCCCAAAGCAATGACTCCCCTCCAAAATGAGGCTGCCAAATCCCACCATTGGACAATAAACTGGCATTCTCCCCAAGAGGTGTGCTCTGTGCAGGGACAGTAGCTGATCGGGGGGCCAGACCCCTTCCTCCTTTTGTATTTGGGTGTAGTGGTTAAGCAAGTACAAATAAATCATTGAAAATGTTGGTGGTGACACTCCCTAAGGATCTGCGCAAAGCAGAGTACAAGAGTTGTGGTGTCCTCGTGTGGCCTGATAGTTGATAAGGTGGATGTGAACAGATTAGTGAAGCCCCCAGTACAGGCAAGATGAGATGACCCTGCAGATAGTCAGGATCAGGTCTGATAAGTTAGAAATTTGGATATGGTGTAAAAGGATAGTGGCCCAGGCTGAAAGAATGGTCTGATGAAAGGCAATCTCGATTAGGGATGAGGTGTTAGGTAGTTTAGGGACAACCTAGTGCAGGAGGGACAAATTCCCACAGTCAGATGGTGGTGGTAAAAGAGCAAGAAGTGTCGCTATTTACAGGCATCAACATGCATTCTAGCTGCCATCAATTGCTACCACTTCTCCCCCTTGTGAATTCATCCAGCCTGAAAACCCATTACAAGCACTATATAGTTATGGTCACATCTACAGGTGACCATTAGTGCTGGTATGTTGTAAAACACATATCAGGAATATTGTATTTGGACTTGCTGGATTTTGCAGTCTTTTTCTGATAAAAAATCCATCAGGTTGGTTAGACTTGTGACAGGGTAAGCCTTGCTGCAGCCTTTGCTTGTCCTTCAAATAACTGATGGTGGTGGCTTTTATGTAGCAAGATTCAGATGCAAATTTCAACATGGACAACCTTTTTGTCCATTGACAAGCATGGCCTTGCTCCATGCATGTCAATCAGCCTTTATTGACCATTGCAGTACTACCACCAGTGTGCATTGCACTTATTGCATCTTACCAGATCAGTGCACATCTCATCACCAGAACCACTGAATTCTCCAATATTGGCAACTTCAGACTATTGGACCTGTTGCTTCATCCTTATTCCTTTAGCACTTGAAACATGAACTCCTGCTTGTCACATACAAGAGGCCTCCTAACCTATACCTTTTATATACATATTTTTCTTTCCCTTTGTCTCAAGTTTACACACCATTGCTGGCATCAGATGATTTTCTAGAGTGTAAATACCTCTGTATTTCATCTACTACCATCATCTTTGGACATCCCAATCTACTTCTCTTCTCTCACCCACACTCTCTCTAAGAATGCATCCATTGCACCTTCAATCTCATTTTTGTGTTCACACAATTGACTTGTGGGAAAGGCTTGCTTTGGCACTGTTGCACAGAGTTAAAAATTACCACATCACACATAAGTAACACCTGTTGTTCACTTTGCACTGCTGTTGTCCTACTCACTGCACATTGCACTGCACAGTCTCTATCTCTTGTCACATGTAATTGCACTGACCACAGGCCATAGTGCATGTTTGTTGCACACTTTTTTGACACACATTGGTATATTCCTTTTATTCTTAGATGCACTGATGCTTCTTTTCTGGGTTTGGGAATCTCCTACACATTACAGTAAGTAACAATTAATGTTGGCCTCAGCCTCAAGCTTTTTCACTGTAAGATGCTTTGGAAGGTTAGCTACAGCTAGGGCAGGCTCCCCTAAGTATATTGGTAAGGTTAAACCAAAGGCCCTTAGTATCATTTATCTTAACTTACAAGTATTTATATGGTGAAGTACATAGATGGGGTGGAATAAGGAGAAGAAGATAACAGATTCTCATTCAGTGTGGTGCAATTGAACTTGGCCAAAATTGGCCAAACTGAATTTCCTACTTGAGATGTTGTCCTACGGAGGACCCTACAAGACCCTTGATGTAAGGGTCCAGGGAGTCAACATCTCGGATTCTTCTACTGCCCCCCCTGGGGAGGGGCAATTGCCAGTTATTTTTGATATGTGTATAGTTGTTTGTCTGGCCTGGAAAAGCACCATTTGATGACCCACATTGCTGGTGGCTCAGAAACTAAAGATAATGGATTGGTTTAATAGTAAAAGTTGTTCAAAATATCAGCCTAGAGAGGCCTTTGTGGTGGATTTTTCAATTCCCTCATATTTTTCAAGATATCAAAATTACATATATTTTTTGGACCTATGAAGTGGAAAACAAAAAAATCAAAAAATCCACCACAAAGACCCTCTTGCCCCTGAAAATTCACATAAGATTGATCAAGGAAGTTAAGCCATATTGTAGCCAAGGAAGATGTCAGTGATGGCATACTGTTGTCTGTTACCTTGCCTGTGGTCTGAAATTTTAGATAGCCAAGACACATCAAATGACTAAATTACATACCAAATCTGATCAGCAGTGAGGCATATATGGAAACATGTTATTTAAAACTCAGCTCAAAACTATACCCTCATGGAAAATAATTAAATTCTCATTGATGCAGTGCTCTATAGAGCTCAAAACAAGATGGGTACTCTTCACATATACTTAAGCCCTAGTATAGATCAGCTAATCTGCAAACTGTACCCATGGATCATGCCACAGGTCAGCTATCCACAGTTACCAGTTTATTTTAGTGCTGAACCACAGATAACTGCAGATTTTAGTCAATCTGCTGCTTCTCCAGACTGTTCCCCCTCTCTCATGGTTCTGCTAGTACCAGGCTTGTTACAATCTCATAAGTAGTTCTACAATATGATGTGCATATACTTGGTTGTTATTGTCACAAAAATTTGTAAGAAATACTATAAATCTTAAAAAGGGTGAACTCACCAAGCCCCAAACCCTGAGTATTGTTAGGTACATGCCAACCTAAGGTTTGATGTCTTGCATAACAACAAACAAATTTTATTGATGGTAGACTTTACCTGTGATTTATTCTGATCATTATTTGGGTGATAATATTCAAAATTTTCTATAAAAATATTAATAAGCCTGCAGTCCTGCAGGCATCTGTGGATTTATCTGCATCCATATCTGGCAGATGGCTGATCTGCAGGTCAGGGGACAGGCCAGATACAGATAGACCTATGCTAGGGCTTACATATACTGTCCTTCAATTTCCACTAGTTTGACATGTTTTATTTCATGAGAATGTGCTCCCAAAAGCATGAAATATCAGGTGGGTCACAAAATCTCTCCAAATTTGTCATTTGTTTACTTGTATTATGAATGTGGAGTAGGTAATCATTGCCCCTCCCCACTGAAAGGTTACATTTGTCCATTATAATTTAAGTCAGTAGAAACAACATTTTAGTCAAACTCAGACTCCTACCCAGCCATGGGGCACAGTTTATTTACATGAATATATTCCCACCTTACTTTATCTGACCTTTATCTGAAACTTTCCAAACTATTACTGTGCCACCACTTGTAAATTTGGTCTTGTTTGGACTGCTCAGCAATTTTGCCAAAATCAGATTAGATAACACTTGACAGTGTCCTCGAAGTACCCATGCATGATGTAGTCAGTATGAAAACACCTGTCCATCTCATCAGCTCCAATTTCATCCAGATCACATTCCCTCTCTGATGCCAGCTCCTCAATCACATCTGTTGCATCCTGCATGGTGCACCACCAAGAAGGGTTTGCATCTAATAGAAGGTCCCACAACTGAGGTGCAGGCTTCTTTATTTTTTGGGCAGCACTACACATGAATGACCCTTCAAGATAGTCCAATGTTGTTTTCAAAGCATTGAAATGCAGGCTGTTTCATTCCTGTGACAACTCGACCACTTCAGCACATAACTCTCCCTTCACAAGTATAAAAGCCCAGGTGGAGGTTGAGGATGCTGTCAAGTGTTATCTAATCTGACTTTGGCGAAATTGCTGAGCAGTCCAAACAAGACCAAATTTACAAGTGGTGGCGCAGTAATAGTTTGGAAAGTTTCGGATAAAGGTCGGATAAAGTGTGGGAATATATTTGTGTAAATAAACTGCGCCCCGCGGCTGGGTAGGAGTCTGAGTCAAACTTTGACTTTCGCCAAACTTTCGTGAGGCTTATTATTTTACTGAGGGCGAAGGCCCATCCCAGGATCCGCCACTGAAGTAGCGGGAATACGTGATCAGAATGCACCCTGTTCTCTGCCATCGTTCCAGAAATCAGAAACGTTTCGTACAATGCCACACTAAACCTGAACAAAATGTATGATGGTCCTCTATTGTGAAGATAGACTACGTTGTGTTGGCATATGTGTAAGGCTCGAATGAAGGGCTCAGGTTGTGCCGTAGACTTTCTGACATCGGTCTTCGAATGCTTTGACCATAAGTTTGGAAACCTGCTCAAAGAATGTTGAAGAGACTTTGGCATGTATTGGGCTTGTGAAAGCGTATGCAAGGTCAAGGGTCACCAGAGTTCGGTGCGTACTTTGATCGCCTGGCGGCCTATCCTGAGGTGCTGGCTGAAAACACCATGTCGTCGAAAGGGCCTTGAACAATGGGGTGGATGAGGAAGCCACAGCCTAGATTTAAAAACGGCTGAGATCCTTGCTCCCAGATTGAAATGTGATAAATACCTTGACAGACTCATACGGATTACACGACACCCGGCTAACATAACTCTCTTGGAAGGCAAGAAATCCGACGGTTAACTCAGCGTCCATGACGAACGGCGAGGGATTGATGCCCTCAGCTGTTTTTATCGGTGGTGTCATGACGCGGGACCCTGTGCAAAAAGGAATAAAACGAGGATAGGAGCCTATGTCAGTCACGATATCATACAGCTGCTTTTGGTCATATCTGGATAACATTGACTTGAGGATGACAGTCGTTGGCCAATTGACCTTGAACGCACGGAAAGATTTTGCGCTCATGATAGGTGTGCGTCTCTGGTTGCCATGGCGAGAAATCAGATAACGTGAAAAGTGTCCTTCTAAAAGGATTGTATGACCGTCGCAGAACCAAGGAGCATGGAGACATCATTATCAAGGAGTAAACAATTAGTAAGTACAAGTTCCAAGTTCTTCGGACAGGAGTGTTGTTTGTGCATGCTTGTAGGAAATTGAGCGCCACAATATACATTTTAGTGCGAGCTTCGCTGTGCCATTTCTGTGCCCAATCTCCAGAGAAGTACGGAAACCGCAGCAGCCAAGGAGGCAATAATATTGGTCAAGCGCAGAAGCTTAGGCCTGCTGGCTTCCAAATATATAGTGTTGAACTTCTGTGGGCCACTGGAAACCAAGTACGAACACAATGTGGTGATGGAGGGGACCGCATTCCCATATGCGTGTCACGATAAGTGCAGGTGTCATTCAACGCATTTTTAATGTCATCCAGCGACATGACAGTGCACAAGGCGCCTCCCAGCATGAGGACATCACGATCGAGCATACACCCTTCTAACACTTGGGAGGAGGTTTTCCATCTAGATAACTATGATAAACCCGTTTAAACCGGGTCCTTAATCAGACAGAACCCGAGGGGTGGCGTTCAATTGTTTGCCTGTCCACAACGGTCCATCATCGGGGCTGGATCGGACGCGACATAGATGGACGGTTCGGTAATGTAAAAACGCGGCACTCTTCGGAAAATTGAAGGGCCTTGAAACGCATGCACATGGGAAAGTGCGATGTTATCGATGAGAGATAACATAAACAGATGATCAGTGTGTAGGACCAATGAACAAGAAACCAAATTCTGCTCAAAATGTCATCCGCACCAATGATAGGAGATGAAAAAGACAAGGTTGAAAAGATCAGAGTATCGCAAGGATTGTATGACAGAGTTTGTTATCTATGTCCGAAATTTATTAGGTCTATTTTTGTGGCAAGCGAGACTACGTGTAAGCAACTCAGCCAACAAACTCGGCATTTTCTGGACAATCTCTTGCAATCTGAGGAACTATGAATAATCTGAGGCATGGGTAGAACACGGAGACGCACATGACCTTCCTGCTGGCACTTGTAACAGGTCTTGTTCTTGATATTACCTCCTGTGGGGATGTTGGAAGCGGCTTCCATCATGGTTCCTGGTGCCGCAAGGCAGTCCCTGTTTGACTCGAAATCAGAGTGTGGCAAATTCCAAAGTGGGTAGTATTACCTGGCCATATGATTTGGACCACCACAGCGGTAACATTTGACTGGCGGTAAAGTCGAGGTGTTGAGCGCGCGCCCTGGAGGGGGAACGCGAGATGCAAATCCAGACATAGGTACCGAGGCACCTCCGGTGCCATTAGGGCAAGTGCGAGCAATGTGCCCAAAACGGCCACAATTCTGTTGGAAAAAGGCATTAGGACATGGGGGATTTTTTCAGGTTACCCTTACATAGCATTTCTGATTGCCACTCTGTTGTTGAATCCTCAAACTGGGACATTCCGCTAGCCGATCCGTCAACATGTGGTTCAAGATGACCGAAAATGACATCGTGTACCTTGTATATGGCCAATCCCACCACATGAATAACATTGCTTCGCAGAAACGGTACGAGGAGATGGGCAGGCCGACGACTCGTGTCCTGGTTGACGGCAGTTGTAGCAAAGTCGTTGATCAGACGAGCAATTCTCGGCAATATGACCAACTAATGCCTCCCATTTGGTTCATGCCTTTGAGGAAGTGGGTACGAAATAATGACGCACGATTTCCGCACTTGAAACAGCCCTTCCTGGAAAACTGATATGCCATTCTCAAGACCTGACTTCTGAACTATTCTCAGTAAGAGAGAATGTTAGGTCGACATAACCATGCAGGCAACCTCGTACTGACCTCTTCTCCCTCTTCCAGCTATCCACTAACGCTCTGCCTCCTCCGTTTAACGAAGATGAAGAGTTTTGTTGATGACGGTTGGTGTTGAAGTTTGCCCCCAAGGAACGACGGAGAAAATTCGAGACGTGCGGCTGACCGGCCCTAAACACGCGAACCACACCACTTTAGGGAATTTTCACTTCACCACAATCCACTCGGAAGCAACACAGATACGGCTCATTCAGAATCCCAATCCACCAGAGACACCGTTTCCTCCCGTGAACCTATTTGCGTTTTGCCAAGATAAAACCAGAAGCGGAAATTTGCCGCACTCCATATAAACTAAATCCGGGTCTTATCGCCCATCGATCGTGGTGTCAAGCATGCCTTGCATCTTCACGTTGATTTGACGAATGGAGTAGTACGATTGGGAACCAGATAAAAGGGATTTCCCTTCCAGATATTGGGTAAGGACCCTCCAACCTTCATCTCAACTTTTGAGGTTTGGACGAAAAGGTAGTCGACACCTATCCCTCCTAGATAAGCCACTCTAATCATTATCCCGTAGACTCTACAACCCTCCCAACGTTCAGGCGACCTTCGAACGTTCGCGTCCATCGCGCTTCTTGTTAGGATGAAGAGTGATCTCCCTTGAGGTGGGCATCTGTTATCTGATGTCAAGGATTGGCACCCATTGTTTGCAGATCGTTTCTGACGTTCTCTGGTGACACCGTTCGCCATCCTTCCAACAAGCGACGTAACGAGCGAGCGAAGCATGGCTTCACGTGTGGAAGGGGAGTCTCTCCACCCTGTGTATAGTTTGTAGCACTGGCGCTGGCGACCACAATAGGTTTTACTTCTTTTTTTTTTTTGGTGAACTATCTTATCGTTCATCACCCTCCACACTCTTTCAATGATAACATTGTGTTCACAATTCAACGTCGATTGCTTTGCATCAAAATAGTAGATAGATCAACCGTTTGTTGCGGTTATGGTCACGTCTGCTCGCTGCCGGCAGTACCAAGCCTCAGCACAATATTGACTGATCGTGCCATATAGCCTCAGACGTTACTTGCGTGGTCTATACATGCCAAATAAGGGCATGAAGTGTCAACTCTGTACTCACGGTGGATCAACTTAAGTTCCGACGAATGCTGACTGAGCCGCTCAGGTTGTAGTCTCTCAACATCCTTCATGTCGTCCGAGAAGTCTCCAAAAGCCATCAACCTATCACACCATCTTTCTGATGTTGCCTTGGCTCGACAGAACTCTCCCTTGAAGGGTCTACAGAAATATTGGGGGAAGCCGGGTATTATCAGCCTGGCAGGGGGTAAGACTTCTTAATGCCTGTTCCCATATTTTCGGTGACCCCTCTTTTAGGTCTACCGCATCCTGATTACTTCCCTTTCTCTTCGCTTTCTGGGGATGCATTAGTTCCTAATGCATTTCCGTTGGAAACGTCTAATAAAGGTTCACCTTTATCATGGCTTTGGAATTTTCTCGCCGGGAGAAAAGAAAAGACAATACCTCTGCATATTCCTAAATACCCTGTCCGACCGGGAGACGTAAACTTGGCAACAGCACTACAATACGGCATGGCCGGAGGAATACCTCAGCTCCAGGAAATAGTGAAGGAGTTCACTCGCCAGGTGTACAAACCAGGCTACGAGAATTATACCACTTTAATTCATATTGGGAACACCGATGGGTGGGTAAAGGCTATGATGACACTATGCAACGCTGGAGAAGGTATTTTGTCAGCTGAGTGGACCTACCCCTCAGCAATGTCAGCAATGATACCTTTCGGGATCAAACCTGTTCCAGTGCCCATGGATGGCCAAGGAATTAGGAGCGATAAACTACGCTCCTTACTTCTGGAATGGGACAAAGATGAACGTGGCATGCCCAGGTAATCATGGATTGAACCTTGTGATGTGGATTTGACTATATCAGTGGCCATTGCCTAGGCCTCATGTTATGTATACCATACCTGTTGGCCAAAATCCTACCGGAGCGGTCAGTTCTCTCGTATTTCATTTCATAATCGCTATTGATGCCCGACAAGACTACCGAGGCGGCAAGAAAGCAAGAGATATATGAAATTTGCGTAGAGTTCGGTGAGTGGACAAGTAGTATCGAAAAGAACATCATCCTTCTGACTGTCGGTAGACATCATAATTGTCGAGGATGATCCGTACTATTTTCTTCAGCAAGGCCCTTATGTCAAATCTGGGGAGCGAATTGACAACTATGTCTCATCCATAAGCAACGAGGAATATCTCGCACAGCTGGTTCCCAGCTATCTTAGGCATCCGTCGTAATATACATCCCTAACATTTGTACTGACATCTTTGTAGATTTGATTATCAAGGCCGGGTCATTCGATTAGATACATTTTCGAAGGTGCGAAACTGACTAGGCTTCAATACTTGCCCTCAACATACTGAACGTTGTAGACCGTTGCACCGGGTTGCCGCATGGGTTGGTTTACTTGTAATCCCGTTTTCGCGGAAAGGCTTGAGAGACAGAGTGAAACATCGACGCAGGGACCATGTGGCTTTGGTCAGGTATTTCCTTTCGCCCAGCTTTCATATAACAACCAACAAGATACCCCCCTGAACATTTTTAGAGTCTCGTTACAGCTCTCTTGTTGGAATGGGGTTATGAAGGATATATTCGATGGCTAAGAGGTTACTACTTTACTAGCGAAACTTTCAAGGCTTATTCGGCGCTCGATATAGCTCTTCAACTGCAGTACAAGCAACGACGTGACTTCTTTGTGGACTGTTTACACGAAGAATTCCATTTAGAGTCTGCAATTGCCCTTTCTGGTCCGTTAGAGGGATGCAGCGCTTATCTCGCTTTCGATAAGCCGATGATTTCAACCTTTGATGGATTCGAGAAATACTCTCCCGACCCGAAATCGGAAGCCATGTTTTCATTCGTTCCTCCCACATCGGGGATGTTCGTTTGGGTGAGGAAACAGAATATGACATGATCTCTCATATACCAATCGACTGAACAGATCAAATTGCATTTTGATCATCACCCTTCTTTCAAGACACTTGGGACTGCAGGCCTAGAGTTCAAGCTCTGGGAATCGCTAGCAGAAGCAGGTGTTCTTTTCGGCCCAGGTGAGTGCGTCGATTGACTTTGACATTCCGTGGATTTGAACCGATGCTACCAAGGGTCCATATTTGCTGCCGATGACACACTCCACAAGTCTGAGTGCATTGGACATTTCCGCATAAGTTTCAGCAATGCTGAGGTAATTTTTGAGAGCCGTGCCCAATACCTGCCCCTCTGACGCGTGTAAACAGCCCAAAGACATGAAGCAGGCGATTGTTATCTTTGCAACGGTTTTAAGGAAGTTCTTCAAGGATGACACATTTATTCAGGTATAATAGAAATGAATGGTATGTTTGTAAACGCGAACACATGTATAACATCTGGTGAAGCATCGGAATGATAATGCGATGACATATCGCATGTCCTCAACCACGCTGTAATTCGCCAAGTCAACGAGGCTGCCTCATACATACTGCATGTTAATATGCACCCTTGCGCCACCGCGACAAGGCTTTCTTGGTCCAACGCTTTCCAGATTCCAGCATCTCTCGTAACTTGTACCCCCCACCAATCCCCTCCTTCAACAATCATGGCACCAGTTAGTCTCACCGATTACCACCGGGCACTTTACTTACAGTTATGATAGTCAAAGGCTAGACCGACACGATCCGAATTGCTATTTCTCGCAGATCTCGCAGGCGAGGCTGACCGTCATGACGGTAAGTATTAGACCTAACGCCGATCTCAATAGGTCACTCAATCATCACTCGTAGACGTAGTAAAGCAAATCAAGTTGATCATCGAGCTCTTTGATGCCCAGCTTACTATTGACGAGCGCAATCTACTCTCGATCGCATATAAGAATATAACAAACGCCCTCCGGAATAGCTGGCGCATCGTCGACAATGTGGAAAAATCCCAAACCTCCCGACAGACTACGGCGACGAAACAACATGTTCTAACTCGGCGACAACGGCAGCGGATTGAGCGTGAACTTACAAATACATGCAAAGATATTGTACTTTTACTAGATAGGCAACTCTTGCCCGCCGCCAAGCAGGGGGAGGAAGCTGTGTTCTATTCGAAAATGTGAGAACGAACATGTACACCTGGGGTGGAATGGCTACTCATCCACGAAATATTTAGGAAAGGCGATTATTACCGGTATTTAGCAGAGTTTTCACAAAAGAAAGACCGTGATCGCTTCGCGGAACTCTCTTTAAATGCTTACAAGCTTGCATATAAACATGCATTGACTACTCTCCATCCTATACACCCCACCAGGCTGGGACTTGCACTCAATTTTGCGGTGTTTTACCATGGTAGATCATATATCCATTTCGATTTGAACAATCTGACCTTCTTCTCAAATAAGACGTCAGGAAAAGCCCCGATAGGGCGTGCCACCTTGCGAAAAGTGCCTTTGACGATGCTGTCATGTCGATGGACCCTTCGGACCCAACATTGGACCAAATTTTACGAGATTCTTTGACCATACTTCAAATCTTGAGGGATGATTTGATTCTGTGGTCAGCAGAGATGCAAGGTCAGTTGAACACCGTTGATGGGGTGGGTCCTTGGTATACTCACCAAGGTGCACCAGACACGAACTAGATCCAAATCAGTTTGACAGGAAGGTTCAGAACAGGGCGAATCAAATGATGGCTGTGTTTTGATGGAAGAAGTAGCAAGGGCAGACAAATGAGACCTATTTTTTGTTTGCTTTCTCCCCGTATCTACGGACCAAAGTTTGCGTCTTGAGCAAATGTGGCGGCCACCAACATCGGGAACACGAGGGTTGCGTCAGCGTAGACCTACCCAGAATGAGAACGACATGTTCAGTGTGTGAATGTTGCAAAAATTCTCGCCTTGACTGAGTCTGCATCTGCCCGGATTTTCCCCCAAGATACGGCTTCATCGGGTCGGGCTCCAGAGTCTGAGCCGTCGAATTCCTGACCTGTGTTCTGGGGTAGGATTGAAAGGCAAAATCTACCTTAATGCATTAAGAAAACGTACGATAAATACAGAATAGTCAGCCCCGTTACGCTGAGAACAGGAGTTAGTGGGCTACGTGATAGATATTATACTATAACTTACAATCAACATGGCATTAGCGATTTGATGTTTGCACACGCCTCCCCCAAGAACAATCATTCCAGCTTTACGAGACGTCCGAGCACGCTCGTTGAGGTCACGAATATCTTGTACAATGTCAAGTATCAGGCCTGGAGAACGAAAAGAATGGAAGTATATCATATCGCCGATAGACCCATCCGTTAACGCTGGGCAAAAGACAGGTATGTCATTCTAGGCGAAAAGCTCTCAGGCATATTCAAGAAAGGACGAGAGAAGCGAATATTCACTTTGTATGCCCAGTAATAAACAGATTCTTCATTATTTATCTCTTTCCCAAGCCGTCGAATAAATGAGCTCGGTGTCCAGACATTTCCTATTGAATTCTGTTCTGCAAGCATGATATCAAGTATGGGCATGAGCCAATCCTCGAACTTGCAGTAGTTATCATTAGGTACGACAAGGTTTCCGATGCGATTCATTCCCCTCTTTCGCAGATCTGCACCGTCGAGATTAAAGTCTGCGAGGTATGTTTTGCCCAAACATTTGATAAAATCTTCTTCGACTCCTCCAGCTGTCGTAACTAATGCTGCAACGTGTTTGTGCTTGACAAGGTGAAGTATCACTTCACGCAACCCTGATGAGATTAGATTTGAAGTATATCCGAGAAATATAGTGCAACGTGTTTGAGCTCGGATTTCGGGGGAGATATCGGACTCGTCTTGATTTAACTTTTCGTCGGAAAGACGCCATTTTCGCTATGGTAGCGGTCAAGTATATGCATGTAATAGGTGATTCAGTGTCGGATGAGCTCACCATCTTATTCACAATATCGATCGCTTTACCAAGGCTGCTAGCTTGGAATCCGATCCTCTGATAACTATTCAAGAATTGAAGCAATGATAATGGAGTGTCGAAGTTGGGGCCCTGAACTGATATCGCTCCTTCTGAGATGGGGTCGGATCGTTGTAGAACCGCAGCTGAAGCGGCACTTGGAATGGCAGGGTTACTGGACGCCATACCGTGAGATGTCGGCGGTGTGCAAGCTCGTGGGGCTGCTGTGGATCACACCGTTGTGGATGTTCTGAGTCCAGTAAAGTCCTGACTGGCTGAGACTCAGATTCAGACTGATGGCACGTGACTGTTGTATGAGGGAGAAATACGCGGCTGTGTCGCTGCGAAATTCAAATTGTTCCAGGACCTGGACTTTCCGAAAGGCTTGTCTGAAGTGTACCTCTGTACAAGTCGTCCATTGTAGTGGCCAATGGAGGAAGTTAACGCTCAGGATATCGCATTACCTCTGTCGCCACAACTGGATGTCATCTCTGCACGTTCCTATGACACATCAGCCATCGTCGACTCGCACGTTAACGATAAGCACGCGCAGCAGAGAGAAACTGAACCACCAGAACTGTACAGGGAAGAAAAAGTAGCCACAACTGATGGAATTGAAAAGGGGAGGAAGGAAGAGGGAGAAGAGGTTGTGAAAAACTACACTCACAGGAGTCCAACAGCCGGAATAGATTTACTACGCCAACCGGCCCACCAGAAAGAGAATAATGGCCTTCCCGAACTAGGAAATGAACTACAAGGATCATTTCCGAACGTACCTACTCTTCCCTCTGAGGCGGAATCATCTTTGGGTGCACCACAGGATGCTACAACTTATTCTCGACATTCCGTTGACCATCTACCCACGCATGCGATCAATAATCACCACGAGGAATCCGTAGCAACACTGAGCCCAAATTCTCCTGTCGCTGGAACACACAAACGCTCGTTGACTATTTCGAAAGGTCACATTGTTTCGGTTGTTTTGATCTCGAGCGCACTGGAAACCATTGCTGCTTCGAAGGAAGCAAAGCGTTCAGTCCCACTCCGTGAGAGTACCCAGAAGGCATTAGAAATGATTCGCTCCAACCAAGGGGGTGACCGGCCACGAGAAATCTTTGAGCCCTTACGGCTCGCTTGTGAAACACGAAGTGAAAAACTCATGATCGCTAGTTTGGATTGTATATCCAAACTTATCTCATACTCGTTTTTTGCTGAGCCTGGTGACCAACCCTCTCATTCAGTGCACTCGCCGCCCGCCTCTCCTCACCTCCACGATCAATTATCAACTGCGAATGGATCCCAGTCAATCATTTCGCAGCCATCCTTGGTTGATTTAGTGGCTCATACAATCACCTCCTGCCATACCGAGGCCACGCCCGAAACGGTTTCCTTGCAGATTGTAAAGGCCTTGCTATCGTTGGTGTTATCCCCTACGATTTTGGTCCACCACTCTTCCTTGCTGAAGGCAGTTCGAACTGTGTATAATGTATTCCTATTGAGCGCCGACCCAGTTAATCAGATGGTAGCTCAGGGAGGTCTCACGCAGATGGTACACCATGTTTTTACCCGGTGTAGAACGGGAGTAACATCCGCCGATACTGTTTTCCCTTCTCTGAGCGGTCACGAAAGTGGTTTGCCGTCTAACCATGTTTCATCCGCAATACCAATGCCTGAAACGGACAAGATCTTCGAAAACGGTCGTTTGCGGAGCGGGCCGGTGTCGAAGCTTCAAGACTCTATTACAGTATCAGAGGGGGATGAGGGTCGTGAAAATCATGAAAGCATGGAACCTCAGTCTCGAATTACTTTGTATGTGACATTTATTCCTTGGTAGACATCTCTATTTATACTTATACTGATATAGGCAGACGTTTGAAACAATAAATCCTCTGGACGCATTGCCAGAAGTTGATCATGGTCGCGAGCTGACATCTAATGATCTGTTCATTAAAGACGCATTCCTCGTGTTTCGTGCGTTATGTAAATTGACCATGAAGCCTCTTAACAATGAAAGGTTCGCCATGTTATACTTTTCAAGACAAGATTAGCCAACTGTTGAATACCCACAGTGAACGGGATTTAAAATCGCACGCCATGCGCTCCAAATTACTTTCCCTCCATCTTGTCTTGACTGTGCTGAACTCACACATGTCATTGTTCGTGGATCCCGGAGCAATTATTTATTCAAGCTCATCCAATGAAGCCACGAGTTTTGTTCAAGCAATAAATCAATATCTTTGTTTGAGCTTGAGCCGCAATGCTGTCAGCCCTGTGCAACAAGTATTCGAGCTCAGTGTCGAGATCTTCTGGAGGGTATTGTCGGGTATGCGCACGAAGCTGAAGGTGTGTACGGGGAGCTTCCTCTCGCCATGGTATATAGCTAACAACTGGAATAGAAAGAAATAGAAGTACTTCTACATGAAATTTTCATTCCAATTCTTGAAATGAGGACTTCGACTCTGAAACAGAAGGCTGTGATTCTTGGCATGCTCTCAAGACTATGCCAGGACCCTCAAGCATTGGTTGAGATCTACCTCAACTACGATTGTGACAGTGAAGCCATCGACAATATATACGAGCAGTAAGTCATCCTACAGGCTAAACTTTCTCTCTTGGTTTATGCCATAGACTTAGTCTCATGAATATTATCTCCAAAATTGGCACTACCCAATTCACGGCCACTCAACAGAAGGCCAATGAACCATCAAGTCCTGCACTTAGTCCTACAAGCAAAAGCCAAAACGCGGGCACTGCTCCGTCTCTCACGACATCAGTTTTGTCAGTTTCCGGAACAATGGACACATCGACCCTGGGATTGTCTGAAACTCAATTGAAAAGGCAGGGTCTAGAATGCCTCGCTGCTGTCTTGCGATCGCTAGTTGCATGGGGAACTGCTCCAGGGAAAGTAACTGATGAATCTGTTGCGACGCCCTCTAAGTCCCAACCAGGTGAAGACATCAGGCGTGATCCTATGACTCCAGATGGATCTATAGATAAACTATCCGCTGCTGGCGGCAGCGCAGAGACGTTACGACAGCCTACGCCTGATATTGTGGATGACCCCAGTAAATTCGAGAGCGCTAAACAAAAGAAGACAACCCTTTTAGAAGGAATTAAAAAGTTCAATTTCAAACCAAAACGGGTTGGCCTCTTTTTCGATCCATTTACCAGTTTTGTTCCTGATCTCACTCGTGCAGGGCATACAGTTTCTAATTGAGACAGGTTTCATTACGAATAAATCCCCTCAAGACGTAGCTACTTTCTTGCTCACCACCGATGGACTCAGCAAAGCTATGATAGGTGAATATTTGGGAGAAGGGTAAGCATTTATTCACATCAGTACTGCATCTCATGTGTTCACTTCAAAAAGTGACGAAGAAAACGTAGCCACAATGCACGCATTCGTTGACCAGTTGAACTTCAAGGACCTCCCATTCGTTGATGCGCTTCGATTATTTTTGCAATCGTTCCGTCTTCCTGGTGAGGCGCAGAAAATTGATCGCTACATGCTCAAATTTGCCGAGCGTTATATTGCGGGAAATGTCAAAACCCCTTTTACAAATGCTGGTCAGTCTCTGCAGTCATTGTGGAATATACGTGTTTTGACACTGAGGACAAGATACGGCATACGTTTTGGCTTACTCTGTCATCCTGCTAAATACAGACGCACATAACCCCCAGGTAAAAAAGCGCATGACTAAGACTGATTTCATAAAAAACAATCGTGGCATAAATGATAGCGAAGACTTGCCTGAGGAGTTCCTGTCGAGTATTTTTGATGAAATCGTCACAAACGAGATCAGGATGAAGGACGAAGTTGAAGCTGGGCTATCAGTGACGGCTACTGGTCCGGGGTTGGCCAATGCGTTAGCTAATGTAGGGAGAGACCTACAGAAGGAAGCATATGTGATGCAATCAAATGGAATGGCAACGAAAACAGAGGTATTTATACTATTTAATCATAGACTTATGACTCAACATAGTTTAGGCCCTGTTCAGGACCATGATGCGTTCACAACGCAAGGGGTCCAAAGGCGGTGATCAATTTTTCAGTGCATCACATTTCGTTCATGTCCGCCCGATGTTCGAAGTCGCATGGATACCTTTCTTGGCGGGTCTTTCTGGTCCTCTCCAGGACACCGACGACCTTGAAATCGTGGAGCTTTGTCTGGATGGTTTCAAGAACGCAATTCACATCGTATGCTTCTTTGATCTGGAGCTGCAACGCAACGCATTCGTAACAACACTTGCAAAATTCACGTTTTTGAATAACTTGGGTGAAATGAAAACGAAGAATATGGAAGCTATCAAAACCTTGCTCGATGTCGCAGTTACCGAGGGCAACAACCTCAAAGGGTCCTGGCACGAAGTTTTGACCTGTGTCAGTCAGCTTGAGCATATGCAACTAATTAGTGGTGGTGTTGAAGTTCCAGAAACAGGGCGTAAAGGGTTTGTTATTGCTCATATCTTGATTACGAGTCACTCAGTCTTATCTTTTTCAGGCGATCTCGGAAGCTCCCAACAGAAGAACTGGCTAACGAAAGTCGGTCAACACATATAACAGTTGCGGCGGATATGGTATTCTCTTTGAGCCACTTCTTAACTGGGGTACTTCTACCTTCCTGCCCTTGCGAGGTTTCGTTAATTCATCATCGCAGAATGCTATTGTCGACTTTGTTCAAGCTCTCAGTGATGTTTCTTGGGAGGAAATCCAATCTTCTGGTCTTTCTCAACACCCTCGATTGTTTAGCCTCCAAAAATTGGTAGAGATTTCCTATTATAACATGACGAGAATCCGCCTTGAATGGTCAAACTTATGGGACATACTTGGAGAACACTTTAAACTTGTAAGTTCTCTTCCTTGCTTGTTCAATATTCTATACATAGTGAATATCTAGGTCTGCTGTCACAATAACCCACATGTCGGATTTTTTGCTCTTGATTCACTCCGCCAGCTTGCCATGAGGTTCCTTGAAAAAGAGGAACTACCTCATTTCAAGTTTCAAAAGGACTTTTTGAAGCCTTTCGAGTATACCATGATCCATAATCAAAACCCAGAAGTCCGAGACATGGTAAGGATATTTTTGTTTTGTCTCGCCAAGATTACTCTTCATACTACATCACAAGGTTTTGCAATGCCTACAACAAATGATACAAGCGCGAGTAGAAAATATGCGTTCTGGGTGGCGAACAATGTTTGGGGTGTTCTCTGCTGCTTCCAAGGTCCTTACAGGTCAGTCAACTATTGCTGGGACCATTCTGACACTTATGACTATTTCCAAACGATCAGAACGGATTGCAAGCTCGGCCTTCGAGATTGTTACCAGGTTGAACAAGGATCATTTCGTGGCTATCGTCCGGCACGGGGCTTTCGCTGACCTGACTGTTTGCATCACTGAATTTTGCAAAGTGAGCAAATATCAAAAGATTAGCCTCTTGGCTATTGCCATGCTGCGTGGCGTAATACCAATTATGCTAGAATGCCCCGAGTGTTCACTAACCGTCAGTACCACTGATTCACCTGTGCCTATGGACGATGCTATGATTCGGTTCTGGTTCCCTGTCCTGTTTGGTTTCTACGACATTATCATGAATGGCGAAGACCTCGAAGTTCGGCGATTGTAGGTTCCCGTCGAGTCTATAAGGCCTAGCATTTACGTGCTTCTATAGAGCCCTCGACTCACTCTTCACAACATTAAAAACATATGGCGCAACGTATCCTTTCGAATTCTGGGATACTGTTTGCCAGGAACTCCTTTTCCCAATCTTCGCAGTCCTGAAGTCCAGCCAGGACTTATCTCGATTTAGCACACAAGAAGATATGAGCGTTTGGCTTTCAACGACTATGATTCAGGCGCTTCGGGATCTCATCGATCTATATACTTTTCATTTTGACATCTTAGAGCGCTTTCTTGATGGCCTGTTGGACCTTCTGTGCGTTTGCATCTGCCAAGGTGAGGCGATCTTCCCAAGCGTCCGAATGAACTTCGCTGATAACTCAAATTATCAGAGAATGATACTCTTGCTCGCATTGGGACATCTTGTCTCCAACAACTTCTGGAGAGTAACATCACTAAATTGAGTTCAGTGCGCTGGGAACGCGTAGCCACTACATTTGTCAAACTATTCAGGACAACTACGCCTCATCAATTGTTTGACGAGAGCTTACGTGTTGAGATTGATGGCAATACTGCTGAGGTCACAGAGCCGTCAGGTTGTGGCCTAACCAAATTTTCCTGTTCAAACTTACTTACACATCCACCCAGAATACAACGGCCAAACTATACTACCCGCTCCTCTTTCTCCAAATAGCGAGCAGCCCAAGAGTGATCCACGAGCATCGCTCACTGATCGCCGCAGAATATTCAAGCAAATCATTGTAAAATGCGTGCTTCAATTGCTTCTTATTGAAACAACAAACGACCTACTTAGAAATGACAAGGTCTACTCCACTATTCCTCCGGAACAGCTTTTACGCTTGATGGGAGTTTTGGACCACAGTTACCAGTTCGCTAGAATGTTTAATGACGATAAGGAACTCCGCACAGGACTCTGGAAAGTTGGTACGAAACCTATCTTTTCCTTTATCGCAGCCCAACCATGGTTAAACATCATGCCACAGGGTTTATGAAACACTTGCCCAATCTACTTAAACAAGAATCCAGCAGTGCCTCAACTTTGGTTCATGTCCTCCTTAGAATGTACTACGACACGAGACCTGAACATCATGCTGCCCGTCCTCAGATAGCTGAGCGCCTACTACCGTATGTGACTCGCATATTCTCTTCACTGTCAACTAATACAAAAGCTAGACTGGGGCTTGGAGTTTTACAAGACTACAACAAGTTGCGTGCTGACACCCAGGGGAAGAATATTGTTGCATGGACGCCGGTAGTAGCAGAGATTCTGGATGGCTTTTGTCGATTCGACGAAAAAGCAGTGAGTTATTATTTTAATACACCAATTGAACTTATCAGAAATTCTTCAAGTTTGCGAGGTATTTGCCAGCAATTTACCCACTAGCAACTGAGCTACTTGGGCGTGAGATAGCACCGGATATACGACAGGCGCTGAAAGCATATTTCCTCCGCGTTGGTTATGCACAAGGCATTATAGACCCTTCATCGCGATCCTAGCATTGTATTATACATTCACTGTACTGTCACCCGAGGATGATATGTAGCCAATACTCGGTCAGGCCGATTAATGTTGATATCCAGTATAACCCCCTTGGTAAGTTTGACCCCAACCTGTAGCTTGTGTGGCCAGAGCTAGACCGAAGTTTCAGACAACAGTTAGGAAAATCACAAAAAGCAGAAATCAAACCATTTGGCCGAAGAGCATCATACTTGTCTGTCGTAGGATGAGCTATACTATACATTATGCATCAGTTACACATAAAACACACCAGATGGCTGAGAAGTTGAGCTGTTTTGATCAGCCGCAAACGTTCCAGATTTCATTTGGGCAAATATGTTAGCAGGTGAAGTGTTAGAATTATTAGAGGTAGGCAGAGGTGGAACAGGAGGTGAAGATACCCCGTTGTTAAACGGTGACTGGTTATAGTTAAATGCTGTAAATGCTAAGAAAGGAGGCTTATTAGCAACAGATAGAGCGGCCCAAAATCACATACGAGGTTGGAGCGGACCAGGGTTCTGATAAGATGGTGATTGAAAACCTCCAAACGGTATGCCGGTAGCCTGAGACACAATTGGTTGCGACATGTGAACACCGGTACCCTGGCGAGCAATGAATGAGGGCTGAGGTGGTTGTCCCTGGAAGGGGGAAACAGTAACGCCAGTGCGCGCAGGAACAAAACTGTTGAAGCCTGTTTGTGTAGGTATCAAAGGCTGCAACAAAGTTTGATTTGCCGGAACAGGAGCAAACGGCCCTCGGGGGCCGAGGTAAGGTTGTGGTGACGGTTGAGGTGGTATACTGAGCTGCGGATTGTGGAGGTGCTGGGAGATTGGGGCTGGGGAAGAGCCCATTCCCAGACCAGTGTGGTAACTCGCAGGGGGCGCAGCTGACGGCGAAGAAGATAGCGCGGGTTGCTGAGAGGGTGTAGATTGTTTGCGCAGCTCACTAAGCCGCGAAAGCTGGTCAAAAATGTCGGATTCAGTGGTTTTAGCCAGCGGTGTTGTGCTTTGAATGGGTGGTGGTGCAGCAGTCGTTGGAGTGGGCTGGGGGGGAGGAGCAGGAGGAGCAGAAGCTGCTACAGCTACAGGCGGGGCAGATGGAGCACGAGGTGCTGCAGCAGGTGGCGTTCCAACGAGAGGTTTTGTTGAGCTAGGCCTATTTGTCCACGCATCATCATCGAACCCACTGGGGGGGAGTATGGCGGAGCTAGACCTAGGAGGTGGCTGGACCAATGTAGAAGCGGGAGGACTGTTGACCGGACTCTCCACCTGCGGTGATGAAGTTCGAAGTATCTGGTCTGATACGGTGGATATGGCTTTGAGATCAACGTTAGATGGAGGTAGACTTTTGCTAGGCTGAGGACGCCCACGCCGTGGATTTTTAAGTACCCCCCCTGGACCGGTAAAGATATTGGGTGCCGAGCTTCGAAATCCGCCAGCTTCCTGCGCTTGTAACTGCCTCGCTAGTTCTTCGTCGCGACGAAGCTGTTCTTCGGTATAGACACTGTGTTTCGCCATGTTGTCCGTAGGTTTCCGGTTTTCTATAGCTTTAGTAACGCGGATTATGTCACCTTCCCTTAGCCCTAATGAACGCATCGTCCCATCGGTAATGTCTGGCAAGATGGTTTCATCAATCTTGTCCCGCTCGAATGATGCTGCGTAACGAGTGCAATCGTCGAGATCACATCCCGCCGAAAGGAAAAAGTCAAACCAGTCGATATTTGATTTCTTTTTAGGAGGGGGTCGTGCTGAGTTAGGCCCAGAGCTGGAGCCAGGGCGAGAAAGACCCAAAGGTATGTCATCGTCCGAAATTCGTTTTGTTGGCGCCGGTCGAGACTTCTTGCTCGTCAGTCTCTCCACAAATTGCATGTCTTCAACTGACATCTTCTCCGATGGGACCTCTACTATCACTCCGTTGATTTTGTGTAACCTCAACTTGCCATTATTGAAGCCTAAAAAAGCTGCCTCCACTCGAAACTGACCACTGCGATCATGCCATACCCGTGTTCGTTCTGGGGGAGGTCCTAAATGATGTTATGAGCGAATAGGTAATAAACATGATGATTTCATCACTGACTGTTATGTTCAGCAGATGCACGACCTGAGCTTGATGTTCGGTCGTTTTCGACAGATTTCTTCTTTGCTTCGCTAAGAATGGCATATAGGGAACGTTAAATATGTTGAAACTCTAGTATAAAGATCAAACATACGAAGCCGGCGGGGGAGATACCCGCGCTGCGGCCGCCGCCGCAGCCTCCTTGCGTCTCTTTCGCTCCGCTTCAGCAGAAATAGCCGCATCTTTAGCTCTCTCTTGAGCTTCTAGCTTCTTTTTTACCTTCTCGGCGCGCTCCACCTCTTGTTCGCGCGTTATGCGTTCCGCTTCTGCTTGTTGGGCCGCAACTTCAGGGGCGAGCTCCTCTTCGTCGTCGTCAACTACTTGAGAAGTTACTGAAGGGCGTGAAGGAGCAGCAGCAGACCTATATGTAACCTGAGAATTCATCAACTTCCACAGAATCAAGATAGTCCCAGACAACTCCTACCTCAATGTATGACGCAGGAACTACCCCCTCTTTTCCCTTCATATTTCGGCACTTCCACCATTCATCACCGTCTCGCTCCAATATCGTCAAGTGTTCTCCTTCAAAAATGGATAATTCATCGTCGCCATCAGCAGTAAAATCATATAGGGCGGTGCCTGTGTTCTCATCTTCCCCAGGGTATACCGGAGTTTGGCTGTGACTATCAATGTCCGTACCCTTCGTTTCACGCCGGCTTCCTCCCGTTGAATCGTCATCCTCTTCTTCGTCCACTTCATCTTCACGGGGGGGGATAATGACGGGAGACGTAGGCGAGAAATGAACTTGGGCCTTCTTCGCCTCTCTGGGTGAGGCGACGTCTGGAGAAAATGAGAGTGGCGGGGGACTTCCTGAGCTCTCCTGAGCAGAGGGCGAATTCGATATTGCTTTGGATGACGTGAGTTTGGTTATTATAGCCTCTACATTGTCTTTGGAGCCCACATGAAAGTGGAGGCTCAAGGGAGTTGTGCCACCAACGTCGATGGTGACATGCTTGGCCTTTTCACTGGTAATACTCCGCACATCACTGGTCTGCCATTTCTGTACAGGTGTCTAAAGGTAAATTGTCCTCATAAGCCTGATGTAATATGATATCTTTCAGCATACCTTATCCGATTCACTGGCGAAAAACACCGCCCCGTTTCCAATCCCTAATGTTCCCTTCTTCTTCTTTCCCTTTTTGTCCAATTCAGACACTGACCAAGTCTTGATACCGTCAGATGTAACTTTGGCGGATGCTACCCGGTCCGCAGGGTCGACGTAAGTACTCATGGGTCGAGGAACCTTAAAAGACATAAACAATCTGGTCGGATCAGATTTATAGAACCTACAGATGCAGGCACGACAATGGGGACTGTTGAGCCTTCGCTCTCGGTATATGTTTCAACATAGTTCCCTGGAACATATCCCGCCTTTCCGTCCTCTCTCTGGCTTTGGACGAGTAGCCAGTCCTGTTCTGTATCAAAGACAAGCAATACCTCATTCACAGCTACCGTGAGTTCCCCGGAAGCCGCAGCCTCGTAGTCGTAAAGAACCTTGACAGTTGATGTGTGTTCGGCCTTCAAAAACGTAGTCATCAGGACAGTAGTAAAGAAGGGAGGATTGAAGGCGACCTGTTCAACGTAGGCAGCAGGAACTAGACCAATGGGGCTGTCTTCGTCCTGGGAGTCGCCTTTGATCTTGACTTTCCACCAGCTGTTTAACGAAACAAGATAAACGTTTCAGAGAGACACAGAATAGTCAGAGAGACGCACTCTTCATCCACCCTTTCCTTCAACAGTAAAAGCTGGTCCTCCTTGATAGCTATCTCATCGTCTGACTGTGGCTGGTAGTCGTATGATGCCTTCAAAACGGCTAGGTACTCATCTGCTTCAATAGCCATGGTGGTATGAGTCGGTAGGAAGTGTCCTTGAGTAGGGTTGACTATTTGATTGCGGACAACAGTCAAACTGTTGTTTACCCGAATCTGAGTAGCGGCAATCGCACATCCACCATCAAAGATGATCATTGAATTTCAAAAACCTTTATGTATGTTACATGGCTATTCTATGGGCAATGAGCATTACTTGGTCTTTGCACAAGCGTAATAATACATAAAAAGATCAGTCCATCTCCTGCCGACTCAAAACTCCGGAGGGACGGAACCGTGCAAATTTTAAGTTGGCTGATATCGATATCACCTATCCCGAATTGAGTCTTGTCGTCTTCCTTTACTTTCATCCTTCGCCCATATTAACAACAATGAGCAAGCTCAACGCAGGTGCCTTCGAGTTCGTGCCAGGCAGAGGCCTAGTTGCCCCCCAACAGCTTGCCCAGTCGCCCCCTCCCCCCGTAGAACGTGCTGAACAAGTTGAAGCACCTCGTCCAGCACCGACGATATCCCTCAACATCGGAGGATCGAAATCTCCTGCACCTCTAGTCCCATCCTCTGCCACACCACCCGTTGTCCCAGCCAAATCAAGCCCTGCCCCCCCGACCCCAGTTCCGACAACATCAATTAAGCCTGTTAGCTCGGCAACCTCTGTATCCAAAACTTTTACAACTGAAAGAGCAAAAACTGATACCAATGCAATTGCTCAAGAGGTCAAAGCTGTAGCTGATAAATCCGTACTCGAAGATCTCTATGGCGATAGTAGGTGTTATCTTGGTGATGTATCCCCAATCTTGACCCTTCCCTCACCACAGTTAAGGAGCATTTGAACATTGTTTTTATTGGCCATGTTGATGCGGGAAAAAGCACATTGGGTGGAAATCTCCTCTTCATCACAGGGACAGTGGACAAGCGCACTATGGAAAAATATGAGCGCGATGCAAAGGACGCTGGTCGTGAGTCTTGGTATCTGAGCTGGGCACTTGACTCTACACCGCAGGAAAGAAGCAAAGGAAAGACCGTAGAAGTTGGCCGTGCGTACTTCGAGACCGAGTTGCGCCGTTATACCATCCTCGATGCACCTGGACATAAAACCTACGTCCCGTCCATGATATCTGGCGCGGCTCAAGCCGATGTTGCCATCCTCGTCATATCAGCCAGAAAGGGCGAATTTGAAACAGGTTTCGAGAAAGGTGGCCAAACCCGAGAGCATATCATGCTTGTAAAGACAGCTGGCGTCTCCAAAGTAGTCATCATCATCAACAAAATGGACGACAGTACAGTCAAATGGGACAAGGGTCGTTACGACGAAATTAAAGATAAACTCACACCCTTTGTCAAAGCCGCCGGCTTCAACCCTAAGACCGACGTTACTTACATCCCGGTATCCGCTTATACTGGTTTAAATCTCAAGGATCCAGTTACCAAGTCGGTCTGCTCGTGGTGGGAGTGAGTGGCCTTTAGACGGGTACAGTCCTGATACTGATTCCACCTGTAGTGGCCCATCTTTGCTTCAACAATTGGACCATATGCCTATGGTTGATCGGAAAATCAACGCTCCGCTTATGATGCCCGTCTCAGAAAAATACAAAGATATGGGCACCGTTATTGTTGGAAAAGTCGAGTCGGGCCATCTTCGCAAAGGAGACCATCTTATCCTCATGCCCAACAAAGAACAAGTCGAAGTAACCGCTATCTATAACGAGATGGAAGACGAGGTCGCGCAAGCCCTGTGTGGCGATAATGTCCGAGTCCGTCTACGAGGTGTTGAAGACGAAGATATCAACCCAGGATTTGTCTTGTCGAGCTCCTTGAAGCCAATTCACGCTGTACGCCAGTTCGAGGCCCAGCTTGCTATCTTAGAGCACAAGAGTATTATCTGTGCTGGATATTCTGCTGTCATGCATATCCACACACTTGCCGAAGAGGTGACATTACCCGTACGTAAACGAACATGAATATCCAATTGTGTAATTCATAAACGAAAAATAGGCTCTTCTACACTATTACGACAAAGCTACTGGTAGGAAATCTAAGAAGCCCCCCCAATTTGCAAAGAAAGGTATATGCTTAGGTTTCATTCATGGATGTGTTACTAATAAAATTTCTAGGCCAAAAGATAGTTGCGCTCATTGAGACCGTTGCCCCCGTCTGTGTTGAAAGGTTTGTAGATTACCCCCAGTTGGGTCGTTTTACCCTCCGAGACGAAGGTCAGTATCACGACTTTTGTGTTTTCGAAAGTGTGCCAATCGTTTTGTGACCAATCTAGGAAGGACAATCGCCATCGGCAAAGTATGAACATACATATTTGGTTAACCACTTGCTTACTATAGTGTACGCAGATCACGAAGCTCATTGAAAGTCATGGTATCGAGGATACCACAGAAGGCGTTGGCAACATTTCCCTCGGGCCTGGGCACGGTCATGGGTCTTCACATGGGGCGGCTTAAAAGATACATCGCCACAAATGAAGAGTTAGGTGAGGATTTCAGAAATTTGATACCCGCAGTTGCTAGAAATTCCAATTGAGCACTCATGTCATTCCGCGTGTATATGTATATCAGTACATTTGACGCTGAACATCACAAATAAGACTACTATGAATTCTAAGTACTTCAGATGAGGTTCAGGCGGCCTGTGTTCAAAAATCGCTGATTTTCACACTCCGAATATACCCGGAGTCAGTCGTCCTTACATGGTTAATGCTTTCATGTCATGGCTCCCAATTTAAGACTGAATGCTATTGCATTCATCTCTCCATATAACCATCCAATACTTGTACACACCTTCGCCAGGCAAGACGAACATGCAATTAAATACCATTACATCGCACACACAAGTTTAGATGTTATTGAAGAGCGAGGTCAGCATCACGCTTTGCCCTTCAAAATAGACCTGACTACGACCTGCCAGTGAATGCTGGAGGAAAAACAGCTGAATGTTACTTAGGTCTATTATATACCATGGAGGATGTAGCGGTTTATGGGTACATAACTCCCTTGAAGGTCAAAATAGTTATTGCTTTAGCGTTGTCGGACTCTGTCGTGCGGGATGTAGAAATCGGTATGGTAAGTTAGTTTATTACTACAGATATTGCTTATGTTCCTCTTTAACTTCACACAGATATTTAAGGCGTTACACATGGCCTACTACTCTGCCATATCCAATCCTTTCTTGCGCCTTGACTCATATCCCGACACAACGAACGATCACTCGCCATATCTCCTTGTTGGGAATCCGAAGTGGAAGAGCTTCAGACGGCGGGTTAACGAGATTAATCGAGTCCTTAGCAGCGCCTCAACCGTGAATGCATGAGGTCCCGTCCTATCTCGGTTCATACCCTCGCAAGTCTCCTAGTTATTCCCACTTTTTGACTTGCGAAGGGTCTTGTCTTTTCGACCTTGAACCAAAATCAGAAATACCTTACGATTGACTCAACTGTTCCAAGTTAGCCACGCTTGAGACAGATACGGGGTAAACATTATTTTGAGTTCTCTTATTACTACTACAAATTCTTAAATACCTATTTTTGCCCCCTCCATTTGCCCTAAAATTTCCCCTGCCTCTCGTGCCATCACCTGAATGATTACATCCTTATCTGTTGACGCAACATAAGACAGCGTTGTTTTTGCACGTCTGATTAAAGAATTGGAGAGTGCGGATTGACCGAACGACGACTCGTATATTGTCTTTGTCGCCTCTCGGAATATGAGAGAAAGTAAGTGTATGGCCGCTCGTCGCAGAGGTGGCAGTTTTGCATTGGTAGAGGTTGGTTCGAATTCTCCAGGCTTCATTTGGGTGCTAGACGTACTTTCTATTTGCAGTAGATCGACCATGGCCTCGGCGAGATCAAAGATGTAAGGTAACATAGCTGAAGGATTTGTACTTTCGCATTCCGCGAGAAGGGACAGAGACGATGTCCGCAAGGCATTGGGAAGATGCCGCAACCTGACGATATTCGAAAACGGTGGTACCAATAAATCCACTTCCGTGTAAAGTCAGCAAGGCAATGCACGAGAAGGCCAAGGTTACTTTACCATATATACTTAATATCTCTCCACATCGTCGTATGACTAATGCCAGAGCCTCTCCAATCCTGATTTTGCTGTCGACATCGCGCTGTGTCAGATTTGTGCCTCCCAGCCCATCCAGCCCTTCAGTATATTCCTTTAGGAGACCTTGAAATACATCATTGCCAAAGGTTTCAACCATTGCAGCGAGGCCTTGGATTGCATTTAAGAAAACATAAGAGTCGTCGTCATGAATAGATTGTAAAAAAATGGAAAGGATTGCTGGAATCAATGCGCGATTTTCTAGTTTAGTCTTTTCTTGCCCATCGTGTAAAGGAGAGACGAGTTGTCTTAGAAGAAGGAGTCCGTGGGCACGAACGGGGAGTATCGGGTCTTGAAGAAGCCTGAGAGCTTTCTGGTAGATCTCCTCGGCACTATCTTCTTTTGTGCCTCGTGCAAACGACCCTGTCGAAGTGGAAGCTAGACGTGCAGTCATGACCATTTTTGCTTCTCTAGCCAAAGACCTTACGGCGGCTGCACCATCTCGAGCTAAGGGCTCTAAAAGGGAGAATATCTCATTTAGTATGGGCATTGTCCGTGCTGAGAGATCACTGTTGGCTAGACGGGAGATAAGATCAAGAATGCACGGGTGATTTTTTTTAAATGGCACCTTCTAGGATTGAGAGAAGCAAGTTGATACAAGTTTCCACCATCTCATTATCATCGGAGATTATCTCGGAGCCAGGTGTGTCATCGTCACTATCACATGGATCCTCTAAGTCAAGGTTGACCTGAAACGGACGGGTTTGGGTGTTTGCATTGATAGCGTATGAACTAACAGGCTCGGGGGGTTGTACAGGTGGTTCTAAGACGTGTTTTACAAATGCAAGCAGATGAGCAGGCTTGTGAAGAATATTGGACGACTTAGCATCTGACATCTCGGTCTGCATCTGCATGATTATTTGTAGGTAAAGGAGGGTCCTAAGCCGACCCCATTGAGACAGCGGTGCCTATAAGGTGTGATGTACTAACTGACCGCATTGGATCCGCCTTTTCCGTTGCTTTGTGTGACCGATAGGCTTCCAATAGTTTTATGAATATTTCTGACGAAATCTCCGCGCGATCAATTTCCTTGAGGAATCGTACGAAGTGTGCCGGGTCGGGGTAAAGATTCAGGATGTTGGCGTCAAGGTTTAACTCATCAACTTCGTTGGCTCGTCGAAAATCTTCTGGGGTTACCAGCGTTAGATCGGCAAGTTCTTCCGACCTACGAGTAAAATTAGCGAGTGTGCGTGCCGAGAAATATAACACTGACTGTTCATATTTGCGTATCTGACCATCCAGATCAAGCTTCCACGAGGCTTCACCACCTTCTGGGATCGACCATAGAGAAACGATTCCATCCGATGTACTAACGATCTTTCCCCACGTTACTAGAAGACTCCGTAGCGATTCCTTTAGGTTCGGATCGGATGTTTTTACCTTGTCCATGTGATGTAAAATAGAATATAAGCACGGCATAATCGTTGTTAAGAGAGTAGATATAAAAGTCGGGGATGGATCAGTGTTCGAGATAAGAGTGATCAGATTGTATAACGGATTCGAGCTCGACGAGGATTCTGACTCCAAATGACCATTCTGAAATGGACGGTGAAGGATATTCAGAATAATGGGTGAAGTGATGTGGTGATGTTTGAATGTGCCATCAGTTGATAACATGCGAGATATCGAGAAGGAGGCAACACGTCTGTGCACAGGTGGCTCCATGGGCCCCAAAAACTCGACGATCCGAGGAACGACGGCGTGAAAATATGTCTGTTCTTACGTGAGCAAGCACACAAGCCTCACCGAAATGCGACACACCTGGGCGTTCAAGGTCGATGGTACTATAGTGAGTATCCGAACCACATGTTCGATTTTTTCTATTGAAGTCTCATCGGTGGAAGTCTCTTCTTCTCCGAAAACGGCCGCACAAAGGCCCCTAATCCCCTGGGGACGCAGAAGCTGCTGGCTTAGCAAAGTGGAACATGTCTTGCGCGTATGTGCCAGAGGGGCAGGAGAGGAGGAAAGGATGCTACCTATGGACGATATTATCTGAGAAGCGGGGAGCCTTACAAATGTAGGTTAGTTGTGGGGGTGATGGGATCAAAGGTGTGCGTACAGGGTCATAAGGCGCATTATTCGAGGCCGGATGGCATGCAAGGGCGGCATTGAGTCTGACGCCAGTGACCTCGGAAGCCAACCCAAGGTGATACAGGGCCGAAGCAGGTCCGCGAGGTGTCGGTTGAATAAAGAGAGGGATATCAAGGTTTCTGGTACTCTCGGAGTAGATTCATCAGGCAATAAGAGGTCCATTAGATGGACTGACATGGAGGACAAGAGCGCGTAATCCTCGAGAGACGTGCTCAATTCAATGATTCTAGGTCCATCGGAAGCCTTTTCGCTAAGCCTAGCGGAAGTCACCTTGGCCATGAGTGGATCAATCCCCCATTTAAATATGATCGACAACAATGTACGAAGCTCTGCTAAATCCCGCGTGCCAATCAGTGGGGGGTGGGGGCTGGCACCTATTGTGCCAACCGGCATTTCATTGGGGGTGTCCGCTCCTAGGATACGCTGGACTCTCCCAACAACGGAGAGCGCTTCCTTCGCAGTTATCAGTTGGATTTTCTCCAGGGAAGCCAACGGGGTACAGCTGCCAGTTCCAACTCGAGCGTAGTAGCGTGTTAGGCGATGTTCCAGAGATGACCTTAAGTCTGGGGCTGCCGTAGAATCGTCTGAAATGATGAGGCAAGCACCATCAGCGAGGGCGAGGGCAAGGTCGGTTGCCATTAATAAACCCTAGAACAGAGGCTTGATCAAAGGACGACAGAAGGAAAAAAGGCTGACTCCGTCCGTCGCGGTATTAGTCAATTAATCTAAAACATGAAGGCAAAATCCTGATCCCAGGATCGAACTGGTGACCTCGGGATATTTGATCCCACTTCCCACCCTTCCAACTGAACCATCGATTGTACAGAGGTACATAAAAAGGTTTAGATCCTAAATTGTGAGATTCGGCTACGATGTTAGGACAAATTGATAACCTTATTCGACATGTGATTGTCCACCTTCGACACGGTTACCCGTCGACATGTGCGGCCATTCATACTTAACCTTCAAAGCTCCGTTACCACACTGAACCAATATTTATCTCAACCCATACAATACTCACAACTAGCCCATGAGCGATTCCGTCATACATTCCGTCGCAGGCGCTGCAGGAGGGATTGTTGCTATGACCGCAACATAGTCAGTCTATTTTATATCTTAAGGTCCTCACTGCGTCTGATGTTATGTCAATAGTCCACTCATTTTCCTTTCGACGCGAGCCGCAGTCGAGACCAGGAAAGAGAACAAAGTAACCTTTGGTTGATATGTACGAAACGCGTGATTTTAACGCCTTGAAATTTGCAGTCTGTATACCAAGCCGTTCTCGACATCATCAGACGTGAAGGGATCTTGGGGCTATACAGCGGCCTAAACTCAAGTTTGTTAGGAATTGCGGTAACCAATGGGTGCCTATTCGATATGGCCTTATCATTAGATCCAAGGTTGACTTAAAATTCTCTAGGGTGTACTACTATTTTTATGAACGATCTCGTGGTATCATACTGAGATCAAGGAGTGGTGGAAAAGGACTCAGTACTTTTGAGTCGATTTTGACTGGTATCATAGCAGGTGTGATCGCGTTTACCTCTGCGTCCAACCTCATACGACTCATTCTGCTACCACCAAGGTTCTGCAACTACCATCATCAGCAATCCAATCTGGGTTGTTCAAACCTCGCAAGCTGTACGGACTTTGAACGCTTCATCTCTTGATTCCTCCCAGCCAAGAGTAATTGTGGAGAAATTCGGCTTTTTGGAGACGATTCAGAGTATACTTGCCAAAGGTGGCATCGGGTAAGCTCTAGGATTACCAGCCGCCCTCAAATTTTACTAACTCTTCTGAGGGCGTTCTGGCGAGGCATTGGCCCGGCTTTAGTTCTAGTCATTAATCCAGTGCTTCAATACACTGTATTTGAACAACTGAAGAATTTCCTGGTCGCAAGACGCACCAACAAACTCAGGGCTGCTGGCACAGCAACTGCTCTCGCAGTGTTATCCGACTGGGACTTTTTCTTCCTTGGTGCTCTCTCTAAACTTAGTAAAGTTATAATTTCTCTCTGGATCATGCCATTAATTTTCTCTTCAGTCGCCACAAGCTCAACATATCCATATATGTATGTCACGCTATAATATTCAATCTGTATAATGACGTTTCGATATCACAGTGTTATGAAGAGTAGGCTTCAGGCAGGCCAAGTAAATGCCTTGAAGTATGGATCATCCCTAAATGGTCTACTCACTATACTTAGAGAAGAAGGCGTGGAAGGGCTCTATAAAGGTGTAGGCAGCAAACTTATACAAAGTGTGCTCACAGCAGCCATTTTGTTTGCGTGTCAAAGAAGAATATATGAGATGACAAAGAATGTGAGCCGTGGTTAATTACGGGTTGTGTCTGCAACTGACGTTAACTCCCATATCAGGCGATGGGTGCCAGGTAAAAATATTTACTTGATACATGTCTTTGGTCTAGATATATTCTCCCTGGGTAGATTAATGAATTATGTTACAGTTCTGGCTAGGACTACAGTGGTATTCTCATATTGTAACTGTAAGGAACAGGGAGACCCCAGCAGGTTCTTTGGCTGATGGGTCACATTTTTCGTGAATGAAAATGAGATTGAGATTGACCAACTACATTATTTAAGCAACTCAGGTAACTACTGAAGTATTCACCTTGGCTCATTCAGTATACTATGGGTGGCACACTAATGCCGATTTTTGACTCTCTCCCCTGTAACACTACGAAATAGAAAAATGAGGATTTATGAAGTTACTAGTATATAGAACTGGTTCTTATGAACAGATTGCCCTGCCTCAATTTTTTTTTGGGGGGGAGAAAATGTGGTGGGTGTTGACTGTGAGACAATGGGCTTGATTTCAGCAAATGAGATGTATTGATTATTTTCATCATTGTCACAGCACAAAGCCATAAATTGCCCCTCTGGGAATATTCAGGAAATATCTGAATAGTCCTACAATTTCACTGACATTACCTGCCAGAAAAGCTCCCAAGCAAATGTTTAGAAGATGCCACATAACTTTGTCATTACCATGACATTGTGCTCAGATATTGTACAGATTGTCCTTGTGGATTTCTTTCACATATTGCAGGCCTGGCTAGCTAGCCACAGTCTATTTATCATTATATACTCTGTGCTTTGAAATCTCTTATAGTGTATCAAGTGTCATTGCTTGGTGGGTGCCAGTACTAAACATATCATTGCAAAAAGACCACTGTCCAGCTTGCTTACAGTCACAGTGAAATGTCCTCCCAGATCCCAATACTCACTATATCATAAAATTCACTGATTCAACCAAGCAGCAGCTCACAAAAAGCCAGCACAGTAGCATTGAGAAGACCCCAGGTGACAACAAACAACACAATAGTCTTGACCCTGAATAGCCATGGCAATGAGCTTGATGCCCAGCAGAACAAAATCACAGACCTCAAAGAGCATAGGTCTGTTAGATAAGAATAAAGAGGAGTCCAGTTCAGATAGTAGTGGGGAGGAATGTGATATTACACTGGTTGAGAAGGAGGAGATAATGACCAGCCTTGTTGTCAGCAATGCAACAATAACAGTCACTGCAGAATGTCAGAGAGTAGAAGGAGAGAGAGAGTATAAGAGCCTGTCTGTATTGCAGAGAATAGATGAGATCAAGACTACAGAACAAGTAGCTAGAGGTGCAGTATATATACAACTACCTAAGGAGGACCAGAGTAGAATAAATATAGAGAGAGGTAAATCAAACATAATCAGGGTAATGTACAGCACCAATCAAATGATGAAATGGAATAATGGGAATGATGGGAGAATTGTAACTACTGGGGATAGATGAATAAACAGCCAATCCCACTAGATAACAGATAAAATAAGATCAAAAAGACGAAGATAAGATTGAAATGAAAATTTCATGACATCACCCCCCAACTAGCTTTGTGTTTTCCACAACATGAATCAGTCACTGTATGTGGTTTGTAGGCAACTCTTCTAACTGTCCTTTGGGGAGAGTAAAAATAGGCAGATAGTACCTCCTATCTTCCTCTAGGTCTTGTTCAACAGACCATCACAATTTAGGAGTATAAGGCCCCACAGAGTCAAACTGAACATGTGCAGGTGGTGGAAGTGATGGGAGGGAAGTGGGTTCAATTGTTGTATGTATGGGTAGTGGAATTGATATAAGAGGAGTGAGTTCAATTGGGGCAGAAGGATTCAGGAGGCAATGGGGGTGAGGAGAGTGAGGGCAATGATGTCTAGCTGTTTGAGGGTTGTGGTTCTGACCCTTGGCTTTGGCTTGGATTGCCTGAGAGAGCTGGTTGAACCAACTGTCTGGGTTTCTTCACTCCCTACAGGAAAAGTGGACCACAGCAAGGAAGAGGGTCCAGAAACAACAATAAATACAACAATAATTTTTTAATGAGTACAGTAGTGGTTTGGTCAGACATGGTGTGAGATTTTGTTATAGTTGTGAAGGGGTTAAGCAACCATTGTCTGGCTGAGTTAGGTTGTACAGTAGTCTCCAAGTGATCTGATTATATAATGCTCCAATTTGCTGAGGGGCCCCTGGCCTGGAGCAATGGAATTCCTGAACAGTATCCTTTGCATGTCCCATATTATGTGCAGGTTCCCAAGTGTCCTCTTCATGCAGATACCCTTTCCACTTGACAAGGTAGTAGAGGTGTTTCCAGATCATTTTGGAATCCAAGATTTCTCAATCTCATATTCTTCATTGTCTTCAATGAGTACTGGTGGTTTGGGTATCTCTAGAACTTTTCCAGGAATATTGTCTGCAATGTGGGGTTTAAATTCTATCATATTAAATACATACAGGGTGAACCTTCCATGTTGCAGGGAGTTTGTATGCATAAGATCCAACCTTCTCCAGAATTTCAAAGGGGCCTAAGCATTTATCATCAAGTTTCTTTGAAGGTTGGTATGTCTGAAGGTCTTCAGCATCCAACCACACCTTTTGGCCAATTGCATAATTGGGTGCCTCCTGACGTTTTGCATTGTAGAACCTGGACATGTCTTCTGCTGCCTTTTTCAATGCAGCTTGGGCCTCCTCTCATGCCTTCTTCATTTGTTGTGCAAAGTCATTGGCTGCCTCTACTGATGATTCCCTGTTGATTTCCATTCCTGTATAGGGGTGTCTGCCATATTCCAGAAAGAAGGGAGATTGTTTAGTTGCACTTTGGATTTTGTTGTTGTAAGAGAATTCTGCAATTGGCAACCATTCCACCCAATCATCCTGGTGGTAGTTAACAAACAGGCGTAGGTACTGTTCTATCTCCTGATTTAGCCATTCTGTTTGACCATCAGTTTGTAGGTGATAGGCAGTGGATAGCATAGTCTCCACCCCAAGCAGTTTGTGTAAGGCCTTCATAAATCAAGATGCAAATTGTAGACCCCAATCTGATATGATTCTCTTAGGAATTCCATGGTGTTTCCACACATCATCACAATAGAGGCAAGCTGTTCCTTCTGCTGTTTGTTCTATATTTGTAGGGAATATGTGGATCCTTTTGATCAACCTGCACACAACAACTTGGATAGCATTGTATCCTTGGCATGATGGTAACCCTACAATCATATCTGTGGAGATGTCCTCCCATGGTTGGGTTGGTATATGATTTGGAGGTAATGTTCCACTTGGTTTTGCTGGAAATGTCTTTGTACATTGACAAGCTTGATATGAGTGGACATATTTCAGCACGTATTGGTGAAGGTTTGGCCACCAGTAATTCCTAAGGACTAGCTCAGGTGTTTTATATCATCCTGGATGTCCAGCAATAGGGGTACTATGGTGTTGCTGGATAATTTTGTAGTGTAAGTTCTCATCCCTTGGAACATAGACCCGCTGATAGGGCCCGAAATTGTTTGCACTTATAAAGTCGACAAGTAAGGCTATTAGTATCATTTCTAATAACCAAGTAAACGGTAATAAAGGATTAGAGTCGAGCTCCAAGATGGCTAATCAGAGTGAACTAGTCTAATGGATAATACACTATCAGTACAGAGGACTATGAGTACAGTCTATTATTAGTCCTATTCACCATGCCCGGTTACAACCTCGGTGTCTTAGTTCATAAGTAACCGTTGTAGTATGATATCATTAGTCCGGGGATCATCATTAATAGGAGAAGTAATTGTAAATTCGGGACTTGCACAACCCGATCCTTGTCAGGGGTACTTGGTGTTAACTACCGGAAGCGACGGGACCCTGTGAATAGCGACCGGGACAATCAGGAGAAGTAAATGACAGTGCCGCGCTGTTTTAAATAACAAAGCGCGCGGTCGTGACTTGATAAGAGTTTAGCCAGCTCTTTCAATATTTGATAAGTAACCAGTAAACGGCATAATTGGCATGCATGGCGCGCGCGCCAAGTTGTAGAGGACGCATCAGCATTGAATACAGATCCTTGGCGCGCGGGAGCGCGGTTCCGTGTAAAATTTACAATTCCGTATGATATTTAGTTTGTACACTATAAATAGACTGTAGATGAGTAGCGCTAAGGCAAGGAATCTTGCCCCCACTTCGTGCGACTATAGAGTATACAAATCACATTTGTTAAAAACACTATTGCGTGCCCGAATTAAGGATCAGATTGCTTCAATGTGTCTTGATTGGAATTGATTGAAGAACTACAGAATTAAAGAAACTTAGTTCACTTGGAACTTAGTACCGTATTGTCCGTTGGAATTACTAGGCACTTGGCCTTAGTGCACTTGGCACTGTATTGTTTGATAAGTCGCTTGGACTTATAGATCCGCTTGGGATCATTAATAATTGAACGTACACTTGGTACTCAGTCTATTGGATCGAGAGATATTATAAATATACCTAGCAGGTTTTTAAACCTGTGTTGAAGCTTTTGTCTAAAACAAACCCGTTGAGAGATCATTGGAAAGGGCTTTGGCTAGTACTATTCAAAGCTTAGTGCTTCTAAGCACTTGAACCCGAACTCAAAACAGGCGATTCCTACTGTTCGTGTGTTGATTGTTAGGTTTGGTGTGTGTGTGTAAGGGATTACATTTCATAGCATCAGCGCACGTATAGCCCAGGAGCCCCCTTTCACCGCCCTCTGTGTAAAATGAGTCCCTGTTCTTCAGCCCATTCTCCATCCCTCTCTTTAGCTCTTGTACTCTGCCTCAGCTCTTGTACTGCCTTGAGGACATTATCCTCATAATCTTTACAGTTCCAAATCTTCTTCAGAATTGTGGATTCCACACCTTCAACTTCTAGATGGCCTTCTTGAAGAGCATTGATGCGAAAGAAATTTGGGTTGAGTAGGATAACATCCTCATTGTCATCCTTCCCCTTTCCATGGTCAACAGACTGTCTGCCTTTGCATTTGACTTCCCAGGTTGGAGTTTTAATGTAAAGTCAAATCTTGACAGGAACAATGACTAACAAGCTTGTCTCCTATTCAATTTTTGAGCCTTCATAAAGTATTCCAAGTTCTTATGATCATTATATATTGTGAACCTGTGCTTAGCCCCTTCCAGAAGGTTTTGGCACTCTTCTAGAGCTTGTATAACAGAGAGCAGTTCTTTATCATGGATTTCATAGTTCCATTCTACTTCATTCAGGGATTTGGACAAAAAACAGACTGGATGCCATTTTCCATCTGAATGTAGTTGTGAAACAACTGCTCCTGTGGCAAAATCTGAACTATCACATTCTAGTTTGTATTCTCCATCATCTAGTGGAAGTGCTAAAATAGGGGCTGTGGTGATAGCTGACTTCAAGTTGTCAAAGGCCTGTTGTGTCTTAATGTTCCATTCCCATTCATGATTTCCTGTAAGATTGTGTAGTGGCCATGCTATCTTTGAATAGTCCTTGATAAATCTCCAGTAGAAGTTTGTGAAACCCAAAAATGACTGAATATCCTTCTTGGATTTGGGTATAGGCCAATGGGTGATGCCCTGGATTTTGACTGGATCCATTTCCACATGGCCATTTGAAATCATGAGACCCAAGAATTCTACTTTCTCTGCTTCAAATGTGCATTTCTCTGGATTAAGTGGAGTTTGTTTTTCTCAAGAATTTCAAGAACCTCTTCTACAATCTGTTGATGTTCCTCCAAGGTTTTGGTAAATATTAGGATATCATCAATGTAGATGACAACTACGCCTTCAACAATCAAGTCATGGAATAAATGGCTCATCATTGTTTGAAAGGTTGCTGGTGAGTTTGTAAGTCCAAAGAACATCACAGTAGGTTCAAATAATCCCCTATTTGTCTGAAAGGCCCCCTTCCACTCATCCCCTTCTCTAATATGTATATTGTTATATCCCCATCTCACATCAAATTTGGTAAAGTATTTGGCTCCCTGGTGTTTGTTTGTGAGTTCAGATATAAGAGGTAGGGGGTAATGATTCTTAATGGTCATCTCATTTAGGTGTCTGTAGCCCTGGACTGGGTGTAATTTCCCATCCTTCTTCTTGACAAAGAAGAAAGGTGAAGCCATGGGTGATTTTGAAAGTCAGATTCTACCCATCCTGAGATTTTCATCCAGAAATGCATCCAACTCCTTTTCTTCAGTAAGGGATAGTGGGTAGGCCTTACACCCTTTCATTTCTGCATCAGGTACCAGTTCAATTGCATGGTCCCAAGGCTGTTTTGGGGGTGACTCATCAAATTGAGCCTTTTCAAACACCTTTTTGTATTTGAGGTATTTAGGGGGAATCATCTCTTCTATTGGTTTGTCACCCTTGTCCTTCAGGGCCTCTTCTGCTAATCTTTGTGAAATGTTGGATGCAGCTTGAATGTATTGCATAGAAATGTAATTTGCATTTACAGAGATGAGCTTGTCTCCCTCCTCAATGTTCATTTCAGCAATGTTACAGATTGTCTGAATGTAATCTCCATGATCTTCTTCATCCATGAGGTTTGGTAGATTACCATGCATGTTACATCCTGGAGGACATCTATCCAAGAGGACCTTCCCTGATTTCCAGTCAACATTTGGGTTATGCTTCTTTAACCATGAATAGCCAATAATGACATCATGACTACCAAGTGATGTAACAGCAAATGAGGCATGTTCCACATGGTCTCCAATACTTAGTTGAAGATCAACCAGGTCTGTAATTGAACCATCCTGGTTTGTAGTTCCATCAACATTATACACTGGAATTGGGCATGGCAGTGGAGAGGTATTTATATTATTCTTTTCAGTGAAACTTTGATCAATAAAGAGTCCAGTGGCTCCACATTCCAATAAGGCTTTAACAGCAATATTTTTCCTGGTATCCACTGTTCAAAGGACTATTGATAGAACCAGGGAATTAGATGGTTTGAGATTACAAATATATTGCCTTGGTTGTCTCATTTCACTAAGCACTTGGAGGGCAAGCTCTGAAGGGAGTGATATGAGTTGTCTGATGGTTTCTGCAGATGCCTTCTGTTTACAGCCTTTGTGTACCCAAGAATTTAACACTTTAACCTTTGCATCCACATTAGGTAGTGTGAGAATTTTTTCAAGGGTAAACTCTGCAGTTCCTTTCTTGTGTTTGGATTTTCACTGAATCCTAGGATGATCCTGAGGAGTATGCAATGCAGTATTGGGTTGTTTTTTTAATAGATATACATATTCTGAGGCTCTTCAATCATACTAGAAAGTACTGAAAAACTATTTGAGAACATTTGGGATGCATCTTTCACCAAAGTTCCTTCCAAAAATCCTTCTTCTCTTCTGATTTGGTTACAATCTTTCTAATCTCCTCATAGGTCATCTCCATGACATTGATTCTTTCTTTACAATCAACTGCACAGTGACCAGGCTTTCGACATTTCCAACATATCAATGGTTTATGCTCTCCAAAGTTCCTACTGTGAGATTGGTCAATATCCATCAGGACATACTGGCCTTCTGCAGGTTTAGGTGTGGCTCTAAAATTGTTTGTAGAAGGTGGAGATCCAGATGGGGGAGGATGGTTTGCTGGTTTGCTGTGGCCAGCAAGTTGTCTTTTATGTCCTTCCCTCTTCCTCCATTGTCTATCTAACTTCTGAGCCCAAAACTTCTAATCAGCAATTGGGGCCTGAGGCAGTCTGCAAATTGCATCAGCCAAGGCTGGTGAGAGTCCTTCCTCAAATTGTTCCATAAGGGCTACCTCATCATAGCCACTTTCATGTTCATACATCTCAAAGGATACAACATATTCATCTGCAGTGGAACATCCTTGACAGAGTTCCTTGAGTTTAGTACAAGCAGTATCTCCTTCATCAGGATCAGCAAACTGCTGTGTGAGGGCCTGTATAAATGTCTTCCAGGTATGGGCATATCCGTCCTCAGACTCTCTGATCATGTTGTCAGCCCATGAGCCAGCTGTACCATCCTTCATGTAAGACAGGGCTTAGGTAATGCAGTTGTTGTCAAGTTCATAATCAACAGGGTTTGCCCAGAAGTAAAGGTTGAGCTGGTGCATGAAGATAGGGAATTTCACACGAGCCCCATCATATGGATCAGGGTGAGCAACTTTAATCCCTTTATGGGGGTGGAAGGATTGTTTGATTTCCTCAGTTGCCCAGGCAACTTCCTGGTGATACTGCCATTCAAGCTCCTGAATTCGGGCTTGTGCTGCAAGTAGTTGTTGTTCTAAAGTTGGTTGAGAGGGAGGGTCAAGGGATTCCATGGATGGATCACTGGATGCGGATAGGAGAGGAGGGTCAAATTGCAAAGGCATGGTATAGATCTAATAGATTGGAAAAGAGTGGATGATGAGGCCCCCAGGTACTCTGTCCGGATTTTCCCCAGTCGAGCCCTATACACACCTCTTGCAAGAGAACTGCTCCTGTCTTCTCTGTCCAACCAGCAACAGCAGTGATTTAGCACCCTTAGCAATTGCTACTTGAGACAGACTCAACATTTCTCAAGGTCAGGCACAATCAGTGTCTCTTTAGTGGATGTACACGAAGGAAAGAAAATGGTCTGGTTTGGTCAGTGTGGGTTTGGTGTGAAGCTGGGTGGTTACGTAGCATAGCAGCAGTGAGTGTAGAAGGGAGTCTTGATCTTCTGTCAGTGATGCAATAATAACAGTCACTGCAGAATGTCAGAGAGTAGAAGAGTAGAGATAATACAAGAGATAGAGAGCTGAGAAGACCTGTCTGTATTGCAGAGAATAGATGAGATCAAGACTACAGAACAAGTAGCTAGAGGTGCAGTATATATACAACTACCTAAGGGGGACCAGAGTAGAATAAATATGGAGAGAGGTAAACCAAACATAACCAGGGTAGTGTACAGCATCAATCAAATGATGAAATGGAATGATGGGAATGATGGGAGAATTGTAACTACTGGGGATAGATGAATTAACAGCCAATCCCCCTAGATAAGAGATAAGATAAGATCAAAAAGACGGAGATAAGATGGGAATATAATTTTCATAACATGTACTTGTAAAGAGAGCTGCTTTTAACCATGGTATTTGAAGGTGTACAAACAAATACAAATACATATAAATATACATGTTGGGTAGCCCTTCACCATATCTAGTAGTAGCAATTTAAAATACATCCATAGGTCTGTTATTGTGGAGATATGCAATGTTTTCTATTGTGGGAAAAGTTTGACCCAAAGTGGAACAAGCCTCTTGTAATCATGCTTATGTTTGTCAACTACACTGTTAGAGCTAACAGCATAGTTGACAAATGTAAGCATGATTATGCAGTGGACAGTTATATTTAATTCTTGAAATATCCCAAGAAATAGACCAATTAACTCAAATTTATATTATTAAATGCAGCCCATATTAGCAGTTGTCTTTTTTGCTCAAAATCCATGTGTTGGCTATTTTGATTCTCACAGTTAGAGAAATATTCCAAACTACAAAGTCTTACTGATGTACTTCAAAGTGTTTACTGATCATGTTCTAATGAATTCTCTGGATCTTGTTGGGTACACTGAATTTTCCCCACAAACCCAGGATGATGAACAAGTTACTTATGTAGTGTGGGGGAGATGATATGGCCTGAAATCATCGCTTCTTGACTTGTTACCATGACGTGCACAGCCACCGTTGTAGTCATCATCATTGTTCTTTTTTTTTTTTTTTGGTTCAACATTTTATATACCAACTGTACATAATACATGTGTTGGTCACTACAAGTAGTAATTGGGCAGGGGGGGGAGAGGGGGGCAGAAGACAAAGTGCTGCAGGGCTAGGGTGCTCGCCCGACCGGGGTCGGACTAGCAAATGGAGCCAGAGCTCATTATACACAGGCCAGAAAGGCCAATCTACGCCAGGGGGTGGGCCCCCTGCTGCGGTGCCCCGCAGCAGGTGGTGGCTTCAAGTCCACCAATTATCCAGGTCCACATGTTTGGGCAGGGAGCACCCTATAGCCGTCACTTAGGACACTGAGTACCGCCCCTAGCCTGTTTAGGACTAGGGAGCATTGAACGCGAATGCGTTTTTGTTCTCCGAGAGGAATTCAACCAGCCACACATAGCGCAGTTGGCGTCTGGGCTTGTCCTCCCGTCTGTGCCATGGACAGTCGAATAGGATGTGTTGTACGGTTTCCAAGGGAGCACCGCACCTACAGGAGACAGATTCTTCCTTGAAGAATCGTGATTGGAACGCCCCAATTGGAGCGTGTCCGGTGATGCATCGCACCAAGCGGGCAGTCAGAGCATGGCTGTGACCAGTCTTGCGCATCCACGGCCCATTGTTTACATGGGTCGGGGTGAGCGGGGTGTCCTTTTTCACATAGAGCGTCAGGAAATTGGAGCCAATGTACTTCTTGGACTGGAAGAGAGACTTCCAGCTGTCAAGCATGCGTGTAACTGCTTCGCGTCGTGCAAAGTCAGCAGATATAACCGGTGCTCCACCTGCCTCAACACGAGTTGAGATGGCGCTGATGTGTGCCAGTTGGTGGTCTTCAATCTCCACACCACTTGTAATATGGTGGAGGTGAATCTTGTGGATGGCGCGGAGCTGCAGCCAAGGCAGCAGCACATCGCACACTTTGAGGGCTGATGCTTGACCTGAGTGGTGCGATGCATTGAGGGAATGCCTGAGGGCGTTGATGGAGTTGGAGAAGATGTGGACATCATGGATGTCCTCTAGTCCAATGTCAGCTGCCTGTTGGGCACCTTCCGCAATTGCTCGCAGCTCGGCATCATCAGACGTAGATAGGCCAGTAGCAAACCAGTCCTCATATAAGTCTCCATCGTGCCAGACACGGTAAACCGCGACTGACTGCATGGGAGGAGGGGGGGTGGATGCATCAGTGATAATGCAGATGCTCCATGGGGAATGAGAGGCCTCATCCATCATCATTGTTCTACGCACTCTGCTGCCCTAGATCACCCCTGATAACACTCTACCAACCAAGCCCCGTGCCTCTGACATGGGCAAAGACAACCCACCCAGCCAATCACAATGATCAGCAGAATGCGCCTCGAAACCGCCAGACATCCGCAACTACCTTTGCAGGTCCCCCTCTCCTGCTCCAACCAGGAGCACCACTCCTCAGAGACCCCCAGGCCTCCCTACTATAGCACAACAGGTCTTCTTTCGACCACCCATGCCTGCACCCGCATTGGAGGCGGATTCCTCCACTCTGATGGATACTGCGGCAGACAATGACACCGTTATGTTGTCATCCGCCAAAGGCAAAGCCCCAGCCCCACCTTCCCAGGACCGAGAGGAAACCTTGGAGGGGGTGGAGATGAACTCCTTCCAGGAGAGCTTTGACAACCCTGCTGATGCCTTCCTCCCAACCGGTTCGAAAGAATTGGTGGAGATTGACATCCAGGCGGCTACCTCATCGCTCCACAACACAACAGAGCTTATGAACCTCTGGACTGAAAAGGGATACTGCGTCCCTGCACACCTCACTGACACTTTTGCCACTGAGCTCCTCCAGGTCGTATGCTTGGCCTCCGAAATCGGCCTCATCCAGCATGTTGCCAATGGGACCTCTCAAGTCACCGCCCTACAACAGGTCATTGACAGCCTTCGGAGCCAGCTCCCCCCCTGACACTCCTCCCCCCCCTAAGTACGGTCCTCCTGGGTCAGGGCAGCGGCCCCCCCACTTGTCCAATGCTACCTCTGATCCTGCAGGTCTCTGCAGGCCCCAGAGGAAGCTTATCCTGGCTTGGTCATCCAGATGGCCTCCGCCTCCCCCCCCTCAGCTGACCCCGGCCTCGTTTGCATCTACGGCAGCTGCTGCTGCTGCTCTCCCCCAACCTCCCCCTTCTAAGAGGAGGAAGGGCACTGCTGCCATGGCTGAGGGACTAGTCCAGATGGCCAAGTCTTTCCCCTTGGCTCCCAACACATCCATCGTCCAAGTGCAACAGATTGTTGCGGGTGGGGCTGCCACCTCCCGCACAAACGCTGAATGGGCTTGCGCCAATGTGAAGCATTCCACCACCCATGGTTCCTCTTGGAAAGAAGTCATGGTCTTCTGCTCCCCACCGGTATACTGGGACAATGCTCCTGTTATACCAACGATCAACAGTATTCTTGGTTCTAATTGTCGAACCATCCATGCCATTGTGGAAACACGGAACCATCTCAGGGGTTTGTCCCTCATCATGGATTCTGTGCCTTCTGAAGATGACCTCCAGGTCCTCTACCAGTTCTTCAATGCCAAGGCGAAGGAGGCTCGGGGGGCCGAGACAGAGACACAGGTTGAGGTCAGGTCCTCCAAGACCTTCCTCCGCATCCCGAACTTCCCCTTCTTCAGTACCACTTTCACATATGATGAGACCAGGAAGCCCATTCCCATCACTCCTCTGGAGGTCAAGGCTATCCTTGAATCCTGCAAATGGAAAGGTGCGATCCACCTGTACCAAGGGGCGCTCCCCCACGTGGTCAGAAACTCCAAAACGTCGGACCAGCACTGTGTTCTTCAACATCTACAATTCTTGTGGAGGCACCCCCTCTGCAGCCTTTGGAACAAGAGCTTCATGCTCGGGTCCCAGTCCTTGACCATCCTACCTGCTGATAAGTGGACAGGAGTCCCTATCTGCACAAAGTGCTGGAGGTTCAGCCACCGCAAGGAGGTCTGTCCCTTCAGAGCTCAATTGTGCTCCTATTGCGGTGGGCCCCATGATGCCTGCAACCACCGCGACCTGGCGGCGTGCTGCAAGGCCACACCGGTGGGTCATAAGTGCCCACACGCCTCCCAATGCATCAACTGTGGCCTTGCCCATGAGTCTGACAACAGGAAGTGCTCCTTTTGGAAACACCACTACAATGCCAAATAGCTAGCAGCCAAGTACACTACCCAGAAGGTAGGCAATGAGCTCTTACACTTCGCGCCCTCTGCTAATACCCCCTTCCCTACCATTACAGGAGACAGGCTCCGAGGACGCAGGGAGGGTACTTGAGTGATTCGACAAAAAGTTACTTGATTAATGTCTAGTACAACTTGTAATATAAATACGCTCAGAACCTACTGCCAAAATGTCAGGTGCAAACGACACTGGACAGTCGACCTGTTAGAATGCCATAAGGATGTCACTGACATTCTCTTCCTGCAGGAGCCGCCATGGGCCACTGTACGGTATACAGCCTCCTTGACTGAAAAAGATGGGGTCCCCATCAGGGGACCCCCCATCCACCCGGACTGGATTCCCATGTTCCCCAAAGGGTTTGACGCAGCTGAAGATCGGCCACGTGTCATGGCCTACATCAACCAAGCTATCTGCTTGGTGAAACCTAAGCTCTGATCAGACATTGTTAACCACCACGATGTCATGCTCATCACTGTACGAGGTCACCTCGGCCCAGTGCATTTGATGAACATCTACTCAGATGAGAATGGATCTGCAATCCAATTCCTCGAGGACCACCTGGATGACTTCCCCAATGTTAGCTACATGGGGGGTGATTTTAATTGCCCCTCAGTGCATTGGGATGCTACCCTCAATCATGAGCACCCCATGGCCAACAGGCTCATGGAGTGCGCAGCCGCCCTCAGCCTTGAGAGGATTGCCCCCCCCTCAGGTCGGGTCACGCATCAGCTGTATAGCGCGGCTCTACACAGCTTGGTCCTCAACCTTGTGTTTGTCCTGGCATTCCGGGGATACACAGCTGACCTGATGATAGGTGATAAGGGCGAGCCTGATCACTTCCCTCTACTCCTAGACATCCCCCTTAGGGTCGAGTTCCCTGAAGGGAAGATGTCAATCAAAATTGACTCCGAAGAAGAAGCCACTTTCCTTGCGGAAGTGTGTTTACTTCTCGGGCTCATCCAAATCCCTGACATCATGTCAGCAGAACAAACTCAACTAGTTGCTCAGGCAATAGCTAAGGGCTTTGAAACGGTGTGGTCCCATCACACTAAGACTAACCGGGCTTGTGCCCGGTCTAAGTCTTGGTGGGACTCAGACTGCGCCCGGACAAGGTCTGAGGCTATGAGTTCTGATCTCCCAGAGGACTGGAAGGCCTTCAAGGCCGCCACGCATAAAGCAAAACGAAAGCACTTCAACAAATGCATCGACGAAATTGCTAATACTAACCTCAGACCATGGGATCTCATGGACTGGGTGGGCCCACGCAAGACACCCCCGGTTGAGGCCATCTCATACCAAGGCGTGCCATGCAGCACCACAGAGTCGCTATGGAACGCACTGCACTCCACCTTCAACTCAGCTATCGATAGGCCCATCAACCTTGACAAGCTGGGTAATGCTTGGACCTCACCTACAACTTGGGTGTGGGTCCCCTACTCTGCTGCTGAGATGTCGGATGCCTTATCAGGCACTTCAAATCAATCCGCCCCTGGGCCGGATCACATCTCATGGCGTCACCTTAAACAGATCACCCAAGATGATTGGTGTGGCAAACTACTTTTGTGGCTTGCAAATGCTTGTCTCTTGTCAGGCCATTGGCCCGCCGAGTTTAAAGCATCCATTACAGTGGTCATACCCAAGCCAGGTAAGCCATTATGTGACACTCCCAAGTTGTTTCGCCCAATAGTTCTCTTGAACATGCTGGGTAAACTGCTAGAGAAAATGTTGTCCACCAGGATGCAGTTTGAAGCTGCTCAACATGGTGTACTCCACCCCAATCAGTTCGGAGGGGTCCATCAGAACTCCACTGAGGATGCTGGTTGTTTCCTCACACACATCATCTGCTCCAGATGGCGTGCCAAACTCAAGATGAGCATTGTTGCTTTCGACCTGGCTCAGTTCTTCCCATCAATAAACCATGAGGTCCTCCTACACATCCTTGAGAGACAGGGATTCGCACCAGAAGTGGTTGCGTTCTTCAGGTCATACCTCGTTGATTGTCGTACTAGATACACATGGGACGATGAACTGTCCCCGCTCTTCCCATCCAGCGTTGGTCTGGGACAGGGCTCTGCCATGTCCCCTATCCTCTCTGCTCTATGCCTCGCACCCCTCCTCAAGGAATTTGAATGGAGGGTTCGCATAGCTTCGCTAATTTCCTACGTGGATGACAGCACCATTATAGTGCAGTCAGACACGTTTGAACAGAACCTTATTAAGCTCAAGGGAGCTTACAAAGTTGTATTTGAGCTCACCCAGGCGATGGGTTTGGTGCTTGAGCACAGCAAGTCTGAGGGATTCCACTTCTCTCAAAAACATGGCGATATCAACCCTGACATTGACCTTGGCTACGCCCCATATACTGGGGACACCCCCCTCCGCCCTGGCACCATCTGGCGCTACCTTGGGTTCTTCTTTGACCATCCCCTCACATTCAGAGAGCACGTCAAGCAATACACGAAAAAAGCCCTCACCTCTGTGAAGGCTATGCTCTCCCTCAGCAACTCCATGTGCGGGCTTAGGCCCAAGCACAAACAAATGCTCTACCGAGCCTGTGTTCTCCCCATTGCTACATATGGGAGCAGGCTCTGGATGTATGAGGGGGCCCGCATGGCGGGCCCTCTCAATAACCTCCGGAAGATGCAAAGGCGCGCTTGCCTGTGGATCACTGGCGCCTTCAAGACATCCCCGAATGGGGCTGGTGAGACCCTTGCAGGCATCCCCCCTATCCACCTTCATGTTAAGAAGTTGGTGGAAAGGAGTCATGTCCACTTCCGTGTGCTTCAGGCCTCGCATGCCTTTCGTCACCTCATCAATGGGAACCACAAATTCTCTGTTGAGACTCTCAATGCCCGCAACCCAAGCTGTAGGCTCGGGAAACTTGTATTGCCTGTTGTGGAGGCCTGGTCTAACCTTGGCCTCTCCTCCCTGGATTTAGACCCTGTCCACCCACTCAACCAACCGGGCATGCGCCCCAAGGACTTGTTCCCTGATTGCATAGTCTACGATATCATCACCCCCCCACCCAAGGGCAGTGATCACTGCAAGGATTTCATGAAGGACCACATCACATTGCTGAAGGGCACTGTCAATGAGGCCTCTCACTCCCCATGGAGCATCTGCATTGTCACTGATGCATCCACTCCCCCCCCTCCCATGCAGTCAGTCACGGTCTACTGCATCTGGCATGCCAGGGACTTATATGAGGACTGGTACGCTACTGGCCTCACTACGTCTGATGACACCGAGCTGCGAGCAATTGCAGAAGGCATCCGACAGGCAGCTGACATTGGACTAGAGAACATCCATGATGTCCATATCTTCTCCAACTCCACCAACACCCTTAGGTGTTCCCTCAACACGTCTCACCACTCAGGTCAAGTGTCTGCCCTCAAAGTGTGTGATGTGCTGCTGCCTTGGCTGCAGCTCTGTGCCATCCACAAGATACACCTCCACCACATTACAAATGGAGTGGAGATTGAAGATCACCAACTGGCACACATCAGTGCCGTCTCAACTCATGTTGAGGCAGATGGAGTGCCAGTTATCTCTGCTGACTTTGCATGACGCAAAGCAGTCACATGCATGCTTGACGGCTGGAAGTCTCTCTTCCAGTCCAAGAAGTATATTGGCTCCAATTTCTTGACACTCTATGTGAAAAAGGACACCCCACTCATTCCGACCCATGTAAACAATGGGCCGTGGATGCGCAAGACCAGTCACAGCCATGCTTTGACCGCCCGTGTGGTGCAATGCATCACTGGACACGCTCCAATTGGGGCGTTCCAGTCCCAATTCTTCAAAGAGGAATCTGTCTCCTGTAGGTGCGGTGCTCCTCTGGAAACCATACAACATGTCCTATATGACTGTCCACAACATGGACAGGAAGACAAGCCCAGCCGTCAGCTGTGCTATGTGTGGCTGGTTGACTTCCTCTTGGAGAAAGAGAGCGCTTTCGCGTTCGATGTTCACTAGTCCTAAACAGGCTAGGGGTGGTACTCAGTGTTCTAAGTGATGGCTATAGGGTGCTCCCTGCCTGAACATGCGAACCTGGATAATCAGTGGACTTGAAGCCACCACCCACTGCGGGGCACCACAGTGGGGGGCCTACCCCCTGGCATAGATCGGCCCTTCCGGCCTGTGTACAATGAGCTCCAGCTCCATTTGCTAGTTCAACCCTGGTTGGGCGAGCATCCCAGCTCCGTGGCACTTTGTCTTCTGCCCCCCCTCCCCACTCCTCCAATTACTACTCGTAGTGACCAGCGCATGTATTAGGTACAGTTGGTATATAAAATGTTGACAAAAAAAAAAAAAAAAAAAGATATGGCCTGAAATTGTTTGCACTTGTAAAGCCAACAAGTAAGACTATTAGTATCATTTCTAATAACTAAATAAATGGTATTGGAAGGATTAGAGTTGAGCTCTGAAATGACTAATCAGAGTGAACTAGTCTAATGATTAATACATGTATCAGTATGGAGGACTATGAGTACAGACTATTATTAGTTCTATTCACCATACCCAGTTACAACCTCAGTATCTTAATAATAAGTAACCATTGTAGTATGACATCATTAACCTGGGGATCATCATTAATAGGAGAAGTAATTGTAAATTCAGGGCTTGCACAACCCAAGGCCAGAGTCTATTCAGGAACACTTGGTGTTAACTACTGGAAAGACAGAACATTGTGAATGACAACCAGAATGATCAGTAAAGTAAACCTCTACCCTGATACTAAGGTAATGGCCTTGGTTGATGGTGAGGAGAAGTAAAAGACAGTGCCACACCATTAGAACACTGCAGGGAATAAGCAATGTGCCTAGCAATCAGATGGGAAATCACATAATGATCTAATATAGTATTTCCTCTCAATGTCTCTGGGTGAATACATTGGTACCTCTATTTAAAGTCACTTGGACTTATTGATCCACTTGGGATTATTAATAATTGAATGTACACTTGGTACTAAGTCAATTGGATTGGAAGCTATTATAAAAATATTCCTAAGGTCTAAGCACTTGTGTTAAAGCCTCATTTGAATTGAACCAGTTGTGAAACCCTTGAAAAGTCTTTGTCTAGTACTATTAAAAACTTGGTGCTTTTATGCACTTGAACCCAAACTCAAATCAGACAATTCCTACTGTTTATGTGTTGAGTGTTATTTTTGGTGTGTGTGTGTGTGTAAGAGATTACATTTCATAGCATCAGTACACTTATAGCCCAGGAGCCCCTTTTCAGTGGTGTCTAGGTGGAGTGCCCCATAGTGAAGTGCTCTGTAGTGGGTTTTTGAAACTCTGAAAGAGCTTACCACGGCTGAATCCGAGACTGTACTGCAGGGAGCCCCGATCAACTCCACCTGATCAGATCAGGAACATTTTCTTATTTTGTTGAGGTCTCCGAATATCGAATCCGAGTCCAAGGAGGTGTCGGGGAGAAATTTCTAACCACAAACTTTGAACCTGCTTCTCGGACAAGTTCTTATTATTTTTGGTCTTTGGCGTCGATTTCTGTTACTATGTATCCACAAGATCGACAGTCGAGGTCGTCCGGATATTTTAGCTCCCCCGAAAAATCCTCGCAGCGTTCAAGCTCCGTCTTTACAAGGTCGTCTTCACCGTCATCGACCGGGTCATATTCTGACTTGACCAATACAATTGACGCAAAGGACAGAGACGCCATATATGGATACGCAGCTCCCCCCTTGTTTTCAAGGTCTCTGAAGACCAACTTGGTGGACAGCAAGAGTCATATACACACAAAAAAAACTGTCATATTGGGTGTATGCGCCATGGATATCAAGGCGAGAAGCAAAGCCATGAGGGAAATCTTGACACGCTTGGTCGAAAGAGCACGAGGGTCCATTGAAGTTAAAGTCTTTGGCGACAAAGTGATCTTGGATGAAGGTGCATCTTTATATAATTCTGCTGCAAAATTCACACCTCATACATATGAATATACGTCTCAAGATGTCGAGAATTGGCCACGATGTGACATTCTCATCTCCTTCTTTTCAACCGATTTCCCCCTGGATAAGGCCATCTCCTATGTCAAACTCCGGAACCCTTTTTGCATCAACGACCTTCCTCAACAAGCGTTACTTTGGGACCGTCGCTTAGTTGGGGCTATTCTAGATCATCTCAAGGTCCCCACGCCAAAACGAATAGAAGTTTCGAGGGATGGTGGTCCGAAAGTCGATAGTGACCTTGTAGATCTCATGAAACAGAGACTGGGCATCGTTCTTGGAGGATTTCTAGTCACACCAGAAGTTGCGCTTCGAGAGGATGGTGATGCTATTGTTGTCGATGGGAAGGTGATGGAAAAGCCATTTGTAGAGAAACCAGTCAGTGGCGAAGATCATAATGTTTACATATACTTCCGCGGGGGAGGAGGCCGCCGTTTGTTTCGAAAAGTATGTGTCTCCCGACGCCAAATTATTTTTTTTGCCTCATTAATCATATCTCTGGAAGGTTGGGAACAAGTCAAGCGAGTCAGATCCAACTTTGAATCAACCTAGAACAGACGGATCCTACATTTATGAGGAATTCATAGATGTAGATAACTCAGAAGATATTAAAGTGTACACAGTAGGGAAAGAATATACCCACGCGGAAACACGGAAGTCACCCGTAGTTGACGGTGTAGTGCGGCGAAACACAGAGGGGAAAGAAATCCGGTTTGTCGAACTGTTTCACTCACGTCTGTCTGAATATTGATGCTATGTTATAGCTTCATCACGAGATTAACAGAGGAGGAGAAGAGCTGGGCAGATAAGATTTGTGAAGGGTTTGGACAACGTGTATGTGGGTTCGACATGCTGAGGTGTGATAATGGCCGCCTTAGTCATGTCATTGACGTGAACGGCTGGAGCTTCGTGAAAGGAAACGATTCATATTATGGTATATCTTCACCTCATTCTTCACCCTCGATCAGTAACCACTCGAATTTACGAATTCTGTAGATAAAGCAGCAGATATCCTGGCAGCGTTATGTATGCGGCTCTCGTCGTCGCTGGAGAGGCCACTGCCCGCTGCCGACGCGCCAACGCAAGAGTCTTTTACATGGCTGCTCAAGGCCAATGTTACTGTTTTTCGCCATGCAGATCGCACACCCAAGGTAAAGAATATCCTTTTCCTCAGCTCATCAAGCCTCATACCCTTCCAGCAAAAACTCAAATTTAATTTCCCGATTGGTGAACCTTGGACCAAACCTTTTGTTACCCTTCTGAAAGGCGAAAAGGAGGAAATAATTCTGCGGGAAAAGGATCAACTCACTCTCATTGCGACCGCTGTAGAGGATGCCAAGAAACTTGGAGCAGACGGAGAAGAACTTACAAAGTTGACACAACTGAATACAGCTCTTTTCAGTAAAATTGACTTACCGGGCACAAAAGCTCAGTTAAAACCAGTTTACTCGAAACGACACGCTGGACATCCAAGGAAACTTACGAAACTCACACTTGTTTTTAAATGGGGTGGGGAAGTATGTTCTCAAACGATAGTCCGAAAATCACTCACCAACTAAATATCACAAAGTTCACGCACTCTGCTCGTTACCAGTCACGAGATTTAGGTGAAAATATGAAGAAAGACATTTCTATCATGAGTGCGTCACTCATCCTCTCTCGAAGTTGAAATCTTAGCTGAGGGTAAATTTGCTGATCTTAGACAGAGAAGTTCTCCACAACGTCAAGGTGCGATGCGATAAGCTATCGAGGCTTCAAAATCAGAGATAACACAGGCTCCACTAAGATATTCACATCTTCAGAGCGTCGTGTCATCGCTTCTGCCGAGATTTTTGCGGCTGCCCTTCTTGATCCACAACATCCTAGTTACAGTGCCCCATCCTCGACTTCTGCTTCGGCAAAATCGACCACAGACGGTGGAGGAAGTGCTTTCATCAACAAGAATGTCCCTCAACAACAATTCCAACCAATCCAACCTCCGTTGAGACTGATTGTCCGGAAGGATTTGCTTGATGATTCCAATGCCGCCAAGGATCTTATGGATGATGTCAAGAAGAGACTCAAGATTTTGCTAAGGCCAGGCGAATCCGAAAAAAGGCCAGAGTTAACTTGGCCCAAAAGCATGAAAAAGGAGCCTGTAGAGGTTGTGAAGGTTAGTATTATGAAACAATCCTACACTTGTAAAGTAACCATTTAATCCAGGAAGTCATTGAACTTTTAAGTTCATTCCGAGACACTATGCGCAAAAATTTTGAGACTCTTGGTGTTGATAAGATACAAGAGCGGTGGTATCTATAACAGCTTTACTGCAAAGCCCTTTGCTCACACATAACGTAGGTGTTGTGGAGATCAACCTTGGCTTTTCCGGGAAAGGTGGGAGAAACTGTTCGAGGATTTCTGCGATGTTGAACAGAAGAAATTTGACCCTTCACGCGTAAGACAAATATGCATATCTGTAGACGACGTTAACCCATTCTATAGGTGTCGGAATTGTATGATACCATCAAATACTGTGCGCTTCATCATCGCACCTTTCTATTTGCGATATTCGATGACCATGCCCGAAACGATTCCATCCAGCCGCCTCACGACCGCCAACTTCACGAACTTTATGGGCGCGCCAAGGCCTTATTCGACCTTGTCGCGCCTCAAGAATACGGCATCGATCCAGATGAGAAGTAAATGGCTTGATTGATCATCTGGTCATCTTTGCTGATGTTTACCAAAGAGAAGAGATTGGAGTTTTAACTTCCCTTCCCCTCCTTCGAAACGTTGTGGCAGACCTTGAAGCTGCTCGTACCAACGGAGAGAGTTCACTGACGCTGTATTTCACAAAAGAAAGTCATATACACACCCTTGTTAATCTTGTGCTACTATCGGGGCTCCCAATTGCCAACCGGCGCATACCAGAGCTTGATTATGCGGTGCATATCGATGTTTACTCTCATGTTCACGTTATTGACTCTAGCAATGTAGTCACATATCACATTTGAGCTTTATGAGCGCAACCATGGTAGAGGGAAATCCGATAAAGAGTACTCTATTAGACTTTCTTTAAGCGAAGGCGCACATTCCTCCAACGTGTTGGACTCGACCCTGGATGCACGACATTCGCTCAATGTTCAACCACGGAGGTTGGTGTATTATCCCGAGGACGGAGGAAAACCATTAATATATTTGGCAGAAAACTTACTCAACACCTACCATATAGTCTTGTGATTGAAAAATTGTCGAAACATTTTAGCAGGCTCAACGATGTGTGTGCTCAATCCAAAATTCGCTGACCCTCTGTGTTGATAGAACGGTTGAATAGGATGACGATACTGGTCCAGAGACGCCCTTTGAAACTATAGAAGCAAGACCGGGGCTAGACAACAGCGGTGATGAGAACCAAGAAATTCTTTGAAATAGATTAGATAAATATTTAGGGATATTTTTGTCAAATGACATGGACCCATATCATTCAACCATCTATTGCTTGATTTTCTTCAGTCCATTCTCGTAAGCGGAGTCGTAACCGTCCTTCTTGTAATTGGCTGGAGTTTAGTTTTCCAAATGTGATTCCACCAGCGACATTTTCCGTCATGGAAGGATGGTCTCGATCAAATAGTGCCGATGCTGATTGAGACAGCGAGGATGATTGCGTAGCCAAGGCAGCGAATGATGAAGTGGAGTTATGGTATCTGAAAACCAGCAGCTTGAGGACCATCATATACCAATCTGAGACGGCTTACAGTCTATACTCAAATTAGTCAACCAGCGGGCTGAGCAAACAAGTTGTCGTGGGCGCACCGAAAAGCTTCTTTATTTAGACAATCTGATTCTTGTAATTTGTCAAGTGCATGTTTCTTGAAAGCAGCTTTGACATAATGAAGTATATCAAACACATGATGCTCCCTCGGCCTGGTCAACGATCTAGAATGAGAATGGTAAATGCATAAGCCGGCTCATCTCACCTCCATGGTCGGAAGCGAGGCGATAAATTAAAGGCACCGTTTTGGCCGATGAGGGGGTGAAATACGTCAGTCACAAATTGCACCATGGGTTGGCGTTCGGGATAGTTCGCAGGAAACGTGATACGAAACTTGAGAATGGCGTCTGTGTAATATCCTTATGTTTCCATCATTTAGTAGTAGCTTTACAGGAAAGGCTTATAACCACCTTGGTGGACAAAGAATACGCCGTCCCAGATCAAAAGGCTCTCAACTGATGGGATGACGTACATTCCAAGAGGACAATGTTGGGCGTGCCTCAAGGAAGCATATTCAAGAGAAACTGCGGTGCGCGTCACCGGGCTGATAGCCGGCTCTGAAGGTCCAGATGGTTGCGTTGGACGTTGTGACTGAGTCCGATTTCTGTTGGGCTTCAGGCTGCCTGAATCCATAGCTAGAGGATTTGGGTTCAGGATCGCGTCTGGTTCAAGGTAATTAATGAAATGAGCTTCATGCTTTCGCGGAATACGGCAGTGACTTGCCTTCAATAATCTGCTATTACTGAGAACTTCGAGTAGAACCATACCTTATCCAAATATGTAACCGAGTCGTCACACAATGGAATCTTCTCACGCTCGAGTGCAGTCTGAGGCAATCTTGTCAAATCCCATTTAACCTCCCCTTCATATGGCCCCATGATCAATCCAATTAACATGGCTAATAAGGTTATTGACCTTACTGACTCTCCCCCGCCTGAATATATCAGTATCGATGCTGATGCTGAAGAAGAACTTGGCAGTGGGGAGACAACGTCTATAGCTAAACTAGAGCATGGCCGAGATGGAGACAGGAAAAAAACGCGGAGAACGAAACGCAAAAGGCCCATGGCAGAGGAGGACGGTCTTACAAACGCAACGCAGACGCAGGAGACCTTTCTGGAAGAGGGAGAAGTTGAGACGACCGCACTTCGGCAAGGAATGTCACGCCTCCCCAGCAGCAACCGAAACGCAACACTGGAGACTGAACTGGTGGAACAACTTCGTCAGTCGCGTCAGGACACGGAGCCACGAAACCCGCATGATTTGCGTTCTCCACATCGAAAAAAGACTCCCCCATTCGAGCCGAAGTCTAGTGATTCGAATATTTTCTTTATCGATGTCAAACCCACCCCACTACCCACGACAAGCTTTTTCTTGGCTCCCACCGTTGTGGGCACTCAAGCTAGTCCAAGTTTGTTATTACCAGCCCACGTTTCCGTATTTGGCACCGCACCTGTTGAAATCCTACCTTCATCAAGTATAAATTCCGATGGCGAAGACTACATTGATTATCTTGACTTTGACGATCGCAAAGTAAGCTACTATGTAGTCCCTCAGAGTTTCTTAGCTATAAAAACCAATATATGACAGGGTACACTGCGATACTTCGAAACGCCAATCGATGAAACCGCGAAAAAGTCAAGAATATTGTGCAAGCATTGTGGAGCCGAGGGGAATCACAGGACGTCTGAATGCTCAGTGTTAATTGTTCGTCCCATTCCCAACACTCTTCTGATTTCTTCTGACGTAGTGACGAAAGTGTCTAACCTGTGGCGTGCGAAATGAACATCCCACGCGGTCCTGCCCAATCAGCAAGACGTGTTTCTCATGTGGTATGAAAGGTCATATCAATGCAGTGCGTCATTTGCATTTGCTTTAGAACTTTTCTGGAATCTCAGTAATAGACATGCCCAAACCGAAGAAAGGGCCTCAACTCTTCCGACCCAGGCAAATGTGACGACTGTGATAGATGCGGATCTCGTTCACATAAGACCAACGTTCGTTCTTCTGATGGTTGTAATACAATCGCCCTAACACGTCGAAAAAAGGAATGCCCAACGCTATGGAGGCTATATGAATATTTCACAGACCTAGATAAGGATCGTATCATCCGCATTCGGGAAGAGCTAAAACACCTGAGCCTTGGCGAGGGGGGTGAGGGATATATTGCTAGTGATGAATGGTGTTACAATTGTGGAATTTGCGGTCACTGGGGAGATGTAAGCTATACCACTCGTATAAGGTTAAAGACTCACTTTTAGATTGGCTAGGATTGTCAAGATGTTCCCCATAACAAGGATCTGCCGAATGAATGTTCGGCCTTCGGCATTTATAACTTATCTTCAGGCCCCTTCTACAGCCCTCACTCTGAACCTATGCCCCCGACTCTAAAAAATCGTGAACCCCGCGATTGGGAACAGACTGACGACCCGCCCAGAGATTGGTGCAATGACGCCCCAGACAATGTTGGGAGGCAAGCCCGTCGGAAAAATATCATAAGGATGAAGAAGGCACAGGAACAAGTGGTTGACAATGATCCCGATGACTGGTTTGGGAGTTCGAGACAAAATAGCAGCCATAAGTTACCAAACCGCAACAGCAACAATGCTTCTGGTGGGCCCAAGAGAATAAGCTTTGGTAAATCTCTTCAGGACGCTGCGCCACAGCTTCAGCTCCCACCAGCTAAAATAAGCCTTCTGGATCGTCTGGGAGACAGCACTCATCGCCGTCATTCGCAAGACCAGCCCCTCCGGTCATCCCGGAGTATGTATGGCTCTAACTCTAGACGCGATGATGACTATGGAAGAGATCAGAATCGAGATAAGAATCGATCACGGGGAGAACGTGGGCCTCGTTATAAGGGCGGTTACAGGAGATAGTTATTGACGATGTGGAGGATATACTTTTACAAGTAATTGTTATCGCTCTCTAGAGTGCACTGTACGTTGTTCATGCCATTTAGGAGTTTGTGATTTTCATGTGTCAATTACGCAGCCATTACTAAAACACCGGTGTTGAACACAGTTATTAGCCTACAAATTCGGCAGCACAATAAGAACAATGATCAAAGGCAGGGGTTGAGCCCCGTTGCGAGCCGCAATTCTTCAATGGCTGTAATCGTATCTAGGAAGGAAAATATTAGACAGGAATACCATACATAGGTCCGGTAATAATGACCAACTTTCGGTAAAAAGTCTCAGAATCTGAGGGTATCGTCTAAAATAGGCGCTATGAGTTGATGGAAGAAATCGGGGCAGTGTTATGGGACAGGCCTCATTTCTTCTTGCTCCCCGGGATTTCCGGCCGTGCTTTTCGAGCTCACGACGGTGATCTCTGTCCTCTTTGAGCCATTGCAACGCAACGCTATAGAGCGTAGTAGCAGGTGCAAATTGGTGTTTAAGAGCAGAGCTAGGGGTGACAGGCCAAGCAGCAGGAGGTATTATGAATGTTCCAAAGCGCATATGAGCAACGTGAGTTGGGAAATCGTTCAAACCGTCGAATATGTGCGTAGCATCTAGGATCTGGATATCAAGTGGAGAAAATTACATGGAAGGAAGACACCTTGCATAAAATCGTCGCCCCCCGTTTTTCGCTATCGTCTTTTAAAAACTTAAGAAGATCATCACGAACGAGCACATCCAAGTCTACGGTGACCTACATGTGGATGTCAGGACGTGATGGAGACACGGGTGGGGATGCGGACCTCATCTAGCAGGAGCACGTCCCATGGGACCATTAAGCCAAAACATAGCTGGACTCGACGCCTTTCACCATCAGAGATTTGGTGCATATGCCAGTCAAGATCAACATCCAATATATCAAGCAGGCGATCTCTTCTTTCTTTATGTCTGTAACCACCGACAGAATCTAGAAAAGCTGAGACAACTATATCACCTCGAACAACGGGATTCATCGCCCTGAGGGGGAGGCTGTGTCAATGGAATGCTCATTAGAGCAAGAGGACAGATCTACAAACCATTCAGTACCAAGGAAAGTGACGCCCGGGGGGGTATCACGAAACACATCACGACCTTTGATCCTGACATCGGAATCCTGTGCGCTAATGAGTCGCTTTCCGGCCAATATCTGTAAGAGTGTAGATTTGCCGGCTGGATAGCGGTTCGGTGTCAGGATGAGGAAAGGACAGTAGATGCCCTGAGCAAACCTCCGTTGGCACCGACGACTATTGTCCGCGACCCACGGGGGAGATGTAGGTTTATATCAAGGAGGGCGGGCGGGAAGGGAGGGTTGTGTGAGTAGGTCAGATTTGAAACTGAAACGGCGGGCTCTAGATCTGATGGCTGGTGCATTGGATGTAAATCAAAAGGTCAGACGAAGCCTGGGGATCTACATAGCTCAGAATTTCACAACAAACCTTGGTCCGCGGCAACGACAGGTTACCCATGCACATGGACCATATGGCAGGATTTGATGGACAAGTGATTAGATAAGCCACATTCCCACCCAATATCTCTTCCCTCGAAACGACAAAATCACCCCGTCTGTCCTCACCATCGAACTCCCTCACCTCGACCCTGCTGCAGCTTGGTCCCTTTGGTCTTTTATTTGTCTAACTCTAACAACGTTCCTTTTCTAATTCCTTTATTCTTCTTTTCGTTATGCGTCTCGACGCCCTGCTTCCCCGTCAAGGAGGTTGTAAAGATTGTCCTGACTCTCCCCCCCCCTGCAACTGCGCCGTAAACGAGGATTGCTTTCAAATAAACAGGCAAGGCTCATCCTATCCGTAATCTACAACACCTTACCCCTCGTGTTTCAGGGATTGCTCTCAATGCAGTAAAATGATATGCGTGCCAAAGAAGGAACCAGGCGGAAAACCATCGGGTGGTGTCAGCACAGGCGCAACGGCGGGCGCTATCATCGGCGCGTTGATTTTCTTGGCCATTATCGTGACCTTATTCTTGTGGTATCGTCGGAAATTGCGTTTTCGCCACGCCATCACTACAGGACGCGAAGTGCAGAAGGATGTTCCTGCACCCGCAGAGACTGTACTCAACAGACCAGATCCAACAGAAAAACCCGCTCCTTCTTCAGATCATCACAACTCAGTTCGCGTCTACTCCACTTCTTCAAACACCACTATTGACCTCGATCCGGAGTCTCAACACTCATCACATCACACTTCCTTTAATCCGTCACGACGTCCGATAACCACCAACCCCTTCGATGACAGTACCTCAATCCAGACTGCTGGGACAGAGGGCACTAATGTTATACCCATCGCCTTGGTTTCACCGGATTCTCATCGTCCTTTTTCACCCACTTCGGAAACCAACACCCAGCTTTCCACTACATCTACATTCCCAGTCCGCCCCGCACGATCCCCTGAATTAAATCTCAATCTGGATCATGTAAACATTTCCCGCGACTCCGTTCGTGGAACAAACCTAGCTTATGAATCGTCCCAGCGCTCGGGTGTGACTGGTGTGTCATCTAGGAACTCATATATGTCCAATGCGAGCTATTCCAGCGATTTCCTTAATGAGGCTCCCATGATTATCACTCCAAACAGGGGCGCTGTCCGACAGGTTCTTGGTGTCGTTAAGGCGGAAATGATAAATGCGCCAGGCTCTAGCCAAACTTCAGACAGCTTGAAGCTGCCTTCCAGCGCCCGTCCCTCTGTGGGGTCTCCCCTAGCCTCCACTTCCTTCGGACCGGCTGATCTTGTTAAGGAGAGAGATGAAAGTCAAGCTCCAGCGAACCCCTTCAGTGATGAAGCCTCTATCGATGCGAATTACAGTACGTCTCCTGCTGCATCAACAACCACATTTGGGCATTCGTCGGCAGGCGCTGTTCGTGACTCGCATTCAGAATGGATTGCTGACACGCCAACTCTACCCTGGGCACACACTGGTGGCCAAAGCCGCCCGTCTAGCATGAGCACCCAAGCGGGTTCTGTCATTGACATTGGGAGCGCTACTCGCGTCAATGTTGGTTTGAAGGGATTGAGCGGAAATTATGCTTTGGCTAGCTCTCAGCTTACCCCTAATAGCATTCCCCGCTCGCCATTCCGCACTACGATGGGTAGAATAGTCAGCCCTTCAACAGTTGGATCAGGCCATCTCGAAGAACAACAACAGATTGCACTTGCTCATGCACAGGCGCAAGCTCATGGCATGGATCAAAACAGAAGAGTTTCAGCTTCCTCCGCTATGTCAGCCACCTCAACTCGCGCGGATTCCATCCTTGAATCCTTCCCATTCGTTCCCCCATCACCCATTTCCAATAGACCTGTACGATCCCCCCCAGTGTCGCCCCTGAGCCAACAAGCTTTCAATAAAGGTCCTCCGTCGGGGCAACAACACGTAATCAATGTCGCCCCTCCCTCTCCTTTGACTCACCAAACCTTCATGAATAACGCCAACGCTGTCGTCGACGCACCCCTTCTTGATCCCCCTAGTCGGCGGACACTTGGATTATCCACTGCCTCACAGTTCTCCACAGCATCTTCAGGTTTGGGCTCTTTTCCCTTCCAAATCGATTCCGGAGCTAGTACAGACAGTGGAACTGCCCCCCCGAGTACGTTCAGTGGTCGCCAACGAGCTAGCTTGGACACAGTTGCCCTCACTAGCGACTTGTCTTCCTACCCGCTTGGATTCGATCATGACAGTGTTCAGGTTCCACAAGTCCCACATAAGAGCTAGGTGTACTTCGTCTGTGAATATTGATCTTGACTTTATTTCGTTTCGGGCAAAACCCGCGGGATATGTAACGTTGTACATTACATTGCATGTACCGCCTTTTTCCACCTTCCTGTCCTTCATTATATTCCCCACACGGCTTTACCAACGTAACACTCGCTTGCGAGTATTTTATTACTACATCCTTCGGTTCTGTTGAGGGCTTTCAGCATATTATCAGTTATTTATGTGTTCTGTTTTTCCAGATTTATTTTTATCTTCCATATTTGAAGGAAGACTTCCTTCTACTATGTATCACATCGCAGTGCGCGAGTAGACAACGCTATGAACGGGGTGTTCTTCGTGTTTAGAGCCCTTTCCTTGAAGTAGGATTTTGATTGGTATGTATATCAAAGCATTTTACATAATAACCCCAACTTGCTCAAAGCGAGCTCAATAACTTTGGCTCATCTACAGCTGCTGTGGTACCTGAAGCACTTATAGAGTTTACTGGGCTGTCCTCTGATGGAAAGCGAGGTTCAACAACTTGTGGAAATGGTAGGAGTTAGCCATTTTTGAAAGGTATTCATTTGAACCCACTGATCTTTAGGGTGCCACCCCCACCCAAGCTCGAGCTGCCCTTCGACAATACAAAGATGTCATGCAAGCAGCAGAAAGGTTCTTCGAGGGAAAGTTCGATCACATTAAAGATGAAGAAGACGTCTCGATGGCGTCGAACAACGAGGCGAAACGAAGGGCTCGACCAGTGGTGTGGCTCAATATGTTTTTCGATCTACAACGCGCGTTGAACGTGTGAATTCCACCTTTAGACACCCGAAGATGACGAGGATATGGGATCCGATGATGCCCAGGATGAAGACTATGATGACGATGACGATGGTAAGTGAGATCTCATTTTCCGCAAAACTGAACTGCAACCTTTAAGTAGGAGGCGATTACATGGACTACGACTCAGATTATGACACCAAAGACGACGCGGTCAAGGGTGTCACAGATGTTGACCCTTACTCTGGTGCATATACTACATTATCTGCATTGAGCATCGCTTAAGATTACCTCTGTTTCAGGGATATTTTTTTCTAAAGATCGACGGGAAGAAGTAATTGAAGTGGAAGAAGAACCCGAAGTCGTACTCATTCCAGAAGTTAATGAACGAGTAAAGCTCATGACTCAGGGACAGTGGATGAAGGGTTGCCCAGAGGGGGGTGAACAAAGCTTCCTATTTGGACTCTACTCGGAACTAAGTGACGGTCAATGCAAATGCCCCAACGCTTGTGGTGTGTCAGTAAAACGCAAGAAGAGCGATTTTTTCGCCATTTTCGTGAGTCCCATGGGGTATCCGTTTACAATGATCGTTAACCTTTTACATCAGTCCGAATTTTCCACTTACATTGGACAGCTCCGAAAGGTTGTCAAGCAGACATGCCAGGGATGCCGTTCCGAATTCTGTTTAGCATGTGGAGAACCGATATCTGCGGACAAAATTAAACGTCCCACAGCTGCGACAGATGACAACCCACTATTCCATTGCTCTACTTTACAAGGTGTTATTCTTGGGGTCGGTCTTTCGATGCTTGAACAATTGTTTTTCGAACAGAAGCAGGAAGTCCTGGAAAACAAGGAATATAAGCCCAGGTCAACGAAACGTCGGAAGATGGATGTCGGTCCTGATTTTGACGACGAAGATGGTGGATCTTTTTCGAATATCCACGGCCAGAGTAAGAAGGGTGGCACTGGGTACGCTGGGGATCAAAAAGAAGATGTATGTCACAACTCTTTAATGCCCTTTTTTCATACTAAATCCTAGCAGAACTCCGGTCAGCTAGAGGCTCAAGCTGCACAACGTGCCAAGGATGAGAAAATCGCTCATCTGCTTTTTGGAATCCGTGTCTATCTTCCTAACCTTCACCGCGAAGGCGGCGGTCAGACAAGTGACTATCTAGTGCACCCCACCGCTTTGGCCCACCTCCGTCGACGTTTCAATTATGTCTGCAGCACATTGTTAAGAAATGACTCCTTGGCAGATATGTCGGATCGAGCTGTCCTTTACTTTGAACTCTTGGAATGGTTGGAGGTAAGTATCACCATAGTCCTGCGCCCTGTCGAACCCTTATCCTATCCTCAACGTCCTAGACAATCTCAAATCACGAAGCATTGGCAAGTATGATGGCAATGCCAATCATGGTTGTTATTTCGACAAAATCTGGGGCAAAGAGATCTGCGAATTCCACTCCTGGCATGCACGAACGTACCATTGTGTACGAGGGGAGTTCCGGCCCCCGTGAGCTGCTAGAAGCCATAGCTATACAAGCACAGGCTGCACTAAAAGGTCTCGAAGGTGTCAAACCAGCTGACGTCCTTCCAGAGGAGCTCACTGAGGAACAGAAGCGTATGACTGTTGACACGAAAGGAAAGTCAAAGGAGGCCACTCTTGAAGTTTCTGATGAAAATCAAAAGCTACTCGATTTCTGCCGTCGCATATTAGCCACCGTGAATGCCATAGACCGATCATTACGCGACACGAAGGGAGATGCATTTGTTGATCGACTCCACGCCTCATTACCCAAGATTCTTACCTCTTCCTCGGTCCATGTCCGAGTCGATGCAGGTGCAACAGAGGAAAGCGCTCAAAAAGCATATGTGGAGTGGGCCACAAGAGTCAGATTTGAGTATTGTGATCTCAGCGTTCAAATACCCGATAAAGACGAGCTGAATGATGCAGAAAATCATTCACCACATTACAAGTTCTTCTACAATAATGAAGCTCGGATGCTGGCCAACTCTGATATCCCCAAACGGTCACTGGCCATTGCTAAGGAGGTGATTAATTCCTCTCTTCCTCTAAATTCAGACAATTTATATGCCCTAGCTTGCAATACTCACGACAAATTTACCTGTGACATGGAACTCATCCATTTTTCTGCGAGTGGACGAAACCCGCGTCGATATCATCAAAGCTCTTATCACGGGTCCTGAAGGAACGCCGTATGTCCTTCGTCGTCTCTGAAGAAGTGGAACTTATATAAACTCTTCTAGATATTACAATGGATGGTATTTTGATCCACGTGTTGTCAGACGGGATACTGACCTTCTTGGAGTTATTTATTTGATATATTTTTAGGCCCAAGTTATAACCAATCTCCACCTAGCGTCAAATACATGACGGTGAGTTCTTATGCGTAGCTTATTGATCATTTCAGCAATGTGATCGCATTCCTTCCCTAGACCAACGGCGGCAAATTTCGCTTTAACCCGAACCTCTACGCTGTAAGAGTCTCCTGCTCTAATTGAAGAAGACCTGCTCAGAGAACACTCTCGATAGGACGGAAAGGTGTGCCTCTCTTTACTTGGAACTTGGACAGGACCTGGCTGGGTTTCAGGGAAATCAACGTTGCTCCAAGTAAGCACTTTGTCACATGAGAACTCTAACACTCACATACACTTCAGGTCCTCATATCCATCCAGTCGATGATCCTTTGTGATGAACCTTATTTGAACGAACCAGGATGGGCTTCCAGTGGTGGGAGCCCGCAATCCCACGCCTGTAATGTGATATTTTGGACATGGCATACCTCTTACCCTAACAAACTCCATCTAGATTCATCAAACGTCCGCAGAATGGTGGTTAAGACAGCGGTAGGTTTCGGCGGCCTTACATATACTTGAGACCGAATTCCTTGATTGCCCACCCAGATGCTCAGTAATCTCAAGAACCCTCCCGAACCTTTCAGTGATATTATTCACACTCATTTTCGTCTGAAAGCAAAATCCATCACATCGCAACTCGACGAATGGTTAAGTCAAGACGACGGCAAGGCTACTTCTCCTGATGGGGGAGGATATAATATGCCGGGTAAGGTCGAAGCAGGAGGGAGCACCAATGGGCTGAAGAAGGACGTTGATGAATTGAAAGCTATCCTATCTAAACTGGAAGACGGGGTTTAACTTAAGGTCTGTCGGTTATACGAACAAAAATATATTATAAACAAGCCCTGCCGTCACCCCGCTCTGGCGGCTTGACAACCCTGACCTAGTCAAGCGATATACCGATCCTGTTCGTCAAGACAGTGTTCCAACTTCAGCTCCTGGTGGCATTGTCAACATATGAGGGGCCAGTTCGGAAATCAACAAATAAGTTCAGATTCAGAGGGTAAATACTAAGCTGATGAGATGCACAAGATGTATTGTTCTTTCGGTATTAGGGGCGTGGCTGCGAAGAGCTGACCGTAGCGGGTGCACATCAATGTATTATATTTAAGGGCAAAAAAGGTTGGAGGAACAAATGGTGGATCAGATGGCATAGGATTTCGTACACCGGGACGTACTCTAGCCGGTGCGTGACAAGGGAACTTCTCGGTCCTCCTGAGAAATCAGACTCAGAATCTATATAAACGATGCATGGAGTAGAAGATCTATTCCAAAATTCCCTTGAGTCACGAATACTGATAAGAAACTTACATATTCCCAACATGCAGACAGATTGGGTTCCAAAGCGCTCCCTTGCTGAAGGTAAGAAAACTACATTATGTGGCAGCTGTCATGGCACCTTGTAACGCATGCATACGTTAACGACACAGTTGATGCCATTCTATGCGGTCCTGGCAGTATCCACGAAACAGAGATTTGCCTTGTTAATGGCACTTTACAACGCGTTTTCAAAAATCTGTGGCCTTCATTACGTGCTTTCTGGCTTTGGGCATCACACGAACATTCCAACATGACTTACATTGTCTTCGAGAAACAACGCCTCACTTTCCATGACGTGCTACAACGCTCACTAAAGGCTGCAGCTGTTTATAGGGACGTTTTTGGTATAAAAAAAGGTTCTGGACCTCCCTTTGATAGAGTTGACATGACAGCTGAAAGTCAACATTATCCGATTTCCCCATATTGACAGGTGACAGGGTTGCGATTTGTTCCCGAAACTATCCAGAATACTTGGTCGCTTTCTGGGCTTGTCGTCAGTCACATTTCCATGCTATCCTTCCACAATTTCGTTCTATTTATGATATTATCATAGACCTCATTGGTGCCGTTTCGGTTTTAGTCAATGCGTGAGTCGCTTGCCACCCGGGATTGAGTGACGGTCTACCTCATCTCGTCTTCGATTAGATGGCTCCCAATTGATACCATGCAATACTGTCTGTCTCATACGCAAAGCAAACTCATTATTCTGGATACGGAACGTGCCGATCGAATTGAACCAGTCATGCATGAGCTGCTTGTAGACGCTAGTACCACCGGGTGTCTGGTTCTAGAATCGCATGAAGGCAAAGGCTCCTGGCAGGGCATGAAAAACTGGAAAGATACAATGGGCGAGTTCAAAGGTGATGTTAACACGATTTTGAAGGACGATCTGGTCATTACTCCGGAGGATAATGCAACGATAATTTTTACCTCTGGTGCGAGCGCTCCCTGCAACAAAATAAGTTTGGTATTGAACTTGGCCATAGGTACGACTGGTCGGCCGAAGGGAGTTCTGAGTACCCAGAGAATGTATTTGACCAATATTTTGAATGTGCGCTTCATTTAACCCGAGGCGTATTCTCCCACTAATATTTGCATTTCAAGGTTTTGGTGGCTGGCCGGAGGGCCATTTTGAGAAGAGGGGACGACATCGCTAGCACATTACTACCAGATAGTTCTCAGAAGGGAATACTGGTCTCCGTTCCCCTTTTCCATGTCACAGGCCTAAATAGTCATTCGGTAGGCAGCTTTTTCGCTTCTTGAATACCAAATTTCTTATCTTTCATCCACTTAACAGATGCTGGCCTCTTTAGTGGGCATCAAGATTGTATTCATGAGAAAGTGGATGCCAGAAGAAGGTAAAATTCCTATATTCCTCAGTGCCCGATAATAGTCGACTTTTAGTAGCTGCGAGGTAGGTTTCATTCTACATCTAGATATGAAGGACCATTAAAGACCATAATAGGCTGATCCGGGAGGAAAATATAAGCATCGCTGGAGGGAAAGTGGCTATCCCTTGAAACCCCACTCAGAGAATAATACTTTTACAGAATCCCGTCTATGGTTTCCGACCTCATAGAGAGCTCCGGTAGGGGCTATGCGCTTGAAACTTTGATGTTCGGTGGGGCATCACCGCCTGATATCCTCGCAGAAAGGGCGAGGGTAGCGTTTCCCAGTGCGACCATGTGTGTCATATTGCGCTTTTAAAAGTTGAGGCTAGCCAGCTCAATTGGACTGTTTCCGAAACAGGAGCCAGGGCTATGGTTTGACAGAGACGAACAGCGTTGCTGTTAGTGTAGGTCAGTGCCATCATTAGCTGCCTAGAGCTCATGGAACAAATTTTTATGATGTAGCGGGAGGCGATTATATCTCACGCCCTTCGAGCTGGTCAGTGTTAAAGTGCTTTCAGGAAGCTAATCTTTTCACACATTTTGTTCCAATTTAGTGGTAGACCAACTCTTGTTAATGATATTGTCATTGTGTCTGGAGACTTGGTTGTACCACCCGGTACTGTTGGAGAAGTGTGGTTGAGGGGACCGAACGTCATGAAAGGGTATTGGAATGATACAGGTACCGTCCCTGAAATTATCCCCCATGCCGGGCCTGACGTTGATTGGTAACAGATGCTACTGAAAAGGTTATTATTTCCGTTGAGTTTCTTTCAGCCTTGGTAATTTAAGGGCACCATCATGCTAGGCGTTAACGAAAGACGGGTGGTTGAGAACGGGTGACCTTGGCGTCCTTGACGAGGAAGGTTTTCTCTATATTCGAGGCAGGAGTGAGTGGTGGCCTGTTACATATTCTTGGATACTAACAATTTTCCAGTCAAGGACATTATAATACGCGGCGCAGAAAATATTGTTAGCTCTGTCACAACTTCCACTTAGGAACCAGGATCTGATATCTGGCAGGATTCTGTATCTGTCGAAAATGCACTTTATGCAGAACAACGTGTTTCAGAAGCTGCTGCTGTTGGAGTCCCCCACGAACGATTGGGGGAGGTGGTAGCTGCCGTGGTTTATGTAAAGCCAGAAAACCGCAGTCAGGTAAATGAGGCATCCCTCATAGCCATGGCTAGCAAAAGGTACGAGTTCAGAGGTTACTTGTTCAAACAAATTTTTCAAGTTTTCGTATTCAGTTTACCAAAGTATGCAGTCCCAGTTATGATCATATTTTTGGACGAACCATTCGGTAAGCGCACCTTTTCCGGTTGAACTGGGCTTGAACTACAAACTATTCCATAGAACGCACACCATCTGGCAAGGTTCTCAAAAAAGACTTACGTGCGTTAGCCCGAAAGGCGTGGTCTACGAGGAATAAAGAAATTTCTTCCAAATTATGATACCTGTCAGAAAATGTTCTGTGTGACATATTGCGTATTGTATTGATATATGGCTTGACACAAGTGAATAGAAGTTTATAGAATGCTGTATTATTTTAGTTAATTCGACCTTGGGTATGATGCGACAAGGCTGGACAAGTTTTTGGTTTCGGCCAATATCGGGGGACCGCGTAGCAACATAAATTTTTCGGATGAGTTACGGTTAATGTTGTGCGTGCGGGGCAGCCAATGTCTTACAAAAGGACCTGGGTCAGTCGCCTCCTACTTACCTTGCATATGACGTTAATTGATTGCCAATAACGTGTTGACCTGTATTTGGCAATATTGGAACTGATCAACACCCAGTCTGGTCAGTTCAGCTCCGTGACCACACTGTCTTTAATCCCGAGTCAAGTACCGATAACGACACTGATGGTATCGTAACGAAATGGATCGCTCTATCTCAACTACTTTCAATGATTCCTTGAGCCCAAAGCCTGGATCCGTCTCGGGTCCATTCCCATACCAAACGAGGTTGCTTGAACGTACGGCTTCCAAAGGCGGAGGAAGCTCTCTCTCACGGAGTAATTCACAAACAAGCATTCTCACCAATCCTACGGGGTCTTCTATCTCTTCTCAGAACACAAGGAGGTGGACACCCTCGCATCGCGTGACCAACAGCTTGGATGCAGTTCGGGGTAAATGGGAAGAGCGTACGCGAGAGACGGCTTTGGAGGACCACCAAACGGTGGCATCGATACTCGAAGAACCAATAAGTCGGACGAGGGCTGGGACAAGTAGTAGTCTGTCTATGGGAGCTCAGGTTCCTTCACCAGCATCCTCTGATTATCGGTCGACAGCTTCGCCTTCCACATTCACTGCAAGGACTCCTGCTGGGCTTAAACGGCGTACACTACCAGCGCCAATTATCGCATCTCCGCTTTCCCCAAATACGACTGGAATATCTGTTGAAGCAGATTCACATATTCTATCCACTGGTCCATCCCATCGAATACATCTACCCTCTTCTACATCAACTTATCTACACTCTTCATTAAGCCAAGGTGTATCCAGTGATAGCCCCCTTGCTTCGAAGGCGCATACCACTCATTTCCCTCGATCTCAACGATCCAATACCTTGAATTCCTATGACTGGGCTGGGTCTCCAAAGGACTTGGACACACAAACTGAGTTATTGCCGAAGGAGGTTTCGAGATCATCTTATGACACACTTTCCGGTTCGTCGACTACCAGACGAAGACCAACATCAATGTATAGTTCACAAACACAGGCCCCCCCTTCTCCAGACAAGATCAGTCGTCGTCCGCTATCAAGTTCAGGATTTCCTCCATCACCATCCGATAAATATACAAATTCCAGCCTTCAACAAGCTTCCGTTGCACTGCCTACATCTGTTATGTCGCCTACGCCTTATCGGAGCTCTTACATGTCCAGCAAAAAATCATCGACATATGGGGATAATCTTATCACTGGGCGCAGGCTTGGGCGGCATCTGCCTCGCATAGCAAGTGGTGATGGAGAGGATAGTTGGGAAGAGGGGAGGCGGCCTCGACAGGAAGCTCGAGACCGGCAGCTCCGTGATAGAAATGTAGACCTTCAACTATCAGCAGAGACATCCCGAACGCAGGAGCTCGTTCTGGCAGGAGTTCCTAACACCGACGACGTCGCTGGGCTACCTGGTAGATTGCAACTCAAAGCCCCTAGTGCTCCCTCTTCGCCTTTGCCTTCATCTGTACGCCTCTGGGCGGATACACAACGCCATCTTATACACGCTTATGAGTATCTTTGTCATGTTGGTGAGGCTCAGCAATGGATAGAAGGTTGCCTTGGAGAGGAGCTTGAATTTGGTGTAGTAGAATTGGAGGATGGGTTGCGAAATGGCGTTGTACTAGCTAAGCTTGTTCGTGCGTTTCAAGGCGAGGGTGCCGTGAGGAAGATATATGACGTGAGTTAAAGGTGTCTTGTGAACATGACCCACTCATGCGATCCCTTTCAGGCACCCAAATTGGATTTTCGTCATTCTGACAATATCAATGCCTTCTTTAACTATGTCCGTCAAGTTGGACTTCCTGAAGTGAGACAGTCTTTGGTTTCCTTTTGTACCCGATAGTACAACTCTCAAATATTTTCAGGGATTTATTTTCGAACTCACGGATTTATACGAGAAGAAAAACCTGCCCAAGGTTATCTATTGCATTCATGCCCTAAGGTGTGTCCTAATATTCAAGAGTTTCGTACGCGCGCGTTATACTTACTTTTCTTGTCAGTCATCTCCTTGCTCGCAGAGGCATGGCGGAGCGCATCGGAAATTTGCTAGGGCATCTTCAGTTTTCGGATGACCAATTACAAAGGACTCAGAAAGGCCTGAAGGATGCAGGTGTCACGATGCCTAATTTTGGGAACGTTGGACGCGAATTAGCGAAGGAAATTAACGAAGAATTAGAAGTGGAGACTGAAACTGAGGAAGAGTGTGAGTGTCAATAAAATTTGCAAGTTTAGTTATAAAATAATATTGTTGTTAGGTCGAGATCGACTCCTACTAGAAAACAAGACATCCATCATTGCGGTGCAAGCCCTTGCACATGGTTTTCTCACACGTCGGGCTCAAGCAACTCTACAGGGCCGTATACGTCTTACAGAACGTCACACGCCCAGATTACAAGCTCGGTGTCGGGGATTTCTGATCCGTCAAGGCTTACAACAGACCCGTCAGATAATAGCGCATTTGACCCCATGGGCTGTGTCACTACAGGCTATTGCCCGCGGAATTACTGTTCGCAGGGAATGGCGTTTACACCTTCGTCGAATGCGAACAGCGTCAAATGAGGTTGTTAAAATTCAGGCGCAGGTACGGGGAATCTTACAGCGGCGCCGGTTTTCCCGCTTGTTGCGTGCCTTGAAGATGAGTTCTTTATCTGTGACGAAGTTGCAAGCCGTTGCTCGCGCGCACCTGATACGAAGTGCTCGTATCAAACTCTCGAATACTTTTACCGAATACTTCGTCGATAACGCTATAACTGCTGCACAAGCGCGCGCCCGGGGCGTCTTGGCTCGAAGACAGCTCACCTACGGTGTGGTGCGCCTCCGAAAATATACTTCTACCTTTGTTGCTTTGCAAGGACATTGTCGTGGCATCCTCATGCGTCGACGGTTACGGAGCCAATTAGCCAAATTTGAAGACAATGCTGCTGTGGTAGTTCGCATTCAAGCAGCTACTCGCACGTATCTCGCTAGAAAGAGATTGCTCTTGCTTATCCGTGGACTGCGAAAAGCCTCACCCATACTTGTGGGACTCCAAGCTCGTGCACGCGCGAAGCTAGCACGTCAGAAACATCACAATATCAACAAAGCCCTGTCAGAGACGAAGACCGTCGTTTCCATAGGAGGTTTTCAAGCGGCTGCTCGAGCAGCTTTGGTCCGCAATCGGCGCCGGGAACTCCTCAGAACCTTGGGCCTCTCTATGCCCGACGTCCTCGGACTGCAAACCGTGGCGCGCGGGGAACTACTACGTCGAGATTTCCTCGCTTGGCGTGATCACCTACACAGGTCTCATCCTATCGCAACGCTACTACAAGCATTGCTTCGGGGAACACTGTTACGCCAGTCGTTTCACGCCAAGACGCAGTACTATCGTGCCAATCTTAGCAAAGTCGTCAAGATACAGTCATTATTTCGTGCAAAAGAAATGCGCGAACAATACAGACAATTAACCTTGGGAAAGAACGTATCTGTTGGGACCATCAAGAACTTCGTTCATCTTCTAGACGATTCAGAGGCTGATTTCCAGGAAGAAATTAAGGTTGAGAGACTCCGGAAAAAGGTCGTTGAAAATATCAGAGGAAATCAAGTATTGGAAAATAATGTCAGCGACCTAGCTATCAGGATCGGCCTTATTGTTGAGAACGTCAAGAGTTTTGAGGAAGTAGCCAAATCGAGAAAGCACGGCGCGGATAATACCGCTGCACATGCAGCCAGAGTGTCCCTTCTTGCCGCCCACGGTGACCCCTTCTCAGGACCGACTACTCTTGACCAGTCTGCCAGGCGCAAACTGGAGCTATATCAACAGCTTTTTTATCTGCTTCAAACTCGAGGCGAATATCTGAGCCGACTTTTTATCGAATTGTCAGCAAGCGATACCCCAGAGAATAATCGACACTTCACGGAAAGGGTAGTTCTGACATTGTTTGGGTATGGTCAGGATCACAGAGAGGATTACTTACTGTTGAAACTGTTTCAGGTGAGCTTACAAGACTTAAACCATGTTTATTACTATCGTTGACTTGTTTGAAATGTTTGTAGCATGCTATTCGTGAAGAGATCAGCTCAGCAGCATCTCCTGACGAAATTATATTTGGTCACCCAATGTATATCAACATTGCCGTGCATTATATCCGTCCAAAGCAAAGAATTTATGCACGTGAAGCCTTCCAAACGATCATCCGGGAAGTGGTAGACGCCAAGGAACTTGATCTCGAAGCGGACCCCTCTGTGGTATGACACTGATATATTTATTGTGCAAGCCTAATCTAACGCCGGTTCGGACAGATTCACAAAACTAGAATTGACCTGGAGGAACTCAGATTAGGTGTTACTAGCACGAAACCAAAGGAGCTAACTTTCCGTGAAGCCTTGAAAGATCCAGACACACGCCCCATTTATATTCGTCGTCAGTCCTCTAAAACTCGCCCTTGAAGATAAATTTAAGAACAAGATCAGATCTTCAGGTTCTCCAGTTGTGGACAGAAGCTTTTCTATCTGCTATCATACAATCGCTCAAGAAAATGCCGTACAATATGAGATACCTCGCCCGAGAGACGCTCGCCCATCTTAAGGTATATGACTCCATCAAATACCATTGACATAATCTCATACAGGATCATAGGACAGGTTCCCGAATGCTCCAGAGGAGGTCTACGCGACGTGTATAGCAAGAATCGTCTATTATCGATACATCAATCCTGCAATTATGTGAGACAATTCCAAACACAAATACTCTTTTAAGGCATTTACCAGGCCTAGTGCCCCCGAGGTATTTGACATTGTAACAAAGACCATCGCCGACGCATCCCGGATGAATTTGGCGCAGATATCCATGATACTTACCCAGATCACCAGTGGTTCCGAATTTGACGACGATAAGCCTATATATGTTCCAATCAACGACTTTGTAAGAAAAGCAATTTCCGAAATTTCTGTGTGGTTGATTGAAGGTAGGGAGGTTTACACTATTCATATCCCGCCTATTTTCATTGATAAATCATCATAGTTGCAAATGTGCCCGACGCCGAGACACAATTCCATGCCCATGAGTTCCTGGACGCTACCGTCCAACCCAAGCCAATATACATATCCCCAAATGAGATTTACACTATACATCGACTGCTTTCTCAGCACCAAGATAAACTTGTGCGTGATATTCTCAATCTAAACCTGGTCACTTAGTTTATTGTATCTAGGCTCCGAAACATGATGACACGCTGAGGGTGATTTTGGCTGAACTTGACGGTGTTCCAAACCTGGGCAACGATGCACTGAAGGATGCCCGTGACACCGCCATCACACTGGAGCTCACAAATCGCTTCGCCCACGTTCGAGGTGAGCTATACATCGCATATATAATTCTTGCGTGTTCATCAATAATGTAGATCCACATGCGGAGGAGAAAACATTGTGGGTCCAAGCGAAGCGTGGGGTACTCGCCATCCTTCGGGTACAGCCTGCCCAAGACCTGTTGGAGTCCCTGATGCGACCTGTCACCGAGGAAGATGAACTGAATTGGGAGGAAATGCTAGAGGCGGAAACGGAGAACGAACAAGCCAGGCAAATTCCTCGTCGACAGCCGTCTGCAGCCGCGACAGAGTCAGTTTATCGCCTCGAGGATATTCGATCGTACGTTTCTATGATCCCTACGCTTCAACGCTTTTCTAATGTGGCAATAGATTGAAGTTCGCCGCTGTCAAGGCTCTCGCTATCTCTAATCTTCTAGACTTGGAAAAGCAGGGGAAGATCACTCGCGATGATGGATTCCAGGGAATTCTTAATGCGATCGCAGGCGACGTACGTAGTAAGCACAGGAAACGACTTCAACGACAACAGGTGATGGAAAGCATGAACGATGCTCTGCGTCACCTAGCGGAGCGGAAGAGGTACTTTGAAGAACAAATTAATAGTTACAACGACTACATTGAAGCTGGCCTAAGCACAATGCAAAGAGGAAAAGGGTCCGGTTTTTACGTCCTTAATTATACCGTTGTCTCACTGCGTAATCACAGGAAAAAACGATTTGTCCTTCCTTTCACCAAGCAATATTTCCATCTCCGAGATCTACAGAAATCGGGTCAAAATCCACAATTTGGCTCTTACCTCTACACAGCCAGAGACTTGTACGACAAAGGGATCCTGTTATCGATTGACAAATTCTCGCCACGCCAGTTCGACAAAATCCTACTCACGATGTCATCAAATACGGCCGGGGTTTTTACCCTGTTGCTGGACACAACTATGTCAGGCGTCACAAGCCGAATTGCCTCCGAAGATGTCCTAATGGAAGATCTATTGAAGGCAAAGTACGAGAAACGACCGTCACTTTCTTTATTCAACGGGAAGGTCAAAGTCAATTTTGAACTTTTTCTCTACCAGATAAATAAGAAGTGCGTAGTCAGTCAGCTCGCGACCTAAACCTGCTCTAATGGATAATGTAGATTCTATGTTTGATCTTGGATTGCCATCCCCGCTATGGACTTTCACATATTCCGCTCAAATATTCTTCACCGCACAGCCGGATTCAATGTATCCTAACCATCTTCATGTAAAGTTCGACTTATTCCTATAGAAGTCTTTATATTGGGCCAATTACTTGATGACCTTACGTCTCCATTACCGCAGACAGAGGTCAGAGCGTGTACATGAATTCAGGGTGGCGATCCCCAATTGGAGCACGAGTCTTTCCAGAATCCCACAATCTCTTATATGCATCAAGATTGCCTTGCCTGCGTCCTTCTCTTCGAGCTTTGTTTTCCCAAAGACAATAGGAACTACATCGGTACTTCAGTTAATCCTGATGTACCTCTTCAAAACGTGGCATACATACACATTTAGGCCTATAAGCGTCCAAGAGAATACGGTGAACGCTAGAACGATACTGTGTCCGCGAATGTATTTCGGTGCTTGGTCTACATTTGATGGGTTTGACAATCGTATCCAATAATTTCACGATCAGAACGCACCTTGCGTGTATGCGAAAGTGGCAATAAACCCACTGTTTTCGTCAGTAAGGGCTACAACAGACCTTTAAAAAACATACCCCGTATTGGCTATAGCAAGTTGCAAAGCCGTCGTAGTTGCTTTTTTGTAATGGCCGTTACTATTATTCGGAAGGATTGATCTATGTGGCGTACAAGTCTGTTAAGTGAACCCCAGATATGCATTGGGAAACATACAGAATGCATGGCCCTGATGGATATCTGCAGAACCCTAAAATATATCATGATACCATTGGAACAAGTAGTCGTCAACTAACACGCCGGCCGCCATGAAGAACACAGCGATATATCTGGTGCCATTGGTCTGGGCGGTAATTGCGATTATATATCCTAAGCACCTGTCAGATCGCGTACAAAACTGTGGGTACTGCATTACCAATCATCGTCAGAGGCAGGCAGATCAGAATAAACGGTCCCCGCCATTTCAAGCGATCACTGAGAATTGCCACAATAACTAATAATATGTAACTAGAAAATCCACTATTCCTGATATTGCGACCTGAGACTCACCTGTTAGGACGACTGCGGGAACATATGGTGGCACTGCGAGGATGAGAGGTGAGATAAGCAAAGGGCCAATAACGAGCGAACCTGTGTGTAATTGAGCAGCCCCCCCTTTGTACCCAAGTCCTGATACAATAGTTGGCCTTGTGTGGTGACTCAGCGACTCCCGTTGAACGTAGAGGGAAGATTTAAAAACCCACAAAAACAGAGAGTACGAGTATAGACTAACAACAAGCCCACAGTAAGCTATACCTGTCAGCCACGTTTGAATATCAGTAAAACCTATAATTAGAATATCGACTTTCTAGTTTTAATGACTTTTACAAAGCACTTACCTCTTATCACTTCCCCCCATTCGAATTGTTCCTCCTTGTCAGTCAGTACGGGACTAGCCGCTACAGGCGACACCGATCCCGTGTCCTCTACGTGATGTTCACTGTCCTTTTCGCCGCCTTCAGGAGAACTAGACTTCTGTGGAGCGGCCTGGGGGTTGCCTGATTCGCCCGTGGTAGTTAAGTCGGCTCGGAAACGACGAACTAAAATTCCAATGTCATATTCTGGGAGTGGCACTCTGTGGGGAATTAACTTACTTGCAAATGTCCTCTCTTCTGCTGAGAGGAACTTAGCAGTTGATATGTCTGCTGGCAAGACCCAAGCTGCAATAAGGCTAGCAACAATAGTGGCAAGGCCTTCCAGAATCTGTATAAAGAAGCGTTTGAATTCGACTATGTAGGCTACCGCCTGAGCAACATACAAAAATCCATCGCCAACCTGCAAGACCGCCTACGCCGTCCATTTTAATTATGGCAGTCGCGAGAAGTCCTAAAATCGCATAAATTAAAAAGTGATTATGGGAAAGTAAGTGTGGCTCCTCACCTCCAAAAGCACCAGAAAGGGAGGCTGATCAAATAAACGGAAAACACAAGCAGTGTAGCCCAGCGGCAAATGACGTACCGGAAGCATAGAAAATGCCAACACTGGGTCACGTTAGGCGCCTGCAACCATGAATATAAGCAAGCTTACCGTAGTTGGAGTTCGTGCCGTTTGTAAATTGTGCTCAAGTATAAGATCTAGGGAAATTTCCATCCACAAAAGTGTCTATACGTCGTACAGTTTCAGTCCTTACCATTCCCGGAAGTAACCCTCCTTCACAGAACCCGAGGCATAACCGTATTGCGACGAGGCCCCCAAAATTATGTACCTTGCAGTTATGAGGTTAAACCAGGTGTGTATATGGTTAGATCATGAACAAAGCAGACCAGAGCGGTTAAGGTCGTGACGATTCCCCAGACAAAGACTAAGAGCGGGATCCATCGCTACAGCATTAATAATGAAAAATAGGGATTTTCTGGCATTATTGTAGTTTGACACGGAACATACGTTTGGTTTCATCTTCTTGAGTACGATATTTGACGGGACTTCCACGATGAGGTATCTTGATATGTGTTGTTAGGTGCTTGTTATTGGTATTTAGGGGAGTACATTACGTGACATAGAAGACTGTATGGTACATCAAGTCTGCTCACAGAGTGATGGACGGAAAGGTTCTTACCTGCAAGGGCTGTGTTGAATTGATTTCCACGGAGGTGGGCATCGCGCTCCAGGCCAGCAATTCTAGCATTATATTTAAGGCCTTTATGGCATGCTCGCTACTGAGGATCATACCTAGCGTTTCCAACGTTGCTCCTATCGATGAAGTTGGCCAACCACAGCTAGAGTTGGAATTTCAGGAACGCTAGAAGGTGGAAGCGAAGCAAAGGTACGTACAAGAGCTAAAGGCGGCAAAATATGGCAATCCAGTTTCAATAGGACCCGTTTTGTCATGATACGGTCGTATTCGTTCTGTAAAGACATGGTGGCAGGTTGGAAAAGAACAGATTTCCTGGGATGGGAAAGAGCTTGAGACCTGTGGGTTTTTGATGAGTCGTGCTAGTGCCAACTTCCGATGGAGTATAGCATAGTAAGCAGTTGAAACAGATGATCCGAACTATACGGGGAAGCTATGTTAATATCTTCCCCGCATCTGGCACTTTCTGACGTGGGGTGAGACCATGATATAACATGTAGATAGGGATACTAGTGAAAGTACCACTCCTAGCCACTAGGTCACCGTGAATCCAGTACAGGTGTTTAGTAGGAGTCTTGCGCTGAGCTGTGATGGATTCGCGACATAAATCCTGTTTTACTTATGGTTATTTCTGGTTTATGGTATAGACGGTCCAATCGTTGGGAATATGTGGTCAACATTGGGAGAGAAAAAATGATGATTGCGGCCGCTGGGATTAAAATAAGGTATTGTTCTTCCCAGGCACTGCCACAAACAGTGTTCAAGTCCTTTCAGAAATGTCGGCTGTCCCATTCGCACTCATGAACGCCCCACCACTGCCGCCCGGCTGGTCGGAACATGCTGGTATGTCCGTTATGGGTCTTTTGTTCGCCTCATTCTATGATCCTCTGATAGGACCCAGTGGTCAAATCTATTACTATAATACTCAAACACACGAATCCACGTATGTCCGGCCGATACCCGCATTTCCTATAATGCCCACCACACAATCAGACCTTCCTAAGAAGAAGAAAAAAGAGAGACCTATTGTGAAAACGCCGATAGTAGGAACAGACTGGATACGTGTGAAGACAACAGAAGGGAACATATTTTATTTTCACAAAGTCAAGAAGGAGAGCACATGGACAGTGCCCGAAGAGATAAAAGGTGCTGTCGAAGCCTTAGAAAGGAATGAGCGGGGAAAGGTGGGAAGGGCTGCTCAGGCTCTCGTTGACAAAGCTGCCGAAGATACACGACGCGGAGAGCATGAACGTTTATTGGAAACTGAGAGAATACAGGGTGAGGTACAAGAGATGGTCAAACGAAAAGCGGAGGACATCCTTCCGATTGATGAGCTTGTTATTACAAAGAAATCGAGAATCGAGGAGAGTGAGGATAATGCACGGGGTGATGAAAGCGATGAGAGTGTAGAAGAGGAGTGGCAGATTGAAGCGGCTGCTCAACTTGCTGCAGAAGCGGAGGCAGAGGAGAAGAGATTAGAAGAAGAGTTTGAACGCGGGAGAAAGGAAGCGGAGGATGAGATGAAACGGTTGCAAGCCACCCAACTTCACATGCCTGAACGAGTGGATTTGTCCCTTGATGAAGCAAAGGCTCTTTTCAAAGTATGTGCCAAAAAGTGTGGATATATACTCATTCTTAGTGATTGGGTTATAGACACTGTTAAGGGAGAAGAATATCAACCCTCTTCACCCTTGGGACACGTCTCTACCACAGTTCATATCCGACCCAAGATATGTTTTGTTGCCGTCAGTTTCCGTGCGACGCGAGGCCTTTGACGAATATTGTCGTGATCGTGCCCGAGAATTGCGACAGTCTGCGGTGAAAAAAGAAAGAGATGCAGCAAACCCCAGAGAGGAGTTTGATCGTCTCCTCAAAGGCGAAGTCCAGAGTACAAGATCGACCTGGACGGAGTTTCGCAGGGCGTGGAAAAAAGATCGGCGATTCTATAGTTGGGGAAGGGATGATCGGGAGAGAGAAAGACGATTCAGGGAGCATGTCAAAGAGCTTGGTGAAAGTCGGTTCGACTGACCCTATTTCTGTTCTTTCTTTCACCTCCTCTATTCAGAAAAACGCGCCATGGCCCAAAAAGTTGAACTTGAATTTTTCGCACTCTTGCGGGAACAGACGATTGTGGAGGGTACGACATGGACAGATGTGTGTTTTACCGTCAGGGTTCTTGGAAATAATTGCCCAAGACTCATACCATCTAGGTCAAGCGAGCCCTGTACACTGACCCGCGTTATGATGCTGTGGGTTCATCTTCGCTCCGCGAAGAGCTTTACAACACCTTTTTGAAAGGCAACCAATTTAGTCAGCCTGCGCATACACCCATCGACCAGAACAATGGTATCAAAAACAAAGAACATGATGACGCACAAAAGCAGCGGAAACGGAAAGAGAAAATTGAGCGGGCCGTAAAGGAGAGGGAGGATAAGGTAAAAGCTGAGCTCAAACAGGTGGACCTTGACGTCGGGCGTTCAAGACGGGGTATTCACAAGGAAGAAGGGGAGCGAGATTTCAAGTGCGCCACTCGTATTTCCTTTGTTCAGGCTAGTTTCGTGGCGCTCACCGGGTGATCTCTACGTCATAGGAGTTTACTTACTGATGCTGTGCGGGATCCCCAGGTACGAGCATTAGCACTAGACGGACAGTGACTTATCAATTATGAACACGCAGATAACCTGGGATACAGCTCTTCCGCAACTCAACACCGACCCACGACTCAGGAATTCTCCGCTGCCTTTAAATCAACAATTGCATCTATTTCATACGCATGTTGAACACCTTCGGTCCAAGCACTTGAACAACCTCCACTCACTCTTTGAGACACTTGCCCCTACGCTTGCGAAAACCTTCGGTAGTTTACCTCTATCTTCATTGGTTTCGTCGGTGCCTGCCACCAGACTTGGATTTGACGTTGAGGCCCTCGAACACGAGTTTGAGAAATGGCAGCGTGAACGTTCTCACAATTGTAGAAATGCGTTCAACGAGATGCTGACTGAAAATTCATTTGTGGAATTCTGGGGTCGACTGGGTAAACTTGGAGGTGAAGGTGTAGAGGGTGGCGTCAAAGCAGATGAAATGGAGGACGATGAAGGGGAAGGTGGTGGCGGGAAGGTTGATATGAAGGCTCTCGCCAAAAATGTGGATGTGAGAGAAGTCGTGAACGTATTGAGAGTGAGTCTGGAGTAATTTCACTCGCTGTGACAATAACTGATGGAACCTAAGAACGATAAACGGTACATCACGTTCGATCATGTTCCAGACCAGCGAGAACGGTGGATTCGGGTGTGTAATGTTTCTTCGATCTGGTCATGGTACTCTCATTGCTGATCTTTCTGAAAGGAGTACTTGTCCAACTTGTCCGCTCCGAGGCTGTCCGTACATCTTCCACCACATGCATCCTCGTAATTGGCACCATTTAATACGCCTTATGTATTTCGAAATATCTTTTGGCTATTTTGATTTTGCGCTGAACTTCCTAAAAAAAAAATGATGCCAGCAGGGGTGCGGTGACGATGTTTGTGGCATCGATATGTACTCTGTCGAAAGTCTGGCTCAGACTCCAGTAACGGTGTTGGTGGTCGATGATAAATGGGGATGGGCAATTCCTATGTGTAACCTGGGCCTGGTGTCCTACGTTAAAAAGCTTTACCGGAAGCCGTTTCCCTCACTTTGCGAGTTTATGCGATCCTCAGGCTGTCATTGGATTACCGTAACGAAAAGCGGATGGTCATGGGACTAACAAAACCGAAGCGTGTGATCGAGGTTGTTTGTCGTGGTTGGTAGCAAAGTTGTACGTGACAACCATGCATATCACATGACGGGAATCAGCCACGAGGCCGAGCCGCGTTTAACCTGAGAAAATGACACGAAATCGACACGTCAGTACGAGAAGTTGAAGGAATTCATATATAGCACATTCTCTATCAACGCTTGTTAGCATATCAGGCTATCGGCCTTTTGTCAGTGCAAACTGTGCTGAAATGCGATTCCTCCGCACCCTCGTTTACATCTCACTAACCCTCTTTTCTTCGCATGCTCTTGCTGAGGATGCAGATCCGTCGGGTGTCCCCAAAGTGAAGCATCAGTATCAGGCATGTTATTCCTTGCACCAGACCGAAAATGAGCTGACGCAAATCACAGAGTGATGTCGCGCGCATGCGCAAGATCGTCATCAACAGGTCAGTGAAAACCTTATGGTCATTGACGGGACTATTACTTATACGGTACCACATAGTCTTTACTCACATCAGTCAGTCGTGCCGTGCCCTATAACCCCACTCAGAACCCAATCATTAACAGGGAAATATTCATCCGAGAACTTGTCTCAAACGCGAATGACGCAATTGAAAAGTTACGCTTGACCGCATTGACAGATAAAGGTGTATGGGACGGGAACCCGCTCAATATCACAATTAAGGCAGTGAAGAATGAGGATGGTAAAGGAGGTCACATAATTATCGCTGGTACGTATGTACTTTGAACATAAGCCACATGATAGTAATTCTTTCGCAGACACGGGTATCGGGATGTCACCTGAAGAGTTGGCGACAAATTTGGTATGTCCCTGCGGGCCATCTTTCGCCAACTTCGTGCTCAACTATATGGTCTTCAGGGGACATTGGCCAAATCAGGCACCTCTGATTTCCTAGCAAGGGCTGAAAGTCAGGATGGCACAGGCAACGGAAATCTCATCGGCGCGTTCGGTCTGGGTTTTTACAGCAGTTTCCTCGTTGCGGATCACGTTACTGTCGCGTCTATCCCCCCCAAAACAGCGAAAAACCCCGAACCCATTCAACACGTGTTCAGCTCAGCCGCTGACGACACAACTTTTGAGGTCTTCCCCGACCCCCGGGGCAACTCTCTTGAACGGGGTACAGAAATTACGCTCTACTTGAAAGAAGATGCTCTGGAGTACCTTGAGGAAGCCAAAATCCAGGAATTGGTGTATGCTCTGATTTTCTGAAAGTTTGTATCATCCTGACATGAGGGGATAGTAACAAGCATTCTTCATACTCGTCTTCGTTTCCAATCTATCTATATACGACAAGAACAGAAGAAGTTCCCGACGATGATGTGGAAGAGATCGTTCCCAAAACTTCGGAGGAGTCCACAACAACAGACGGAACCGAGCCTTCCGAAACGCCAGCGGAGAAGGATGAGGACGAAGCTGTTGTAGAGGATGTTCCGAGTGATGAAGACAAACAACCCGGGGAACCACCTGCACCCAAAGTGAAATCGATCACGATCAACGAATGGTCCCAGCTGAATGCTCAACCTCCTCTCTGGACTCGGTCCGTCAAAATCAAGTTCCTGGTGCATATTTCTTGCTAAATTTTGTTTCCAGTGACCCCAAGAATGTTACTGATGGTAGGTGACGCTATCTGAGAACGAGCAACCCAACTAAATCGACGGAACAGAGGAATACTCATTGTTTTACAATGCATTCTTCAAAGATTTTACCAAACCACTAGCATGGCATCATTTCTCAGGCGATTCTGGATCTGGGGTTTCCTTCAAGGCTATCTTGTATTTGCCCGCGAAGTTGTGAGTGATGTGTCCTCGCTCGCTGAATGTAGCTTCATCTCCCGTTAAAAAGAGCGGAAGAATACTGGCAGCAACCACTATCTTATTTATCGACAGACATCAAGTTAATGGTTAAGCGCGTCTTTATCACTTCGGACCTCGGAGAGAATGGTCTGCCCAAGTGGGCCAGTTGGGCCAGAGTGGTAGTCGATGGTAATTGAAAAATACTATTGCTCTTCAGGTGCTGATATAAACTTGAAGCTGATGACTTGCCTTTGAACGTATCACGGGAGACACTTCAATCGAATCGCTTCCTGAAGCAGCTCAAAGGAATCATCATGAAACGCCTGATTCAATTGTTTACCAAAATTGCGGAAGAAGACGAGGACAAATTTAAGGAAATCCAAGAGACATACGGTTCCATCTTCAAACTTGGTGCTGTTGAAGATATCAAGAACCGCGAAAAACTTGCATCCCTGGCTCGCTTTTCTACGACCCAGAGAAATGATACGTCCTTCGACCAGGTATGTGCACCGTCTTTACCTTTCGCTCATACATTGACGTTCTTTTATAGTATATAGAAAACAAGAAGAAGGGTCAAAAACAGGTACATGTTATCCATATGTATCTCGATTTGTTTATCAAGGCTGCCCAGATTTTTTACCTAGCCGAAATTGGCAAGAAACCAGAAGATCTTGCCCAAAGTATCTTCGTGGAGAAACTTCATGCTCGAGGATATGAGGTCTTCCTAATGACTGAGCCGTTAGATGAAATCTTACTTGGGCATCTTCGCCAATGGAAGTACGTGGAGACGCAGCCGCTACCAAAAAATCTGACTTATAATGTGTATGAAAGGAACATGCCCTTCCAAGACGTCGCAAAGGCGGGACTCAAATTTGGAGATGAGGGTGTGTGACCTTCACAACGAGAATTTTTCGTGTGGTAAAAAACCTAATCTGACGATAGAGCTGGACCCGGAAGAAGAAAAGGAGCAACAAAAGGCTATGGAAGAGAAATACAAGCCTCTCATTGACTGGCTAAAGGTTGAAGCCAAGGACGCTGTCCGGGATGGTACGTCATCCTATATTCCTTCACGTTATGGCTCATTATGTGATTACAGTTAAAATCTCGAATCGACTTGTTCAGAGTCCATGTGCTATCGTTGCTGAGGCGGGCGGATACACTGCCAATGTTCAGAAGATGATGAGTACGCTCTTCTAATCGTCAGAGGGAGGATCATCATCAAACTGCTCACGCCTCTTCAGGTGCATCGAACGCAAAAGGAAATCGTGGAGGAATAATGCATGAATATGCTATGAAAGCAAAAGTCTTAGAAATTAATCCTCGTTCACCGTTGATTGAAGGCCTTCTCCGGCGAGTCGAGGATCTCCCCACTGAGGACGAAAAGGATGTTGAAGCTGAAGCTGAGCTCAAGGAAGTCGCATCAATTTTGATTGATGGGGCACTTGTGCGGTCGGGATTCGAGGTTCCCGATAGTAACAGGCATGTTTTTACCGACCCGTATCGTAAGCCTAACTTAGAATTTTGTTAGATTCTTTTCTCGCGTTGATCGGGTTTTGAGGCGCTCATTGGGCGTGTCAGAAACTGCTCCCACGGATACCACTGTAAAACCTGCTCCCCCTGTGGACCCAGAATTGCCGACGGAAGAGGAACAGCAGATGCCGTACTTCAACGAAGAGGAGGATGACGGCAAAGCGAAAGTCGTCGTCCCAGACCACTTGAAAGACGACGTGAGTCGTGTCGCGTAATTAATCAAGAAGATTACCTACTTTTCTTCACAGGTGTCAATTGAGATAGAAGAGATCGATGATGACGGGAATGTGGTGGAACATGACGAACTCTAACACTTTCACTGTCGCCAGTAATTTAGTCTATTGTGTACTTAGGTGCTCTTGCCAAATGCTACAGGTATTGCTATGGAACCAACTTGTGACTTATACTTATAATCATTACTTATTAAATATTACCAAATACTTTCACTAAGTCGGTCGAGATCGTCAAGTTTCGTCAAGTTAAATTGTTACTTACAGACGTTCTCGTACTTGACTTCCCATCCAATATGGCTTCGGGATTCTCGCGACTACAGCTCGCAGCGGCACTACTAGGTATGTGAGCCTCGTTGCTCACTGCAACTTCTTGACCAATGTTTCAACGTTGCAGAATATGACAATGATCCAGGGAACCCTGAGGCACCTCATCGTTCCGCGCATGAGAGTGCGATTTTCGCTCATCTTCGGCGGAATGCCGGGGCACGTATCCCTACTGCTCCGCGAAGTAGCGAATATCTTGACGTGTCGCTCCCCAGTGAAGGTGCTAATGCGGGTCAACGTGGGTCTATTGCCAATACAGTTAGGTCCCGTGCTTCAAGAGGTTCAATCGACGCGTTGAGAAACCCTTTTGGTGCTGATGATCACCTGGAATCTGAGGATGAGGTGGGGGAAGATGCATTAGAGGTTGACTTGGCATCCTGGGGTCTCGATGCTTTCATGCCCAAGGACAAGCCCCCAAGAAACAGTAAGGGGAAGGCGAAAACGATTGACCTGGACCCCCCTCATCCCGTATCTTCTGTACCGTCCCATCGTCCTTTAACCAATAATGACACAATAATAACCTCTCCGAGACGCGCTTTAGGTGCATCAAGGTCAATGAGTGTAGGGGGCAACCTGGAATACTTTGGGATCGAAAAAGCAATCCTGGAAAAGCAGCTTACTCAAAGGACGGACAATCGCAGACGGTCAATTGGGTCACCTCTTGACTTCGCTGGTAGTGAAATGCCCGAGGTCCCTATACAACGACGCCGGGCATCATCTCATACCATCTTCCAGACCTTCACTGCTCAATCTGTTCCTTTCCCTACCACTTCCGTTCGTTCTCCTTCTCCATTAAAAGGAAACGAGGCTTGGCCCACTATTCAAACCGATACCACGTCACATTTTCATGAACGTGTGCTTTCAAGCATGAGCATGGATCCCAAGATGCCACTGCAAGATGAGGGAAGGCCCGCAGGAGATCGTACACGAAAGGTGTCAACTACCACAATGGCAACCATGATGCCGATGGACGATAACCCTTTCGCCCTAAGACCTCCGTCTCGCGCATCTCGGTTCGATCCCAAAGCGGCTGCCCATGCACGAACATTATCTAATGCCTCCTTGGGGTCTCGATTCCTCCTCGACGGTGATCATATGTCCATCGCTACAGGTCACGTCCCAAACGATCAAGAACATCGACGTTCTACCACTTTGGATCTATTGCGACCAAAGGTATTAGTTATGCCCAGCCCTCTGCAGCCACCAGCACCCCTCATGCTTCCGCCTAGCGAAATCGTCAGGGATGGATTTCAGCTGTCCACAGATGGTCCACCACTACCTCCTGGCGCACGCTCAACCCGTCGAACCTCTGCCACGCTATCGACATTACAACCCTTTCCTCCCAATCCTTCGAATTCATTTACTCCCAATCCTTTAATCTCACTTTCATTATCTCAACTGACCTTTCGCAACACTTTACCTACCGGGGGTCAAAGAAACTCAGGATATATGGACGGGAATGGGAATTTACCTCGAGCCTCAGAAGACGGTGATCAAGCTCAATTTGAAGCGCCCGAACCAGAGGATTCTCAGTCCCCGGTCCTATTGGACCCAGATGATTCCAAGACTGGCCGTCCAGCTGGTAAACTTTATGGGAAGAGCTTGATTGACGACCTCGAGAGTCGAAAGGCACAAATGCGGAGTAAACAACGGTACGTTCTCGGGAGGTTTCCTTCTTGCATATAACTCATCTATGAATCAGCGTTTTCACTGGAGACCAAAGACCATCAATGATGGCCCGGGGCTCCCAACAACGCACCAGTACTCTTATAGACCCAGCCACTCTCCAAACACGCCCCATTTCTCAACAGATGGGCTCGTATGGTCCCCAAGGATCTCACCAAGGACTCGGGAGGCGCAATTCAGTTAATGTAAAACCTTTACTGAATTTCGACCAAGATGATAAATTTTCACAACCTAACAAATCTTCTCCTGTCCCAAATAATCGTTCTGTATTCGGAGTCGACACTTTGTGGGAGCGAGAAATGGCGAAATTGAAACAAATTGAATCTAGGGAAAGGCTCGAAGAGGAGGAACGAAAGAAACAAGAAGAAGCGAACGAGTTCAAGAAGGACAAAAGGAACAAGAAGAGAAAAGGAAAATCCAATGTCAACACGGTTGAACAACATCCCACTCTCCCTGCAGGGGAAACGAAAGCCCGGGTTTCGGCAGTACCTCCCACGTTGCCTGACATACACCGAGCACCTCGTAGGGCACCACCTCAGATCGACGACGACGACAATTCAGAGAGCGATGGTAGTCAAGGTGCCGGGCCTTCAGGCGCGCAAGCCCCCCAAGAGGATTGGTACGCCGGCTCTTCAGACGAAGACAAAGATGATCTAGTACCTCCCCACGCCACTGGCACTGGCACTGGGCCTAGAATCACAGTCAAACATCTACCTCGCGCAAACCTTGATGATAACAGCGACGATGACGTGCCCCTCGCGGCCACGATCAATCGTGCTGCCCTGCGAAATACATATTTGTGGCCACAAGGCGGAGAGTCTGATGATGATGAACGGCCATTATCAACCTTCCTCACAAAGAAACAGACGACTTTGCCCAATATCGATTTTGACCATCCATTTGACTTGAAGGGACGAGAAGATGAGGATGACGATCAGCCTCTTGGTCTTCATGTCTCCAGGCTTGGGCCGTCGCCAGCCGGTGATGATGACGACAGACCTTTGGCATACCACCCAGAACAGCAACGACGGACGCAGTACCAAATGATGACTCAACAGCAGCAACAAATGATGGTGATGCAAGCTCAACTGCAAAACAGCATGTTCTTCACTCCTCCTTCGATGATAGGATCTCCTTACTTTGGGCCGCCGATGAGGCCAATGATGATACAGCCTCCAATGCAGATTCCATCCCCGCCCCCTATGCACGATGAAGCAAAGTACGGCCGAGTTGACAGATGGAGACGAGATGTTGCTATTGAGGGTGATATGTAAACACACTCACCGAATTCTCTGGAAATCTTTAAAGATTCCTTTAGTTTCTCATACCACCACCAATTAATAGTAATAGTTCTCGAAATGAGACGATGTTTCACTCTTACAACGGGCAAGTATTTACAACCGTGTATGGCAAATGTGCGCATCGGGGTAGTATGTATATAGAATCTACGAAGGGTTGGCAATCCATAGCCTACGTTTAGGTACGGTGATAATCGATACGTCACGCCTGCCCATTTCCTCCTCAATCATGCGCTGTGTGGTAAACTCATCAACATCGTCGTGGCCGTCGGTATCCACACTGCGAATTGCGACAGAACCATCATCAGAAATGGCAGCAGTACGAAACGGTGGTTGATGGTGGGTATAGGGTCCGGTCGGTGTGCGGAGGATTGGTGTAGGCGTCGAAGGAATATTCGAAATCTCCGGGGTATTAGCACCTATTTGACTACAAAGGGCTGACAACACAGAATGTTCTGGGTGGAGATGCCAGGAAAAAATAAACATAACTGCATAAAATGCAATAGTCCATGTGAGGAAGAGCGCAAATGCAAATCTAGGTGCTCGTCGCCACAAGATTACCAGGGTTAGGACAGATAATCCAAGCAAACATGATTGAGTGAGTAGACGTAGAGCTAAATTGGGCGCTGAAGGAAATGGAAGTTGACGACGGACCGACATCTGGATGGCTGAGCTCATCAGACCATCTGTGGTTGCTGGGGTGGATGATAGTTGTGCTCGGTGTGCCTGAGAAATGGCATAATCAAGTTCTCCCTGAATGCAACTAGTCTCAGATTTATTTTTTGTATTGAACTATGTAACTGACCACTACGTTGAGGGTTCTTCGCCGCTGTAGCCAGTCTATCTCTCCAAGGCTTCTCGCAGCTATTTGATGGGAATAATTTTCGGCAGGGCGAGGTTGTGACCAACTCCCACTAGCTCGGCGAATCCTCGTGGGACGATTTACCACCTCAAAGCCCCTCTGTGGGCCAAATGAGCTGGACTCGCTATCTGTGGACCTTCTTCCATCGGGACTTCGACGAAAGATACTTGATGGGCCCCAGGAATTCGTTCGTGGTCGAGGAGATGCGGGCGGAGACATATCGTGCAAGCTTTGAGAAGCGCTCTGCATGGCCTCGCCGTTGGGGTGTGCCTTTTCCATCGATAGCGAGGATACAGGATGATCTGGCTTATTGTTATCGTCCGGAGGGTCCTCAGGATTATGGTGTACGCTTTTGATATGCGGGGTAATGAGCAGTAGCACAGGAAGTAGACCATACGTGCCGATAAAGAAAGTCAGCCCCGAAATCCCATGTTCGGTTTTTAAATGCAGATTCGCAGAGTTATCATACCCTTCTGGCGTATGTGTAATACCAGTAAAGGCTATTACTAGAGCAGAAATTCCCAGAGCATAAGTAACCAAAAGCGCCCCATTCAGGGCACAACGGGCGAGTATATGATCCTTGAGATAGGAGGGGGGGAGTAGGCGGATGAGGAGATATACAGGTTGAAGGATGGCTGCTGATAAAGGAGCTAGTACTTTGTGGATCAGAGAGGTATCGAAAGGAGGTACCAAGGCGGACGATACGCCTGTGGTCGATGTCGGCGTTGGCTTTGCATCAGAGGTGGGTGGATTTGATGAACTGGAACTGATCGCAGAAGCACATCGTGTCATGTATTCAACACGAACCCCAGATCCGTTTGCATCAACTCCTGTTTGAAGTTCACCATTCCCGAATCCGGACCAGACCAAATTAGACGGGGTGACAAGACCAGCATATGCACGTAGGAGCCAGACTTCAGACAAGATATTGCCTGATGTGTCCCGACCACCGAAGACCTAGGAGGTGAAACATGACGGCAATGACAGTAGAGAACTTCGGAAGAGAGAGAACTTACAATAGTATCAGAGAATACATCTCGTAACTGGCCCACAAGACCCTTCGAGTGAGAAAATGCCACAGCACCCTCCCGCGGTGTAGGCCAAGCAGGTTTCCCAGTAATACCTGGGTCACCAGAAGGCAGAACTCTCGTCCACAAACCGGTATTGGTATCAAGTACAGCCTAACAGTTTATTATCAAAACGTTCTGCAAAACAATAAGACAAATTTAGATTTACCACTTCTCCTTTGTTTAACCCACCATCATCTTGCCAGTGAGATGCATCAATTGTCCCAAGAAGAAGATAAACCTGTGACCCAAAGCTAGTTGAGAATTTGTTGGCGTTTGGAACAAGGACGGGGCGAAGTCGAGGAGCAGGGCAAGCGTCAGGAGAAATGCTTGACCTGCGTAATGTGTCAATTACGTATGCACCCTGTTGGGAGCAGAAACCACCCAGCGATGTTGCATTACAACCCCCGGCAACAATCACCCGATTAGAAACAACTGCCCCAGCCTGATACATCCTAGTCGGAAGACTCCCGACTGTCAAGTGATCCCAGCTCGCGGTTGAAGAATCAGGGAGATTAGAAGACAGAGTGCCAGCAATACTCAACCTCCAAACATCAGATAGGGAATTCCAGTGAGTCCCATTGGAGCCGCCTGCGAGAAAGAAAGTATTGTTTGGTCCGGGGATGACTGGGTCCTGTGTGGGAGCTGTCAAAATATCGATGCCTCCGGAAGCGCCCCATCTCGGCAATGGTCCGCGAGAAGGTGTTTCGACCTCAGACCAAAACTTGTTATTGAAATCGTATTCCTGTTTTTTTTTTTCCTTCCAGTGATTTCAATGATTTAATCTCAAGGAAATACACTTACCCATATGTCCGATAGGCCTTGTCCATCCGTCCCTTTACCACCGATAACCACGAACCCCTGCCGGCTGCAAACCAATTAGAAACTAGATGTACTATGCTTTAGCAAAGCCACTGACTTGCTTCCGGCAAAATCACCCCCAGCGACGGCAGCACTTCTTGCAGGCGGTGTGCGCTGGAGATTGGCGGGAGGTGATGGTACGGACCACGTGAGGGTATCGAGGTTCAGGCTGAAGATAAAATCAAGAAAGAGATCCGTACAGCCCCAAAACGTTGACTCACAGATATGTTTGGGACAATACAAAACCACCCGCAGACTCTCCTCCAAAAATGATCAACGACCGACTTTACATTAAAATCAGCGACCGCTCCAATAGTTTGACATTACGAGCATGCCTTGTTTCATCATAACCAACCGCAGCATCTTTCAAAGGAGGAGGGCGTGAGGAACCTTTGAGTAAACCTGATAGATTGATCCATTGAAGTGGTGGGACTGGTGTGTCGATGGAGATTTTTTGTGCGTAGGTTTGGGTCCAAGGTGGCCAAGGAGTCAGAAGGAAAGTTGTGAGATGAAATATTAACAATCTCCAGGCCATTCGCATGAAAGAGGGGCGAAAGCGGAACGCAGAGACCGCGTCGAGCGTGGCAGATTGTGGAGGAAGACCCAACTTCGAGTCGCCGCGTGCATGATCTCATCGCATATCATTATTTAATAAATAATGCCGAACTAGCCGAAACGTTCATGGTTATATCATCTCAGTGTCAGATGTTGGAAGTGTTTAGTGCGTACGTTCGTGGGTGCAATGCGACTGTGTAGCTACTATTCGCTCCGATGCACGACTTTGGGCTAAGGTCTGAACAATTGTATGTAGAGTGCATACTTAGTAGTATGTCACTTCTTTGTAACCTTCAATATTTATGTAATGTAATTAGTGTATTTCCAATACTCGAACCAGATTACGCCTTCGGTAGTAAACCCAGAATCCAGACCTGCCGCTGGCGAAGGAATGTCCTTAGCAGCAAAGCGCTTGCTGACAGACGAAACGCGTGAGTCCGTTCTCGCGTCAAGTAGTTCCCAACACTCTAGGTGGGCTGCTTCATATCTACGTACCCACCTAGCCTGAAGTCCTCTACCCATCAAGTACACCCCCTGATGTAGCAGCTAACCTGAGGAGCGTTGCTTCGCGGGTGAGGAAAAGTAAGTGGACAATATGGGTGGATACGTATCAATACTCATTGCACCAAACACGTCTTTAGGTGTCACCGAAGGATATATAACTCATAACTCATCATACGCCAAAACACAATCGACGGGAACAGTCTTTCGCTCCGCGAACGACACACTTCGAGACATCTTCTCCTCGAGCTCATCTGTGGCCACTCTCCTTCCTTCCAAACTCAAGCGAACACACACGCAATCGGAGGAATATGACTCAGACGGTGGTGTAGATGACGGTGATACCAAAATGCATTCAACAATTTTAAATTTCAACAAGACATCTATGGACACTAAGGGATTCAATAGGCCCATCAAAGCCCTCAGAAACTCACGGAAGACATTGCTAACTACGCGATCGTTACCTGGCGGCTCTCTTGGGTTCGGCAATCCTACGGGGAAATTCATGGGTGAAGGCGCGCTGAAGAAGTTGGAGGAAGAGGACTGGAGCGTTTCCATATTTCCATCTCAGGGTTCTAGTAACGTCTGTGAAAGTTTGGGTGGTCAACCTTCATTTGAACCCATGATCTTGACTTGATTAGGTGAGTAAAAATAATCGATCTAGGATCTCGTTGACCATATATACTGGTAGAGATGCATGTAGAGTTATTGTAGACGCCTGTACTAATGGCTTCTTGGAAAACAGAGACAATCTGGTGAGGAACAAGCCTGATTATGCAATTAATAATTAACTGGGGCGATTTTCCTCGGATTTCCCAGCAATAAATTTAGATCACGATAAATTGCATTTTGTTTTCAGCACTTTGCGTCAGTGGGCGTCGCGTCCCACACGGTAGTTTCGATCAGCTCCTAGAGCTCGTAACCAGAAACACAATAGGATGGGTGACGCAACAACACGGTTTGCCTCGGTGATGTCTTGCCTCGAGCCAGTTTTGGCAAGACTAGTGGCAACTGCTGGTACTAACCTAGCAATATTTTCTCTTTCGCGGCACACAGAGAGCTGGTATAGCGCACCAACAAAGTGAGGTCCATCAAGCGGAGATTTTTTTGAGACTTCAACATTGCCCGCCAGTGCACACTTAACCTAACTCGTATATTTGTGTTTAACCGAATTTCCCTTCTTCACGCCCACAGAATCCATCGTTTATAAGGAGCAAATGTTTGATCATCTCTTCCCATCGCCCTTCGCCGCTCCTACAACAAGATCTTTGACATGACCCAACACTTCTCTGCTTCTAGTCAGAATCTGACCCCACCAAAGTTCTGTCCCCCAACGATGTTAGTACCATTTCCTCCATCATATTGCTTTCATTCGTCAAAAACCTCGCGCGCCAATGTTGTGACAGTGCGGCTAGCATTTGCAGGGGCTGGCTAATCACAAGTCTAATATCTCCCCACTGAAGTTGATAATTGAAGGGGGAAAAACTGACGTCACATTTGTTCTCCCCGTGTTATAGGGCTGTTGGACGCTTTAAGATCACATCCCATGCATACCACTCAATGAACCCCGATTCCTACTCCAGGAAAGACATAGAGACCCGTCACCTTGGTCGACAATATATAAGTGCAGGTCACTTGTTATCAGCAACCACGGATTCACACATAGGAGGGCTCGATAACACATCAGATTTCTTTAAAATCAAGAATGTCAACAATTCCTTTGTATCAAAGGTTCGAAAATTAATCCACACTTATAATTTTGGCAGCTAGCTTGCACAACACTTTGCCTTCGTTTCGGGATTTTCTTGCAAGGCAAGTTTTACTTCCTTTTCTGCAGCTCATAATAATTCATCTGGTATCCAGCAACTGCTTGAAAATAGGTAATTCCCCGCTACTCGGCACAGAACCCCCGGCCTCCTCGATACTCAAACTCCCAACCGCTACGTATTCGTGGTACCCGCTTCTGCCCGCATCACAGATGGGTGGGCCTCCACGCCTTCACGTGGACTACCACCACAGACGACCCCTCTATCCTGATCACAATATGCACAGAATACCAACAACATATTCTGGAAATTTCTCACTTAAACCACAAATCCCTGCCAATGTGATTTTATGTAAGGAGGATCGTCCTTTATACAGATTAACACGTTGGGACGCCAATAGCCCTCTACTCAGCTTGAGCTTGTCCAAGGACTTTCCCTCAGGACGTTCCACAAAGTTGGTTTCTTTCAAGTCGCCTTCATCAAGGTATTGACTGAAAATTTCATAATACATAGTAATGTAGGCGCCGATCATCGATACGATGGACATAGGTCAAATCCGGATCAGTCCTCCATCCGAATACCGTCAGTCTCACTATCTGATTTTCACAGCCTTTCTGATGATGAGAACATGCGAATTGATGTTTCTCGATCACCTCCTGTTCCTGGGATATGGGAAGATTATACCGAGGAAGTCCAGCTGGAAGGCGGTGTCACGGCGTACATGTGCTTGTGGAAGCTGAAGGGTGGCCAACAGGACACGGTCTGTAACTATGTTTCCAAAAAGCAGCTTGTCAAAAGGCATGTCGAAACAACCCATATGAAACTGAAGTAAGTGTTTACCCTTGCTTCAGTTGGGATTTGAGCTCAATGGCGTTTTTTTACAGGCCATTCGTCTGTGGGATATGCCACAAGGCCTTTCCCCAGGTAAGATACAGCAATTCCTTGGTTAGGTTGGTGACCAATGCGCAATACAGAAGTCAGCGCTTAAAGTTCACGTTTCTGGCCAGTGCGTTGAAAAGTATACTTTTTGCGTTCAATGCTCAAAATAATTTCCTTTGAAACAAGTACTGGGGAGAAACCGCACAAGTGCAGATATGAATGCGGTATGTGGTTTAAAGATCCGGCAAGGCGACATCGCCATCACGTGGATACCCATGGCTATGTTGCAAAACGGTTTAAGCGGTATTATAAAGTGTGTAGCTAGTATCTGAATGGCTGATATCGTGATCGGGCCATTTTGACCAGTATCTGCATGGGCGCCGCATTGAACACCCAAGATTTGAACTAATAGTGCGTTTCGATCCTGACGACCCAATTGGGACCCACCTATAGTTAATCTTCTCGTTTGGTTCTCCTTCATGTATATGTGTTCTGGTCCGGGTTTTACATCATCCGTCTAACGGTTTGAAATTTCTTTCTCTACTAAAATCGAAACTTCGGGTGGGCACCATCATGCAGATAGGAAGCAAGTAACCTGTTTCAGGGAGTTATAACTGGATCTGAGTCACTCAGGTTCACGTAGGCCGCTGTGGGCGCTTGGGTGCATAGGGAATATTGATCCCAAGTACTGAGAGGATTTAATTTAAGTTTTGAGATCTGGATCGGTGACATTATTATATCTTTCCATATTGGGAGCTAACTATTGTGCAAACGTGTAATATTGTAAGCAGTCAATTACATAATATTTCAATCGGGATGGACTGTTCCCTACCGTTCCAAATTGTAAATTCCGGAATACTTAATGCCGACCAAGCAACCACAACTTGGCAGTCTCGCTGTCCAGACACCTGCTAACCCTCCGCAGGTAGTCCATGTGTCGCCCGCAACTTGCCATGATTTATCACTGTTTAAAGGTACCGTATGCAAGGTGTTCACTGTTAGTATTCTGGTAGCTGACTGAATTCTTCAGAAATCTTGAAAGAATATCGACGTTTGGATGATACGATAGTAATGAGGCTAAATCGTGCAAATGCGGCCATGCGGGACCGGGAACGGCTCCAAGATTCTATCAGCACTAGTCATGTGCAAGAGCAAGCTTGCGCGAATATGTGGAGGGAGCTTGTAGGTGAGCTCGGGCTCAAATACATCCAAAGCTGTAATAAATGGACTTCATAGGAAATTGGAATCGCCGCAGAGAGTTAATAGGATACTGCGTGTTCGTGGTTGATCAATCTCTGGCGGAGAAACGAAAAGCTCTGGAAGAGCAATCGACAGACCCAGCCATTCAACGGAAGACCCAAGCAGCAGTATTTGCGGATGAGGTTAAGGTGGGAAAACGATGTTTTTATAAGTGTATATATGCATTGATAGAGTATTTGCCTCAGCGCAATCAAGTCCACAATGAACTCACCGTGGAATCCATTATCCAGAGGAGATCTGTAGAAGGTGTGCACCTTTACTCTCCAAAATCCAGACACGTCATCATTCGATGTTCTCACAGCATTCCGATCGCGTTGTCAGTATTTTTCACCCCCAAAGACGGACGTAGAAGGTCTTAGAATGCGGGACTCGACTTCCTAGTTTCGTCTGTATTTCTAGAGCTATCTAATGTTTACATAATTATATCATGACGTAATTTCATGTAATGTACCCTCGTTCTCATGAACATTCCTCTACCGACTCCTACCACAATGATAGGGCATTCACTTACCTTTCTATCCTGCATTCTCGCGCTAGTTTCAGGATTAAAGGTACCATGGGAACCTCAACGATACTGGGAAGTTACACCCCATAATGATATCAAAGTTCCTGTTCAACTTGGTGTTATGAGCCGTTGTCCTGACGCTCTCCTGTGCGAAAATACTTTTAATCGCGTTTTGGAGAAGGTGTCCGAGCGAGTCGATCTCTCATTGATTTATATTGCAAAGTACGAGTTTTCCTGTTTCCACCCGCATCAGGGTCATATATATCTATGTCCTTATTCGGCATCCTAGAATTGATGCCAACGAACCAGATTTTGGCGTTCAATGTTTGCATGGACCAGAAGAATGCGCAGGGAATGTACAACAACTATGTGTAGCAAAATACGAGCCTCCGACAAGATGGTGGGAATTTATCCAATGTCAGAATTTCCAAGGTCGGGCGAAGATAGGGGATCCTAGTGTGGCAATGAAATGTGCTAGGGCATCTGGATTCGACTGGGAAACGAGTGATGCAGGTCATTGTGCGGGAAAAGATGGAAATGGCAAAGATTTTGAAGGCATCAATTTATTGAAGCAAAGTGTAGCCATGGCACAACAACTGCATGTCGAGTGGGCCAACACCAGTATGATGTACGGAAACATAGCTCACCACCATTTCTCAGGAAAAGTTGCACGATCCTCATCAACGGGCAGAAAGTTTGCATTCATGATGGGGCATGGAAGCAATGTGAGGTAGGACCATTGGTAACTTGGCCTCGCAGATGTGTTAATCCAGCTTTTGACTTAGAATGGTCATACCGTGAACGATTTTGTGAGACAGATTAATGATGAGTACGAGAAACTCAACAGTGGATCTTAAAATATTGAGTAAACAGACTCTTTCATGTATACGAACAACAAGGGTTTAGCTATATCTCGAGCGCGGGTCCTACTAAGTGTCATCACACGATATAACTGTCTTAACAGCATTGTAGGGTATAGAGTTCGCAGAGTAATTACGAATTGTAAGTCGCGCAGCGGGCGATGTACAAGTTTCGATTCAATCAGGAGGGGAGGAATGATAGACCTTTGTCAACCCAGAAGAACCTCATAGACGATGACGATTATGTTTATGGCAATGAGAGGTACTAAATAGTATATATCAGTAGGGTGGTTTCAAGTGAAAAGAGAACACGTACTTCGCATAAGAGTTCGTACGGCACTGATGAGGTCAATTAGTCTAGCCTTTATCCCAACGTCTCCTTGGTATGAACCCTGGTCGTATGATTGGTGGAAGCTTGCGTTGACGTTTTGAGGTTGACTTGAAGAGACCCAACCAACTATGAATATTTCTGATCATTGCGCATAGGTAGAGTGTCCAAGAGCGATGAACATACGCCGTGCCAGGAATCGGTCTTCGCTCAAGACAGCGATGGCGTTGATTAGTAGCAGAGATACTTGAAAGAATTTCCCGAGCATCGACATCATTGCCAGCGGCAAACCAGGGAAGGTAAAGATTTATGGGCGCAACCGCCTGCAGACGCGCTTTGCGTTTAGTACACGTTGTCAAAGGAGATGAAGTCACCCTGTCACGGCCTTGGCGTTACTGACATATCCTGTGACCGACATATTTTCAAAACTCAAGCACCAAACGAGCATTGAGTGATGCGGAATAGTTTGCGATATGGTCTGTGTATCTAGAACAGTCTGCATCGAACCATACTCATCTTCCTTTGAAGGTGCGAGGTCTGTCTCTTTGGCTCCTCAAAGTCCTGCAAGCTCGTCTCGAGGATTACTTGAACTTCGTCGCCAGTAATATGCTCTCTGATTTTATTCTATCACATATTAACACATTTTCAGTGCAAGCTATCTAAATCCTTTGAACTGGGTCAAGGAGAAACTAGTACCTGCAGTTCGCGAGAAACAAACCAAGGAAGAGGTGGAGGCGGCCAAACATCAAGCTGCAGAAGAAGGAACACGCAGTGTCTTTGAAACAGTGCCGGCACCGGCTCGCCCGAGAGCTGTTTTCAAACAGGGTGCCACGATTCCTGGAGCCTATGTCACGAGAAAACCAACTAAACCGAGGCCCACTTCTGTGAGTGCGGAACACACCTCTATTCCTCTTCGTCATTAAGCTATGCCTCAGCACAAATATTCCACAGCCAACTTTAAGATTTCCCATCGAAAACTGAATATGTTAGGAAGGCAGATTGCAGGGAAGCCCATCGACTACGCAATCTTGCAAATGCAGTTCAGCGAAAAGCGAGCTAGCTCGCGCGTTATGAATATGCTTGCCACGGCGAAAGATCATGCTATTCGGTATAAACGGCTGAATGAGCCTAAGCTTGTTGTTGGTATGTGTCGAGAGCGAAACATCATTCGCGAGCTCACACTATGTTACAGCGGAAGCCTGGGTTTCGAAAGGTCCTAAGGGGGCAAGGAAAGTCGAACCAAGAGGACGAGGCCACTTTGGTGTTCGCACTCACCCTAACTCAAAGCTTAATGTGGTGTTGAAAGAAGGGAAAACCCTAGAGCGGCAGAAAGAGGAGGAGCGTGCGCGTAAGCTGAGAAAAATTGCATCTGCTGCCGCTGTTCGTGAGGATAGACCTATACGAAATCCCGCCCCTACATGGGGGTGGTAATCATCTTTTCTGAGACTGGGGTAGTTTGGTGATCGATTAATGGTCTTTGGACACACGGAAAAAAGAATTCCTAGCACCGTTGATTACTTAGTTGAACATACAAGCTTTAGTTTTTTTTTTTTTTTTTTCCTTCAACGTTTTTATATACCGCAATACAAAAGTACAGAAGCGGTCACGTGTAACCGTAATCGTATCAAGCCGAGTCGAGATATGTCCATTATAGGCCGTCATATGAGGCAGGTCTGGATTGCCCCGCCCGTTCCCGGTTGGAAGCGCTCCCTGAGTGAGCCCCCTTGTGAGGGGCCGTAAAATAGTCCCTTTCGGGAAACGAGAGCAGGCGTCGTAGCAGGAGGGCACGCCCCCCGCGCCTCTCAATCCGCTTGATAAATAAGCTTAAGTGCGGCCACCCCTGCCGACAGGTTCCCCGGGGGGGCTCATCCCCTGGAGACCTCCTCAAGAGGAGGTCGACTTAGTCCGGAGAGGCCGAGGCCATGCATGACCGCTCATCCCGGGCCGAAGCCCGAGACTGATGCCTCGGTGTCGCGGCTACCCCTCAGCAAGTACCTACTTACCTCCCGGTACACCCACCCTACTCTAAACGGGGTTCCCGGAAAACCCCAAAGGCCGCCGGGTTGTCGTGGAGGAAATTGCTGACCCATACAAGGGTCAGCTCTCTCCCGGGCTGGGTTTTCCGCTGGTAAAGCGGACAGTACCGGAACACATGTTCTACGGTCTCTTTTCCGAGGCCGCAGTCGCAGTCATAGGTCTCCTTCTCCTTAAGGAACCTCTGTCTGTACGCGCCAATCGGTGCGTGGCCCGTTAGGGCCCGCGCCAGCCTGACGGTATCACTGGTGCTGGTGGACACCTTTCCGATCCAAGTCCCCCCTTTCAGGTGGCTTGGCAATAGTTGCTTACTCCCTTCATGGAGCGGCAGGAAGTGGGCCCCAATGTAAGACTTCTGCTTGGCCAATTCGCTCCAAGCGTCCGTCATACGTAGGACTGCGTCCACCCTCGCCTTAGCGAGGGATGTGTGTTTTACTTCACCATGTGGGACCTCTGTAGTGGAGGCCGCTTCATGGGCAAGTATATGTTCGCGCACCCCGCACGCCTTTGGTGTGTGGTGCAGAGTAATACTGGCGTCCGATTTCACCGTTAGCCAGTAAGCGAGTTTGGCCGACACATTGGCGGCCCATTTGTGTGCCGTGTGGTGCGTCGGGTCAATGACCAGGTTGATTGCATTCACGGAGTCTGAGAAGACATCAATTTTCCGGATGTCTAAGTTAGGGATGCCGAAGGCCTCGTCCACCCCTTTCGAGATGGCGCAGGCCTCAGCATCGTCCGAGGTGGCATTCCCACAAGGGGCAAGGCCGCTATACAGTGTACCGTCCGACCAGACTCTCCAGGCTGAGGTAGCTTGGAGGTCCTTGGACCGTGGGACGGACCTGTCGCATATGATCGCGACTCGTTTTGGGTCGAGCTTAGCTTCGTTGATTCGGTGGGTGAGAACTTTCCCGAAATCAGCAAAAGCCGTCTTCCTCTTCTCCTTCTCTTTTTCGGGTGGAGGGGAGGGTCTGATTTCCACCCTCTCGGCCGCCCAGTCAAGTAATCGACTGCCCGGTTGCGCAAGGGGGAACACTGGGGACGCATCATCATTGCAGTCCATTAATCGGGCAAATGAATCCATTATCCCGGACTTGATCCTGCGCCTTTTGGTGTCGGACATGCGACTGACTGACAGGTGTGCCTGTCCGTCAATTAAGTTCCTGACTGCGTGGCTCTTGGCCAGGGTCCGGACACGGTAGTGGCTCCTCTCTACCAACTTACGGATATGCAAGTGGATGGGCGGGAGGCCTGCGAGAGTCTCCGGGGCCCCTTTCGGGGTGGTCCTGAAGTTGCCTGTGATCCAAAGTGCAGCCTTTCGTTGCATCTTGCGGAGTGCTTCGAGGTGCCCCTTGATGCGGGCCCCATCAACGTTCCATAGCCGGCATCCGTACGTCGCAATTGGAAGTACACAAGCCCGATACAGAGTTCTTTTGTGCACGGGTCTTAAGCCCCGTGCCAAGTTTCCAAGCGCTAACAGGGCCCTGCTTGAGGTCAGGGCCTTGTTCGCGTACATCTCCACGTGCTTCTTGAATGAGAGCACGCGGTCAAAGTAGAAGCCTAGGTATCTCCAAAGGATGCCCGGTTTCAGGGGGGTGGCCCCTGTATAGGGGGCGTGGCCGAGATCTATGGTCAGATTATCATCCGACTTCAGAAGGCTGAAATGGAAGCCCTCGGACTTCGCATGTTCTAGGATCAGGCCCATGGCTCTCGTCATGAGGAAGATGATGTTGTACGCTCTCTTGAGCATAGCATTGTTGCTTTCCCACGTCTTCGATTGGGATATGATGGTCCCGTCATCGACGTAGGAGATGAGGTCGGATTCATTCTCATTCCGTCTATAGAACTCTTTCATGAGAATGGCTAGTACGAGGGCCGATAGGATTGGGGATAGGGCGGAGCCCTGTCCCAGTCCTACGCTCGAATCGAATGGGGGGGATTCATCGTCCCCCCAGACATATCTGGTCTTGCGACCCACCAGGTACGACCGGAAGAACGCGACTATTTCGGGCGCGAACCCCTGGCCTTCTAAGATGTTGATCATCACCTCGTGGTTGATCGAGGGGAAGTATTGGGCGAGGTCAAATGCAACCACGCTTGTCTTAACCCCCCTTGTCCATCCTTCGCGGACAATGTGGGTAAGAAGTACTCCGGCATCTTCGGTGGAGTTTTGGCGGACACCACCGAATTGATTCGGGTGTAGGACTCTCGCCGCTTGAGCCTCAAACTGCAAGCGGGTGGAAAGCATTTTCTCAATAAGCTTGCCCAACGTGTTTAGGAGCACGATGGGTCTATAAGACTTAGGAGTGTCGTATGTCGCCTTCCCTGGCTTTGGGATGATGACAGTGCGGGAGGCTTTGAAATGTTCTGGCCAGTGTCCGCATGACAGGCATGCGTTTGCCAGCCAGACTATGACAGCCTGGGCTTCGGGTCCTACAAGGAGCCGCTTCAAATGCCTCCAGGTGATGTTGTCCGGCCCAGGGGCCGAACTGTTCGAGGTGCCTTGAAGGGCATCCCTCATCTCCTTGAGGCTAAATTTAGTCCAGCCCCTGGTCTCGGGGGCCTTCCATTTGTCACCCATTTCAGCCATGTTGGTTGGTCTGATACAAGCTTTAGTGTTGACTGTTTTTCTTGGAAAATATGGTCACGCCGTCACGCTTTGTGTATCTGCTAAAAATAGTTCCCGCCACGTTACTCAATCCTGAAGCATCGTTTTTCATTATCCACGACAATGCCAAATCTTTGGCTCACTATCCCTTTTCTCTTCTTGAGCTTCATTGCTCAGACCCTGGCTTCTTCACAATCCTTTGAAAACACCGCAATTGTTCGATCCGTTGAGCTCGGTGGGGCAGCTGTACACGTCACGACAACATATGCTATTAAAGCCCTTGAGGCGGGTGCGAAGGTATACACTATTGCTCTGGGTCAGGAGGAGAAGGAGAGGACAAGTTGGCTTGAAGTGAAAGTAAAGGGACAACAGGACCCTCTCTCGGTATCAGAACACCCATATGCCTATGAGTCAACAAGGTACGTGTTTCCTCACCTAAACCTTTTGTCATATATCTCATTGAATGTGATCAGAAATTACCACCTTGTGGATGTTACTCTTCCAAAACCATTGGCTGCTAATGGTACTCTGAATATTGTCCTCGAGACGGTTCAGACTCACGCAACAACACCGTGGCCCAAGGCAGCTGCACAGAAAGAAGACCAAGCTCTGAAGTTCACAGCGGACCTTTTTGTTTTAAGTCCCTATCATACATCGGTGCAACGCACCAAACTCAAGTGTGTTTTAGTCAATCTCTGAGGAATACACACTGACATATCTTCCAGGGCTCTCGCGCCCCGTGTGATTTCTTTCACAACACCTAAAGACATTCAGGACTTTACTCTCGATACCCCAGCTTCCCAATCAGGAGCAACAGTAACTTATGGCCCATTCAATAACATCCCTCCGTCTACCGACGAGAACTTCATCGCAGAACATCAACAGCCCATCACCGTCCATTACTTCCATGAACAGCCAGTGTTGGAGGTCTTAAAACTCACACGCTCTGCCGAAATTAGCCATTGGGGAGCAAACCTAAATATCCAGGATGATATCCAGTTGCACAACGCTGGGCCTGCGTAAGTAAACACTATATCTTGAGCAACATATCCATCAGAGATTTAGTATGGCGTTTTAGATTGAAGGGCCATTTCTCTCGGCTAGACCATCAATCGCAGGCCTTTTATAAACGACCTGCACCACATGCGTTGCCTGCACTGACGCTTCATCTCCCTTCCGGTATTCGAAACACCTACTACTATGACCTTATTGGCAATGTCTCCACTTCACGTCTTCGCGTTGCCACATCTCCGCCCAAAAATTCGAAGACCAAACGATTCAGCGTTCTTGAACTTAGGCCACGTTATCCCATCATGGGTGGATGGAATTACACTTTCACACTTGGATGGGATGCTCCTTTGGCAGATTCGGCTAACTGGGACCAGGCAACTGGAAAGTATATAGTGGAAATACCTATCATGACGCCTATTACAGGGGCTGTTGTAAATAACGCCGAAGTCAAGATTATTCTACCAGAGGGTGCAACGTGAGATTATCGCATCCCTAAAAATCTATTTCCCTTCAAACACTTCCATTACAGAGATGTTGAGTTCACGCCACCTTTCCCCGCCCTTGCAAACCGTATCTCAACACACGTCACCTATCTCGATACAACCGGCCGCCCAACGCTCGCGTTTGAGTACAAAGACTTGACAGTCATGCACGCGCAAAGTATCTTCGTACGTTATCTTCATACTTCTGTCTGGCTGTCCAGTATTAAACCTCCCTGTTCCCATTCTTGTTTTCAGGTATCCTACAAGGTTTCATTGTCTGCCCATCTCAAAAAGCCCATGGCTGTGGCGATGGTTTTCTTCAGCCTGTTCGCTTTTGCTCTCCTTGGACGACGGATTAATCTTACGATACACAAAAGAAAAATTTTGTAAATCGTGGCAATTAGGTTGTCAACTACGTAGACTTGTGTACATGTTCACGCCACATCGGACTCCGGCTCCATTATCCGTCATTCCGATGTTTGTAGTTTCGACTGAAGCTGTGAAGTGTTACCTGTTCGCAGCCCAAGGGCGTTGCACCTCTGGGCGGGAGATGAGATTATTTTTCCCACCTCGACATAGGTATAAGCGACGTACGGCTGCAGATACATGAACATACCAACTGAACCATCGTCAAGTGGGCAGTTGTAGTATAGTCCAGTGATTCCTTTCTGGCCCTGATCGTAATAAAGCATTGTCCCTCGCCATTGCCAAAAACCGCTAGTGATACCCGCTTTCTTCCTTCCAAGAACAAGTTGAAGCGGGAAGTGTGATGTTTTTGTTGTGTTCACAACATTGACGTAATATATTGCCGTTTCGTTATTGTACTGCCACAACTGGTTGCGATGGATGTAGAAGAGAGGAGGGGCTCTCGTATTGGGCGTCAACGTTAGATTCCCAAGTTGTCCTGTATTGATTATGCGTATGCTGTGTTGGTATGAGACCAAAATAAGATAGGGCCAGCGCACCTGGTATTTGGGCGGATAGATGTCGCGTTTGGTAATCATGATCCCGAGTAGGACCCATGGCTTCGATGTACGCAGCACCAGGGACCAGAGAGCCTATTGAACTACGCCCGTTCAAGCCTTCCCATGTTGGAATAGCTATCACCGATAGGACGTGGCTGAGGAAGATGGTGAAGAGGAGCTTCGGGGTGGAAAGCATAGTTGTTGCGGTGATAAATATTAGAGCCCAGAAAGGCCGCTCGGATTAAGTCAAAGCTTTTAAATATGGTCGGAAAAGCATCGCTGTGAGAGGAATGTCCGAACTTGACGCGAAACCGGAGGGATTGCATAGGTCGCCAATGGCTTCGGGTAGTTGATGAGGGAACGCATCAATGATCAGCAGGCTGGACCACACGGCCCGAGAGTGACACGGTCACATCAGGTGGTCGTGACCTCTTTTCCTAAAAAATTCTGAGCCTTGACACGTATAGTAAGTACGGGACACAACATAATGATTCGCAAAGAACTAGAGCTCGTTTACGCAGCTTGTCCTTGCATACGGAATTATGCCACATACGCGCGTGCCACCTCTGTGCCAGGTCAACCCGAGTCTGGCCGTATTTATCGTAACCCCGCTACCCGACTCACGAGCAGACCCAGTAGGAGGCGTGATGATATAGACAGCGGGTCTTCCTCGACTGCTTTTCGACGTGAAAATATCGGGAAGACAGCTTCAGCCACTCTCGGTACAACTCGTCGGAGACCTCAGTTAATTGGGGACGATATTCAGCCTTCGCTTCCTCGCTACCTTCGTCGGGAGGCTGCACAGTCACCACAAACATATCCCACTAGCCCACCAACTGATCATACAAGCCGGGAAGCGAGTGCCCCGCGCACGCAAACTCCAAGGTCACCACAAGGGAGGGTGTTTCGATCCCGGCATTTCGACCTCATCCATGCGACAAAGTCCAAGTCAGAAATGAAGCTTTTAGAACCCCATGTCCTTTCGGCTCGGCTCAAAAAACTCTGCAATGCGAACCAAATTGACACTGCTGTGGCGTTGTTGAAAAGTTCGCCGTTGGATGCACAAAACACACCAGTATGGAACACTGTGATATGGGAGTGCATGAAGGCCAAGCGGTTCAAGTTGGGCTACCAGCTGTTTATTGATGTACGTCGCGATGTATTACACCTATTTCTCTTTGACCATTAAAGTTGTCCGCTGCAGATGAAAAGGCGGGGGTTTAGTCCCACATCACGGACTTTCCAAACAATATTCACTGGTCTCTCCCGCATTGAGCACTGGTCGAGTCACCCTAGGCAACTCGCGAACGCGCGTTCAATATACGACTCTTTCCAAAGACACATGACCGCTGTCAAAAAGGAGGATCCTAATAGCCCAGAGCTCTCCATAAACCCTCTAGCGTCCTATATCAAACTACTCGGAGATGCAGGGGAGTACCAGGAGATTTTCGATGTTTACTATGCAATGGACTCTGAAGGCCTGTTATCACCAAATCAATACATCTTCACCGCCATGTTTAAGGCTTTATCTACTAAACATAATTCATCCAGCAGTCCAAATTCAACGGTTAATATGAAAAACGCGGCCGATGCAAAGCTACTCTGGACACAGATGTTGAAGGCCTCACGAAAGGCCCCGGGATTCCAAGTGGACTCCTTTATCGTGACTTCTGCTATCACAACACTATCTCGAGGTCGTCCTGCAGATCAGGACTTCGCATTTGAGATCGTACGCGAGCACTTCGGCCTCACCGCACCTGGGGGGCACTCCTCCACGGGAACCCTACCTCTTTCACCACAGTCATTCGCAGCTCTGCTTAAGCTCTGTAATGCCAGTCGAAAATACACCCTCTGCAACCATTTCCTACAACAAGTAAAGAAACGACCTGAGGCTCTTGGTGGAGTATCATTACTCGACCGTCTTCACATTGAGGAGGTCCTCAAAGCCCGCCTCTCATTACCAGCATCGGGCTCAGCTGCTTACACTCTTGACCTCTTGGAATGGATGTTACGTCAGGAGATCACTGGGAGAAACGGGCCGAAGATTCGGCCTGCAATCTCTACATTCAACCTCGTTATGACGGCTTGCTGGCGAGATGCTGATTGGAACTCTGCCACCAGAACGTTTGACCTCATGACAGGTTATCACTCGCACGATTTTATGGACGGTGCTATATTAGTTCCCCCTAGATTCGACGAAAGAGCCTCAGGGCGAAACCTCCTTCCTTCAACAGAGACGATGTCAGCCCTAGTTCGAACAGCATATAGTACTCGTGACTATGCGAACATCCGCCAATGCTTACGAATCACCGACCACCTGGGCGTGCACCAATACTTCGTTCGGAAACTTGAAACAGACACATCCAACAAGGCAGCCAAAAGCAAGGAATTCTTCGCCTTAAAGCTTGCCTCAGCATTGGTGGATTCTGTTGCATATGTTCTGGACAGCCGTGGTAACTCTCCAGACGAATCACACCGCTGGAAGGCCTTAGCTTGTCGGGCTGAGGTAGCTTTGAGAGCATCCAGCTCTGATTTTATACCCACTGTCGAGAAGTAGTGATCCAATTTACAGTCACGGGCTTAGTTTTCGCCAGGAAGATAGATAACTAAGTAAAGAGTGTGATATGATTTAGACATAAACGAGAGGTAAAGATGGAACATCCAGTGAATAACTAAACGAACGGGGTTGAGATATGTCGGGGACTATAAACAAATACTTTGGGAGTCCGTTGTTGCAACGTTTGTTACAAAAATTAGTGACAGGGCATTGAATTTCATAAAAACCTAAGCGACAGATTTTGGTCTGTCGCCAGGTCGAAGCGTATTTCCATCGGAGTTATGGAATGCAGGAGATGGAGGAATAAACACGGAGTCGCTTTCTGAAATTGCCATGGAATATACTGGTTGATATCCGTGTGCGGTTCCACTACTAGGAATATATGTATTCCTGTCGTTGAGCGGCATGGGGCTCATGCGCCCACGAGTTGTCCTGGCGGGAACGACTGGGTTGCGTTTTCGATAACAGATTACAATGCCGGTAACAACCAATGCAATAAGAATGAGCGCGTTAAGGGCGACCACTGCGAGCATGGCCGGGAGGTACCTCCCAATCCTTTCTAAGGAGTCCGAAATATCTTGAGAGATGTTGAATGAAGGCATCACAGAGATACCATCCAAACCCTTGTAAGTGATGTTAGTCTTCGGTTGTCCTCCCCGGATTTTGTGGAAATCGATCGACGCTTCATCCGCATCGATGACAGAAAGCAACTTCATGTATGGGTTGCCCATTTTCCCTTCACTGTCGAAATCACCAAAGTCATAAACTGAGTAGACAGAGCGCAGGAAGTTGTCGCCGATGAGCCAGTCACTAATAATGATGGTTTAGTCCAACCGCGTACAATGAGCATAGTCAAACATACAATTCCTTAGCACCAACATTAGAGGTTGATGGAATGAATGAACCGACGCATGTCTCGCGATCAACAAGGCCATTAGGTGTAACATCTAGAGGGTGGATTGGAAATATTTGACCCCTATCTCATAACGTTATAATCATGTGTTAGTATTTACAAGAAACTACCGTACCCAATTTGAAGGGCCATATCAACCTCGTAAGCGCATGGCACAACCCATTGCCCGAGAGCGAGATCATATTGGGCACCTGTAATATTATTATAGATCGCGTCGCATATTGCCTTCGGAGCATATCTGGGGAGAATGAGACTAAATGAAGTAACCAAAGAATTCAAACATACGTGTATGATGAGCCACTGTCCATCAAAACAACTGCCTTGTTGCTTGGGGCTCCGGGAACACTAGTGTCGGAGGGAACGATGATCCTCTCACCAACAATGACTGCATCAAGAAGCACATTCCATCGGCTCGGTGACCTAGGTGGCCATGTTGGGATAGCTGTTTGATTCGCGACGGCTGCATATTCGGGTTCAAAATCGCCTATAATGCCGCTAGTAAATCATAACATAATCGCTCAGGATAACATGAGAACGGACCAATAGAAAAGCTGCCTTCGACCTCATCTTCTTCTTCGGTGCTCCTCTGGAGCGCAAACGCGAGGAAGTTTGGTTCAGAAGGGTGTGCTTCAAACAAGTTATACAAAAGACTTCGCCCCGCTGACGAGTGAGTAGAATTGAATTGGGCGTCAATTGTCGATAGAGAGGTAAATCCTAGACCAACGACGCCATTCGCGCCGTATTGTAGAGCAGGGTTCTCTGCAGAGCTGACGTCCAGGAATGCCTGAGAAGGTATAGACATTCTATAAGGTTATGTTAGTTTTGAGTGGTGGTCTGGCAAAGAAAACTGACCCTGCAAACTCAACTGCAGCAAATGACACATTACCAAATACTGATCCAATGACATACTGCGTATCGATGAGTATTGAGTATATTAAATGAAGTAGAGGTTGTGGTCCGTACTGAAAGATTATGCGTAGTTGGCTAGGGTGCAATGTTAACAAGAACAAGAGACACGGTGGGAATTTATGCTCACTGTCGAATGAGTATTGGGTAAAGGGAAACCCATCCCAGGGGGCCCCTTGATCCAAAGGTCTGATGAGCCCGTGTCCAGCTGGACAACAAAGTCTATATGTAAACCCTTGAGTTTGTGCCCCAGCCGTATAAAGCTCATACTAACGGTTGTTTCCAAGGGTAATCTACGGTGTTCAATACATTATTCACAACTCATGAAATAACCGGAGAATTCTTACGTTGGCCATATAAATTAAGTCATGCACAGTGCTCCATATACTGTTAGCCGAACAATGTGGACGGAGGAAGTGGACCAGCACACACCTGAGGTCAAGTCCAACATCCCCTCCCACAACGGTTTGTTGGAAAGCTGGTACGCTATTCTCGCCCCTTGGTTGCACCACCATTGGTCGATGTTTTGTTTGTTTGAAGGAAACCTTGAATGCCGACGTGGTGACGAAAATCAGGGCTAAAATGAGAGAAAGTATATGGAATCTCATCCCCCAAACAAGTTTTCAGACGGTGATTGGATGGCTTTGATTTTAGAAATATGGAAACAGACTCCTGCTGGAAGGTCTGGTGGGGGGAGAGGTCAACAAGCCAGAGTCGAAATCTGTAGTCGTCCTAAGCGCACAAGCCCTTGTTTGTGATTGCAGTTCGAATCACACAGTCCATATATATGCCTTCTAAATTCAGCAGCCTCGCCGGCACAGCACAAAACCATAAATTTCTCACGAAGGCTATTTTCGGAACATTTGTCATCTTCCCGCATTTCTCCACCATTTTACTTTTCCAAAATTTCGCATCTCGAGAAACTTTGGGCTATGTACGTATACGTGATCATACATTGTCCTTCCCTCAAAATGACATCATTTGACTTGGATAAACTTAAAATTTGACATACTCATGTGACCCGATCATGTCCACTGATAATTACCCTGCTTTTTTTTCAGAATTTATATTGTACTTATATATAATTACTTCATATTATGGGTGTCAGATATACTTTGATTTTATACTGAATAACTGCTATCATATAATCCAAATCCAATCATTGAAGTTATCTGGGTAATATTGATAATCAGTCTGAATTAATTTCACAGAATATAAAATTGAAGATATTGAAAATTTCCCCAACATAAGTTTGCCAAAGCTATGCTGAAGGTATGTCAGAATCACATTACAATCTAATAGGCATGTTCAAAGTTGAATGCAGATTTGCAGATGCAGACACTTTCCCACATATGCACTGTTATGTAAGGGGAAAGTTTATTCTCCACCTTGTCACACTGTAGAGTCAGGAATCAGGATTCAAGTCAGTATAATGTGATTTTCCAAGTACTATGCCTCCAATTTCTACTTGCAAGGATATCACCTGAGCCTACCTTGGATTATGATGACTGCACAAATTAATTTTTTTGTCATTCTGAGGACCTGAGGACCTAAAAAGACCTTAGATTGTAAACAAGTATGACAATGATTTGTAGGAATAAATTTAGTGCAAATTTGAACTTGTATTTGGAATACAGTTCAGGAAGAAACTCTGAGGTTAGTAACTAACAGGTTACTAACATGGCAGCTTTGGAAGGGGTTATTCACATATGTTAATATGGGGGCGGGCAATGCTTAGTAATTTTGCATACTGATGCAAATAGCCACTGGTAAATAAACTTAATTGGACTGTAAATGGACTCAATGATGCTTCTTGATCTTTTACCACCACCATCTGATTGTGGGAATTTGTCCCTCCTGCACTAGGTCATCTCTAAACTACCTAACACCTCATCCCTAATCAACATTGCCTTTCATCAGACCATTCTTTTAGCCTGGGCCACTATCCTTTTACACCATATCCAAATTTCTAACTTATCAGAGCTGATCCTGACTATCTGCAGGGTCATCTCATCTTGCCTGTACTGGGGGCTTCACTAATCCATTCACATCCACCTCATCAACTACCAGGCCACACAAGGACACCACAACTCTTGTACTCTGCTTCGTGCAGATCCTTAGGAAGCATCACCACCAATATTTTCAACAATTTATTTGTACTCGGTTAACCACTACACCCAAATACAAAAGGAGGAAGGGGTCTGGCCCCCGATCAGCTACTGTCCCTGCACAGAGCACACCTCTTAGGGAGAATGCCAGTTTATTGTTCAATGGTGGGATTTGGTGGCCTCATTTTGGAGGGGAGTCATTGCTTTGGGAGAGCAGTGTGGAACGGGGGGGCAAGTAATAGGGGGATTCAGGAGAGGGGGAGCAGGCTTGAGGTATGGGTTGTTCATTTAGATTGGACATTTATCTTTGACACTGGGGGGGAGTAATGGGTTTCCAGGGCAACCTGAAAATACCAGGAAGGGAGTGGAACAGGGTACCAACATGAAGGGAGGGGACCATGCCCTGACAAGCAAAGGCAAACCTTTATGGCATTGGGAGGTTCAGACATGGTACAGTACAATACCATTGGACTGCAGGTATCCTCAGTCTAGACCCGTAATATGACCTGGAGAGCAACTTAGTGTACAGCTCCACCCTGATGGCCCATTACAGATTACTTAGTGGTAATAAGTGTTTATGCCTGCATGTAGCTGGGTCAAATCCACATGTGCTTAATATTATTATATGACCAAAAAAAAAAAAAAAGCTCTAGTTTAGGTAAGGATTTAATAAATAGGTATAATTATAATAAATATTTACCATATAAACCTAAATTTAATAGTTTTCAATTATTTAAATAAAAAAAGTTGAACAAAATAGTAGATAATGATGTGGATTTTGAAGTAAAATTAGGAATGGTGTTAATTGCTTGGCTTATTGAAATAAAATTATTAAAAAGTAAAGTAGAAGTCATAAATAAAAATAAAGCACTTACCACACAGCATGTCCCCTCCCACTTCAGGAACCTAAGACAAGAAGGACATGGCCACCAAAGCCTAGGATGCCCTGGTGTATCTGGAAGACAACAACAACAACAACAACAAAATTGAAATATCTCCAAAGTACAACCTTGATGTACCTATATATATGGGGCTATCCAATTATGAACAGCACCTTTACAATACACTAGGCCTAGATCTCTTTCTTGCAACAAAGCCTTCTCAGTCCTTAGATGCCTCCTTCCCTGTATGGCTGAGTCTTACCATTCATATTTCTCTCCCCTCTGGGCACTAGGGCTGCACACCATACCGTCTGATGGGTACGGCCATACAATCAACGGTCATGAGACGGGTGTGGCTCAACCATCCACCATCCATAGTGTTTGGTCAGTCAAACCCCAACGGCTACAGGACAGGTACAGAGATGGCCGTTGTACGGTTATGTATGGTAGATGGTATCCATTGAAAGTAAAAAAAAATTACATTCCATACTGTACGCTAGGTATTCAACAATGTAGGGCTGTGTTTGCCTTTGCGCTGTAAAGGATTTCTGAGGGGAACCCATGATAGGTGAGCTTTGAGCAGATGGAGAAGCTATGGATAGTGGTATAGAGATGGCTGCATGTGCATAATTGTCATGGAAATAAATGAAGAGATTTGATTTTGATTGTTCGAGGTGCTCGGAAAGCATTGGGTCATTGGCAAAATCAATCTTCATGCCTTTGTATGATATCTGAGACTTCCCATCGCTACATATGGGAGCAGGCTTTGGATGTACGAAGGGGCCCACATGGCAGGCCCCCTCAATAACCTCTGGAAGATGCAAAGATGAGCGTGCCTTTGGATCACTGGCGCCTTCAAGACATCCCCAAATGGGGCTGGCAAGACCCTCGCAGGCATACCCCCTATCCACCTCCATGTCAGAAAGCTGGTGGAAAGGAGTCATGTCCGCTCCCGTGCGCTCCAGGCCTCACACGCCTTTCAACGCCTCATTGATGGGAACCACAAATTCTCTGTTGAGACCCTCAATGCCCGCAACCCAAGCCGTAGGCTCGGTAAACTTGTATCGCCCATTGTAGAGGCCTGGTCCAACCTTGGCCTCTCTTCCCTGGATCTGGACCCTGTCCACCCACTCAACCAACCAGGCATGCGCCCCAAGGACCTGTTCCCTGGTCGCATTGTCTACGACATTGTCACCCCCCCACCTAAGGGCAGTGATCACCGCGAGGAATTCATGAAAGACCGCATCACATCGCTGAAGAGCGCTGTCGATGAGGCCTCTCATTCCCCATGGAGCATCTGCATTATCACTGATGCATCCACCCCCCCTCCTCCCATGCAGTCAGTCGTGGTGTACCGCATCTGGCACAATGGAGACTTATATGAGGACTGGTTTGCTACTGGCCTATCTACATCTGATGACGCCAAACTGCAAGCAATTGCAGAAGGCGCCCAACAGGCAGCTGACATTGGACTAGAGGACATCCATGATGTCCATATCTTCTCTGACTCCATCAACGCCCTCAGGTGTTCCCTTGATGCATCGCACCACTCAGGTCAAGCATCAGCCCTCAAAGTGTGCAATGTGCTGCTGCCTTGGCTGCAGCTCCACACCATCCACAAGATTCACCTCCACCATATTACAAGTGGTGTGGAGATTGAAGACCACCAACTGGCACACATCAGCGCCGTCTCAACTCGTGTTGAGGCAGGCGGAGCACTGGTTATATCTGCTGACTTTGCATGACGCGAAGCAGTTACACGCATGCTTGACGGCTGGAAGTCTCTCTTCCAGTCCAAGTACATTGGCTCCAATTTCCTGACACTCTATGCGAAAAAGGACACCCCGCTCACTCCGACCCATGTAAACAATGGGCCATGGATGTGCAAGACTGGTCACAGCCATGCTCTGACTGCCTGCTTGGTGCAATGCATCACCGGACATGCTCCAATTGGGGCGTTCCGATCGCAATTCTTCAAGGAAGAATCTGTCTCCTGTAGGTGCAGTGCTCCCTTGGAAACCGTACAACACATCCTATTCAACTGTCCATGGCATGGACGGGAAGACAAGCCCAGCCACCAGCTGCGCTATGCGTGGCTGGTTGAATTCCTCTCGGAGAACGAAAACGCATTCGCGTTCAATGTTCCCTAGTCCTAAACAGGCTAGGGGCGGTACTCAGTGTTCTAAGTGATGGCTATAGGGTGCTCCCTGCCTGAACATGCGAACCTGGATAATTGGTGGACCTGAAGCCACCACCTGCTGCGGAGCGCCGCAGCAGGGGGTCCACCCCCTGATGTAGATTGGCCCTTCCGGCCTGTGTATAACGAGCTCTGGCTCCATTCGCTAGTCCAACCCCAGTCAGGCGAGCACCCTAGCCTTGCAATGCTTTGTCTCCTGCCCCCTCTCCCCCCCCTTGCCCAATTACTACTTGTAGTGACCAGCACATGTATTATGTACAGTTGGTATATAAAATGTTGAACCAAAAAAAAAAAAAGTATGATATCTGAGGATCAAGCATTTGTATTACTCAATTAGAAACAGAATGCAATGATGAAAATTGAACCACAGATATTATCACTATTGGCTTGTGATACAATGAAAATATACTCCGTGTCCATTCTTGACTCATCGATGGCCTGCCCCATGTGAGTACCATCCCAGGGACATTGTCACCGAATAGAATGGAAGAGATGGTAATTACATGAATAAGGAAATCTGAAACAACAGGATATATTTCAGGTAGGGTGGTGCAGTCTGCATGTGCTTGGCACGGTGTTCAGTGGCATTGGTGCAACAAGACATCAAAGCTTCACGTTGTGTTGTTACTGAACCTGTGGCATGTGGATGCAAAAAATAAAATAAAGTTTGATCAGGGATACCCATCTAATACTGTCCAATGCCGTGGATGGCCGTCTTTCAACTGCAATGGACAGGTGTTGACTGTCCTGTCAACATGGTGAACCTGAGGCTGAACGGCACAGGTACAGTAACCGTACTACAGGTCTGTACATACCGTGAGGTATGGTCACGGCGTGCAGCCCTACTGGGCACTTGGTGCAACATGACCCCTTACAATTGGCTGATGTGTGATCTAACAGATAAAATCCAAAGTTATATTTAGAAGTCTATATACTTACCTAGCAGAGGAAATCCAAAAAGGATACTCTGAGGATCCTCTGCCAGGTGTCTCCATCTTATATACCTAGCCTAAACAATAGCAGGGAGTTCCCATTGTTGCCACATGTCTCAGGGTCATACTATACATTAACTACAAGCAAGCTATGTGCTCTCCAATGGTGTGTGCAGTCAACACATATTCACACTTCCCAATGTTTGGTCTAAAATCTCACTTTACTGACTCTCAACCCACAGACTATGGATTGACACAAAACTTTGAGGGTACCTTATTATGTAGTAAATGTTACAAGATGAACTGAGTGAGTTGTACAAGTGAACAACTTCAGGCAGGTGCAAACTTGCCTCATCTTGCACACAAATTACATTTCAATGGAGGACATACTGACTGTCTAAGTCATCATAGTTATATGGCTATGGGGATCAGAAACTAGCATACAGCACTTTTAAATGGAGAAGAACAGCCAAGGCACCAAAAAATAGATGTATGGCTCACAGGCCCAGATTGTGATCACAACAAGATAACATTGATTATCTCAAAGTAGGAAGGTATCTACGAAGTTTATTTTGGAGCATTGTACTAGCTACATACTGTCCAAAGAGGTTGAAAAAACTTGGAGGCAATATTTGGCTTGGAATTGTTGAGATGAGAAAGTGACTGGAGATTTTCTGCATGCAGCTGTCCAGTGAGTTACGTTAATTAATTTTTCTTTCTCCGCAACCATGATCACTGAGCCTTAGCAGGAATTCTGACATCCCGCCACTTTTCCGAACTCAGGCCGAGGGAATTAAAAGTTCAACACGGTTCAGTTCCGACTTGAAAGCCCAACCACCTCGCAGTTTAATACCGTCACCATGTCTGCTGTTGCTTCTCGAAACAGTATCTTTCGCTTGATTAGCGCGTCACAGCGCTCTGCTTGCCCATGTCATGGTCCCTGTACCTCCCACTCTCATAGTGGTCAAATCCAAGCTCTCAACCAACTGAGAACATTTGCTACCCCAGTGAACGTCGTGGAAAAGGAGTATGCCTTCGAGGTATGGATTGCGTGACGGAAATGGTCGTTTAGTATTCTACTAATAAGTTATGAAGGTGGCAGCCTCCAACCTTAGGTTTGGTGACGGTGTCACAGCAGAGATTGGGATGGACTTAAAGAACATGAAAGCACGCAAGGTATGGACACATACATATAGGTACATGGATGTCTAACCTCCTTTACAGGTCGGGGTCTTTACTGACCCTAATGTTGCTAAACTTCGGCCCATGAAAACCGTGGGACCCACACTTTGTTTTTGAGCCAGAAGATCTAATTATCGCTCCCAGGCTATCGCTGCTCTTGAATCTCAAACGGACCTTCCATTTGAAGTCTTTGATCAAGTTGTCGCGGAGCCCACGGAAGACAGCTGGACAAAGGCCATTGACTGGGCCAGAAAACACGACTTTAGTCATTTTCTTGCGTATGCGTTCCCCGGCAGCAATGCTTCCGACTTATATTCATTAACCATCTTAATAGTGTGGGAGGTGGCAGCGTCATCGATACAGCCAAGGCTGCGAACTTGTGACAAAATTTAAGTTAAAACCCTTTCCACACTAATCCCTCCCCCAGATTCGCCGCTTACAAGGATGCAGACCTCATGGACTTCATTAATGCACCCATTGGAAAGGGTTTACCTATATCTAGAACTCTTATGCCTTTGATTGCTGTTCCCACGACGGCCGGAACTGGATCAGAAACTACAGGGACCGCCATTCTTGATATTACATCACGTTCGTTCAAGACAGGGATTGCCAACCGTGCGATGAAACCAGTCTTGGGCATTGTGGTAATTTATCTCTGTCCCCACCCTCTACTTCACATCTAAGGTACCTCACATAGGATACCCACAACACGGAATCCTGCCCGACGGCAGTCCATATCAGTGCCGGCCTCGATGTATTATTCCACAGCATGGAAAGTTATACAGCGATCCCGTAAATCACATTACTTGGTGGCTCATAATGACATATTAAACTCTTTCAATAGATACACTGAACGCACACCCCGTCCTGCCAATCCTATTCTTAGGCCTGCCTACCAAGGGAGTAACCCAGTCGCTGATATATTCTCATTATGGGCTCTACAGACTACTGTCAAGTATCTTCCTCGTATTGCCAAGAATCGCGATGACACGGAAGCTCGACGACAGATGCTGTGCGTGAAGTTAACATACTGTAACGCGCCAATTTAACACTCACATAGTCTTGCATCTTCTTTCGCTGGTATTGGCTTTGGAAACGCTGGTGTCCATCTATGTCACGGAATGAGCTATCCCGTGTGTAAAATTTCCTATCATCGCCTTCGTGACTTAACAATACGGTATACCACAATGCTTATAGATCTCAGGCCTGAATAAGAAAGGCCCGAAATATAAACATCCAGGCTATGTTACCGATCTACCTATCATCCCCCATGGTGTCAGGTATAAAATACACCTCTGAGTTCTTTATTTAACTTGCTAAACCCTATCATCAGTGTCGCGCTGACGGGCCCAGCAGGTAGGCAGGACCGAAGTAGACTGACATTATGATTGAACTGCCTTCTCGACAAGTTTTCCAATTTACCGCACCTTCCTCGCCCGATCGCCATCGTCAAGCTCTTGCCATATTCAATTCTACGAATACATCGGACCCGTCAATAACAAGCATTCCCGACCGTGAGATTGGAGCTTACCTCTATGAATCAATTGCGCGCTTCCTAGACGGTTTGGGTGTTCCTCGTGGGTTGAAGGCTGTAGGGTGCGCTATTTCGAACAATTTTTTGTATCATCCTCTCATAGGAATCACTAGATACCAATCAAGTGACATCGACATACTCGTTGAAGGCACTCTTCCTCAGAGGCGTGTACTCGATTTGGCTCCAGGGATTGGAGATGTCGTTGGCTCTGATGGGAGAGAGCACCTTGCACGTATTATCGAAAGCTCCATGGAATACTGAAGTGGGCCGTTCGTTTTGGCTCAAGTATATCATTATGTACAATATTGTTTCTTCCCTTTAAATATACCAGATTTCTCCGCACGTATTATCCGGTTCCAATCATGTGATCGAAGCATGCAGTCACGAGAGCGGTGGCACCGTGCAGATTCCAAAACCTTCAATCCAATGCCCTTTCCGCAGTCACGTAAACAATGCAACTTACGCGGCACAGCGTTTTTCGACCATGTATTGATTTGCACGATGGACAAGTCAAGCAGATTGTTGGCAGTACAATATCGGACACAGCTCCTGAAAATCTCAAGACTAATTTTGTCGCAAGGCTCGTGTAATTATTTTCGCCCTTCCCTCTATTTAGTGACGTTAGCGCCCTTTGAAACACTCAGCGATTCTCCCGGAAGCTTTTCTCGTCTATACAAGAAACACAATCTCGAAGGTGGTCATGTCATCAAACTGGGACCACGAAACGACGCTGCCGCAAGGGAAGCACTAAGCGCATGGTCGGGTTAGGCAGCTCAACATCTGTGTTATTGATGAATTGACCCCGGATTAGGTGGACTCCAAATTGGTGGGGGGATCAATGATGAGAATGCAAGGGAATGGCTGGATGCAGGCGCTAGCAAAGTTCGTCACGCGAAATGCTCCAACTTGTGTTTGAATTGAGATTTTCAGGTCATCGTAACATCATATCTTTTCCCGAACACACGATTCTCATTAGAGAGACTCAGAAGAATATCGTCCGTGGTTGGAAGAGACAAACTTGTGGTTGACCTCAGGTATATGCAACATTCGTACCTTCTTCATTTCATGTTCGTGACACAGAAAGTAGTTGCCGACGGCGAGGGGATAAGTGGGTTGTAGCGATGAACAAATGGCAAGACATAACGGATATGGAAATATCCAAAGGTGGCATTGTTATCATCCGCTTTACATACTGGCTAAGTAAACGAGCAGATAACCTGAATATACTCTCCGAGTATTGCAGGTAAGTCCGCTCTGTGTTGCCTCAGAGGCCACTCCGAGAGTTCCTTTCTTTAAAGCGAATTTCTGATACATGCTGCCGATGTGGAGGGTCTATGCCAAGGGATTGACCAGGATCTGGTTGAAAGTTAGTTGGAACTCCCTTGCATCTGACGTTTGCCGCACTAACTTAATCAGGCCTCGGGAAATGGGTAAGAATCCCTACAACATACGCAGGCGGCGCTAAGGGTTCGCGCATATCATAAGTTGTCCCTGACCGTTCTCACCCTGGTCCTCAGATATAAGTGACCTTGACCTTGTTGAACGGCTTTCTGAAGGCCGTGTTGATTTGACTTACGGAAGGTGAAAAAAAAACACACACAACCAACTACACAACACTGACTCTCTCCGCAGCTCTCTTGATATATTTGGTGGTACATTGGTCAGGTTTCAGAGTCTGGTAGATAGAAATAGAAACCTAAGGGGAGCTTCAACTTCAATTAGTGAATAATAGATAAGATAAGGTTCTGCTGATGAGGCGTGGGAACAAACGATACAGTTGTTGGAAATAAGGTTTGGGACACAAATCTGGATTGCTGAAGCCTGTGATCGCAAAGTACGACGCTGCTCAAGGTGAATATTCCTCTATACGCTATAGAACCAGGCGTGGTTGAGGGGTTAGAGCTGGTCATCACAGCCACATTGCTTTCTCTTCCTTTCCTTCAAGCATGCAGTTCCTTTCTTGCACGAATACTAGTCCTGACTTCGTTTGTTCTTCGTTAATTAGGATCCACCAAAATGCCCGGCAAAGTCAAAGCTTACGAACTCCAATCAAAGTGCGCACCTCTGATATACTGGCGCTAATGTGGAGAATTGCCGTTCTGACGTGAAATTTAGGTCAAAAAATGATTTATCTAAACAGCTCCTAGAGCTCAAGAACGAACTCTTGACACTGCGGGTACAGAAGATTGCCGGAGGTTCAGCATCGAAGCTCACAAAAATGTGAGTCTTTGCGTCTGTTCAGGTGGATACAAGATATTTATTTGCCCCAGCTCCGCTGTCCGAAAATCCATTGCTCGGGTGTTGACCGTCATGAACCAAAAGGCCCGACAAAATCTCCGGGAATACTACAAGGATAAGAAATACCTGCCCCTTGATCTCCGAGCGAAGAAGACACGGGCGATCAGACGGCGATTGACCAAGGTATGCAAAGTGATTCTAATTTATAGATCTTTGGCCGTTTACCTGTTTTGCATGCAGCATGAATTATCGCTGAAGACGCTGAAGCAACGGAAGAAAGAGCAGAACTTCCCTGTCAGGAAGTATGCTGTCAAGGCATGAGTGATCTTAGAATGGGGGGTGGGGGTGGGCCACGTTCACGTTTTCCACTGTTTTTGTATCCCGCACGCGTTAATCGACTACATTCCCGTGCTTTTATACTGATAACTAGAATCGGGTGTCTACATGTGGTTGCAATGCAATGTGTTCTGGCAGCACCGAAGTGCGCAGTTTTGAGGCTTGTTTGTGAGACTTGGTGGCGTGGCGGCGAGACCGTTGTTGTCCCGTTTAGACAACGCTCCCGTGAACCACCCCTGGCTCGCCCTTCGTCATTGGACTCCCGCTTTCCACATTCGACCCAAATACGACATTTTGCATAGCACGCTGGTTCGCATGTCAGCTTTGTTGTTATAGTTGGTCACATTGTGTCGAAAGAATTTGAGATCACGAGTTGTTGCTACCCACGGCATTCCGCCGACGTTCTTTCTCGTCCACACCACTTGCTTTGGTTTGTTCCCCTGACTGTTCTGAGTTGCCTTTCGTCCGGAGACTAGCCAGATAGGCCTCTAGTTCACTCCATTAACGAAAGCCTAACAATGGTGAGTACCATTTTGTGACGTTTGGGGCTTGCACGTGTAGTTGGGTTGATCAATCAAAGGCATGAGGTCAGACAAGATGCAGCTGCTCATGTCCTTTTTCCGTCATTCTGAGCTCTGTGTCTTCGATCCAATATGGCCCCTAGCTCCCCTTTCAGAAGGCGAAGTGATTCTGACGATTCTTACAAACTACAGCCTAAAGCTCTGACCCGCTCTCCCCCATCTTCTCCGCATGTCGAGTCCAAGCCCCACCCAAAGGAACCCTACCCTGTACCTAGCAACAATCCAGCGAGCCAATATACTCTTCTGGAGAAGTTAGGTACGGGCAGCTTTGGGACAGTGTACAAGGCCATGCACAACGATACTAAACAGATAGTAGCCATCAAACAAATAGGTAAGACCCTTTAAACATGTTTTCATGTCGGCCAGGTATTGAGCAAAACTATCATCACACAGATTTGGAGGATTCAGACGACGACATCTCCGAAATACAACAAGAGATTGCCAGTTTGGCTCAATGCGACTCTGAATACGTGACACGGTACTATGGATCGTTCGTTGTGTCGTATAAACTCTGGATAGTGATGGAATACCTTGCGGGCGGTTCGTGTCTTGATCTACTCAAACCCGGCATCTTTTCCGAAGCACACATCGCCGTTATCTGTCGTGAGCTTCTCCTCGGTCTTGACTATCTGCATACCGAAGGGACAATCCACCGCGATATCAAAGCTGCCAATGTCCTTCTCTCATCGTCGGGCAAAGTAAAGCTGGCTGACTTCGGTGTCGCCGCGCAGCTCACAAATACCTTGCGGCACACATTTGTTGGAACCCCTTTCTGGATGGCACCGGAAGTTATTCGGCAAGCAGGGTACGATGCGAAGGCAGATATGTGGAGTTTGGGCATTACTGCTATTGAGATGGCGAAGGGAGAACCACCCCTAGCGGAGTATCACCCCATGCGAGTGTTGTTTCTTATCCCGAAAGCCAAGCCACCTGTCCTGGAGGGTGCATTTTCATCAGCATTTAAGGATTTTGTGTCCCTTTGCCTCACAAAGGACCCAAACGCTGTAAGGTTTTCCATTTATCTCTCGTGTTACGGAAAAGTTGCTAAGGTCTTTCCTAGCGGCCAACAGCGAATGAGCTACTTCAACATCGCTTCATTAAAGGCGCTCGTAAAACTTCCTACCTAACGGAGCTCATCGAACGACATCAAGACTACCGTGCCCGGTCACCTCAAAAAGGACAACAAATGTATCAACCTTCAATAAGGAACAGTTTGACGTGGGACAACAATGGGACCTTGAGAAGTGACTGGAACTTCGACACGATAAAATCGACATCTGCTATGGGTACATTTCGCAGCATGACAAAAGATCTCGAATTGCCACCCGGCATGGAAGCGGACGAAGGCGACATGTCTGATTATGAAGAAGGTCACGCATCGATTGATACAGGTGCTGCCACAAGGGGCAGCGACCCTCTTGTAGCTGGTGGCCTCGCCTTGAACTCTCATGCAGCACATTCTACCGTCATCATTAAGCCATCACATTCTCTTGCTGAGCGAGATATTCCAGCACTCCTAGAATCAGAAACTACTAGTCCTCCTGACGAAACACCTTCCGGTAGTCCCCCTACACCTCTAGGTGGTGTATTCGACTCTGACTGTACAACCCCACTAGGTGCACCTCCAGCTTATACTGGGTCAATTCGTCCTAGCCGACGTGCGTCATATGCGGCCCGAACGTCAGCTAATGGAGCAGGTACAGTATTACGCGAAGCCGACCTTGGAACTGGTGTAGATACTATCCGGCCTGTAAAGAAGGTTGATCCTGTAGGATCTCTTAGACTCTCAGCGGAGTTCGTGGGGAGTATGCGACGGGAAGGCGGCGGATCACCTACTTCCCCGACAGTACACAGGCGTGTAGCAAGCGAGGCGGGGAAGGCAGGAAAAACGATCGTGGATGAGATCGTACTGCCAATATTACAGAAGGTGCGACTGTTCCTTTCTGGTCGTATTTATCTCTTTTAAGCCAACCGATTTCCAGGCAATTCGAGATGATATGGATGCTCGCGAAATCGAGTCTTTAAGCATGTTGTCTCGAGGTTTCTCTGAGCTCAAGGAAGCAAACCCTGAGCTTACATACAACGTGATCCTAGATATTCTTTCTGGGATCAACGAGTTCGTTCATCCTCTCATCTTTTAGTTTTATTGCTAGACTGACATCCCTTCCTGTCTCCAGCAGCTCCTCTGTACGGCAACATGTACAAACTTCCCGTAGTTTGTTCCCTCACAAGAGAATCGTTCGTAAGAGTGAAATGACGTCGAAAGGACTCGTGGTTACAGAAGTTCAGGAGGAGGTATCTGGTCTCCCCACGCCGCCCGAGTCTTGTCACTCAATCACGCCATCTGTCGTTTCCACAACGTCTGTCAAGAGCGACGATGCAACAACTTCACCTTCGCGCAAGTCACCCATTGCGGAACTTCTCTACATGCGGTGGTTGGAGGGACTGAAAATAAAGTGGCCTAGTTTAACGTAACCTTCCCACACAGTTCTCTCACTAACGTACGTACTAACGGAATATCTCGAACCCTTCTGCTGGACTCCTGAGTCCCCTTAATTCGCCTTCCTCCCTTTTGGCCGAGTCCACCTAGTAATCCATATTTTAATCACTAGCAGTGTCTAGTTCTTTATCTGACACTATTCCATTTCTTTACTATCGTCATGCTCATACATCTATCCCAAGCCCATCCCTGTATGATATATCCTGCACCAAGTAGTATATTCACGACCCAATTACGACCTAGCCAATCCACATGTATACCCATCGTCCACGTTCTTACGAGAATCAACGCCCTTGCTCCATTCATTATTTGGCTTATCACTGTTCAGAGCTTGTTTGATATCATTTAAATTGATAGTGCTCACGTTCATAACAGCAGAAGATATGCATTTGGGGTTCCAACGGATTGAAAATCTAATACCATATCTATTTCGTGGATCGTGACATGTCGTATATAAGGTCGTATGAAGGATGGTGCAGGGAGAATCAGCTGTAGGGTAGGTTGTACGGGTAGAATAATCCTACGTGGATCAAGTAGTTGAGTGAAGAGAGGACGTATTAAGTAAGTCCGTATATAACCGGGGCATCCTGAGAATTCCAATGTATGAGCGATTAGAGAAGTTGTTCCAGTGCTGAAGCATTAAGCTGGGAAGAAGATCCATGTGATCAGGAAGAAATGCAAAAATTGAAGAAAACAATAGTTCAAGGCATTACGGCCATGTGGAAAGTACCGTCACAGTTAGAGTGACTAGCGTGAGTACACTCCTCCAAGTTGTGTCGGTGCTGCATAGAGCGGTGGACCTAGCAGACGTGGTCGAGGCAGCCAGACTGTTACCAGTGCCTGTTGGTGTTTGGGACTGAGTTCTAACAATGTATGAAAAGCTCAGGAACAAATCAAACAATGCAGAACAAGATACTGACAATGTGTGCGTAACAGTCGATTGTGAAGGTGGGGCAGATGACGACACTGATGTGGATGACGACGACGATGACCCTGATGGCGGGATGTTATCACCAACCAAAATTCCTGCCGGGGTAACACTCGACAAGGAATCCCTCGCATTGCGATATGTGCTGCCATTTCCCGCGAGCTGCGCAACAGACAATGAGTTCCAGCCGTTGGATTTGATGAGTGGGTATGCATCGATGAAAGCTTGTACCGACTGGTCACTGGACTCATGTTCTAGTACAATGAGACCAGGTGCTTTGGGACCTATTAGCAACAGTCAACAACCGACAGGTCATCAACCAAGCTATGTCAAACCTGAGAGCCATTGTTGCATGGAAGTGTGAATTGCGGCCTGCGTAGTTCCTCCCGTCAATAAACTCCAATCACGGGTGCTGGTAGTATCCATGAATTTAGACAGTAAGAGGAGCGAAACCACGCTACTCACTCTTGATTCCATAGGATCGTTTCTAGTCCAAACACCTGTTTAGGGTATGGTGAGGCTACATGCGAGGTATGATAAGGCTGGCTTACCTCTTTTGCGATGGCCCTGACTCTGTTATCGGAGTCACCGTAGGGGGGCCTCCAGAAGCGGGGTACTCGGCCACCTGTCGAATTTCTTATCAAAGCCGAAGTCCACCCGAGCTGATCACCGGATCAAACTATATTCAAGCACACTAGAATTAGCACTACGGACCTGACCAAGGACTTCAAGATTGTTGAGGGTGGTCATATAGGGATGGGTCCAAGTGTGGCCTGCAATGTCCCCTCCAGATTCAAAAGTTGCAGAGAACTGTTGAGGGTGCGCAAGGATATTAACGCCTATCATGAAATGCGTAGCGGTTTCATGATTCTGTTGCAAGAATTGCAAGAGTTTTGGGGTGTCCTGAATTAATCTGTAAGCTCATATGACTGATGACTTGTCGAGCAGCCGCACAGGTAATGGGCCATCGTCAAAACTAGTTCCAAAGTAGTTCGGAGGGGCGTCCCATATGTCTTCTGGGTGTCTGCACTTGTAGGTGGCGGAACAGACTTCAGGGCTGTTGGGATTGACACCTGGAGGATAAACTGGATTGACGCCTGGCGTGTTAGTGCTCTTGGGAATATTGGGTATCTTTCCTGCTGCCACCGCGACATTGAGAGCATTCACCCATTCGGCGGGAAGCCCATTCGGATCCGGTGTCGACTGAGGAAACCCGCTTGACCATGCTGTCAGAGAACCTGATGAGCGCATGATAGGTGACAGGGCAGTCGACCAGACAAACTCGGAGAACCAACTGGTGCGTAATATACACCGTCGCCCGGGGCACGCTTGAAAAGAGAATGTGCTGGGTGTTCTTCAGGGAGGTACCAGGCATCGGGAAGACGTTGATCGACGTTATGAGCGTGGTCGTGAGTGTTATGGGTGGTTGGAAGGGTGCTCGCGAACGGAAGGGAAAAAAGGAGGAGAACCGCAGAGAACATAGTAGTAGAGAAGAAAGAAAACGAAGGCTATGAAGAGCTTTGTAGACACGGGGTGCTCTCCAGCCACTAATACGAGGGGTGAACAGATTCCAACCTAACTTTGCTGTGCATTTTGTACTAAACGCTACTGTCCTAATTTGGATCCACAATCGGCTCGACCTGACCGCGTTTTACATCAATTTCGTCCTTTTTTGGTAATGCCATGCCTGACATTCTTAGTATTCCTCCGTTCTTCCTGGATAGACTTTGCTCCGGATTTCAGCTCATCAATACCGATTACTTTTATCTCCTCTCTCTCAGCGCGGTGCTCGGTCCAAATCATGGCATTGTGTAAGGTTCCTACTAAGTATATTTTGATGCTCTCTTAAATTGGTTCAACACAGCCCGGATTTCGGATTATTCCATAAACTAATGTTCAATGAAAAGCCCACCAGACTTCTTGGATTAAGGAAGGGTGTTATCGATATCGATCGTTGACGGAACGTTGAAGCCTTGCGGTGCCGAGTTTGGCCTGATCTTGAGTTCAGGTTTTCCATTCCCCATAAATTTCGACACGTTTCAAAGAAGGGAAACAACATGCACAGCAGAATATTGCACCGCATGGCTGACATATAAACACAACAGCAGCATTCACCTTCTATACCAAGTTTATACATGGTCACGTCGTAGGGATAGGTGTCGGAGATGGAGCAGTCGACCCTCCCTCCTGATATTTCTTCCTCAGCACAAGGACACCACCCTTTAGTTGCGCCACTTCCCTGACAAGGGCCGAAAATTCTGTTTTCTTCTCCCCGTCCGTCAAGTACGGAGTGAAATGGTGGATACACTCTCTTGTCGTAGCATTCGGAGTGTTTCCCAACCAATCGATAAGCATAACCCGCAACTCCTCCGCGGGCACTGCAATTGGCATGACACCCGCAGGCAGCGCCTTGCGTTTTTTCGGCTTCGGCGCTGTACTAACGTTCGACGCGTTGGGTGACGAGGGGCCATGGACGAGATCATCGGTGGCCTTGCGCTTGTTGTTTGATTTCTGTGCACTCGCTGGATTGAGCATTGTTGGGCTACCAGAGCGGCTGCCAGTTGCACCCGTATTCGGGCTAGTTGCCCGACTATTTGTGATTGGGCTGGTTGCGCGGCTATTTAGGGGACTGTTGCTGCGGCTCATATTGTTCGCCTTCGGCTTTGGTATTTTGGGACTGGTAGCACGTTTCGCTACGACGGAATGCCCACCAAGGGCTGGAGAGGCCGAAGGTGAAGCAGCACGTGATCCTGTCCCAGAACTCGTTTGAGGGCGAGGAAGGCCAGGCTTCGGTGTCGGCGTTTGAGAATTTGGTCGTGATTCTGCGTGTTGCTGGGGCTGTATCGCAGGTTCGGTGGTTACAGGGAGTTCTTCTTCATCTTCTTCCTCAACCTGGGGGAAAACGATGTGACGAAGGGTGGGGATTTATGAGAGAATAACACTCACTGAACTTGCATATGGATTTTCTTCTTCTTCACTCTCGTATGCGTCATTGCCCTCTCTGTTTCTGATGAGCTTTTGCATGGCCTTTGCCTGTTTGGTCATGCCAGGGAGCTCTTCCTCGTCTGATTCGTCGACACCGGCATCGCGTTGTTTGTTTGCATTTTTATACTCGCGTTTGAGTCGTTCCTGCTCAATCATCAGATAGAATTTCGGTAATAAGAAGAAAACTGACCTCGATTTCCTTTGCCTCTTCATCATGTTCATCAACTTCCATGTGTTCTTCGTCATCAGCGAAGTCTGCCTCATATACTTGTTCATCCAGATCTCCCTCCCCTCCATACTCCTTTTCACGCCGTCGCTTAGAATCGCCATCTTCATCATCATCAAAAAGGCTGCTCATACCACTGTCCACAGCTCTAAGTTTCCTTCCTCCGGGGCCTAAACTCTGTCCTGAGCTGTGAACAAGCGAGCTACCTCCAGATAACGAACGGCCTTCGGCCTCTGCTTTGAACATAGCTGATGTTGCCGCAGACGGAGCCTTACCGTTCCGACTTGCAAGCCATGCTTGAGGATCTCTTTTTTGGTTGAGGGTATACTTTGGGGCTTCTGTTAGCACATAGATGGAAGAACAGGATCAGATGCAAGCATACTAATGACTCTACATTAGCCGTGTCCGTTGGTAGATCGTGCTTCAACTTCTTCTGAAACTTGTACCACCGATGTGCAGGAACAAATTTAAACACATCGTTCGCGGCGGGCATGAAGAATGCGTGCGTTTCCGACTTGGCAGCGTCCTCCATTTGGCCTATCCAAACTTCGTTCTGCGTCTGGGATGAATCCTCCATAACCCAAGGATATCGTTCCTCTCTTCTCAACTGCCGCACTTCTTCGGGCACATAATACACCTGTCTGGTTTTCTTTTGAAACCTCTTCTTCGCATTCGTGGTTGCACCCTTTCCTTTCCCATTACTACCAGGGCCATCTGAATTGTGTATCGGCCGTCCCTCAGCATCCACCATCACCAACTTTCCATCTGCGCCAATAACTGGCTTCCCGTCAGGCCCCAGCATGGGTCCAACAGCCTCTGGTACACTGTTCACGCTACCATCATCACGTCTCATCTCCTTCCTATTCAACTTTATTGGGGCTGTCCATCGTGATATATCCACAGGTTTTCTCGAATCAAATTTCATGACGTCGTACTTCCAACCATTGAGTGCGGACGACATCAGTCTAAATTCTTGGTAAGGACCGTCAGGGAGTTTGAGCTCCTCTTCCTCCTCTTCAACGATAGATGTTGGTTTCGGTCGGGGAGTAGCGGATGATTTTCGAGGAGATGTCTGGTTAGGAGCGACCTCTTTCTTCGCACCCTTCTTGGGATGAAACAGCATGGCGAGTGTTGCTTTGGGGGCCATTGACAATTACTGCTCAGACATCAATAAAGACGGTGTTCAGTGCGGTGACAGCCGCATGAAGCAATCATTGCACGCACAAAGGACCAAGAATGTATGGCAACAGGGGAGTGTCTGGCGAACCAGTGAAGCGGCAAATGGTGGACAGTAAGAAACGAGCGTGACGTGACTGTTGTTCTTGCATGCCTAAAATACATATACAGTAACATGGCAAAACTTTCCTTGATACAACAATATTTGAGTCGGAAAGTAATATGTACACCATTCTAAGTGCTACATAACACAACTACATTTTCAATTCATCGCCTGCGTGCGTTTACTCACAAAAAATTGTCCACACAGCTGAATCAGCTTACCAGATAGATATCAAACTGTAACTTCCCTATAGATACACTTAGCAGATCGTAGCAAACCGTTTTACGATGCAGATGACTCCGTTCTACTGGCACTTCCATTTTCCTGTGGCTGTCCAGCGGGAGGAAACATATTTTGGGATGAACCAGGACGCGAGATTGGTGGATGAGGCTGGGGCGGCGGTTGCGGATGTTGTGGTTGAATTTGTTGATGCATAGCGCCTGGTGGTGGTGGGAATTGCCCTGGAACAGATAGTGGACCTTGGCCGTAGACTACCCCATGCGGGGGCGGACCTCCAGGAGGAAAGGGTAGTATACCTGCTTGACGTGCCTTATCCAGCTCGTGTCGCATCATTTCCAACTCTCGAGCCATATCTTGATGGCCTTGCTTCAATTGTGCGACAAAGTCTATGGCTGTCAAAAGGACCATGCATCAGTTCGATGTCTTTCGCATGAAACATTGCATTCAATTTACCTTTGCTGAGGATCTCCCATTTACTGGCTTTCATGCCACGATCAGCGGGAAGCTGATCCCGTAATTCATCAAAGAGGTCCTTCATCTCTTTTCGCCTCTTTCGCTCTGCGAGTTTGTGGGATACACGAAGCTCTGGTGAACGGGAATATGGTGTGACACTGGATTCTTTCGAATGTTTACCTGACCCGGTGGGAGACGGAGCAGAAACCGGATCGTCAGGACCAGATGACGAGGGTCCGGAGTGAGGGTTGTCTGTGTTGGGTGTTTGACGCGACGGTGGGCGCGATCGAGAGCGTAGGACTCTGGTAGGCCCTGCAGACGTAAGAACGTCTGGCACAGACATACGACGGTCTGGAGGAAAATTCATTGGGGGCATCATAGATATTTGTGCTGGGTCGAACGGCCGAGGGGTAGTGGTCATATTTGTGTCAGGACCAGGTTGGATGGGATGTGAGCCCGATTGATCAGAAGAGTGTGGATTGGCAGGCCACGCGAAAGAGTTGATTCCTGGTGGTACTCTGCCATGTGGGGAATCACCACCACCACCGGTAAAACCCGGACTGTATGGACGCATGCTCGAGGGAAACATTGATGACGTAGGTTCACGCTTGTCGTTGTGCCAAATTTGTACACCCCGTGAATCGACAGAGTTTCGTCGGTCACTCAGGCTCAATTGTGCTATTCGCTGAGTATCGATAGCTGATCCCCGTCGCTTGGGGGCTGGAGCCTCGGCGTCAATATTCGTGACGCTTGGTACACCTGGTCCAACCAATTGAGGATCAATTTCTTCGCCCACAGGAGCAAAGGCACTCCGATCCGCCGACATCTTTCGTTTAGTCCCTTGTAGACCATAGAATTGCGTGTGCGGCTCTTGCCCAACAGCAATCGAGTGTCGTCGCATGTTATAGTCAAATTGCGGAGGATCTTGTGGACGACGGCTGGAGATATGCCTCTCAGAGTCCACACTCATATGGTCACCTTCGCCAGTCTTTGCAGGTGCTTGTAGTTGGGTGAGAAAGTATAAACTTGTTAGAAAGGATATGCCCACCTGTATGTTTCGCAGCTGTATTTAAACTATTTGGTTGACCATGGGGAGACGCCGAAGGAGGGCGACTATTACTCCGTTCGATAGATGGCGAGCGTAATAGATTGCGGATTTGGGGGGTGTTATCGGTTACATGCGGTGTAGCATCACCGAAAACATAGGGAGAGGATGGTCGAGGACCAGGGTGGTGAATTTTGGGGCCAGAATCATGGTGAGCCGAAGATGGACCAGACGATGCCGAGCCAGGCTGGTCAGAAGGCTGGCGGAAGTGCGTATTGAGTTTGATGTTGGTATTCATGGAGGCGGCATGCAGGGAAGGATCTGTGATAGACCCGCGACGATGAGTTTGCAGATAATGAAGAGGTGCAAGCGGTGGAGGAGAATGCCTGGATGACGGATCCTTGTGAAACGAACCGTTAGTCTTGGACGCAATACTTGAAATTTCAGGCATTTAAATGGCCGCCTTTGGCAGCAGCGAGTTGGATAGCGGAGACTACAGCGTTGACGATGACAAGAATAGCCGTAAAACGATAACTAGGACTGCTGGCGGCAGATTGGGTTGGTTTGAAATTGAAAGAGTTGCAGTGTTCACCTGAGTTCACTCAGATTCTGGCTAAGCGTGATCGACAAATACGGCATATCGCGTGGTCACCCCATATCCGGTTAAATTGCAAACAAATAACAGCAACGTGCGACTCTGCCACCGTTGACCCTGCATTCCGACACGTTACAGAGTCCACGCGACTGCCTTCTCATCCCAGGAGAGTACTATCCAGGGCCTCTCGCACCTCCCGAGGCACCGCAAATGTCCGCTCATATACGCCTCTACTATTCCGGGTGCTTCTCCCAGACCGTTCCTTCTGAGAAAACATAGCTTCCTCACGGTCTTCAGCTGCAATGATATCTCGAACACAAGGTGCATAGTCCATGTACACAGCCGTACGAGCCGTAGTCCATACTGATGGCGGCACGAATCCCTGTATTACTTCGGCCATCTTGAGTTGATGGCTCATGCGAGCATCGAACAGCTCATGTGTTCGGAACGAGTTCTTGACAATTGACGTCGGACGTCGTGTGGTTCCGGCCTCAAGGACGTCACGTGAACGTCGCAAAACCGTCGAGGCAATATCTTCGCCTCGGCCATTAAACTCGATTCCTTTGTTTGTTGGAACGGGATCATATAGGATCAGATGCCCTATTTCGTCGTCAGCGGACGCTTCGAGGCTTCTTACTGCGAAGGCCTGCAGATGAGAAAGGAGGTCAGCTAAGTAGCTGGGTAGTAAATGAAAAAAAAAAAAAAGCCCACTGATGATGTATCAAATTCGCTCCGCATGAGATTGCTATCCACGAAGGAAATGAGATCAGCGTGATAAGCTGCTAGTTCGCGGGTGGGTAGCCCCTCTAGTCCCGCGTTAACAGTGTGAATCCGTTCGGCAACAGAGCCGGTAGTTTTTCCTCTGTTTGTTGAGATGGCCCACGCCCAGTCAGAAAGATCTTCGATACAGGTGTGTTCTCCTTCCCACAGTGGAATATACTCTGGCTTATGAATGGTTGATGTGCACCATAATTCAAGGTAATTTATCGTCCGCCGAAGATCGCATGCCGGAGATTCATTATAAAGCGGCGGAATGGGAGAGTTTGGGATATCGATAGGGTCAAGCTTGATCGGGGAGCCGTAAATTCGAAGGAGTGAATTCCTTTCCACTGGATAACCCTCAATGGAACATATACCTTGAAGATATGATGCGGCGATAGGGGTTGGACATGGCTGAAATGATATGATTGTTTGTAGGGGAAGGTCTTGAGTAGGTACGAGGGAAATATCTGAAGGCGGTCAGAAGCAAGCACGAACAAAGTAGGACATAGATCTCACCATTACACGTGCATATCACAGGCCGCTTACAGTGTTTGATAAAGTTGGTGACTGCTGGCCAAAAGCCAGTATCATCTTTAAATAATATATCAACTTCCTCCAACAGAATGACGGATTGGCGAACGATAGGTACGGCGTCATTAGCCTCTTCGTTTGACGATTCATCGACGGACCGAGATATAAAACCAAAATCGGTATCAGGTTTGTCTCTACTTTCCACACTACACACAGCATTACCCAGTTCCTTTGCTGCGGACTGTCGACGAAGCGCAGTGAATATATCATGGCCCTCATCACTTCTAGTTTTGGACTTCCGAACAAGATGATTCTTGCCTACATCCCCAACCATGTTCTCAATGCTCGCACCATTTCGTCTACCAATACCGGGGTAAACCTCAAAAACTTCCCAATCAAGCTCTTGGGCGCATGCATAGGCTGCTGCAGTCTTCCCAGTACCTGGAGGCCCGACTAATAGAATGGTATTGGTTAGTGGGTTGAAGGGATGTTGAGAAACGTAAGATGGGTGATTGTTGGATGGGTCTTTTACTCCAAGGTTTGAATCGTCAATAATATCATCTGATTGGGGAATCTCTTCTTCTTCGGCTTCACTAGGGACGATCCAGTCGTCATCGTCATCCGAATCTATTCTTCGTTTCTTGCGGCCTCGATGCTTCCCGACAGCTCGTACGACCCTGGGGCGCTTCACCCCCTGAATGGGTTCCTTCCCTTTTCCGTTGCCCGAAGGTTGGCCTGCGTTGGACGGTGAGTTAAGATGCAGTTCGAGAGCACGAAGCCAGTCACGCAGATACAACGCATTGGCCTCATTTCCCAGAACCTCAGCTGCGCGAGTTGGGCGCCACTTATTAGCCCAGGGCTTATGTGATGATCGCGGTATATCTGATAGAGACATTCTGGTCTTGGTGGAATGAGAGTCAACAACGCGAAAAATGGCGGGATGAAAACGTCGGTGTTCATCGGGAATGGTTTCTAAATCTGCGAGCGCTGGAATTGAGGGACTCCGTATAATACGTGCACAGGGCAACAGTGGCTCCGATGCCCAACTCCAACTTGACGTCGAAGTTGGTGAGTTATGGCAGGATGTTCCTGAATCATGAAGATCATATTTCTTGCGAGGAGGGTACCGAATATTGCAAAGGAATGTTCCTTGAGGGCCTCGAGTGTGTTGCGTAAATCCTTCCGGATACGGGGCCGCAAGCTCCTTCGGTTTGGAAAGCTTCGTCAGCATATTCCTAGGTTTGGGAGTGTGGGGCGCAGATATTGGAGTTGAACGTTTGCCATCCGCAAAGGCGCGCGCAGGGATGGGTTTAACAGGAGATGAATCAACTATTATCGGGTCGTATTGACTCCCTCGGTCTTGCCATGGAGATAGATGTCCAGTGGCAGTGGTGATATCAGAATCACCATCTAAAACTTCCGCGATCTCGCCATCTTCGACAATGCCAACGGAATTTGATTCAATGAGCGCCTTTTTTGCAAAAAGAGGATGTAGAGGTTTGGTGCATGGCGATGCTGGTTTTGAATAAACGACAGACATGGTTAGGTGCGTTCATAAACACTCACCGGCATCTCTCTCCTTAAGTGCATGGTCTATAGGTGGCTGCCTTTGAAGCTGAGTAACGGCATGGGTCGTTGTGCCGTCATGTTCTTCGTTAGTAGAAATTGGCCTTAGGGCTGTAGCTTTGACTTGGGCGTCAACTAACTGGGTAGGCTTTCGTTGAAATAAATCAAGCAGTGTCTTTTGCTGTAATAGAACCTAATGTGTACCAGAGCCACATATAATCCAGAAAATTAGGACCTACAGATTTCGGTTTGGACTTGCCTTTCCAGGTGTCCATAGCAGCAACAGTGCAATCGGGAAGCCTTGATGTGTTCAAGTGACTGTTGTCGTTTGGTGGTTCAGATGAAACCAGTGAAAGCCATAGGATAGCCTGCAAGTAAACGCCGTACTTTATGGTCTAAGTTTTGCAGAATTTGTCAACCATGACGCGTCCGTGATATGCACGTGATGACTGTTATGCCAAGGATTTATTATGCATAAATCCGATAATATATCCGACGAACTTCTAACACTTCACCTTCGCCTTTCGTGCTAAATGGAGTCTCACAGAGCCTGTTTGCAGTGGATCTCTAAAGAATACTACGGTAATAAAACCTACCATTATATTTAGGACCGATTATCAATCCTTTGAATACCTATATCAATAGAACTCAACGGAAACCATGTGCAAATTCTTCATCGTCCTCCTTCTCCTGCAGAATTTTCGCGACTGGCTCATATATCGAGACCTGTGATTATCAAAGGTTCTCAGTTCATGTATCTGTAAATCGGAGCCGCTCACGCACAACAGGTTTCAAGGTCCCAGCATTGAATTTGTGGTCTAATGAGTACCTCATTCAGCAGATGGGTTCTCAGAAGATCTCTATCGCAATCACTCCTAATGGGTTAGTCTTATTGTAAAGGCACCCTACTACATCGTGACTCGAAAATTCAGCTTCGCAGATGCTGTCACTCCTGGCCCCGGCGGTAAACTATACTTCGCAGAGCCTCTCGTAGAGCAGATGACCACATCTGAGTTTTTAACGAAATTGTCCACAGGTTCGGCATGAAAATACGCTCCAAGTACTTTCTTCATAGCTTAAGCATCCATAGGCTCCCACTCCGAGGTCTACTATCTCCAGTCTCAAAACGGCAACGTGTATTCAAGATATGATTCGTTGGATAGCTCAGACGGCGATGCCACGTCTGAAGCTTCAGAGTTTGAAGCTCTGAAGCGTGATGTCCCCCCTGTTGTTACGTGGTGCAACGCAGCGTTTGGTGAGTAACTCCTAAATATGTAAATATACTGAAACTTAATTTTAACGAATTGCAACAGGCAAATTCCCCGATGCAGTTAACTTATGGATCGGTGATAACAAGAGCGTAACAAGCTTTCACAGTGGTCCGTGTAAGGATGTCTGCAAGTTTATCAAATCACTCATTTCTTAGACCCATATGAAAATATCTACACCGTCGTGCGCGGTGCGAAGCATTTCACTCTGCTTCCTCCAACAGAAGGATGGTGCTTGAGAGGTGCCGTACGCCTTACGTGATTTTATTCTTTGTTTTTCTCACCAAAATTCCTACAGAGCGGCTGTACCCTCACGCAACCTATAAACGTTCCTCAGCATCGAATTTAGTGCTTGAACCTTCGCCCTTAACAAATAACATGCGATGGCCTTCCATCTCGGACCCGCACCTCCCCGGCAGCCTACCTCCAGATGCGCATCCTATCTACATTACGCTCAGACCTGGAGACACTCTCTACCTTCCTATCGGTTGGTGGCACCATGTACGACAGTCAGAGGATATAACGATCGCACTAAATTGGTGGTATGACATCGAGATGCGTGGGATGACTTGGGTATTTCTCAGCTTTTTAAGAGGCACCGAAGAGGTCCCCTCGGGAAACGAGCATGGGAATGGTGAATCTACTGTTCCGTCCATAAAGATACCTTCTTTAAACTTGTGAGCGTACGCGCCGAATTGATATTCATTATGGATGAAGCAGTATGTATTTATATTTACTGATTTGTGACTTTTTATGCTATCTGTCACGAGTGTCTTTTAATTTGAATTAAGTTAACTCAACCATTAGCGTTCATATCACCCACCTTTGTATTCCTTCTTCATCGAGAAAAATGGTCAAGGACAAGACAGAGAAAAAAGATCAAAAGCGGAAGGAGGTCGAGGATGATGTCGACATGGTCGATGCTACAGATGCGCCCAAGGTACACGATTCTTGCCTTTACCACTTCGTTCCCCTTTCTGGAGAATTACTTCCAGCCGCCTAAGAAGGTCAAAAAAGAGAAGGAAGGGTTGATCATTCCATTAGAGGACTTGTCTCCTCTAGCTCGTCCACTCGCACAGAAAAAACTTCTCAAGAAGTTGCACAAGACCATAAAAAAAGGTCCGTGAACGTGAACAAATGTATTTTGCTCTGGTTGAGATTTTCATTGAAAATCCAGCGTCGAAAGCTCGACAAGTGAAACGTGGGGTGAAGGAGGTTGTGAAAGGAATTCGCAAAGGCGAAAAAGGGTGTGTATCTATAAGGGCCTATGTTTTTCAGCCTTCAACTACTCTGCCCCTCTCTAGGCTTTTAATTTTAGCTGCAGACATCAACCCGATCGACATCATATCACATCTACCAGTTCTCAGTGAAGAGGCTCAAATACCCTACGTTTTCGTATCATCAAAAGAAGAGCTAGGCCATGCCAGTTCTACAAAACGACCGACGAGTTGTGTGATGGTGTGTCCTGACCAGAAACGGAAGAAGAAAGAAGGCGAAAAAGAGGATAAAGATGACGATTACCGGGAGCTTTACGGCGAGTGCTACCAAGAAGTGGTAAAGCTAGATACGCAAGTTGTATTTTAAGTTTCATTAAGAGTAAACGTCTCGTCTGCCGGACGGCTCTCGTTACTCAGAGGCGCTGGGTGTGCATTGCTACGTTTAAGTGTCTGGTAAATTATCATACTTTCACACGATCATCCTTTGAGGAAAACTCATTCGCCAGCACCATCATTTGATACCACCCTTCGTTAGACCCTCTTGACATGCCTGCCACGAAGACAAAAGCTGCACCTTCCACTAATGGTGCGTCTGCAAAGGGGAAGGCTGTTTCCACCAGCGGCACAACAACTCCTGTCTCCATTGCTGAGAAAAAAGACACGTCGGATGCCTTGGCGTACCTTGCTGGCGGAAAGCCAGACAAGAAGCTGCACGATGCAGAGCAGGATAGGATAAAGGCCGAGATTGATGCTCTTCAGGTCAAAACGGTATGCCATTGCCTTGATTATTTGCACCAACATACTCACCATTCGTTCCAGGCAACTGTCCGAGAGAAAATATCTCTTGCGACAAAGTCTGGATCTGGGAATGACCGAAGATCTGTGCTTCGCGCAGAGTTGGATAGCATTCGTGGCCAGCAAAACAACAACAAGAATTCAAGGAGCAGAATTCATGATCAGTTGAAAGCACTTCAGGATGGCATCCAAAAGAAGGTGCATCTTATATCACTCAACTAGGCTAATGATTGATAGTTATATTCGTCAGGTCAAGGATCTCCAGGCCGCGAAATCGAAAACACCTTTCAAAACTATTGCTGAAATTGATGCACACGTCAAGTATGTTCCGTATTTTACCTGACATTGACCGAGATCTCATACGTTGGATAGGAATTTAGAAAGACAGGTCGAATCCGGAAACATGAAAGTTGCGGACGAAAAGCGTGCCCTCCAAGAAATTAGTACAAGTAAACGTAACCGACGTCTTGTCGAAACCTTCGAAGTAGATCAGCAGTCCATTGACGCTGACCGACTTGCAGAGGATGAGCTTCGCCAACAATTGGCCGACCCCGAATTTCAAGCCATTTCTAAACGCTACGACGATATCAAGGCCGAACTTGATGAACTGAAGAAGGAAAGCGATGAAGCATACGCCGGCCGGGCAAAACTTTTCGAGGAGCGTGACAACCTTCAATCTCAATTGAACGCGCTTTTCTCCCAAAAGCGCGAATCTGTTCAAATGTTCAGAGAGGCTAACGATCGTTATTGGAATAAAATCAACGAGGATCGTGCCAGACGAGCGGAGAGAGCCCGTGCCCAGCGGGCAACAGAGGAAGCGGAGAAGAAGCGTGAAATTGCTGAACGTCTCCGCGAAGAGGCGGAGGCCCCTGCTTTCCAAGCTCAAATTGAGGATTGTCAAACCTTGATTGATTATTTCTCTGGCAAGAACTCTGGAAATGTCATGTATAAGTCTGCACCGCTATCCACCAGGCCTGACGTCGCTGGGGTTCCGAAGCTGGAAATCAGGAAGGTCGAGGCTGCACCAGAAGGTTCTGTTGTCCGGAAAAAGAAGGGCTCCGAAGAGGATGCCTACTTTGTTGGGAGTAAAACGAAAGGAAAGAGCAAACGTGGAGCTCCTAAATCTCCAAACGGTGGTGAACCCTCGCCCGCAAATCCATCTACTACGAACGCACAGCTCAACGTTCCTCTCCCTACTCTCTCAGCCCTTCTTTCCCTTTCCATCCCTCCTCCAGTTTCTACAAGTGACGTACCGCGTGTCATTGAAGATTTGAAGACTAAAAAGGTGTGGTTTGAGGCCAATCAAGCGAGGGTCACGGCCGAGAACGTGGCCAAGGCTGAGAACGAAATTCAGCGTCTGACCAATGCTGCAAAAGATACACAATTTGATGGTACTCCTGCAGCTAGTGCGATGCCTCTTAAAACAGACGAGCAACCAGCAGAACCTGTCTCAACAGCACAAGTTGGCGACGCTCCTACCCTCTCTGCGGAGAAGCTTGATGCTGTGGAGATAGTTGACACGACCCTGGAGGTTGGTGGAGTAGTTGCAGAAGAATCATGAGATCACACGTGGGATATGAATGAAACCCTATGGAAACATTTCAGCTTTCTTCGTTGTTTTGTGGTGCTTGAATAGATTTATAATAATATCGACATCAAGAAGCCAGAGATAAGATGGGCAGGAGCGTAGATATATATATCGATAACAAAATCCGGACGGGTAGAGGTCAGGTACAGTATTAAGGAGTGTGGAAAATGAGGAACAAGGAGAGGCAAGGAAGGGGAGTTGATACAAACACGACGCAGTATAGAGTGACAAGTGAGAGGGGACAAGAAACGCCAGGACCACATATGTATGGAGAACAAGCACGAATTATTAACATCCATCGTTCAACTTCCCAAAGGCAAGAAAAAGGAAGTCCGTTGCATCAAACCCCTGGTTGTTGTTCGGTTTTGACAGGCTCGGGATCATGGTCTGGCTCGCTCGTTGGTAGATCCTGAGATGAAAATCCACCGACATCGAATGAGTTTCCGGAGCCCGGAAAGTCCGGGAATGAAAGAGTAGACTGATGTCCGGGGTCATCTTGGGATACGGTCGTATCCATGTATGACAGTGATCCATATGTGTCAGGGTTAAAAGTTGACGATGAAGGGTCTAAAGAGCCAGTGGGGAATGGATCATGCTGGAGTGCTGCCAGCATGCTAGACGTGGTTGGAGTATGAGCCATCATATGCTGTTGTGGTCGAACATCAATAGAACTGAAGTTCTCTTGACCGGCCATAGGCGACATCGTGAAGAATTGTTGTTGTATGACTGGCTCAACAGACGCTGCCACTGAGTTTGTCGAGAGGGCTACACTTCTTAGAACATTGACGGCGATCCAGTCACTAGGAATCCATCATTATTATATGAATTCGATGTCACAGCTATTCAACTCACTCCAGGAACAATTTCATTATCTGAAAAGCGCCAAAAGCAGGATCGCTGCGTATTGTCTTTTTTTGGTTTAAGTTATAGTGGATTCGATAAATAAAATTCAATACTCACCAGATCCCTCATGACCTGACTTGTGACATATCCCCAACGAATGAGCACGCTTCTCGAACTCATAGTGCTCCTCTCCTCGAGTGCCCCATGGTGACCGCGACTGCTGCCCATCAATCGTTCGCAACACTTGTCCGCCCAAGACATTACTTCCCTGACCGGCTCGTTACTTTTTGAGAGACTGTCCAACATACCAACAAACTCCACTTCTAAAAGTTGTACCAGATCCTCGTGTCGACAGTTACAAACCAAGGCAGACTGATTTCGGACGGACTCAAAGTCAACTTTCTGCCAAGATCGGCGCATGTCAGCGAGTTGTTTCTGGTTGGTGAGCACGGTATTTAGTGCTTGGGTGACCTGGTAAATGTCCAGGAACCGTACTATAAGGAAGCAGTAAACAAAACCGTTCCCAAAAATATGAATAAGCTTACGCACAAACAAGGTGGCCGAAACGAGCCCCGAGTTCGACTTTTGGTTCTACAAAAGTGTTACCGTAATTTTCAAGAGCCACCAATAATATCTTCTCCATCTTGTTCGCTAACTGTCGAAGGCTTGATAATGACGTTGCTGTTATCGGCGAAAGCATCTGAGAGCGTAATATTTCCAAAATTTCCTGTAAATGGTACATATGAGATTACGGTCGGCACACCCATAATTGTTCTCACATCGTATACAATGGCGTCTGCCTTCGCCATTAACCCTGCGATAGCTGGCGCATGAACAACCTCACGATGATGACCACCGAGGCTCGACCAAAACGTTCGAAGGTGCATTTCAAACTGGTCAAACCTAAACGACCTGACACTCTCCAAAAGTGCATCCAAATGTTCTTGGAACCATCCCCATACCTCCCGCGCAGCTATTCCGTGAGGTGACGTCGAATTTGCACCAACTGCCTCCTCGATGGACGGAAAATGCGGAAACTGTCGCACTGAAAGTGATTGTTGAGATGCTAGGTATGGTACGGTGTGATTGACTGGTGGCGAGTGCGACTGAACGGTAAGCGTTGGTTCGGTCTGAGGATGCCTGCGGATGGATGCTTGGGTGGGGTATGTTCCTGGAGGTCGTTGCGAAGATTGGACTTGAGATAGCAAAGTGGCAGCAGTGGGGGTCTTGTCGCTCAAATCCGGAGCAAAACCTGCACCCTTGATGTCGCCAGCCAAGGTCAAAGAATTACGTTTGGAACCCATAGCTGAATTGACTCCCTCAGAATCGTCGTCGTCATCTTCATCAGAACGATCTTCATTTATCTTGGCGGATTCGGATTGTTCATGGGCGAGTCGGGCGGCATTGACAGATGGCTGTCCTGCATTGTTGTTAGATTTGTGAATATAATCTTGAAGCCATTCGGCTTCCGCCGAAGTTGCAGGTCGGATACCACAATCTGTCACGGGGCGCTTATCAGAGATCACAGAAGCTACGAAAAAGAGCAAATCTACTTACAATGATATTTACTGTTCCCTCTGACACCTAGACGTCGAGTTTTGATGGTTGGAAAGCAAAGGCGGATTGCTTTGCCCAGGGTTGCTGTGTTTATGTGGGGAATGCCATACTGGTCACATACCCGGCGGTAAGAAAAATAAAGTCCCTGACGTGGAACATTTCCGTCCGGGTATGGCGCGTAATTGGCAGTAAGCCTATTGATCATCCAGTCAATTACTAAGATCGTGCCCCAGGAGCCTGATTTTCGTACCATGCTTGAACAAAAATCTGCTTTGCTCTGTCCGACGCACTTGTGGTAGTGGCAGCACGTACGTTAGCCGCTAGCTTTTCCAAAGTGTGATCAGATCCTAGAGTCATTCTCCCAAAAGCGCCCGTCGCATGTATAGCCTCTTGATTCGGGGCCATTGATTGACCACCACCGAACATCGTATGATAGTCAGGAGCGGGATTGTTCAGAAACATCGACATATCTTCGGTTTCGCTCGAAGATGAATGGACGCTATCAGTGTCTCGTGGATAGGGCGAGGCAGCAGCATGAGCCCTGATGCGGGTGGGACGAAGAGGACCTTTGAGAGCGGGATTGCTGATGTTATGATTCGGAGGTGACTGACTCAGGGAATCCTCATCAGCCGGGGATAACGAGTAGAGAGATGAGTAAAATGAATCCCGTACGTGATCATTCTGTGCATGGTGGGACAGGTGGTACGAGGCACGATAAATATCGTCCGCAGATGGCGGCATCGAAGCCTGCATTCGAGGAAACCCACCCTGGGAGGACTGAGGGCGGGAGTTGGACGAGTGCGTGGAGGATGAGGAGATAGAGTTGGAGCGAGAGTGGACAGGGAGAAAGTCGAGCGGCATGTTCGCGGGCATCATTTGCATGTTGACAGCAGTCATGCTAGGTGTGGTGTGGAGGAGGAGGAATTGTTGGATTATGGCAAACGACAGTTGGGCTATGGGCAAAGAGCTTGGACGCGGACCAGCCGGGGAGAGAACAAAGATAGTAAACGGGAGTAGTGTAAAAGAGAGCTGGGAAAGAAAGCTGTGAAGCTCGACAAGAGTTTGAAAGTGAACAGAAGACTAGAGTCGAAAAAGACTAGGAACGAAGTAGACGGCTAACGCGCCGACGACGAAAAGTGAGCGGGATGGCCGTTTGGCTCGAGGATTCGGAATGAAAAGTGTTAGTTACCAGATCACGACCTTGAGCAAAGGTATCGTCAAGACAACGAAAAAGCAGCCCCCCTTTGGGATCTTCCGATTCTACTTATACCACCCTCAGAGCCCTTCCCCTGGTATACTCTCTCACGATCCCATCAATCCTGGATCAGCGGCTCAACCCCCCGCCCAACCCTTTCATTTCTGATCATATGTACACAACCAACAACCCCTTTCCATCACAATCCATCCCCCCTCTCTATGTTTCACCCCTCTTCTCCCCCCATATACATATATTTCCGGAACCTCCTTCGCAGTTTCACACCTTTGTTATCCCCCAACTTGTGTGCCAGCCTCACCCACGATGGAATCGTCAAGTCTGGCATTCGGTAAGGTGCATACTTCGACGACGTCACGCTTGAATCCCTCAATGACCGAGGCAAGTGCCGCAGCGGGATTGGATATTGAAATTCCCGTGCGCTATCAATTACCGCAGAAGGTGGGTGCAAAAGCTCTGGCGTAAACGTCAAATACTCCAGCTTGAAACGCGGATGATGCGTCTTATTCGCAGCCCCCAGCGAAGGGATATAGTACTGTGGAATAGCGTCTTCAGCTCATCTCCCCGCCGCTAATAGTGATCACTAAACTCACCTGTGCGTACCCCAATGGGGTCCATCGCTTATTACTTCTGGAAGGCGACTCAGGGTCGGAATACCATGTCTCGTTCAGGTAACATTTCCAGGTATTTTGGTATTCCTCCTTGGCACAGTGTAAATCCTTATTACCATGGTCACCACGGCGGTGCCCATGTTTTCGCTTAGAACCCTTCTTCTTCCTCCCTGCACTGTTGTCCACACTTGAGCTTGTTGTATTGTACGAGAACACCCGAAAAGAAGGCAGATATGGGTTTGGCACGACAGGCGGCGAGACATTGACAATTCCGTAATCCCCGAAGTCGAGTTCCTTGGAGTTCGTAGGAAGCGCAGAGTACTCACGCAAGAGTGTTTCGTAGAGCTCCTCACGTTCAAACAGGGGTCTGGCATGATTCTTTGGCAAAAATTGCAGATCAATAGCCTCTAAAAAGGAAAACTGTCAAGATGAGATCAGTTCAGGCACGATGGCACCATAATAAGAGGATTACGTGGTCCGCATTCATATGCTGTTATAAAAATTAGCTATCACAAGTTTTTCTGGGAGACAAATCAAACTCACTCCAAACAGATGGCCCAGTATGGTATCTTGGAACCTTAAAGATAGCTCGACATAGCGTACGTACTAAATTATTTCTTTAGCACGCTGACCTTAACCGAGGAAAGCGAAATCCTAACGCAGTCAGGAAAATAGTTTCCTGGGGATGGCGGTACATGACCTGGACGATGGCATTTATTATCGCAGATTCAGGCGATTATTGATATTTTGTATCACAGACCTGATAGCCAGACCTAGCTCAATCTTAGTAATTCGCATGGCTACAAAGATCAAAAATACATACCTGCATGTCCCTGTTCCTATAGCTCCTAAGCTGTACCTCAAGCCAATCAATTTGCAGATTCCCAGGATCACCTCGATCCCTAAATGGGCAGCCGGCGACAGCTATCAGAGAACCAGATATGAGCTACGTCCACTATCCCTAAGTAACATTTTACCTTTGTTGGAGTCGTAAAAGTACATCGTATTGAGGCTGATAACAGCCACCTCTCCAGGAATCACCTCGACAGAGTAGTAGGCGCCGCGGTGGAAGACCTGAAGGTTTGGGAATGGAATGAAGGGTTCCCATATTCTAAGAAAATCAGCGCTTTTGTGAATAGCAAATCAGTGGAGAAAAACTCACGAGGAGAATTGACCAGTGATACTATTCGGACCTGTATGACGAAACCTCGATCAATGTCGTTTCCAACAGCAGCATACCTATGGTGGCACCTGGCGTCATGATATTCTTGACAGATAGTGATAAGGACAGGAGCAACTTGTAGAGCAGATATATGTCTTACATGTGCTGAAAAAAGATTGGTCAAGCGAAGGTAGTGGAACAAAAATGGTACATACGCCAAACATCATTGTTACCTACAGCAGCAACCAAATGATAGGTATGCGTTAGATAATGAGCCCAATGTTTTGGGAGCTTACCGAGACTTGGCACCACTGGAATTCCTTTGTTCAAGAATACTTCAACCATCTTCGATGCCACCTCCCTGTTCAATTGATAGATTTCGTCAGTTGTTCGAGGTAATTTGGGGTCATTATCGTGTCTTCACAAGGATAAACATAAGCAAGGTACAGGGAACCAAGGATAGACCTACCTAGCATTGTCTCCCGTCCCTAAGTACGTGGTGCTTATTAAACGTTAAGCCAGTGTGTTGAAAGTGACACACATATAACAAAATCCAACTCTGGTGTCCAATTTTTGTTGATAAAGTCAAGCGTGAAGTTTGTAAGTCTGAGGGGTGAATCGCATTCTCTATAGGCCTGGCGTGAGCAGTGGAAGAAAAAATGCAGTAGATTTGTACGAGAAAGGAGTCCCATAGTGACCGGCGCGCGCTTTCTGTTTCGGCTTCTTCCTATGACATGCTGTAGCCTGCGAGGACTTGGGCGTGTAGTGAGGATCCGGGTGCATATCTGTTATCTGCAAGAATCGTCCATGCAATTTTCGCGATTCTTTTGGTAGCATAATGAATATCCGAAAAAACCAACAAAAATGAAAGTGCTCCTACTTATGGCGGCAGCTTGAAGAGGAGCCTGGGCAGGTAAAGATGACACTTCAACTAGGCCCAACGCAAGGGCAAATACTTTGAAAGCTAGCATCCTGGCCAACGACTGTCGTTGACGGATGGTGGCTGCTAAACCAGACAGATATTAATAGCGCGCTTGAGGCGACTGAGAAAGTGATTTTGGGTTTCCTCGCACGTTCGTCACGTTCCTAACTGATAAAATCTAACCTCTCGATCTACGACCCTATCGGCAATCCAACCATAACTATAACATCAGCTAATAATAACGATAATGGCGAGGATTGATACATATACACAGGGATATTACTACAAGACAGGTATGTACTCACTACTCAGTGAAGGGGAATACAGATGATGGTAAGAAGTTGTGAACAACAGAGCAATATAACCGGATATGAAAGACAAGAAGTTCATTTGGTCTTGATAGACCTCGGGCTTGTGGGGCGTCCATCCACTTCGTGATTGGTGTGCGGGCTATGCAGAGCGAGTAGATACGTGACATTATCGGCCGTATTCAAAACATCCCGAATGGACTTCTCTGCAAGATGGCAAACCTAGTTTGATTTGTTCTGTGAGAACATCTTAATTATCCAGGCATGGTAAGACTCACTCTACTGTAGCCTCCGGTCTGGAGAGTAGATCGACTTTTCGCAATAGTATTATGTATTGTGTCGTACGAGTATCTTTTTCTAAATATGATATCAACAAGTTAGACGGGAAGACAAGGCCAAGGATATATGACTCACAAAATGCTCTCAAGTTCGGTTCTCGTTCGAGGGTGAAGGAACAAATCTGCGCCACTGAGGTAACGTTCGAATGCGCGGTAGGAGGCACATCCGGCAACAAGAGTCTCGTTGACGGATGGGTGGTCCGAATCCCAACTAAACCAGTTTTCGCTGCCCCGACGTACATCAGAACAGGGCACGGGAAGGAATGTCTTAACAAATGTACCTCAGCTGAGTGTGTGCAGTGGCTTCAGGAGTATGGGGTGCCAAAAATTTATCCATCAATCGGCTGAACCGTAATGAGCAGCAGGCGGGGAGTGGACGATGTGAAAGTGGTGACGAAGATATAGCCAAGGGTTTTTATGCTGGTGCAGTGCTTGTTTTGGATGTGAACAAATGCTGATAGGCGCTAAGACGGACTATGCCTGTGGTAAACCTTGGCAAAACGTGCCACGGGAGTGGGTTCAACAAACGTGAAAGGGAGTTGAGGAAGCGACTGTGACACAGAACCGTGAGTTGTGGGTACGAAAAGGCACTTTAAAAAAAAAATCGTACTCTTTTCTTATCTTTTTCTCCTGGCCTGCGAACGTGCGCCAGTCACGGGTCACTTGAGGAGTCACATTTTCCCTAAAACATCGGGAGGAAAGCGGAGTTACCACCCAAATACCGCATTCGGGTTTTCCGTAAATTGCTGGCCATACATATTTTACTTACTTATAATTAGCTATAGCCTACGTCAATTAAATAATGTTATTACCTGATACATATTGACACTGATGACCATCAGTCTGCACTGGACCAGGGTGTACTAGGTACCCATCCACCCCACCCCACTCCACCGCTTGTCAACCTTAGCTTCCCGCGCTGGTGGGCATTCTCTTGGCACTCGGTGTTCCGAGCCAGAGGAGGCTGTCGCTTCCCTTTTTTTGTGACACGGCTACTGGATTTCAAGTAAATTTCAAGTTGGATCGCACAACCTACTCCCATAGACGCAATGCTACTCCAAGATGATACCGATCTGCCTCTCTACCAACCCCCGAATCCAGAGGCAACAGCCACCTTTCGCTTTCTTGCTCGAGTCAATGCCAACTTTGGGCTGTCCTTATCTTCATATCAGGAGTTATACTCTTGGTCTACCTCTCATCTAGACGATTTTTGGAGCACTGTCTGGGACGAGACTAACATAATTGGCCACAAGGGAACCCATGTCGTTGAAAATGACGCACTGCCCCCAATGAACCCTACTTGGTGCGCTTCCTCGTCGCTAAACCGTGCCACTCTTGATATGGCCCATAATAGGTTCTCCGGAGCAAGGCTCAACTGGGCTGAAAATATGTTACGTTGCCGTTCTGCAGATAGAGTCGCTTTGATCCAAGCCAGTGTGTTCCAAATATCTGCATCCGATCTAATCCAAACTTAATTGTCTCGACTTCCAGCCGAGCCAACGCCCAACGATCCCGTTCCTCAAGTTCGAAAATGTACATACCTAGAGTTGTATACCTTGGTCTCTGATCTCGTGTCTGCCTTGCTTGAGCACGGATTAAAAGGGGGAGATCGTGTTGCGTCCTATTCATCAAACTGCATTGTAGGTCTTCCTTTTCCCCATATATGTCCTTGTCGGTCCCCGCGACACGTATGTGCGAATGCTAGTGATACTACACGTGTTCTTGCAAAATCCTTGGTTCTCCCTGGTAGTAATGACAAATTTTGTTTGTCGACAATAATCTGCATCCTTATCTCTAGGCTTATCCGTGGTTTTGCCGCTTATAGGAAAATGTAGCTGCGTGTCTAGCAACAACAGCGATTGGGGGGATATGGGTAAGTGCTGCTGCGGACTTTGGATCTGAAGGAGTTATTGAGCGGTGAGTCTACGTACTATATAAACAACGTATTTCTCACCCCTTCCCTAGATTTGAACAAGTTCAGCCTAAATTTATATTCGCTGTTGATGCCGTTGTGTATGTCGTACTGATTTAATCTTATCAGCTGGATTCGAATTACCCGATTTAGGTATAACGCAAAAATACATCGACATATCCCAAAACTATCCGCGGTCCTCGCTGGGCTATCTCGGAAATCTATCACTCCCTCTCAAGTAATCATAATTCATGCCATACCACAAACCGAGGAAAGAAATGATTGGGCTTCTGACTGGGTCAGTTGGAGCGCTTTTATAGAAAAAGGCCAGGAGAGTCGACTCGGACGGATGCCCACAGGGGAGATAGAGTGGAATCGCGGATCTTTTGACTCCCCCCTTTGGATCCTTTTCAGCAGTGGGACCACTGGCCGGCCAAAGTGAGTCCTAAATCTCTGCTCTATTTCCGTGATAACAGTGAGCTTTATCCCTACCCCAGGCCGATCGTTCACCGGGCTGGTGGCATGCTACTACAAGCGAAAAAGGAGTTTGTCATCTGCGGGGACTTACTGCCCGAAGACGTCTTTTTTTACTATACCACCACGTAAGCTGTGTTTGGCAACTATAGAAAATAAATCAGCTCATCGTTTTGTTAGAGGATGGATGATGTGGAACTTCCTCGTCAGCGCACTAAGTGTCGGGTCAAGTCTTGTTCTGTATGATGGTAGTCCACTGCGGGATCCTGGCTATCTATGGAAGCTTGTTGACGATCTCGGCATCACAATTTTTGGTACCAGTGCTAAATATATCGATCAACTATCGGTCCGTGATTCCTTACACAACATTTCAAAGTTATCTGACTTCGGTTGTAGAAAGGATACCGCCCTCGTGACAATCATAAGCTGAGCACCTTACGGCACATATACTCTACAGGATCCCCGTTGGCACCCTCGCTGTTTGACTATGTATATGAACACATTCACCCAAACGTGCTTCTTGGTTCGATAACAGGTATGGTATTTGCACTGAATGTGACTTCATTTCTCATCACTCAAAGGTGGGACGGATATTTGCTCCCTCTTTGCTGGCATGTGTTCGGCATTGCCGGTATATCGCGGCGAAATTCAGTGCCGTATGTTAGGAATGGCTATCGAGAGCTTCACCCCCGGGGGAACGCAAAGCGCGCCGGGTGACGCTGGAGAATTAGTCTGCGTCAAACCGTTTCCCTGTATGCCTCTTGGTTTTTGGCCGTTGCCCGGATTCGGGACGACAAGTGATCAAGAAGCCGCGAAAGAGCGGTACAGACAAGCCTATTTCGCTGATTATGAGGGTGTCTGGTGTAAGCCCATTTTCTTCCCTATGGGCAACGTTAAATCAAATTGTATAAGATCATGGGGACCATATTGTTATCACGCATTCAAGAAATGGAAATGGGGGTGGTCTGCTCATGCTGGGCCGTTCAGATGGTGTGCTGTCAGTACTTCTTTCTAGCGTGTTTCCAAGCATGTGAGCAAGTCGACTGATCCTACTTGTGATTAGGAATCCCGGAGGAATTCGATTCGGATCTTCGGAGCTCTACGATGTGCTTGATCTATGTTTTTCTGATTCTACTGTGGAGCACAACATCGTGGACAGTCTTGCTGTCGGGCAAAAGATTGATGGTGGGACCGACGAGAGGGTGATTCTATTTGTCAAACTGCCCGAAGGACATAATCTCTCCCCCGATTTCGAGCGGAAGATCAAGGCCGAGATTCGTGCTCGCCGAAGTCCCAGACACGTTCCTGCTCGGGTGCGTGTTCTTTTCGTCCCAGCTTTCCCAGCGATCATAGCCGAACAACGAATAGATCATACAGGTCTCGGATATCCCATACACCTTGAACGGCAAGCGTGTGGAAGTATTAGTGAAGAAGGTAAGCTGACCCCGATCATACAACGTGTTTGCCTCAAGTTTGCGCGAAAGATAATCAATGGTGCACCGCTTTCGAACGTCAATCCTGCGACTCTTTCAAACCCCGAATGCCTTGCCTTTTATGCTAATATAGGATCTGTCCTGCGGTTTGAACTTCAGAACAAAAATTAGGGTCTTGGGTGAATACCTATCGCACTGGCGACCCTTCTCGAATTGATGATTAGATAGACCGTGTCCATTGATCAATAGATTGCTCTCGGAAAGATTTTGGTGTGATTTGTATGAGTGGAGCTGTGTTGTGAGAGACTAAGCGCTCTGGTCCGATTTCCCGAAGTTATGTTATGTAACAGCCTCACGATGTCGAAAATTTCGCTGCCGGATTCTCAAAATTCGGACAACTGGGGCTGAGGACAAAGGCCTGAATCCTGGTTGCCAATTTTCTTTAACACGAATCAAAACTGAATACCTTCATCGCCCAAACTTGAATCATCTTACTGCCACTTGATTGACTATCACGACCCCAACACACACAAGCCTCACCTCCATCGGCCCAAAGTTCATGTTTGCCTCGTGTTCTTAATTGCCTAATGCTTTATCATGCCGTCCAATACCACTCACCGTTCTCAACAACCGCTACCGTCCAGGCTCCCCACTCCTCATAGATCCAGGATGCCTTCCCTATTCAACCTCATCCGGACCAGTATATATGGTATGGTTTCAGGTCCACATTTATCTGAACCGGCTCTTACTGCGTCTAGGCACCGTTTTTTTATTTACTCTGATATGCCTTGCGATGGCCGGACATTTTCAACATGTACTGGCAGCCTCCGACCTCAGTATGTGGCCTTATTTCAATCCATCCATATGATAAACCAACTACATGATACCAGCTCGTTTTGTGCCGTTTGCGATATTTGTGTGCTCAGCTAGCATGCTAATCATACTTGTATTGTGAGTGCTGCATGACGTGAACAAATACAACACCTTACGTCCAGTATCTAGACTAGGGTTCAGCTTTTTCTTCCGAGAGAGAAATCCGATATCTACTAGGATAGAGTTATCTTGCTTGGGTCTCCTAGGAATCTTCTGGCTTGGTGCGTTTGCATATTAGTATTGTTTCTCAGTATATGTTGATCAAGTTGTTTCTCAAGTATTGGGTGTCTATCTTACAACATCACCATCACAATCTGCTGATGTGGAATGTTTTTCTACGATTTCGCCCACTCAGCTTATTGATGATTCCGCAGCAAATTGTATGTCCGAACCATATTCAGGATGTAGATCCAGACACTAATTTGGCATAGTTCACACCGATCAGTATCAAGCAATGTATCGTGTCCTTATGTCTTTTGCGCTGATCAACGCAATTCTTGGTATGATTTTTTTATCTCACTCGGTTGATATTCAGCCAACGTCTTGTGTAGTTATCCTCTTCTGTCTCATCCTGCTATTCCTGGCCGTCCGGAGACACAGCAAGGGCGATGAACACATGTGGCATGGACCCGTCACATCCTGCGCTTGGTTCAATAATTATGAGAATGGTGTGAAGCGTGGCAATAGCGGGACCTCAAGTATCCTTCCAATTGTAGGAGCCCAGGGAGGATTCGCAGGAAGGGGCCGTAGTGGACCATATGCGAACGGTAGACCAACAGGGAGCAGGAGAACTGCTACTTCTGAGAAACCACTCCCGAATGGTCCCACTCGGCAGCCATCTGGAGACTCTTCATTGATTGGATCCCACTCTACTAATGAATTTGAACGCGGTGGTATGATGAACCCAAACGCGACGCGCGGGTTAAGATGACGCCACAACCCGCTGGTTAATTTATTCGTGTCAAGTGCACTTTGATTTAGAGAAGAACTTTGTATGTATATGAATCATTACGAGTAAACGACGCCAAATGAGCTGTATTTGAGTTTTTAGTAATAGTGTGTTAGTTATTGTTCATTGTTTGTCATATGACCTGCTAACAGTGTCAACTTGAACTTCGATATATACTTGTTGACGATTTAGCACTGTCTGAAAGTTCAGTTGCTTCTTCTATATCTGTATTCCCAACTCCCATTCTTCTTCCATTATACGATCCGAATGACCGTACGATTTGGCAACTATAGGATTACGTTTTATGGCGAGATTCAATTTGAACATCCTGTCTATTTGTACTTCTTAACATCTGAGCAGTCGCAGTATTCCTACTCTCAGGTGTGTAAAGGAAAAAGTTATCGTACCCTATACTTTATCTTCTATCAGGGACTGTCTTGGGGTTGTCGGCGAATTTTGCGTCCATATTTCTGCCCAGATTACATCGTATGTTCCGAATACAACCTCTTCAATACATTAACTATGTGCTGAATTTCTATATAGGCGATTTTACGATATTCTCCCTCGTCGTACCGTCATTGACAATACTCCTATTCCTTATAACGTTTTTCTTTTTCTTATTTAACCGGAAGAGATGTAGTATACTCATGATCAACTACATTTAGGTTGCAATGGGCTCAACCCCGCACTGAGGCAATTGTGTTGTTAGTGCTGGGGATATTGTGGTTAAGTAAGTCCCGAGATTGTCCACGGATATTGTACTAATCCCAATCAAAGCCATGGGAGCGTGGTCGTCGTGAGCATACTTCTACCTCCGACCCATCCGAAAATTTAAATTAATTGATAGGGACATCATTGGCCATGTCCAATGTGATGGCCTTACTGGCCAGCGGATCGCATCCAAGAACGGAGACAGTGAGCCGTTATTGACAGTCATGATTGTATGGATCTGAGTTACCTCGATTTATAGCCTCTGGACAGAACTACTGCTATGAAATGAAAGTTGTGCAAGCGTTTTCATGGGCAATTTTCGTCCTATGCGCGATAGCTCTTCTCATACTCTTTTCCCTCGTCACCCAAGCACAGAGATTTGGAAGATATCTGATCTGGAGGGAACCTATACGAGGCATGTGTCTGGGGTAGCTTGGTTGTGGTCTGATCCATCTGACTATTGAAGTTTAGAACTGCCGTGGTTCGGAGAGGCACCTGGTTATTATAATACCCATGCAGGAGGTATGCCATATGGTTATCCAATGCAAGGACCACCAATGATGCAAGGCACTGGTGGAACAACAATCATTCAACCCGGAGTGAACGGACAGCCAGCGACGATTACCCAGATATAAGCCACGACGAGGAGCATATGATTAGATGACTCCAGATAGTCATACCACTCAATTCTACTCAATGTTTATGAATGATAATTTCGGGACCTGAGCAACATCAGAACACATTATATACCTTTGTTCATAGTACCCAATATACTTTCAATGCAATACCCTGCGTTCACTTTTCTTGGGAGCATTGCGTTGATATTGCGTTCAATTAAACTCGAATAATTTAACTTGGGTAATGTCTGGTATCAAGTAACACTAATCCGACCGATTACCAGCTAACCTCGGCCACTTCCGTTCCTTATAACACTCACCCTCCTGAACTAGCTTTCACCCTTTTCAGACACCTACCGTATCGCACCATCCAATCCCTTTGCATTGTTCATCAGTTTCGCCATGATAAGTGCCTTTTCTCTTCACCATGTTGGTTTTCCGGCTAATTCAGACCTTGTCTTTACGCAAATCCAAGCAAACGCCGCATAGAAACGGATGTTATGAAGATGTGTGTCTCAATTAGACAACGTCATGAACCGAGTTGTAATCTCCGGCTTTTCCAGGTTAATGTCAGACTACGAAGTGTCTCTCGTGAATGACAGTATGCAGGAGTTCTATGTCCGATTCTATGGACCAGCCGAAAGTACGCTACTCTGTCCCATAATCATGCCTGCCAAGTGTGCTGACCCCTTTAAAAAGCACCCTTCGCGGGAGGAGTGTGGAAGATCCATGTCGAACTGCCAGATCAATATCCATTCAAATCGCCCAGCATTGGTTTCATGAATAAGATCTTCCATCCTAACATTGACGAACTGTATGTCTCTGAATCCCATACTCCACGCCTCCATGATTCACATGCTGTTAGAAGCGGTTCCGTGTGCCTCGATGTAATTAACCAAACCTGGTCGCCTATGTTCGGTAAGTTCATTGGTCATTTCAAGCTACTAGTTCATCAACGGCGGATGTCCTTTGTGTTGTAAAGATATGATCAATATCTTCGAAGTGTTTCTCCCTCAACTTCTCAGATACCCAAACCCTAATGACCCCCTAAATGGAGAGGCCGCGGCTCTGCTCATGCGCCACCCCAAGGAGTATGAAGGGAAGGTGAAAGGTACACCGTTAATACATTATAGATATGAGACTTGAGCTAATCTATGATCAATATAGAATACGTTCAGCGATATGCGACAAAGGAAGCCGCAGACGCCGCTACAGACGGAAATGATGACGACGACCAAGACGAGGAAATGAGCGATATTGGGAGCATCAGTGAAGGCGAGTGAACGGACTCTTTCTGTATCTCCCCATTGCATTCAGCTTCCGACTCTTTACACCATACCTATCTCAAATTTCTCCCATGTTGTCACGCATCCATATATATATCCTCACACCAGCCTCCACATCCTACCTCCCCCCTTTGTACTTTTTGCAAGCATTACAGCACCTGTTATTATTGTCGTCGATTTCCATTCCTGGATTCCTACTGTTACTTTTACTTGTAGTTTTATGGGCGTTGTACTTTTGTCCAACAATGTGCTTATAGATTCTTGATGAGAATGGATCCTTCCCTCAATCAGGAGTGGTGGTCTCTGCTGTCGAAAATGGGAATACAAGCTCGTCAACTTTCTTTTGGATCTCGGACGCAGTCTGAAATGTTTAGAAGGTGACGTTACGGGACCAAGTAAAATGCGAAGAAGAAACGCACCTTCATAAGCATATCAATTTGGGATTTCACGTTGTCTATCGTGGAGGACTTGGCTTTAGTCTCTTTCAGCATGTCTTCTTTGCGTTGCGTGAGTTCCTTTTTTTTTAAATCAAGGCTGTTGTAATACAAGGTTCTGGTGAGGAATCATGTGATAACAAGTAAGATGTACCGTTGGCGTTCCGCTAGCTCAAAACTCAGGCGGTTGAGCATCAGTTGATGTTCGTCAGAAAGAACGTCTTCCGTTCGGGCAGCCTCCGGGGCAAGCTTTTTAAAAATTTCGAGAGTATATAAAGGAATATCCTGGTAGATGGAACTTGAGAGCCATTCACTCAGTCCTTATGGCATGAAATTGACGCGCATATACAACTCACGCGAACTGTCGGCACTTCTCTATTTCCCTCTCGAGATGACGCTTTTCATAAAGTAGATTCTGCAAGCCCAGATGAGACTGGTCCATGTCTTGCCTCGCCTCTGCAGTTGCGTCCTTGTGAAGGCGGGTAGCCATGTTGGCTGCGCGGTTCAGTGACTTGAGCCGACCTATGAGGGCCATGGCGCGGATGTGCATTGCAGGCATGTCATATTCGAGGTGGTTCGTGATAACGAGGTCGCGCAGTTTGTCGATGACCTCGTCTGGAGATGGTGGCATACCGGGACGGTCGTTGCTGGCCTGGGTTGGCGTGTCTATGTCTATAGCCATGATCGCGGTGTGATGTGGTGTCAGACTTCAGGGGATAAGACAAGTTGTGGCCCAGACCGGCCCGGAGGAGATAATCAGTGCTGTGATCAGAAAGTCCCCGATCACTCAGCCGTTAGGCTTATACAACGCAAACGTCTGGACCACAACCGCCTCAAACTCTCTCTTTTTACCCACTACGTTCTTCCTGATCTCCATTTTCTCTCAGCTATCTTACGTCCGTTCTCTCTCCAACATGACTCGCGCACGCTCCCTCTCGGGCACCATTCCGTCCATGGAAACCAGCCATGACGAGCTGAAAGATAACACAATCATCATCGGTAAATAATTCATACCTCCACTGTGGTGCTTATCGCCCCAATTCACTACTTTTAGTTCTCGGCGCATCTGGTGATCTTGCAAAGAAGAAGGTGAATTTCTTTTAGAAAACGATTCATGCAAGTCTGAACACCTTTCAGACCCTCCCCGCACTTTTTGGGCTATATCGTCAGAAGTTCCTTCCGCGAGATGTCAAGATCGTAGGATATGCTCGCACGAAAATGGACAAAGACGAATTCCACAAGCGTGCTACTTCTTATATCAAAAACCCTGATGACGACCCAGAAATTGCAACAGCTATCCAAGAATTCAAGGATCTTTCCACCTATGTTTCGGGTAGCTATGAGGATGGTACTGCATTTGACGAACTCAACAAGCACCTTGAGGAAATCGAGGCTCGTTATCAGTCAAAGGAATGTAATCGCATATTCTATTTCGCTCTTCCTCCCAGTGTCTTTGTCCCTGTCGCCAAAAACCTCAAGGAGCACTGCTACATCAGCAAAGGTGGTGTGAATCGCGTTATCATCGAGAAACCTTTTGGAAAGGACCTCGATTCTGCTCGGGACCTGCTCAGCTCCGTCAAGCAATACTGGTCTGAGGACGAGACATTCCGAATCGACCATTACCTCGGAAAGGAGATGGTAAAAAACTTGCTTGTACTTCGCTTTGCAAATGTTGCGATGGGTGCCGCCTGGGACAAAAATTCAATCAGCAACGTGCAGATCACTTTCAAAGAGCCATTTGGCACAGAGGGCCGGGGTGGTTACTTCGACGAATTTGGTATCATTCGTGATGTGCTTCAAAATCGTAGGTCGACCTCATCGCCATCAATCGTTCTGATGCTCACGTAACTCCAGATCTGTTACAGGTGTTGAGCATTCTGACAATGGAACGACCAGTTTCATTCTCTGCAGAGGATATCCGTGACGAAAAGGTATGGTTTATTGTTCAATTTTAGTACGCGCACTCGAACCATTTCCAGGTGAAAGTCTTACGTTGTATTCCTCCCATCGAACGAAGTGACACCCTCCTCGGACAATATGTGGCTGCGAACGGCAAACCCGGCTATCTAGATGACGACACTGTTCCCCCCAACTCTGTTTGCCCCACATATGCTGCGACAACGTTGTGGATTCATAATCCAAGGTGGGAGGGTGTTCCTTTCATTCTGAAGGCTGGAAAAGGTTAGTGTTGCCCGATCATATAATTATATTGCTAATTTATATTTCCTAAGCGCTCAACGAGGCTAAAGTTGAGGTGCGAATCCAGTTCAAGGACGTTACCCAGGGAATCTTCAAGGACATTGCACGGAATGAACTTGTCATTCGAATCCAACCATCTGAGGCTGTTTACTTGAAACTCAACGCAAAGACTCCTGGTCTCTACACACGTGCCATCCCCACAGAAATGGACCTCACCTACAAAAGACGTTTCACGGAGTCAAAAATTCCGGAAGCATACGAGGCCCTTATCTTGGACGCTCTTAAAGGTGACCATTCTAACTTTGTGCGCCACGACGAGCTTGACGTCGCATGGAAGGTTTGTGATGATATTACGTCATGCTTATAAGTGAATATTAACCTATGGGATGTAACAGATCTTCACTCCTATTTTGCACTGGATAGATGGTTTGAACGGGCAGCGACCACGGCCTGTCAACTACCCGTATGGCTCTCGTGGACCTAAAGAGCTCGAGGCTTTCATTACCAAATATGGTTATAAGCGATCTGGGGAAGCCTAGTAAGTTTTAATGACTATGAAACCTGCCGCATACTCATCAGAGTCATAGTAACTGGCCTGTTACAAACCTAGCCTCCTTGTAATTTGAAAGAGCCCCGCCTGATTTCAGATGGAGCGATAGGATACCAGCTACCAATTGATCTTTTTGCTCCTCTTTAGGTTAACACATCAGAACACTCGAGAACAAACACTGTACGTATATGAAAACGAGCTGGAAGGAGGGTGTAAGTCATACATGATACAATTTATGTGGTATTATTATGCTGGAGCAATCGCAAAAATATGCTTTGGTAAAACTTAGTAGGTGACTCGAGTACGGGGGGTGTCAATGCAACCAAGATCGCCAGTATCTTTCCATCGTCGTTTGTGATGAGAAGATGCACATTGTTAGCCGACTTCGGGGTGAACATCAGGGCTTGTGCGTACGGTCGTTGAATGCCTATTGGTATGACCTTCCTTAAAATAGAGTATTGATCGTCGCAACGAAAAATGATAGGAACGATCATGGAGCATACACACTCTCGCCTGTATCCTTGGGGTCAATGGATGGGGAAGCCAAGAGGTGCAGACCAACCTTTGTATGTTCTCCCATTGGCGTCCAACATATCTTTAAGCTTTTCTGCAACAGTCCGTACACCGTTCCGACAATCTTCGAGGCCCCGCCACATTCCAGCAGCGCCCCAGCACTCTGAGCATGCTTTGGATGCAGCATTGAATGTTTCAAGTTCCAGCTCGTTTCTTGCATGAAGTGCGACGAGGAGGTCAATTAAGCGGCTGAAGCCGACGAACCACGTCCTAGTCCCTCCTTCCGGATTCATAGTAGCGTCGGTCACCATAAATGATGACGAGAGGCCTAGACACTGGCGGAGTACACCTTGATCGAGATGTGGGGAGTTCCGACTTGTTCGTGCGATGGATTGAATGACGAAGGCCTTGAAGTCTGTAGGGTTCTGCATTGACAGCGTTCGTCAGCGGCCTGATAAAACCACCATATTTGGCTTACGACATGTATTGACTCTGGTGGCATTTCGGGTAGGATTTGAATCGTTCCTGGTGGTGAAACTCTTGACATTGCACCATGGGGAGTAGGGTTAGTTCAAACGCACGGGAGTGCTCATAGTCGTGTCCTGGTTAAAGCCTGTTTCTGTATATAGAAGCAAATTGTTTGCACATAAGGTTGTTTGAATCGAAACGATGCGCACGCACGGGGAAGACCGACTCCTTTCAAGGAACGCGTGATCACCACCTGTGGCGCGTGACGAGGCTAATCGTTTTGAATTTCTCCGTTTTGACTGGTATGGCTGGTATTCTCAACAAACTCTTGGTTAGTCTCACTCCCCCGCCTGTTGTCAATCCAGTCGACTATGATGGCTTGGAATACAAGTGGAAAATCTTCGTCTTTAGGCCTGCTCGTAAGTGCACTTTTTTTACTTCCTATGCCGTTTAGTGCCAATTCGGGAACATAGTGTTCAAGAACGAAGTCTACCTTTTAATTGGTCTTCTTGTATACATTGCCGTCGTGTATTATGGTGTACTAACCAATTCGAGAAGGGCCAATAAATGGTTCGTCGTGTTTATTTCGCCGTTCTCGCCTGCTCATCCTTCCATCTTCACAGGTTTAAAGCGCATCTTCCAATTCTTGAACAGCAGTTCTCAAAGCCACTTGGAAAGACTGGATTGACGTCGGACGGTAACTCTGATCTTTTCAACTTCTCCACAGGACGGCGTAATGTCGCATCCCTGCATACCGTCTTTACTCTTCGGCCACGTCACGATCCGTTTCAATTCCTTTTCCAAACTGGCAGAACCCTGGTGGATTTGCAATATCGTCCCAAGGATGACATTCAACTTGATTTTAAGCTCTTCCCTGGAGCTCTAACCCAAGACTTTGTCTGGGCAGTTGTTGCAAAGGACGAACTCCTGTCAATTAAAGATGACCGATGGGATCTGGTATGTAATATATCTGCTTATCTCAAATGCCCTTGACTGGACTCTCTTTTAGACGTTCACCAAGACTACTGAGAACGTTGCTCTTCCACCCACCCTCTCCGTCATGTCCGGTAAAAGCACTTCAGTCCAGCTCAAGTTTCAGATAACTGAACGCGCATTTAGAATTTGCTGATGTGACCGACAACCTACTCAAATCCTCAATGGTTTCTGTGCTTAGTAACCCAAAGGTCCTTCCCTACTTCCGGTCCCTATCTGTTCGTGGCTTTGTGCTATCACGCGATTGTCTATACTCAAATCCACACACAGGTCACGGACCAGCCTCGTAGTCGCCCAGAAGGGCCTCTCCCCCCTCAGTCCCGGCAAAAGCATGTTATTCTCAGTTTGAGCGTTCCATCATCTAGTCATGTAAACGATACGGCAGAACTTGTCTCTGCCCTTTTCCCATTCATTGATTCTCTGTCCCAACTGAATCTCCGGCCTGAGACAAAGGCCAAACTCAAAAGGGTCCGAGAAGATTTGGACAAGGACCTCAAGGCTGATTCTGAGCGTGAGAAGAAGGAAGAGGTATGAGGTTCTTTACTAGACCTTTTCTTTGCGTCAAATTTACACCAGCCACTCAGATTACGCAGGCTGCCGAGGACAAGAAGGCTGCAAAGCGTCGGGTGGAGGAAGAACGGATCGCGAAACTCCCAGCCGCCGAACAGCAAAAGGTACGTGAATACGATTTCCCCAGTTTCCTATACTGATCATCCCTTCTAGATTCTTGAAAAAGAACGTAAGCGTTCGATGAGGAAGTCTCAAGGCAAGGTTTCGGTGCGCAAATGATGGGGCAGTCAAGAGCATTTAATTGTTATCAATACCAATAATATAATTGCGGTGTAGATCGATATTTGTTCTGATAGTAACTTGGGGAAAGCCAAATGAATGAAAGCGAGAGTATTTGAGTGGGATAGCAAATGATTACAAGGAAATAGCACCAGCATCAACATCACCTTTAGCAACAGGGGACTGACGACTAGCCTCCCTGTCCTTTCCAGCTGTCTTGTTGGATTCAAGCCCCTTCTTACTTTCCTCCTCCCCACCCGGGGTTGCCGCAGCCGACCTTGCGCCCCAACTCGTAAAGAAGCGCAGCAGCCACATTGGTTTGATGCCTGGGTGCTCTACGACATCCTCCTCCTCGCCCTCCAGCGGCAAGTTGAGTACTGCCTCTGGATCCACCAGACTCTCCTCCTCTGCCTCGCTCTCCGTCCTCCCCAAGTAATCCACTAGCCGCTCGCGCCCGTCCAAGGTCCACTGCAGGCGGTTGAACCGTCCATGGGCACCGTGCACGCCCGGGGGCAGGCGCCGTCCGCCCGTGCCGAACACCTTCTCGCGCAGCGCGAGCACCTTCTGGCGGGGCGGGGTCGCGGTGTGCCAGAGATCGGGCACGCGGAACTGCTCGGACTCGTAGCGCAGTGTGTGGGTCGCCTGTGAGGTCTTGTCGGCGCGGGCGTTTTCTGCGTCAATGTCGGACATGACCTTTGTGCGTGCCTCGAGGTCGGAGAGGAAGGGGAGATGCGCTTGGTAGTCCGCGCGAAGGAGGGTATTCTTCTCGGTCAGCGAGTCGGTGAGAATCTGAGAGGGAATGTTGGGGCGGGTGAGAGAGGAGTAGACGGGTAAAGACTTACGTGAAGACAGCTTATAACGTTCTGGAGGTGCTGCTCCCTCCTGATCATGATCAATAACTGGCCACAAAGCTCCACGTCCACTCTCATCCGCTCAATAGCTGTCACATGCATGTTGCGCAACGATGCCATATCGTGGAAGCTGCGTCGTCTGGAACAAACCTCAGCGCTATGCCCACCGGGGGAACGACTACGGACCGCTTACCTCAATGGCCCATACCGGACTGCACTCCTCCTCGGTGGTTCTTCCCCCCCTTCAGATCTCTCGCCCACAGACTCGGATATTGCCCCTTCTTCTTCAGGTTCCTCTGTCTCTGGTACCTCGCTCCCGAAAACGCTCCCTTCTGCCAGACGACTTTTGCCCTTGCTACGCCTCTTTAGGCTCGGTCCTAGTTTCCCCTCCTCCCCGCCTTGCAGGACATCCCGTGCGCTGACTGGGTCAGCCCAGCTCGAAACGCGGCTCTGCGGTACGCGGTTTCCCCACGGCCGCTTTTGGTTGAACTCAGTCACCTTGCGTTCATACTCTGTGTTGATTGTGTGCAGGGAGGTGCTCTCGGACTGCCCGTCGTGCAAAACATTGAAAGGCCGTTGGTTTTCTAGAGAAAGGTTTGCAACCATATAGTATGTTAATCGACCACGACGTGTGTAGACTTGGAAAGCATACCGATGGGGGAAACTTGTCCGCTGCTGAGCAAATCGTCGTCGTCGATGTCAACTTCTGCACCACTTGAATTGTTGAGATGTGATAAGTGTTGGTAATTTTTTAAAATCGCTCAACAAAAAAAACTCACCCCACGAATACCATGGGGGGCAGGGGGACGACTCGGTTTTGACGCGCAGTCGGTGGGGGGTCTACAGGGGACTTTTCATTGCCTCGTTCGCGATTCCGCAGCACCGTTGGTGTAGAGAGGTCAAGACTGATATGTCCCCTCTTCCGAGAAATCCTGCACACAAAAAAAAAGGTCAGGAGGGGTGCAAAAAAAAAACGGCCGGCGAGGCACCCACCCAGTCCACGACTCGAGTTTTTTCTGTACACGCTCTCCCCACATCAGGCCCACCGCCCCGGCCATGACATCGCTCTCCTCCTCCGTTGATCTTCCGTCAGACTTTTCGTGCCGTCCAGGCTCATCGACGTCACCGTCACTGAGAGCCCAGCGGTCTTTTCCCCGCTCCCTGTCCCCAAGACGGTCCCTCTTCGCTTCCCTAAACACCCCGGTCATTTCACGTTCCACTTCCCACTGCCTGAGCCGCACCACAGTCGTCACGCCGCCGCTCCAGAGGGCGCGAACACTGACCCCTACACCCGCGTCCTTCTCCTTGTCCCTGCCATATCCATACCCAATGGGATCCCCGGCCTCCCCCCTGCGCTCCTTGCCCTTTCCCTTTCCCCGGGCCTCCTTTCCGATCACGACTCGCACAAACTTCAAAAGGTCTGTTGTGCCCTCCCACACGGCCCCACCGCCGGTCGTCGCGGAGCCGCTTCCCCCGCCCAGGCCCAGTCCACTCGCGAGGCTCCCAATGCCGCTCAAGAGTTGGCCTCCGCTCGACGCGAGGCCCACGCCACCGCCGACACCACCGGTCCCGCCTGCGCTGCCTGGACCAAGTCCCGAGCCCTCCCCACCACCGGTTGCTGTCCGCCTCCTACTACTACCGCCATCACCTTCCCCGTCGCTGTCGCCCGCAGCTCCTGCCGCCGCCCCCACGCGCGCAAAGTCTTCGAGTTTTTCCCGCAGGGCACGGCGCACGCCCCCGCGGCCGTCTGCGGTGCGCACCTTGCTTTCGTATGCTGCGGCCACCGCGTCGAGCAGCTCGCGGGTCAGGACGGTGGATGGTAGGGGTTGTTGTTGGGACGGGTGGGGAGGAAAGGTATATGCCATAGCGAAGCCAAGGCCGTGATTGAGAGACGAGTGGCCTGGAGTGGAGGCTGTGGAATGGGAGTGGGAGTGGGAAGGGGCGGCCACGGTGGTGGGGTAGTGGTATGTGGATGGTGGAGAAACAGAGGGGGCGCTAGTGGTGGTGGTGGTGGAGTGGAGGTAGGCGGCGAGTGCGTAGGCGAAGATGTGGGGCTGGAGAAAGGGGTCCTTGGGGACGACCTATGTACGTTGAGTGCTCGATGATGATGAGAAGAGGGGGAAGGAGACTCCTACATGTGCGAAACCGATTGCGGAGAGCTTGTTGCGGATGGAGAGGACAAGAGAGAGAATGGCCGAGACGAACATGGGATCTGCGATACGTTCCATAGGCTACGAAACAGTGAGGTATGGAAGGGGGGGGGGGGGGGGGGTGGTAAATAGACATACCTCGAGACCGACGCAGGGCTCGCCGACGAAAACGATCCACTTGCGGATGCCCTCGATGGTGTCGTCACAGAGGAGGCCGTGGATGTGACGGCCGGTGATGGAAGGAGTGCCGTACATGCCAAAGATGGAGAGGGCGGCCTGGATGAGTTTGACGAGCTCGAGGACAGTGGCGGTGAAGATGGGACGATCCTTTGTTTTGGGATTGGGGGACGAGTGGTGATGAGGGGCAGTGGGGGAAGTGTGTTTGTTGTTTGATTTTGCTCTGGAGAGGGAGGGGGGCGGGGTGGGGTCGTGCTTGTTGGGGGATGGGGAGAAGTTGAGGACGGAGCCGTGATGGGAGTTGGAGGTAGAGTGTGAACGAGATTTAGTCAGAGCGGGGGGAAGTGGGAGGTAGTCTGTGGAAGTGATGGAGTCGTTGGAGTGAGAGATGGCGTTTTCGGGCAGATAGTAGGTAGATATGAAGCGGTCTTTGGTTGGGTGGCTATGGGGGGAAAAGTCAGTGGTGAGGTGATAAGAGTATGGGGGGGGGGGGGGGGGGGTTACCTAGGCTCCTCGAGGGTGAGAGCGCTGCGGCCGGAACAGCCCATGCGGAGGAGATTGATGTTGGCGTAGAGAAGTTCGCGAACGGCGAGAAAGTTGCCGTCGGGGATGTGTACGATGGTGTAGTCTGAACGGAAGTGGGCGAGGGAGGTGGCCATGAGGACGCCGTGTGGAGTCTGTGGGGGGGAGTGGGCACGGGGGGGATGCGAGAGGAAGGTTGCGTACGTGTTTGGGACGAGCGCCATCACGACGCAAGTTCTGGATTGCAGAGTCCCATTGTGATTGTGCTTCGTGGGGGGAGAGAGCGGGGGAGGGTGCGAGGGCGGTGAGGGATATCTGACAAGATGAGTAGGGGAGTCGAGGGGGTAAGAGAGCGAGAGAGACAGACCTTGTGTGCGGGGTCACCGGTGTAGACGGCGAGGACGGTGAGGGGGCGGTTGCGTTCGACGACCCTGAGGAGAGAGCAGTGAGTGGTGGTGAAGAGACGGGAGGGGACTGGATTGACCATTTCTCGACGGCATACATCTGGTAGCCCTGCAGGTGAATGTGAGACTGGACGAGGTCAAAGCGGAGGGAGAGTCCGATCCATTCGGAGGCGATGTTTTGGGCGGGGAGGGGTGGGCGGACAGTTGGCAGCAAGAGTCTGGTGGGCAGAACTGCAGGTGGCCGGGATGGCCGAGGAGTGGATGGCATGAGAGGAGGAGTGGCGATGGAGGGGGGCTGATCGACGATCGGATGCAGGAGCACGTGACGGGGGTGGGATGGGATCGTTTGGTACGAGTATTAAATAGACTCCTCTCGTCGCTAAAAACGGTCGCAAGTGATTCCAATGCTGCCACCCATCCTCCGATGTCCCGTCTGTTCTGGTCCCTTTCTCGCTCCCACCACCCTACACTGTGGCCATTCCGTCTGTGCTCGCCACCTCCCTCTCCCCTCCCATCCCTGCCCTGTCCCTGCCTGCCTTCCCGCCCCGCCTCCTCCTCCACTCATTCCCTCCTCCTCCCCCGTCGCCTACCTCGCTCCCCCACCCCCAACCCCAGAAACACCGTCCCGTGTCGACGTCACCATCAGCAAGGTCATCGACCTCATCGCCCGCACCTATTCACCTCGACTACTCTTAGACGATGACCACGACGGCGACTACAATCCTACACGTCGTGGCCACTCTCCACTCCCCTCTGCCTCCTCTTCCGCCCTCCACTCCCGCAACCGTTCCCGTTCCCCTTCTGCAACCCCCGAACGCCCCCGCAAACGCCGAAGACGCATCCCCCCTCCCCAACTCGAACACTCTGACAACCACAGTAGCACCGACAACGACGACGACAACAACAGCAACAACAACGACGACAACGACAACAATAACGAACTTCTCGCACACCTCCGCCGTCAGAGTCTCCGTCAGCGATCCACCCGTCACGATCAGCCCCTTATCCCACCCTCTCATCCCCCTCTCTCCCAAGATGCTATTCACGCCCGTTTCGAAAAGGACTTGCTTTCAGAGCTCACCTGCGAAATATGCTTTACCCTCTTCTATCAACCCGTCACCACCCCTTGTCAACACGTACGTCACCACCCCTCCCCCCCCATTCCCCTTTCTAATCCATCCCATAGACTTTTTGCGCTAAATGCCTTCATCGCTCCCTAGACCACAGTCCCTCCTGTCCCCTCTGTAGACAAGACCTCCCTCGTTTCTCTTATTTCCACGAACACCCCCAGAACAAGGTCGTCTTGTCCCTACGTACGCCCCTCTCCCCTTTTCTATTGTTTCATCTTATCTTTTTCCCTCGCCCCTCCACAGTCCTACAAGCTTTTCCCACAATATACCAAGAACGCGCAGACGCCATCGAAGCCGAGGAACGCGATGCCCGCCTCAACACTCCCATCTTCACCTGCCAACTCAGCTTCCCCGGCGTCCCCACCCTCCTCCATTTCTTCGAACCAAGGTAGCTCCTCCATGCATCCCCCATTTAGCTATATTCATCCCTTTCCCCTTATTAGATACCGTCTCATGCTTCGCCGCTGCTTGGAATCCCCAAATCCCTGCTTTGGCATGGTCATGCCCGCCCGTCCAGGTGGTGCATCCCCCCAGATGGAATATGGCACCATGCTGGACATACGCAGCGTACAAATGCTGCCCGATGGTCGCAGTATGGTCGAGACTTGGGGATCACATCGCTTTCGCCTGCTGGAAAGTGACACCCTCGATGGGTATCTGGTTGGCCGGATCGAGAGGTGAGTGGCCTCAACCCCACTTTTGGCCTGCAACGGGTGTTTATCAGAGGTGCCGGAGGGCTTAGGATCGACGACTACCCCGAGGACCTAACAGAGGAAGAAGAGGAAGAGGAATCACTCGACGCAACGTCAAGCCCAACCCCGGAACCCTCCAGGTCCTCTCCTCCACCTCGACGCATCTCACAGCCGCGACACCCTACCAATGCCGAGTTGATGGACCGTTGCCGGACCTTTCTCGACCATTTGCAACGCGGGACGGCACCGTGGGTCGTACAACGGCTCAGTAGCACATATGGCTCCATGCCTACAGACGCATCATCATTCTCCTTTTGGGTCGCCCTCGTGCTCCCGATCGATGAGCACGAAAAGGCAAAGCTTCTCCCGATCCGCAGCGCCCGGCTGCGGCTGCTCCTAGTGGTGCACTGGATCGAGCAGCTAAATAATAATTGGTACAGGGGAAGGGGCTTCTTGGTGTGGATCGTTTTGCTGATTGGTTTCTTTTTTTATCCTTTTGCTTTTGGCGCGGCGTGGGGTGTGTAGGTGGTTCTCGAGCGGATGCCAGATTCTTTAGCATCAAACCGCTAGAATATGTCTCAGCAATTCGGGAGGAGAGTCGGGCAAAGAGGGTCATTGTCTTGAGAGAGGTGTGGCGGATGCTTGATATCATTGGATTTTTGTATTCTACATTCAGCCAATTTGAGATATATATATATATTTGGTGATGATCCCAAAATAGCGATGAGACCCGTCCTCTCCATGGACGCCCATTCTCAAGAAAACATCCCGTCCCAGCCTTTGACTCTTGCTCACCGTCCCCGCCGTCCCACACGTTCTATTCCTGATGTCCCACTCGTCGACCCCACCGTCGCCGCCCCTACGACTCCACCGATCCCGACAACCACCGCCACCACCACAGACTTGACTCCCATCCGCGCCCACTATCTCAAAAAGTCTCTCATCCAGCTTCAGTTCAGTTATGAGCTCGACGCCATCACCACCTCGTCCTCGCCCTCCAATGTCTCGACTCTCTCCTTCCTTGGCCCGCCCTTCTCCCCGCCCCCACGCAATGCCGACCCCTTCCTCGATCTCCCTCTCATGCGCTACATCTTCCGCCAGTTCGTACTCACCTTTCCCTTCATGGCCGCCGCACCCAAGGATTTTTATTCCGACAAGCTCCAGCCCTTCGCCGCCTCCGTCCTCGCCCGCAACCTCTCCCCGACCTCTGTCCTCGACGAAGACGGGGGCGACGGTACCTCTGAACAGGCCACCCGAAAGAAGCTCCTCGCAAAGGTCGAGCGCAACCTCGCCATGTTCGTCGGTGCCGCGACAAAACTCGTCGAGCATGAGGAGGTCGTCCGTCTCAACCAGGCCGATCTCGACCGCCTCGAAGCGCTTTCGCGAAAACGCAGAGCCCGTGCGCACAAGCCAAAGGATATATTCGAGGTCAACGTTATCGGAGTAAAAACAGTCGTCGATAAAGGCAGAATGCGCAGCAGAGCCCATGACGTGAGTGGTCCTCTATTATCCCCACAGCTCTGACACCAACAGCCTCCTCTCCCTCTCCTCCTCCCAGGAATTCATCGTGCGCACCCACCGCTCCCACTTTCCAGATGTCTTTGTCTCCCGGCGCTACGGCGATTTCAAAACACTGGCCGCCGAGGTATCGTGCATTTCACCCTCACACCCGCCCCGCCCCGATCTCACCCGCCCCTTCCGCACAGTTACAAAGGGCTCATCCGGAGGAGCAGATCCGCACGCCGCCCTCAAAGGATCGCACCGTCGTCAGTGCACCGCTCAGCCCGCAGCCCCCGTCCATCGCCGAGCGGCAGCAGTCCTCGTGGGGGGGGTCCGGGGCGCAGCCGTATGCGTCCGACGCCGCTTCCTCGCAGCAGAGCCTCGCCCCGTCGCGCCTCGCACGCGAAAAGAATCGCCTGACGCTCCGCTCGTACCTCCATGCGCTCCTCGCCTCGTCCACCATCGCCTCGTCGCCCGTGCTCCGCTCGTTCCTGCTCTCCGGGCCGATCACGCTCTCGCACGAGGAGATGGAGGACGCACAGAGGCGGGAGGAGGCGGATAACGCCAGAGAGGATGGACGGAGGAGGTTTGCGACCGAGGTGGCCGCACGGGTCGAGGGGCTACGTGGGGCGATGAAGAGCGTCAAGGGAGATATCATGGGGAAAGGTATGTCGCTATTGGCTGGGATTGGGTGGTGCATTGGCGGCTTATGTCGGTCGCGCGGTAGATGGGCTGACACACGTCTTTGCGACGATCAAGGTGACACCAGATGTTCGCATGCTACCGGAGAATTATCAGGCCGTGCTCGAGTGGGCGAGGATATCGCAGGTTATGTTTTCTTGTCCGTCGGACGGTTCCTGATTTCTTTCCCTTGTTAGGATGGCGTCAACAGTGTTTCAGCAGTTCGTGGCGTCGGACAACTCTTCAGAGACGTTTGCGAGCTTGAAGAGGCTGCACGGACTCATGCCTTACTTCATGCTCAAAACCGTGCTCAAAGTAAGTAATCCGATCGCCATGATTCGTGGTGAGTACCCTCTTTGATCATGGTCGACTTATTCAAATGCGGATTTCACACAGGTGTCTTGGATCTATTTCTTGCCCAACCTTTTGGGGGACGCAGTCTTCTTCAGAGGTGAGATTCGTTCGAAATTCGTAGCCAATTTACTAAAAAAAACTCATCACCATCGACAGGATGTTCACAAGCTCCCTCTCGGAAGAAGTGAAAGCACTCGAAGCCGACATTGAAGCTGTAAAGGACAAGGTCGACGACCCGGTGATGTGTGCCAAGATCAAACAATTCGTGAATGCGCCACGGGAGATACAGGATATGTACAAGGCCGATGCTGGTAAATACCCATTTCTTCTACCTGCCACCCCCATGCGTTGAAACAATGTTCTACCCACAGCTGCAGAACACATGAACTTGCTTATCGTCGTCCTCCGCTCGCCCGACGAGCCCGTGCTCTCCCGTAGCCAGATCCACCGCCTTTCCAAGGCATATCGGGCACACGCCGTCTACCTCCGCCACCGCGCGACCCTCGCGGACTCTGATGACGATGACGGTCCGCAGGACGATGATGGATGGCTGATGGAGGATCTCAAGGTGCTGACGCACCTTTATTCGAGGCTGAGGGACCGTGAGCAGCTAATAGCGCTCATTTTTGAGGTGCGTTTTGTTTTCCCCCTTTTTTCTGATTAACCCGTTCATTTGTCATTGTAGGGATTTACGGCGGACCTGCTGAAAGATATCATCACGATATTTTATACACCTCTTGCTCAGGTCTACAGGGCAGCGAGCATCGCGGATTCGTTGAATGATCTGCAGAACTTTATCAATGATCTGATCAGGACTGTGGAACAGGTCGAAGAGCGTGAGTCTGTGGCTGTCTCACCCTCAGTATCTCATCGACGTTGATCCTTTGGGTTCGTGCAGAGAGCCAGGAAGACCCGCACCGTACAGTAACGGCTTTCATTGATCTCATACAGAGACACGAACAGTCGTTTTACCACTTTGTGCACAAGGTGCACTCCAAGGGAGAGAACCTATTTGACGGCCTCATGCGTTGGATCGAGCTGTTCCTCACTGTCGTTCGCGAGGGCCTCGGCACGCCCCTCAGCCTCGAGTTCCTCCTCCCTCATACTGGCAAGGAGCGCGCGGACATATTGAACGAGGTGGACAAAGTCGCACTATATCACTACAAGCTGAAGGTGATGTACGAGGACAAGATTCGCCGTCGGTTCGGGAGGATGCAGAATACGGTAGATCCGGGAGATGAAGCAGCACAGGTGCTGGTGGATGGCGTCGTGGGGGAGATCGACTTTGGGGAACTGGTACAGGGGGATGCTGATGACCTCGCTGCGCAAGAAACTGACGAGGAGAGCGAGGATGAGGAATCAAGCGAGTATGAGACAAGTGACGAGGAAGACAGTGACGATGGCTCGTCTGAGGAGTCTGGAGAGGAGTCCGAATGCAGTATTGAGGAAGAGGGGAGTAAAGAGAGTGCAAGGAAGCTTAGCCATCCAACAGTTGCACGGTCACAGACAGCTCGTGCGCATTCACGACAACCCACGGCCGACCCAAACCCCCCCATTCCTCGCCAACGCTCTCTCTCCCTGCGCGGCTCGCGGTCCTATCTCAATAACATCTCCTTGACGCGTCGCAGCCATGACGTACCTTCGGTTCCACCACTGCCGGCGGCGTCAAAGAGCGCCAACGCGGGGTGGGAGAAACCCCTGCCCCCTCCCCCGAGCCCAGATGGGCGGCCATCCAAGGATCGTCGTTCACCTCTTACACCATCGAAACTCGGCCATGAGCCACCCAAGTCACCGCAGAAGACACTGCCCAAACACAAGTCGAAACCAAAACTGAAACCGAAATTGAAAAAGTCGGGGGCATTGCAACCTCCAGAGCTGCAACACATCCCGCAGCTTTTACCCGTTTTTGTGGAAATGGTCTGTTATTTTGTCTTGAAAAATAGGCGGTGTTGTGTTTTTTGATGTAGAGTCTTTTTTTTTTTTTTTTTTTTAGATGCGACCGTTGCTCCGACCGCGACAAAGGACGGAGGGTACCACCGTCCCAACCTAAACAAGACACGAAACTGACTACGATCATGACTGACCATTTCACATTTCACATTGCTCTCCTTAGTTCTAGTGTATTATATCACAACATTGCCGACCTTGTGGCAATATTGACTTTGTACACAATACTGCAAGCTTTAAGATTAATACTCCGTTGCATACAAGATTTAAGGATATAGACCTATTAGCCTACGTCCCCAAATTCTGCATCAAAAGTTTTTTGATTGATGTCCCCCTTCCTGAGCTTTTTTGCCATTCTCTCTTCCCGGGCGAGGTCATCCCAGTCATTGCCACTATCCTGCTCATTCTCTGTCCGTGCTCTTTTGTGGGGGGTTTGGTCGTCAGGGGTTGCAGCTATGGGTGTTTGTGTCTTGAGCCATGTTCTCTTAGCATTTCGCTTCTCTTTTCGCTTATCCCGCTCCTCCTTTTTAGAGACCTTTTCGCTCCATGCTGAATTGAGCTTTTTCTTGGCACGAGATGCCCTCTGCTTTTCACGCTCGTTGTCGAGGGAGGTAGCTGCTGCCGCGCCTGCAACCACTCGCTTTGCCTCCTGTGCCTTATCCACGTATGCAAATGTGTCCCACTGCGATCAGTCAGTGGTCTTGGAGCAAGACCGGAAATTGAAACTGGGGTATACGCACGTCGATATCTGCATCCTGCCAATTATCACGATTGGCGTCTTTTAACTCTGGCATCCGTGGAAGCCGCAGTAGGCCGAAACTTTTTGCAACGCCAACCAGATCGAGGTCTTTTAGGCGGAAGATATAAGATGCTTCGTGTTTTGAGTATGCCCGCACGAAAGAAACGAAAGCCTTGGCAGCCTGATGCAGTGTGTATGAGAGGCTTGTAGTGGTGTCGTTGAAAAAAAAAAAGCGAGACGAACCTGATCATGTATTCCGCGATCCGTAAGGAGGGTTTTACGAATCTTGTTTAAGAGGACTTCGACGTGGGGATCTTCAGCGCGCTCATCCTCAGGGGTGGTTATAGAGTTGTCTTCATTAAAGTATGGCCGCTCCTTCAACGGGATTTTTCGAATGGACATAAAATCTGACATCTCTGTTAGAGCGACTTTCGACAAGTAGGCATTATTCAACTAACCAACATATTCAGCTTCTCTGCCAACAAGTAACACCCAAGCTCTTCCACTGCGACCGGCTCGTGCTGTGCGGCCACATCTGTGTGAAAAAGCTTTTGGATCAGATGGTGGATCGAATTGAATTACTACGTCGACATGGGGGAGGTCTAGTCCACGAGCGGCGACGTCTGTGGCAAGGAGGATGGAAGGTGATTCAGGGGTCGAAAGAGAGGAAGAAAATGCTGCCAGTGTGCGAGTTCGGGATGCAGGAGGGAGGTTCCCGTGTAGAGAATGTAGTGTGATTGTGGGAAGTATATTAGGTAGAACCTTGCGTATGAGAATGAGCTGGTGTCTTTCCCCAGCCAAGAAAAACATACCTTGTAAAAGTAATCTACACATGCACATGTGGCAAAATAGATGATGAATTGAGAAGATTGATGCTGTGATATTTCATGTGAGATTATACGGCTCATTTGCACAGTTTTTTCTGAAGCACGGCATTGAAGGTAGTAGTTCTGGAGGCTAAAGAATGCTATCAATAAAAAATCGCATTCCTCGACTTGAACTGGCCCACTTTGCTGGTATTCTCCTTTCTTCAATAACATTACCTGCTTTCCTCTTCCCATCAGAGTCTGTGTGCGTGAATTTTTTTGACTGGACCTTGACGACTATTCGAGCAGGGTTCCGAAGGCCAACTCGGACAAGCTCTGTAAGCGCGTCGGCGTCAGTCATTGTCGCACTAAATAACCCAGTGCGCCGTTGTTTGGGAAGGTGAGTAAGAATTCGAGTCAATGCAGTATGAAATCCAAGGTCAAGCAGACTGGGATAGATGACTATATCAGAAGCAATCCAGTGTCCAGTAACATACATACCGATCGGCCTCGTCCAAAACCAATGCATCCAACTCTCGTACACTAACCACTCCCTTCCCCTTTCCTAATAGGAACTCCTCGATTCGACCTGGTGTTCCAACGATTATATCTGCGCCCGTTGTATTAAAACGTTGTATGTCTTGGACAGGGGATGACTGCGTAGAAGATACCAGTAGGAGCGGTGGTGGATATTCGGGTTCGGGGAGTTCAGGAGATGCATTCTCATTTATTGACCCTATGGGTTGGGGTTGGGCAGACAGGAAAAGTGAGAAGATCGAGTGAATTTGAGTCGCTAATTCCCTAATTCTAAGAGTTGAGTATACCTAACGAGTGTTTTTCAGATTGAGAACATACCTTGTAGGACTGACTATTAGAGCTCCAATTTCGTTCCTTCGAGGCTTTGCTTCCCGACGAATCAACCGTTCTAAAATCGGGATAACGAAAGCCAGGGTTTTGCCAGAACCCGTTACAGCTTCGACAACCACGTCCTTGTGCTTCATAAAAAGAGGGATAGTGGAGGCCTGCACTGGGGTCATGCGAGTATGACCCATAGATTGAATAACATCCAAACTTATAATAGACGTTAGATTCTGATCTTGGAAAAAAAACAGTGACTGACACCCATGGTGTAAGGGGCGTCGGCAGAGATGCCCAGGAGCCAGCAAATGCCGTCGTAGACATGTAGACGATTTTGAAAAACTCTCAGTTGAACATCCGAACGGGGGCTCAAGCGCTTAAGCTTGACTCTCGTTGGGCTAAGATTGTCACATGACAGTGAGGGATGCGTAAACACGTGCTTCAATTACCATACTGAAATTTAATTACAGGATGAGGCAAGGCATGCAGACATTTTTTGGGGCCCGTCTGCTGAGTCTACCACTACATTGCAATTCAGCAGTTTGCACCGTGACTATGATTTAACAATCGCATGTCAAAAAAAAACTTTCTACCCCGCCCTCAGTTTACCCGCATCGAGTTGACCGCGTTAACACCGTCCCGACTCTATACTGGGAGACACAAACATAATTTAAGCAGCCCATACTTTTGCAACAAGTTCCGTCAGACCTAGATTAAACAGTACATCGGAATGAGAATGACGTGGGGCGAAGGCCAGTGATAGCATACCAATGTCATTTGTGTTGAATTGATATACCCCTACAAGCACGCCAACTGTTGCAGCACGGAGGGTCCATGTGGCGATAGAGCCAATCATTGGGAATTTCCGTTTATGAAGGTAATCCACAAGCATTTGGTTGAACTATTCAAACGTGTGTGTCAGTTCTTCTGAAGTAATATTTGATACGTACGCCCATATGACTATGCATGACCAACGTTACGCCCAGCAAACCGTCGACTACAGGATGGTTCGTTCCACTTGTAACATAGGCGGCAGCTGTGATCGGTACAAGACCAGCGGAAAGAAGTCTTTCAAAGGCCCAATGATACGAACCCTCTGACTTTGAAGGCGGAGGGAATGTGGTTGGGTCGTTCACCGTCCCCTTATAGATCGCTAAGGTTTGGTTGACAATGTGAGCTTATAAGCAAATATGAGCATAATCATTACGCACGACCGCCAGGAACGTAGGCTGGGGTATCACTCGCGTGCCTAGCTGTTATTATGAAGAGTAGTCAATAAATTGCCTTGCCTGTCAACATTTGGACACAAGCCTTGAGTTACAGAGCGTAACGCCGAGCGATGAGCGAGCGCCCTCGAAATGGACGAACGGAGGAGAAGAGATGAAGACATTGAACGTCAGGTATTGAGGTCAGCCGATTGCAAGTGAGTTTTGTTTGATTCACGGAATGTCGACTCTGAATCGTCCCTCCGTTGCCGATGGCCAATCACGAGCTGAATATCGCTGCCGGGTGTGCCCGCATCGTGGGAACTCACCTTTTCGATATACATAACGAGCTAAAGATCCGTGCCTTCGGCACGGTGCCACACAATGCTTTATCCCACTAATTGGCACAATTGCTAAATCCAAATAATATGTATTACTTTTAATTTGGCATTATAGGCCCTTGCTTGAAGAAAAAGCATATCAGCTACTATTAATCTATGGGTAGAGATTGAGGTGCTCATATATCAGTGGGGAGGGGCAATTGCTGGTTATTTTTACTTTGTTTATAGTTATTGTCTGGCTTGGAAAAGTGCCATTTGATGACCCACATCGCTGGTGGCTCAGAAACTGAAGATAATGGATTGGTCTAATAGTAAAAGTTGTTCAAAATATCTGCCCAGAGAGGGTCTTTGTGGCGGATTTTTTGATTCCCTCATATTTTTCAAGATTCATCAAATTACATATGTTTTTTGGGCCTGTGAAGGAGATAACAAAAAAATCGAAAAATCCGCCACAAAGACCCTCTTGCCCCTAAAAATTCATGTAGGATTGATTAAGGAAGGTAAGCTGTATTGTGGCCAAGGAAGATGTCAGCAATGGTGCACTGTTGTCTGTTACTTCGCCTGTGGTCTGAAATTTAGATAGCCAAGACGCGTCAAGTCACTAAATTACATACCAAATCTAATCAGCAGTGGGCCAAATATGGAAACATGTTATTTAAAACTCAGCTCAAAACTATACCCCCATGGAAAATAATTAAATTCTCATTGATGCAGTGCTCTATAGAGCTCAAAACAAGACAGGAACTCTTTACATACAGTAGGCAACAAAACTGTTTCAATGTTTTCACATTCTGTAAAGATGCATCCATATGTCAGAAAATAAAAATTGGAAAAATATGAAAAAATTACAGAAGCTGCATTGATGTCACATAATGTTGCTTACATAATGTCTCTGCACCACTTCCATTTTTGGTAGCAAAATCACATACAAAGCCATCATTGAAACAGTTTTGTTGCCCATCATTAAAAAGTAAGAAAGTGGTAAAACTAGTACTTGGTATATCCTCCTTTGGCCCTCAACACTGCAGCAATATGTCTAGGCATGCTCTCAATCAATCCTTGACAGACAGACTTATCTATTGCTTCCCACTCCTTCTCCACTCGCTCCCAAAGCTCATGCTGGCTGTGTGGAGGATTTTCATATTCATTGAGCTTCATTTTGAGGTGATGCCAAAGATGTTCAATAGGATTCATGTCAGGTGACTGTGCAGGCCACTTCATAACATTGAAACCATTGTCCTTGAACCAGTTTTGGGCCTTCTTGCTTGTGTGTTTGGGGTCATTGTCCTGCTGGAAGATGATATTGGCAGGGGTTTTCCCATAGTGATGAAGGGAATCTTGAAGCTCATCCTCCATGATGGATACATAGAGGTCTGCATCCATCTTTCCCTCAATCCTGGTTGCATATCCAACCCCATCCCACCCCATGCAGCCCCATACCATCACATTACCACCTCCAAACTTCAGTGTCCCCTCTACAATCCTATCACTCAACTGCTCCCCTACCTCTTTCCAGATCCATTTCCTTCCATCTGACCCCAGATGGTTAATTTTGGTTTCATCAGACCATATAACCCTTTCCCAGTCCTCCAGAGTCCACTCCTTGTGCCTTTCTGCAAAGTCCAACCAATCCCTCCTATGACAGGTTTTGAGAAGAGGCCATTTTTGTTTTACTGCAGGCCATAAACCATGCTTTTTCAAGTTGCGATGAATAGTTTGGGAGGAAATGGATTGGTTGGTGACATCTTGAAGAGCTTTGGTGACTTGGACTGCATTATCAGCCTTGCCCATGCAAATGATGCACTTTGCATAGCTAATATTGGCAGAAGTGAGCTTGGAAGGATGGCCACCAAAGGACTTTGGGAGCTCAGAACAATACTGAGAGTGGATCCTAGAGATAGTAGCAATGGAGAAGCCAGTGATCTTGTGGATCTGGTGGCCAGAAGTGCCTGCATCAAGCAGTGTAATGACATGAGAGCGCTGAGCAGGGGTAAGAGATTGCATAGTGTGTTTGGGGGCATTAGAGCACTTGAACACTCTGTATTTATACTAAAACATGAGCAAGTCACATGACTTTGTTTAATACATTAAACAATAAACAAAGTCATGTGACTACAGTTAAGATCTCAGCACTTTCTTATTTTTTTACAATGGGCAACAAAACTGTTTCAATGATGGCTTTGTATGTATCCTGTGATTTTGCTACCAAAAATGGAAGTGGTGCAGAGAAATTATGTAAGCAATATTATATGACATCAATGCAGCTTCTGTAATTTTTTCATATTTTTCCAATTTTTATTTTCTGACATATGGATGCATCTTTACAGAATGTGAAAACATTGAAATGGTTTTGTTGCCTACTGTATGCTGTCCTTCAATTCCCACTAGCTTGACATGTTTTACTTTATGAGCATGTGCTCCCAAAAGCATGAAATATCGGGTGGGTCACAAAATCTCTCCAAATTTGTCATTTGTTTACTTGTATCATGAACGCAGAGTAGGTAATCATTGCCCCTCCCCAATATCAGAGGTTGTTTGTATGTGACATTTATACCTGCTACCTGTAATCCTGGCAATTACTTACCAATCTGCTGAAACTTATATTGGGGGTGGGCAATCCCTGTTACTATTTGGAAGTGTGACATCACGGCCTGTGACCAAAAATGTCACAAATCTTGATACACTCTGTTTCCTCACCTGTTTCCCCCACTCCTGAGCCACTATAACCTTTATTCTTTTCCTAAAATATATGCAATGTATATATGCTGTGAATACATGTAAAAATATCTCACCTAACCCTCAATTTTCTGCAAAAAAGAAATCTTTACAAGCACTCTCCCCTCCTTCTTCTACTGGATCTGTTTCATTGATAGCCATATCTTCAGCCTCCTTTCTTGTCTACAGCCTTCTCAAGTGCTTTTCTCATACTATCAGCTTGTGTGTTGCTTGGTAGAGTTTTGATATTTGTAGCCCCAGCAGCTTAAACAGCATGAATGACTTCACCAACACTGTTCTTTGAGCAGCCAGCTTTAACAAGAAGTTGGATCAAGTTTTGAGCCTGTTCAGTATATACACCTTTGTGCAGTAGGCTGAAAGTTGATTTCTCCTTCAAAGATTTCTTGTTTGATCCAACTTGTTTTCTGAGTTTCTGAAGTTTTGAATGACATTTCTTGAATCCTTGTTGCACCATAGTGTTTTTGTCCTGATATTGTTGTTGTTCAGATGCTGAACATTCCAATAAATGCAATAAAGAAGACAGTTCCCACTGCAACTTGATATTTTCTTTCTCAAGTTTCATAAGAGACTCTACAGTAGAGAGTGCATTTGATATGAGAACTGCCTTTTCCTGTGTGCTCTGGGCAGTTGATTTATATTGTGTATTCAACTGCTGCTGAAGTGAGGCTTTCTTAACCTCAGTAGACTCTCAGCACATAGAGCTTTATACCACTTATCAGCCTTATTTTCAGCACCAAGGAGCTTCTGAAAGGTCTCAGCTAGTTTCCTATTGGCTGTTGGAAGAGCAGTAGTGAGATGCCTCAGTTTCTCTATTCTCCAGCCAGCTCTGTCTCTAGCTTTGCATTATACTTTTCAGCCTGTTGGAGGGCTTCCACTACCAGGTGATGCTCATGATACTCATGAGCCTTTAATCTTGCATGAGCAGCCCTCTCTAGCATTGCCTGAGCTTGCTTCTTGGCTTTTGGCATATTCTAATCAATGTGTAACTATAGCTAATGATGATGTCACTTTCACTAGATGCTATAGCCTATATAACTCATACTTACCTGAGGATAGGCTCACCAGGAAGGTAGGGCAAGCAGAGTAGAAGGTGGGGGTTTAAGAGTGGATGAGTTTGTCCCATGAGGCATTGAGGCTGTGATCACACTCTGTGACACCATGTGACCCAGCAAAACCAGAGGTAAAGCTTGTATCCTATTCTCCTCCTTCAATTCTCATCCAATTGCTTTGGTCCAAGGGGCAAAATAGCACTACTTTTTGAGCTCTACAAACCCATTAAAAGATATGTTAAAATTCTTCCTCCTTTACCCAGGATGTCCTATTTTACCACTAAAAATAGGCTTTCTTAAAGGAAGGGGATAAATTTTTTAAAATCCCTTCTAATGAGCTTGTAGAGCTCAGAAAATAGTGCTATTTTGCCCCTTGGACCAAAGCAATTAGATGAGAATTGAAGGAGGAGATTGAGATATGAGTTTTGCCCTATATGAATGGCACCATTTGGCAGGCAAGTGGTTGTTCTCATACTTTTACACTCCTCCAGGGAGAATCTATCACATCAGGATGTTAAAAGAGTACTATAAGCTATATTTACACTGAAATTTCTATCATCTGGAAGTGGTGCCACTCACAAACACAATGTATCAAGGTTTGGCATCACAGTGTGATTATCTCACATCTGTGACACACATCACACCTACTGGGAATTGCCCACTCCCACTTATATAATTCCATGGTATGAAAAGCTATAGGTGCTTGAAATTTAGACTCACCTGGGTTAGAGTGCAGGTCAGATTCCCAACATCTGTGGAATTATATGTGGCCTTCCCATACTATTGCAATTGGGGTGCCCAATTCTGCCCACACTATTACAACTCATAATATCAACATTCACTCATTGTCCATCAGATCCCCTCAAGGGCTGTCAGCACATCTCTGCTATCAGCACCCCTTGCCATTGGCACCTGTACACCCTGTTAATGTGATGCCCATTATTGGCACTCATATGCCTTACTCATTGCATCACCATCAGAGTACAATGACTTGCTTGTATTTAATGTACCTTGTGACTCTGAGCCACATGGCAACAATAGGACTTCATAGCTATTATCTAGAGTATGTATATAGAATGGAGACCCTTAGCAGAGGAACCTAAGGAGAATACTCTTTGGATTCCTCTGCTAGGTAAGTAGACAGCATTTACCTGACTTCTCAAATATGCCTTTGGATTCCTCTGCAAGATCTCATTTTTGGCCAACCTTGGGTTAGCACAACATGGCATAGGGTTGCCCTTACAACTATCAACTACCATTTTTCTGTGCCTGTATCATTCTTTACAGTATTTAGCCCATGGCACAGGTATTCCAACAGATATTGTTCCCCTGACCCATAGATCCATAACCCCACAAATTTCAAAATAGCCAAGGACTAACCAAGTTATGATTACAATAGAATCTTTTCATTATTTTGAGTAGAGCCCTACTTTGGGGGCCCCCAAGGCCTGTTTTGTTTCCCACAGGTTCCTGCAAGCTAGACCAATATCCATGCCTGTATGGGGTTAGGTAGAAAACCTGCAAGAGCACCTCATATGCCCCTTCTGGAGCTATAAAAATAAAGAGACAGAACCCACTACTAAAGGAGCAGAAATCTTGAGTTTGATACTAATTACTACTACAACCCACTCCAACAGCAGGGGTGTGGAGCAATGCAAACTGTTTTCTTGTAGTTGTTCTCATTCCAGCTTATCCCTGGTTGAACAGATCATAGAAGAATTTTTATATGGTTAGCTATGTATTCATTGAAATAAAGAGTGGGGAAAGGAAGGTGGGATTGACCAATGTTTTGACTGGGTCACATGATCACTACAGTCATGTGCAGTAAACCATATAATGAAGAGAGTAATTATATAATAATTACATAAAATTATGACAAATCTTAGTCATGCTTACCTGATGCTGACTCAGTCTCACAATTCCCACCTTGACTCTCCCATATGTTATAGACAAGCTTATGGTCTGTGGCTATGCCACAGCACCACTACACTTACCATGGCTCTACCACGTAACCTTCAGCTTGCTGGGGGCTCTGCCTGCAGACCCCCATTTTCCATCCCAATATCTTATTCTGTGCTCAATCTCAATATTTCAGGTGTAGCCTTCAAGGGGGCACCGGGATCAAAATGCTGGACCAGTACCCGGTTAGTTAGTCCAGCCATGGGCCATGAAAAAAAAAAATGGACCCCTCTGGGACATGGCTTAAAAACATCAACTTGGGGCTATTAGAACCTGAATAGGGTACACAAGACAAGTGAAAATGAATCTATGACTTAGTATAGCTCTGCAAGATACAGAAATTCAAGAGAAATGACTGATTTGTACATTTTACAAGTGATCAAGCACAGTGATGGCCAGTCACACAATCCAGCATCTTTGACTTGTGACAAATCATCAAATCAGTCTGTAATCTAATCAAGACCATGATGCCAAGTAACAGCAGTCTGGTGAGTCTCAAAAGTCGCAGATGTGCAGGTATACTCACATTAAAGAACCAATCCAGCCAGCCATCCTGCCTGTTCTTGACACAGAGGGTTATGTGGCATACTTTGGTGTAAGCAGGCAGGCTGTGAGACTCAATGGGTAAGTTTAATTCCCTCAAAGTGTTATAAATCTTATCATATAACTCACTTCATGGGTCCAGTATCACCTCCAATGTGTTGGCCTTGAGCTGGAACCTTGAAACTGGGTGTGTGTGGCTTGTGAAGCTTCTGGGGGCAGTCAGGGAGGCAAGAGGGTGAAGAGATAAGGAAGGCATGATGTCATATTACTATATTTAGACATGTGCCTTATTATGTAAGTTAGTTAGTCCACCTTCAGAGGCCTTACCAAAAAAATTGACCCTGGTTAAATTTTTTTGATCCCAGTGCCCCCCTGGTAGCCTTTTTCCCTTATTCAAATCATAATCTGTATAATATTCCTGATCTAAAAGCACTTCTTCATGTACTACTTTTTGGTATATATATTATTGTCTGCAGTATTTCATATAATAACTTTCATTTTTATGTTCTGATGTTGCACATGAAATTGCAACATAAAATGGCCCATATGTAAATATAGAACATCTAAAGTCAAGTCTAACTTGGTGCAATCATTGCCCTTGAGATTTATTAATCATCATATAAAATCCCAGCTGTAAAAGTAGTTGTAACCATATTAATTTAAAAGGTATCAGGCTGTTAGATGCTTTCATTCAGATTCTTGGGATCAATTCTTTATACCCATCAATTTACCTCCCAATCAACTGTACTTCTACAATATGGTTGCTCATCTATGTTATTATTCCCCTTGACCCATTGTAAATATCATCAGCTGGGTTCAAGTCATGCAATATCATTACAGGGCACTTGAGGTTACTTTTAAAGTTAGCTTAGATATGGGTAGCCCTGATACATTGGTAGAGTTCAGATATCCAACCTGATACATGGCTTCAGCTCCATCAATTCCTTACAATCTGCACTGTAGTACACCTTAGCATTCCCAGGAGTTATATCCAGTACTTTTTTATCAAGAGTCAATATTGTCATTTCTGGCAGAAAGAATAGCTCTCAGAATAAAATGTATCAGGTTTTAGAACAGGGTTCCCAATGTCAGGATATCTTGTGTCAATTAGAGACCCCACAGTATTCTCAGCACAGTGAAAGCAGCCAGGTAAGGTGACTTTTCCATTGTTATCTGTAAGCTTCCCATGGCCAACCTCAATTTGCCAATTCAAATTTGATTTCATCATCAGTAACACTATTTAAGTACATATTTTTCTTTAGTTTGACCATTCGAAGTTCATCCCCACAGTGGGGAGTGCATAAGACAGGTACCCACAGTCTGCATCATCAAATACTATAATTAGCCTACCAAAGGCTCTATCATCTCCTCTAACATTTTGGAATAGCCAGTTAACTACATTAAAGGCAACAATGCTGTCCAATATATGTAGTCAACTCCTATCACAGTTGCAAATTGTCATGTGAAAAGTTAGTTGTTATTGCTCTAATTTGATAGGGATCAGCTCTATTCAAAATCCTTGGAATCAATGTTTCTTCTACCTATAATATTTCTCTCAACCATGTATTACTATTTCCCTTAATAATTTGCACTGGATTCCTGATGTTCTAAAAATAGGGAATAATTTTTTCAAAATAGAATGTATCAGATTTTAAAACAGGCTTTGTAGTGATAGAATATTTTATGTTAATTTATGGATTAACAACCAAATTGCTCAGACAAACTCATTTCCATTTTTATCTGCATGCCTTCCATGTTCTACTTTGATTTGTAATTTTATGGGTAGTGGCACCATTTAAATACTTTTTTTTTTCCAGTTTGAGCATCTGAAATTTATGAGGCAGCTTAAGGTTAATAGGTATTATTTGTTATTTGTTGACTTAGTCCGCTTTGGAGGTCATGTTATGTTTTGAGGCAGGTGACTTGAGCTGGCCTGAGCAGGTGACTTGAACCGGTTTCAACAGGTGAAACTCAGTAAAAAAATAAGTCTAAACAAGTCAGGTAAACATCAGGTATAATGACATAAGTCCTTTAAAAGTCACATAAATACTACCAAATACAATTACATCAGCAACATCAGCTGACTTCCCAGTCATTTTCCTCTTCTAAGTCCATTGATGCCCCACTTTCAGCTGGAGTGAGGCCTAGGAGGCCAGGATGTTTTCTCAAAACATATATGTTTTGAGACTTTGCCTTCCAAATTCCAACAAGATTCTGTATATGTATAGTTTCTATTGCAGCCATTTGAATGGGACTTGGCCATCTTCCACAAATGACAGTTTGTAAAGGGGCTTGAAGCTACCCAAGTGAGTTGTATACCATTATGAGCTTGACATGGTTTCCATATTCTATTAAATAGAATGCAATAGCCTCTCCAAAAATTTCACCAGGTTGGGCATTGGGTTTGCTTGCCTGACATATAGATTATTAATATTAATATACTAAAGCAATAAACATACATACCTCAAACCACCTGGAATATCTTAGGGTCTTTACAGAGCTCTGCAAGTTACTATATTTGCTTTGTAGGGTTTGTTGGTTCTTGAGTTTTAATTTTCCAAAGCATTGGATATTTCAGGACTGTGTATCAATTTCTGTAGTATCTGCAAAGCAATTTGTTGCTACTAGGTACTGCTTGATTGCAGAGAGATGACCACTAGAGCCATTCCAGTCTAGACTTTGTAGTTTTAGTGGTTGCATTAGCCTGCCTGATTCAGGGATAGCTCTTTTCCCACTTGATTTTGGTATGAGTTCAGGATAATAGAGTTGAAGTAATTTTATCAATTCATGCTGTATCATGATATTTGTCAGGTTGGCAAATGGTTCCTTCTTTGAATGGATCTTATGCCCAAGCTCTCCAATGGCCCATTCAACAGTAGCTTGAGATCCAAGTTGGATTGAGCCATACCATCTGATGTGGGTTGGTATGTGTATCAGTTGGAATATGCAGAGGTGACATCTTGAAATCTTTTCAGGATTATTCCCAACATAATACTCTTCATATCCTTGAAGAAACTTTATGACGAGCTGCTTTAGAAGTGCAAGATCTAACATTGAATGTTTTTGTATAGTCATTGCTGTTTCAACAATTGCAACAAAGTCAGAGAAATTTTCAAGGAGGGTAGTGTCAAATTCCAGCTCAATACCCATAGGAAGGATATACCAATGAAGTAGAGCCATCCATTCATATGCTTTATAATTACTCTGACATTTGAGGTTGGGATCACATACAGGGCCACAAAATGATGGGGGAAGTGTCTCCATTGCAGCAGTAATCAATTCACCAAAGGCCTGAATTTTCTTAGTATTGATGTGAACAAGTTCTGATGCTTTGCTCCCAACTGTCCATGTATCCCACATTAATGGTATGCAATTTTCATAAAACAGATGAAGTGGATCCATGGGGAAAAAGGATGGGTGAAGAAATGCTGGACTTGCAGCATATAGGGGCAATCAACTGATACCAGTATTCTTCTGAATTATTGCTCTGGCATGCTTTGAGGAAGCTTGGTCTAATTCCTTGATTGTTTTCCAGTATTCAGTCTCTTTCTGCCATGGAAGATTGGCAAGATTATATGTAGTAGGCCTCTCTGGATTATATTTCTCATTATTTGTTGGATTGATGGGATAGTATTGTGCCTTTGCACCTTTTGTAGTACTAGACCTGGCACCTTGTACAAGTGTAAACCGATCCCCATGAAGAGCTGAGTGACCAGACATTCCACTCATCTTTGCAGAGCCAAGCATATCTCCTAATACCATAGTAATGCAAGCATGAAAGATAAAATATGATGAATCAATAGCATCCCACATCCAGACTCCAGCATCTGCTTGTGCCATTTGTTCAAACAATGGATAGCAAAATGATTCTATATCCCCTGGAGGATTTGGGCCTGGTGTAGCAAATACACATATAACTTGATTGGATCCTATCCACAGTTCAGGAGGAAAATTCAAAAGTAGTATTACTAGTAACCATGTGTTTGACTGTTTTTTCATGGTAAGCTGAGCACCATCACTTGAGATGGCTAAAGCAATATCTCTTTCAGAGGATAATAGCCCCTTTAAATGAAGGGCATGGTGAATAGTCCCAGATGCAAAATCAGAGCAAAACTTTGTAGATGAGTTGTTAGGCTTTGCTACAGATCCTACTAGTTTTATAACCTCCTGCAAGGTTTTGTCACAATGTCAAAGAAGCTGTGAGGTTTCTGCATTTACATAGAGTGCTCTAATTGTTGCAAGAATGGGTAGGGTTTTGAATTGGGCATGTGGAATTTTGTTCCTAGCTTCAATGTTCCTGAATCTAGGTGTATTACATTTTGTCCCCCCCCTCATATATGAGCAAAACTCCAGATTGGCATATTCCCCTGTATATGCAATACAGCTTTTGGGGCACATATCAATAGTAGTGGGATATAGCTGGGTCTTAGACATAGCAAGGTTTATTACCTTATATAATGAGAGAATTTCAATTCCAGTAGCTTGTTCAAGAACATATTTATGTGCATTATAAGCTGCCACAGTTCCATTTGATTTCCTCCAAGCAATATAGTGTTGGAGGCTAAGATGTTCCACTTGGTTCAAGGGCTGGAGTCCAGGCTCTTCTGATGGTGCTTCATTGGGACATGTATATCCCTTTAATAGATCTTCCTTGAGTTTCTGAACAGAAGCTGATATTTCAAAGGGAAAGTCCTCAGTTTGTTGAGGAAGTTGATCAGGTTCCACAGAAATGGGATCTCTAACTCCAGTATTGGAGTCATTGTCCCCCCCCAATGGGTCTTCACCCTCATCCAGTAGCTGGTATTCAAAAAAGCTTTCAATTCTGATTGGAGCTTCCCCAGTTATATAACTAGCTGCATATAGAGCCTCATCTCCAGGAAATATATTGTCTAACTCTAGTGGGGTGGAACCCACAAGACCAGGTGCATTTGTTGAGTCTTCCACTTCCAGGAGGCTTTCCAGATCATCAGAGCCAACTAAGCTATTAGCAGTGGAGAAAGTCCCATCTCCAGAAAGCATAGCACCTTGACCCAACAGAGATTCAGAGCCCAGAAGACCAGTAGCTGGGATTACAGATTTATCTAGATCTGCATTATTCTCAGTGCCTGATAGACTATCTAAACCTGTCTTGGAATCCCACTGGCCACCAGAACCTGAAGCAGCAGGATAATCAATAGATTCAAGTTCTTTACTAGAATTATGATCTCCATAAATTAAATTTGATGTTATTTATGAAAAAATACACTATAAGGGATATATATACCTTGTGTTTTGAGTATCATGATAGATTCAGAAGTTCTTGAGATGCAGTCTTGTAAATGAATAGCATACTGATCTGACTGATTTGAGTTTTGGTAAGCGGTTAAGCATTGACAATCTGCATTCCAATGTTTCTCCATAGTCCGGATGGACACAATTGTCCATTGTTTTGCCCCAGAATGATATTGAGAACAAGCTTTTTTTTTTTTCTTTTTTTTTGTTTCAACATTTTATATAGCAATTGTACCTAATACATGCGTCGCTCACTTTGCAAAGTAATTATGGGATAGAGGGTGGAGGGGATGAAAGACAAAGCGCCGTCAAGCTGAGGTGTCCCAGGGTGGCCAGAGTCACACCAGGAGTGTCGCGGGTCAAAGACCCATTTTACGCAGACCGGTAAGGGTCAAGCTACACCAGAGGGTTGGCCCCCCGCCACGGTGCACCGCAGCAGGAAGTGGATCAAGTCCACTGATTATCCCAGTCCAGCAGAAACGCAAGGCGCACCTCATAACACGAATCCACCTAACACGGTGTACCGCCCCCAGCCTGAGTTGGACTAAGGAACATCAAATGCAAACGCAGTCTTGTTCGCTTCAAGGAAATCCACCAGCCACTTGTACAGCAGCTGTTGTTTCGGGGGTGTTTTCTGTGTGTGAGACGGGCAGTGGCGAAGTACGTGTGGCACAGATTCCAGAGGGAATCCGCACCTACAGGCTGTGGGCTCTTCGGGGAAGAACCGAGATCGGAATGTCCCTATGGGGGCATGTCCAGTTACGCAGCATGTTAAGCGTGTGGTGAGACCATGACTATGTCCGGTCTTACGCATCCAGGGCCCACTATTGACATGGGTTGGAGTGAGTGGGGTGTCCCTCTTCTCATAGAGAGGGAGGAAGTTCTTGCCAATGTACTTTGAGGACTGGAATAGGGACTTCCAGCCGTCAAGCATGCATGTGACTGCCCCACTCCTAGCAAAGTCAGCAGATATAACTGGTGCCCCCCCCGCCTCGACGCGTGTTGAGGTGGCGAGGATGTGTGCCAGTTGGTGGTCCTCTATCTCCACACCGGGCATGATGTGGTGAAAGTGGACAGAGTTACCAGGTTCGTGTTGGAGCCAAGGCACCAGCACACGACAGATGGCAAGGGACAAGTGTTGTCCGGAGTGGTGAGATGCATCCATGGACAGACAGAGTGCATTTGTAGAATCAGAAAAGACGTGTATCTGATGTACATCATCGAGTCCGATTTCCCTGGCTTGAGTAATGCCCTCTGCAATTGCTCGCAGTTCGGCACCATCGGATGTGGAGAGACCTGCCACGGCCCATGTAATTTCCCACAAGGGTCATGTTTGGTCAGGGTTATTGTTGTTATAAGATGTTTGTTCACCCCTGGCATAACATACAGACCTTCAAAACTAGCTGAATCTGGACATTTCTGATATTTTGCTCAAAATGGACTGTGGGAAAAATATGCTCAACAAGGAAATTGTAGAGCCATGTTTGTACATTCCAAACATATAAAAACAAAGTTAATAGCTTTACTGGTTATGGAGAAAATCACAAAATAAATTTTGAAACGCAATGCTTTGAAATATTAGATATGCATAATTTTGATGGCATCATCAAAGGCATTATTATGAGTTCTTTATCAACCCAGTTTTCGGGCAGAAAGGTGATTCATTCATTCATATTTCAACACCACGGGAAAATATTTCCATAATGGGATTTTTCTTCTCTTGTGGCTTTTTACAGCATTTCTCCACAAATACAAAGTATTGTGACATAATTTGCATGTATTTGGGATGCTTACATAATGCTTTTGATGATGCCATCAAAATTATGCATATCTAATATTTCAAAGCATTGCGTTTCAAAATTTATTTTGTGATTTTCTCCATAACCAGTAAAGCTATTAACTTTGTTTTTATATGTTTGGAATGTACAAACATGGCTCTACAATTTCCTTGTTGAGCATATTTTTCCCACAGTCCATTTTGAGCAAAATATCAGAAATGTCCAGATTCAGCTAGTTTTGAAGGTCTGTGTGTTATGCCAGGGGTGAACAAACATCTTATAACAACAATGACCCTGACCAAACATGACCCTTGTGGGAAATTACACTAAACATTGGAATAATCAACAACTACTACTATATTTACCTGAAATACAAAGAGGATTGATTTCTCTATTTATTGACACATGTCACATGATCTATTCCACCACATAAGTATACCAAATACATGACAACAATCTGAATGCTTATTTAGTGTACATGATCCTGGGAAAAGTTAGTTCTGATGGTTTTTGTATTTTCTCCATAACCAGGCAAGCTATGGCATTGGGCTTTGTGCACAGGCATTGCTTGTTTACTTTGTAACATTTTCCCATGGTCACATGACCTCTATAAACTATCATCTACATTGTTTCTAGTCATTTTTACAACTTCCTGAATGTGGAATGGACTTATTTCTCCTAAGAAAAGAAATAAAGAATGAGTACCTGCCACACAGTGTGTTGGCCCACTCCACCCAAGTGAGGGATATTTGCTATAGGTTACATATGAGCCATAGATAATGAGTTGAGTCAGAAAGAAGGATGTCATGAGAATGTAAGTAACCATGAACAAGTCATTGGTACCAATGACTAATATGGTTTTAGTAAGGAAGAAGAAGAAAAAGGGTGTACATGATATCAAGCTAGGAAAATTATAACATTACCAAGAGGCTCAGGCAGGGAGCAGTATACACAATATGAACAGCCATGCAGAGAAGGGATGAGTATAGAGCACTAGAAGCTTGCTTACAAGTAGAGAACCCAATCCAAGTCTATTGCAAAGGTTGCCCTTCCATGGAGAGGAAGGGGCACATTATATACAGTACATTGTGGCTACACCTCAAATAACAACAGAATTTGATATCAATAACTCTACTAATGCAACAATCCATCTGTGATATGTCAGTCCAGAGTAAACTACTATTTATCAAGGGGTTAAGGTAATGCATATCAGGATAATAGATGTAACAACAAGGCTATGCAAGCTGTGCAATAGTGATCCTGATAGCTAGATGTGGACAAACAAGTGATCCCCTTACAACTTCACCCATATCCATGGTGTATGATATCAGCAACTGCAAATGAATTGCCAATAGAAGTTGGTGTTTATAGATCCTATACAAATATCCAACCATAAAAGGTAACCATATGTATATATCTAGGTACTTCCCTTAAAAACAAGTCAGCTGGTAAAGTAGGGATTTAGACTCTCAGAGATGGACTATGTTAAAAAATTAACAAACTTGAAAATGTAGATCCATATTTGTATATTCCAAATACACAACCAACTCAGTAGCTTCTCTTGGGATTTTACACTGAGCTACATGAGGCACACAGACCACACAGACAAATGCAGATGTCTGCAGACTGAGCTCAGACCTCATTTGGCAGTCTGCATCTGAACCAAGTCAAAGCTAAGTCCATAAATCCACACTTTTACTTGGATGCTCAGACCCAGCTTAGAACAACTCCTCATGGAGTTCATGCAGACTGTTCAGATTGCTTACTTAATCATAGTTACCATTGCTTATTTAATGCACAAAAATGCAATATTTTGGAGAGTCAAACACAAGGCCTCAAGGTTATATGATATGTGCATAAAGCATGGAGATTAACCATTTGGCAGTATGGGCTTGTCAGTCCAAGCTGCTTGTTACTATAAAGACCCCTGCTGCCCACTCTTGGCCATTACTGGCAATGGCTGAGTATTGTTGATGGGTGCCACATCACCCATCAGCCTTGTTGTCAACCACCACCACTACATCCCCAGCTGCCCCTCCTATCACCTCCCTGCCTTATGATTGTGCACAACACTGCCAAATACAATGCCAGGTCCTACTGCTATGGATACCACCAACCTCTCTTGTACCCACCCCTCTCAGTGATAATAAAAACTGCCAAATTACAACAATAAGAGCTGCAATAAGAACTACAGAGGCACCTGCCACATCACCAGTGACGGCCTGCCTACATATGCTAGTGAGCAGCTAGCATGATGGATATGGGTGGTGCAGTGGTGTATTCCATATGGTAGAACCATCACCTGGTGGCTAGGTGTGCACCCCTAGATGTGCTATCTAGACCAAGTAGTGCCAACCACCCCTGTGCCCAAACCAGATGTATGCAAGGTGAGTGCATATGTGCCCCACATCTAGTTGCTCCAATATACCTTGCTCTATTGTATATACACCTATATGCTGCTGTATACCTTGAGACTACCTTGTGATATGTTCTTATCCCTTTCACAAATATTGGTTTACTTCTTACTGACACTTTACCCCTGTACTATTTGCACAGCTCTAGTGGGCTTATGTAGACTTCTGGTACTCCCACAGTTTTTATCCAATGTACCTATGTATAGATTGGGCCGCCCAATTACAGATAGCATTTGCAATGAATAGGCCCAGATTTCTTGCAATAAAGCCCACTTAGTCCTCTGGTGCCCCCTTCCCTGTGTGGCTGAACCCTGCTGCTCATATCAATCCCCCCTTCTAATACTCAGTGTGATGCAACCCTTTGTATAGTGTGGTAGGGTATGGGCAGTATTTCACTGATGTATATCCCCAGACCATAAGCAACCCCCACCCTCTAGAATACCACTGCATACAGGAGGCTACCTACTGCAGCAGCATGCAAACACAACCCACCCCTTGCACACCCTATACCAACAAGCACTAATGCAAAGCCAAATAAGGGGGCAGTAGTAGCTGAGGACAGCAGGAGAGTGGCAGGTTTGTGTGGGGAACAAGTTCTTGTGTAAACTTGTATTTTATTTGATGTATGAAAGTAATATCAATCCAAATGCCTATAATAGAAACAAGTTCCCACAGTAGAAATGTATATCAACCATTCAACATTTAAAAAAAAAATTCTAGCCTTGCATTCTGGGTTAATCAAGAACTTATCAGATATGCTAAAATTAGAAATATCATCATCATAGACAAACTTCCAACAAATGTACATATGCCTGTTAAGTGTTTTTTTGTTGTATTATCACATACTATATTTAACCATGCTCATATAGCTAGCTGTTTTTGAGATATTGAGCATTATAGATTCTAGGAGCATCCACATTGACTTGTTTGGCTATGCTTTTGGCCAAATAAGATATAAATGTGATATTAGAATAGATATAACAAGAGATTATAATCAAATTTGAAAAGGTACAAACAAATATAAATATATATTTCCTGGTGTGCCCCCTCCATAGGTCTAGGAGTAGTAGCAATTTCAATTGTGTCTGTTAGCCTTGTATTTGCTGAGATATGTATCATCTATATTGTGGGAACTTCATTAATATTGTTTGTTTGTCCAGATGTTGACAAAGTAATATACAGATGATATTCATTTGTAATATGTAGTAAAATGTTGTTGATAATGAGATTTGGAAGAGTACAAACAACTACAAACACATATAAATATACACATAATGTATTTCTTTACAATATCTAGTAGTAGCATGTCCATCAGCTTTGTATTTGCTGAGATATGCATCATCTATATTGTGGGAAATTTCTTTACTATTATTGTTTGTTTGGTCAGATGTGTGATGAAGTGATATACAGACAGTATTCATTTGTAATATGTAGCAAGAAAATTGTTGTTGATAATGTGTAGAAAAATACAAACAAATATAAACACATACAAACATATACATGACATACTACTTCACTATATCTAACACTAGCAATTTAAATTACATCCATAGGCCTTGTTGTTGTTGAGATATGCAATGGTTTATATTGTGGGAACTTTGATGGTATTGTTTGTTTGGCTAGCTGTGTGGCAAACTCATACACAAACTTAATATTCATTTGTAACATGCTTGTAGTGAGAGAGCTACTTTTGATCATGATATTTAAATACACATAAATATACCTATTGGGTAGTGGGCCATGGGATTATGTAATAATTGATAATTCAGTTGAGTGGTTGATGCAATTCAAGTTGATGGTTCTCAAATAGACATTTTCAATTGTGATTGTGGCTGTGTTGATTTTTTGATGGTCTGAATTGTAGAAGGTGCAAGGATAGTTTCTGGAACTTGAGCCATTGTTTGGTTGTTTATTGCAGTCTCCCCCTCAAGCTGCAATGGTGAAATATATTCAATTGTTTCTGGGGCTTTATTGTTCAAAAATTTAACATTTCAGGAAGTTTGGATTTGTCTTGCACTGGGATTGAAATAACAGTAGGTATGGGATTGATCCAAAAAGCTGGTGAAAATAAATTCACATGATTTTGGCTTGAGTTTGCTAAGGTTTTCACCTTGATGTAATACCCAGCACTTTGTTCCGAATTCACGCCAATTTTATGCATCAGGCTTCTTGCCTGTAAAAATTCCTTCCAGTGTTATATCAATAAAGATGTGAGTTGGTGATTGGTTTTTGAGGTACACAGCATAGGCCACTGCTTTGGGCCACAAAATTTTTGGGATATTTTTCGCAATAAGTATTGCATGCACATGTTCAACAATTGTTCAGTTTGCACACTTGGCAATTCCATTCTAGGCCAAAGAGTACAGGGCTGTAACCTTGGAGTGGATTCCTTTTTCTGCTAGAAATTTTTTTACCTTTCATTTACATATTCTGTTCCTTTGTTGAATTGTATGGCTTTCAATATTTTTCCAACTTGAGTATTTATGTAAGCATTATAATCTTTGATCATAGTGTTGATTTCCTTGGCTTGTTTGGTTTTGAGAAAATTAATAATGGTTTGGCAGCATTTCCTATCAGTAAATGAGATGTAATATCTCTCCCCTTGGATTCCAGTTGTATTGGGGATGGGCAATGCTTAGTAATTTTGCATACTGATGAAATTTCACTGATCAGTAATATTATTGATTAAATTAAATTCATTAATAATTCAGCTAAATTTGGTGACCCACAACTCTTCTGGTGTATATTCCAGTGCTTAACACACACTGAGGGCTGTCTGTCCTTTATGATAAAGTACATGCTTTATATTTATTCAGGATTTCCACTGTTCAGGCAGTTGGAAAGCATTGGCATGGCAGGAGCTGCTGATTTGCTGATTTAGATGTGGCTGTGCCATGATGATCGCATGTGCACTGCAGCACACATGAGTGGATGTGGAACACATTTTGCAGATACTTACCACCACCTCTCATACCATTAATGAAACTTTTCCATATACACTAGGAGAATATGTTTTTGAATACAGATATACATTTTATTGAACCACTATCTCATAAAGTCAAAAACAATGTAGATCCTTGCAAGTAGTCCTTTAACTTTATATTGTCAGAGGCTCATTTTTAGGTCTTGAGTCATTGGTCAATCTTGTTCCTACACATTAAGACTACAATTTGTTAAATCCAGATTTTCTGGCTGTTGCAGCAATGTGTCAGAACAGCACTGCTTGGCACAACTTATCTACAAAAGAAAAAGATTTCAAAAGATCTGTATTTAACATTTTGTTGGGAGTAAAATTCTGAGTTAGTTTGTCCTTGAATTGAGTGTTGAAAGTGATTGTGGAAGCTGGAAAATGCAAAACCATTCTCTCCAGTGAATTTGTTAGTCTATTTACAGTCCAATTAAGTTTATTTACCAGTGGCTATTTGCATCAGTACGTGAAATTACTAAGCATTGCCCACCCCCAGTTGTATGGGCTGGTCCCCATAGATCTGTAAGGGTTATTTCTCCAATTTCATTATAAATTGTGTTTGAAACCTTTAGAAATGATGCCATGGTTTGTCTTGCTTGGATGCAGGCCATGCAATTACTGGGATGAAATTTCCATTAACTTCCATTCCATCAATCATATTCTTTGATTTCAACATTTTAATTGATGCAATATTGAGATGTCTGAAAATTTGGTGCCATTTGTCCCATGTGCAAGCTTCTGAAGCAATCAAAACCATATCAGGGATAATGATCTTTGCCATCAAATTGTAAAGTTGGCCAATTTATCAGCCTTGTAGGATGACATGGTGGATTTGGGGGGTGAAATATTGATGTATTCCCCTTTTAGGCTAAGGGTGAACCCTGCATCTGTGATGCATCCAACTGAAATAAGATTGTAGGGGACACTTGGAGCATGAATGACATTTGTTAGAGTGATTGGTATGTGGCAGTTGCCAACTTTGCAACAGATCTTTACCAATCCTCTCCCAAGTCCAGGAGTTGATCCATATCCGATAATTTTGTGTCCAGGAGTTACTTTGTAATCCATAAAAATTGCTTGGTCACAAAAAATATGGGATGTTGCTGCACAATTGGCTAAGATAGAATGTGAGGTTAATGCTGACAAGGCAATATCCACTGGGTTTTCAGGCACTGCTACAAATGCATAATTGTCTAAGGCTTGGTTAGCTTTGTCTGGCTTACTGCCATTCTTCTTTTTCCATTTTGGCCCCCATTTTTGATCAGATGATCCCCCTTTCCTTTTGGGGCATAGAAGGCAATGTGACCTTTCTGATTGCATTCATAGCACATCACATTTGGATTTTATTTTGCTGCCAGGGCTGTATCCCCCCTGTTGCCAAGATTTGATCTATCAGTCTTCCTCTAAAATTCTGGCAATTAACTTGTGGCTCTCCTTGAGAGTGGCAGAATCAACCAAAGAGACTTGGGTGGAGTGGGCCAACACACTGTGTGGCAGGTACTCATTCTTTATTTCTTTTCTTAGGAGAAATAAGTCCATTCCACATTCAGGAAGTTGTAAATGACTAGAAACAATGTAGGTGATAGTTTATGGAGGTCATGTGACCATGGGAAAATGTTACAAAGTAAACAAGCAATGCCATAGCTTGCCTGGCTATGGAGAAAACACAAAAACCATCAGAACTAACTTTTTCCCAGGATCATGGACACTAAATAAGCATTCAGATTGTTGTCATGTATTTGGTATACTTATGTGGTGGAATAGATCATGTGACATGTGACAATAAATAGAGAAGTTGTCTTTCTTTGTATTTCAGGTAAATATAGCACTGTGCACCTGGTGGGGGAGGTTTTTCCCCCACTTAATGGATGAAAGCAGCATTTCCTAAGTTTAGTGGATGAATCTAAAGGGTATGAAATTGGGATGAAACTTCATCCCAGATATTTCATCCCTTGAGAGAATGAATTTCTGCTCTTATAATTTCAGAAATTTTCATCCCTTAGTGGTGTGAACTTTCATCCCATTAGAGGTGAATTATATGGGACAATTTTAATCCAGTGAAAAAGAGGGGAATTTCATCCTATAATGGGTGGGTTTTATTAGATCATTTTAATCTATTAGAGAGTGAACTTTCATCCCATAAAAGGTGGAATATGTGGGATGATTTAAGTTCAGCATAGAAGGTATTTCATCCCACAAATATTGGGTTTATGGGATGACTTTACTGCCTTAGATGAATCATTTAGAAAAGAAGAAATTGAGATTTTGGTTAGATTAGAATGAAGTGTTATATGTAGTATGAAATGACTGTGTTAATTGACCTATATATATATATATATATGACTAGTACTATTGGTCCATACTATGTACTTGAGTCTAAATTGTATTCAATATTGAGTACTTATAATGTACTGACTACATTTGTATAGAACTACTACATACTAGAAAATGACATCTACTTACCAAATTTATGAGGAGGCTGGGGAAGGGGCCAGGAGGCTGGGTAGAAGTAGTGGCAGGCGATGGTTGTGGTACGAGAGCAAGTGCATCCACGTCTGTCTTTGGTGTCTGTGTTGGCGTCTGCACCTGCATCTGCATGCATGTCTGTGGCAGTGTCTGCATCTGTGTCAATGTCGGTGTTGGTGTTGGTGTCTGCATTGGCATCTGACATTGGCATCTGTGCCTGCATCTGCCTGCATGTCCATGGCAGCATCTGCATCCGTGTCCATGTCTGTGTCCATGTCCATGTCAGTGTCCATGTCCATGTCAGTGTCGGTGTTGGTGTCTGCATTGTTGTCCATCATTGGTGTCAGTGTTGGTGACTGTGTCATTGTCCATCATTGGTGTTGGTGTCAGTGTCTGCATTGTCGTCCATCATCGGCGTCTGTGCCTGCATCTGCATGCATGTCCATGGTGGTGTCTGCATCCATGTCAATGTCCGTGTCCATGTCTGTGTCTGCATTGGCATCTGTCATCAGCGTCTGTGCCTGCATCTGCATCCATGTCCATGTCTGTGTCCATGTCAGTGTCTGTGTTGTTGTCCATCATTGGCATCTGTGCCTGCATCTGCATGCGTGTCCATGGCAGCATCTGCGTCCATGTTGATGTCTGTGTATGTTGTCAGTAGCCTGCATCTGCATCCCTTGTCTGTGTCCTTTGGTGTCCATCCTCTGCATCCATTGCATGTCTCGGATTCCTGAGGCTTTCCTGGGGGGGTTGTGCTGCGTAGTGAGTGTGTGTGTGAGTAGAATTTTGTGACAACTCACCTCCCTCTGCCCCTCGGGGCACCCTTTCTTTGTCATCCCCTCGTTCCATGTCCTTGTCCACCCTTCGCCCCACTCCCCTAGGTGTGTGCGCCCTCATCACCATTTTGTGTGTTGTCGTTTGCCTTTTGTGTGTCTCTGGGAGCTTCTGGTGCTTGGGGGGCCATGCATTTGGTTTTAGTGTTTGCACATTGACATTGGGCGGTTTGGTGGGTGTTGCTGATGTGGTTGAAGATCATCAACAAAGGTGTGGCAATGGTAATGTGACCTGGTCATGTGCTTTGTAACCATGTGACCACATTTGTAGACTCGGGACTACTTGTCCCCTCACTAAGAATGCCAGTCTTGCCCAGCGGTTATCCATGCCAAAGGTATTAGTATTACATAATGATCCTCCCTGCGACTGTTTGAACCTGGTGGGTGCACATTTTTCAGCCTCCTATTAATAATGAATAGTATACAATTTGAATAAATAAATAAAAATATTTGTCAGCATCCTCAGATTTGATCACATGGCTTTGTTGACTGAGATGCCTGACGGCTGAACATTCCAAGCTATATTATGCATTGGCAGCCACTTTCACATGCTTTCCCTCTTGCTCTTGTACCACCACCATTGCCTGTTGCTGCCTCCCATCCTCCCCCTCGTAGTAAGCACTCTTCATTGATAGATTACAATTACTATCGTAATACTTGTAGTAGTCATTTGAATTCCAATACAAACTATAAGGCTTCATTAAGAATATTAATAAATGCTAATAATGATCCTACAGGAAACCGAAGGACATCATTAGTATGCAGGATAAAACCATGCCTGACAATGTCCTCAACATGGTACACCACTTCGTTGACCTCAAAGTGCAGGTGGACAATGAGGGGGTCTCAGTATGTCTGTCAACCCAATCTAACCCAAAGCACATTAACATTGACCCATTTTACAGATCACTTAATTACAACAAGGTCAACAAAGACAATGAGCAGTCTGGCAGTGCACAAAGACCAGCAACTTCCATCCATTACTTAACTTTCTTTTATCTTTATCATGCTAATCTGACCAGCCAAACTCACCACCTTATGTAAAGTTGCTCATGCTAAAGAAAAAGTAGGGAGTCCTATTCCATGCCCACTGTGCAGCATTGCTGGAAATGGGTTCTGTCTCCAGACGCAGCTTCAGGATGACAAGGATCTATATAGGGCAATTTGGGTAAGTTTTCTCATTACTAACCTCAATACATGATTCTAACAAATCACAGTGTTGCATTTGCAGTCTGGTTGGTAATGCTGGTAATCAGGAACTTTGGAATGAGGGATATGAATCAGAGGTATACTAGTTGATAGAGCATTCAAATTACAATACCTTAGATCTTATGGATGTTAAACCTTAACTGTACAAAATGAACAAAGTGTGTTTATTGATAACAGGGAAGAAATAATGAATTCAAATTTAAGTGACCTAAATGGCATGGAATTAATCCCCACAAAGGCTATTATTCTCACCTGTGATGGTATGAAATCCATCCCTACAAAGACTATTATTTTCACCTATCATGGTATGAAATTCATCCCATAGCCTCAAAAATTTGCAGTAATGTTACCCCAAAAAACATTGCTATTCTCACCTATCAAGGTAGTAGATTAATCCCATATTGATAGGAATTACCTCCCACAATGGTTGTTTTTTCCACCTATGGTGAAATGAAATTCATCCCATAGCCTTGAGCATCAGGGGGTATGAATACAGACAAATTTTGCATGAAATTCATCCACTAAATTATACCTTAAGGGGGGGTTTTCCATCCATTTTTCCCCCCACAGGGGGTGTGTTTTCAAACATCTTCAAGATGAAATTCATTACATTTTAGGATTGTTAAGTGAATGAATTTCATATTTTTAATGTATTATTTCTATTATTTAAGAGGATGAAACACAGGGTTGAATTTCATCTATTCTCAGTTTCACAGTGTAGTAGTAGTTGTTGATTATTCCAATGTTTTGCATAATTTCCCACAAGGGTCATGTTTGGTCAGGGTTATTGTTGTTATAAGATGTTTGTTCACCCCTGATATAACACACAGACCTTCAAACTAGCTGAATCTGGACATTTCTGATATTTCGCTGAAAATGGACCGTGGGAAAAATATGCCCAACAAGGAAATTGTAGAGCCATGTTTGTACATTCCAAATATATAAAAACAAAGTTAATAGCTTTACTGGTCATGGAGAAAAACACAAAATAAATTTTGAAACACGATGCTTTGAAATATTAGATATGCATAATTTTGATAGCATCATCAAAAGCATTATGTAAGCATCCCAAATACATGCAAATTATGCCACAATACTTTGTATTTGTGGAGAAATGCTGTAAAAAGCCATAAGAGAAGAAAATCCAATTATGGAAATATTTTCCCGCGGTGTTGAAATATGAATCAATGAATGAATGAATCAACTTTTTGCCCGAAAACTGGGTTGATAAAGAACTCGTCTTTAGTAAACCAAAGAACTCATAATAAACAGGTCCCCCATGTCAGGTAGGGATGTCAGCAATGTTATGCTGAAATCTTCATTATTGATTTTTGAGCCCAATCTGGCCAATTCTTCAATGTAGCTGTGCAGGGTCCGAATGTGTTCCTCGATATTGGCACCCTTGGCACATTGTGCTTGAAATAACTTTTGACACACCATAACAATTCCAATTGGACCATGTGCCTCATACATAGAGCACAGCACAGTCCAGGCCTCATTTGATGTCCCAGCACCCACAACTAGCAGTCTGTCCCCTACACAGAGCTGTATGGTTGATAGAGCCTTCCTGTCCTTTGTATACCATTCTTCCACATTCCCTTCATCAGTCAGGCTTGTATTCAAGCCATCTGCATAACTGATTAGACCTTGATTGGTCAAGATGTCAATCATTTTGATTTTCCATGTGTGGAAGTTCTCAGCACCACATAGTGCCTTGATTCAGTAAATGTTTCTGGATGATTTGGTCATGGCCCATAACAACTTGATCAGGGTTTGATGGATGATGTAGGGCAAGGTAATGATGTTCAAAACAATTAAGGCCAGGGCCCATAACCTGTTGAACTTAGCAGCAAGAGAATAGAAAGTATGAGAATAATAGATTGAACAGATATTGAAATAGTGTACAAATAGCTCATATAAATACATAAATAAAATAACTCCTATAGCAATAATAAATCATATGTGAGTCCATTATAAAAACAAATGCAAAACTAAAATGTTCATATGTTATACATGTCATGTGAAATGTCTGGGTGGTGTGACCAGTGTGCTGGATCACCCTATTCCAACAGAGTCCTTGTGGACTGGTAAGTAAATTTTAATAAGAAAAAAAAGTAATCAATTTATATAGTCTGCACAGAGTCCGTGTGGAGTCCACAAGGACACATGGCTCAGTGCAAAGTACAGTGCTGAGTTGCATTACTGGGGTAAATGGTTGTAGGACAACCTGAAACCTTTCTCACGACACTAGTAAGCCTATAAACTTAAGGCACTTGCTACGCTTAGCCATGGCTGCAGCACGGACCTTTCACCTTCTAAGCTTAAGGGAGACCATTGTGTTCAAGTACAAGATATCCTGGAAACATCAATAACTCATACAACCAAATATTCTTCAGTCGTAACAACTGCGTCTACTGAGAACGCTGGGTCATCTCCACCCCCAACTTTTCTCACAGCCGATATACCAATGCCTGCCAAACTTCCTTGTCCATTAAAGGACACCTCAACAGGGAAGAAAGCACCAGCGTCATCGCCGCCCACAGTGAATATTAGCGAACCGGAACGTGTGTCGTCTGATGCGGTTACCAAGGATACGGACCAGGCCAGGGAGTGTGACGACGGATCAAGAGACCATTCACCAGAATGGGACGAGACAGTGGGATATGAACCGGCGCTGATAATATGTTGCAGGTTAGAGGCCGAGACTGCCAAAATATATGGATCTTACGGGAGAGGAATGGATATAACGACATCATAGAGTGTGATGTTCTCATTCTCAAGCTCATATTCAATGCTTACTTCACATGTACCATCGTTAGACGGGGATGGCCAACAATTGACTGATAGACGGGTTTTAGCGGTATGCTTACTAGCATGGGTAAACTCACTTACTCGAGAGTGGAACGTTACTCTCGTCTGTTCCTACATATCTCCATTTTAGGACGGCCAGGCTTTGTCCAACAGGGAAAGCGCGCGCAGAATCTTTCAGTGCTACAACACGCTCTTGCCCTGGAGCGAATTTTGCTACATTAGGATGCTGCTTGAACTGCAAGTTATTGCCGCCGAAGTCTGTTGAGGGTGAGAGTGTGATCCGAAGGTGGGCCAAGGATGCATCAGAAATCTGGAGGTTCATGTCACCCTTGAGTTCCATGGATTGTACACCACCATCGCGAAGAAGAGATAAGGAGAGTTGTTCTTTGATGACAATATGAACGCTGACGGAAATTGGATGTTAAAAAACTCGTCACAAAGTCGTTCGCAATGCTGTAGCTAACCTTTCTGCATCCACTTCAGGTAGACTCCCTCTTCCATCAGATTTCTGCACAGGAGATTCTGGAGCAGGCACAGGAGTAGATGGCGCAGACAGGTCCCCAACGCTGGAACTGGCTAGAACATCTCCACCTAAAGCATCAAGCAATTCAGCTTGCTTTGTTTTTTTTGTGCCCAACTTCATGCCAGTGCCTTTGAACGTAGGGGCTCGCGTCGAAGGGGAAGCATTTATGCGTGTCACGGGTGTCACGATGTCAGGAGCATCGAATCGTTGTGGAACGGGAGAATAACCAGAAACACCACCACCGAGGTAACTACTGCCTCCTCCGGACCCCGCTGTTCGACGCTGCTGTTCTCGCCGTTGCATTTCGAGTTGTTTTGCGCGACGTTTGAGTTCCTCTTTCGCCTCCGCTTCTTTGTTCTAGGCATAAAATAAGATGGTACATAAGGCATATTTCTGGACGGTGCTTACTCTGGCAATAATTTCCTGTATCTTCTCTTCGTGACTCTCCATCTCCAACACACTTCGTACCTGCATCAAGTTGACTTGTTCCCGATATCCTAAGCTTACGACTTCATCGAAGGCACCGAGGAGCTCGAACGCGTTCTTTAGAATCTCCCGTTCATCAGCACTCCTACACATATCGGAGACAACCCGGGCAAAAAGGTGTAGTGTGTCTATGTCTTGGAGTATATTAGATGCCTTGTTGGTTATCAAAAGGATATATAAATCTTCCAGAGGTTGGTATACGTAGCGAACCTCTGCAGTTTCGACAGAGGTGTGCTGGATGTTTGTGGGGATAAGCTTCGGGAAAGATGCAAGTAGAGATTCAATTCTAGTCTTTGGCATATCTCGGAATTGACGTGAAATGACGGCTTCATATACGGGTTTAGAGGCTGGACTATATTCAACTTATATAAAGAGTACCTTTGCCGCCTTTTGTGCATATCGAGGCTGCCAGAACAACCTAAGGCAAACGATGTCAGACCTGGAGCTTTCTCTCGGATTGGATATAGCGAACCATGGTGAATGTAGATTTTTGAGTTCGGTTGAGAATAATTACAGCATCAGTACGTGTCACAGAGAAGTGGTAGTTTCGATAAGGGCAGGTCGGTCAGTGTATATTACGTAATACCAGTAAGAATGAGATTTAGACATTGAATGTAGTCCGACTAAATAACGTCGTTAATCAAGTCGTAGAGTATTGAATATCAGCCCGAGAACAGTCCTGTTTAACCTGATCCCACCCTGGCCAGACATGTTGCCACGAAAGTGCGCTGTTTTATTACATGTATATAATATTCCGGCAAACTGGCGAGCAGGCCAAGCAAACCGCCCAATTTTGATATCAGATAACAACGTCGGGATGGGTGAGCTACACTGAAAATCGCTTGAAAGTATATCTGAGAACTTCTATTTGAACGACTGTCTTGGCTGATAAACGTAATCGGCGTACCCTAGGAAAGCCAGATCTTTGCCTGCCATGTTGGATTCGGCTGATCTGTCTTCATCAGTTTGGTCTATCTCATCTGTCGGGAAATACGACGTGTCCGTGATAGATCGTAAATGAGGTACGAAAGGCGCATCAATGCGCCGAATGGTTTCCCAATCAACCCCATAGAAGAAAGGATGTTTCTTGATTTGTTCGACAGACAGCCGACGATCTGCAGATATAATCAAGCTAGCAGTATATTCGTGAGTTGCTAGGCGAAGTTCGAGGTTGCAACTCTCACCGTCGGATGATATCCTCCGATTCTTGACTCAAATGAACATCGTCTGGGAACAGAAGGAAGTTAGGCCATTGCATGATCTTCTGATAGGTTTCATGGGTAGAGTCTGAACAAAAGGGGGGATAGCCAACGAGACACTCGAACATGATAGCGCCAAGTGACCACCAGTCGCACTCATTCCCATAGCCCTTCTGAAGGAATATCTCTGGAGCGATATAGTCGGGTGTTCCAACGGTTGAGTATGCCTGAAGCAAAAAATTTAAGGATTGTGTTCCTTTTGAGTGACATGGGAATAGTATACCAATTTTCGGCGATTTGCTTTCCAAGTTGCTATTTGATCTTTGTTCGTCATAGTCAGGTTGATGGAATTGACCATGACACTATTGCGGGCAGCCTGGGCAGTACTTGTGGGAAACTGGGATGCATTTGGATCAAGTAGTCGTTGATAATAGTTGGAATCATGCTTCTTCTGGAAGCCGGTGGAGAGACCGAAGTCACTCAGCTTGACATGTCCGTCTTTATCTCTAAACCAGATAGCGTGTAGGCGGGTGTAAATTTATGATACAAGAGAGTTCCGCACATAAGGATATTGTCAGGTTTTATATCACTGTGTCTGTGTGAGGATGAGTTGGAGGGGGAAAACCTGTGTACTAACCGGTGAATGAATCCCAGCTTGTGCACCGCCTCAATGGCCAAAACACATTCAGCTATATAGAATCGGGTCACGTCTTCCGAGAATGTGTCGTATTTTATCAACATTGTCATTAGGTCACCTCCAGGCAGAAACTCCATGATCAGATAAAGGTAAGATGGGTCCTGAAAAGAATAATACAACTGGACGACCCATGGAGAGTCCGATTCAGCAAGGACATCTCGCTCAGCACGGACATGCGCCAACTAGGAAGCCTCGTAAGTTAACAACAGCACCTAAATCTGAAAGGGCTGGTAACACCTGGTCTTTTTTCAACATTTCGTCCTTCTTTAGAGTCTTCATAGCGTAAATTTTGCCCGTGTCGGACTTCTGAACCAATCGAACCTGTAAGTTCTCACTCTAAGCATGACGGGATAATAAGCCAGGATATTAGCACTGTACTTGCCTCTCCGAACGCGCCCTTTCCGATGACTTTGACAGTTTTGAAGTCATCTAAACCCAATTTCGTTCTGCGCAATCGAAGATACGTGGATTCCTTCTTTCCAAGCTGTTGTAATTGTCTCTGCTTTCGTTCCTCCGACATAGTCGCCTCCCCCTGTAATCGGCGTTCAAGCTCAACACGTCTGCCAAGTAAATTTTGGTCACTTCTTTTCGTATTACCCCTAGGGAAATTCTACCTCGTATTGCGTTCGATTGCGGAATCGACAGCAACTTTGTAGTAATGCTCAAGCTTCAACTGAGCCGCCTTAGCCCGTGGTAGAGCCTCATCTGAAAATCCTGTGGTAGTTCTATCGAAATACACATCTTCAAAAGTTTAGAGTTCGGGGTCATTCCAAGAAAATATTGCTCACAATCCGCAGGTTTAGATGTCGTAGCTTGGTTGGCATTCTGAGAATGCACTTGTGAGCCGTGCGAGCTAAACCTAAATGATTGTGATGGTGTAGAGTTCCGTACAGGATTCGCCATGAACTCTGGGCGAAAGGTTGATAGCAAAAATGACAATGTACAAACTTGAACTTCGTTTACACGCTGCTGATTTTGTGCCTTGAACTGATACAAGATATGAAACTCACATAAATTACTTCGTCACGATTTATCGCGTTACATAATCATGATACACTTTGTGAATGTTATACATAAAAAATAAACGAACTATGTAGCAGCTTCATCTGGAAATATATATACAAGTAATATTTTTTTGGTTGGGGATGCCGGCTCTGGAGAAGTAAACAATATGTCACCTATGAGGATGTGCTGGGTGCTGAGGTGTGGTGTAGCTTGGGCGATTTTGATACTCATGATTCACACCGATTGCACCACCTCTGACTGGAAGGGCGGCGTGTTGAGACCCGTAAAAGTTCTGCTGCCGTATCTGTTCGGTGTCGTGGTCATAGCTAGATGAAGGATGATATGAGGTTCGGGGCAGCTGTTGGCCGATACTGTTTTTTATTCAGCGAATTGAGTCGCAAGATAGGGCAGGATGACACAAAACTCACTCATAACAACTGACAGCTGGCGTAGTGTGTAAATTTGGCAAGTGAGCAGAGACCGCTGAACTAAAAGAATAGACAGTTAACACAGGACCTTGAATATGTCAGGGTGGCTTACTTATAAAAGGCATTAGCGCTGAAAGGTTGCATATGGGGTTGTGCGGGCGTTAGCGGCAGTGGGCAAACGCCTTGCTTATTGTAGGCAACTGAAGGGTTGAAATCCATTCTAGGATCCCTCGAAGCCTGCATGGAGTTGGCGCCCAAAGATGTCGCGGGATGTTTTCCGAGCCGATTATTGGATGATCGGGGCGGGGTCGGGAGTGACTGACGAGGGGGTCGGTAGTGAGGTACAAAACCTTCATGGGTGGTACTGGTTTGTTGGGCATATGGTGGCTGCAGCTGTACCTGTGGGGGCTGACGCCGATGATCAGGAAGTGGAGAGTGCGCAAGAGAGGGTGAAATCAAAGGCGATGGGGGCGGTGATGTTGATGGATTATATGACATGATCACAATAGGTGTTCCATCTGGATTGGGTTCGGCGGGGGAAAATGGCGGGGGCGGTGAAGCAAAATCGTGCTCTTCGACTAGGGGAGCATTATGGTGTATTGTTTGAGTGGTAGGAAGAGTTTGCTTTAGTGTGGGGGGGTCAACCCCCCGCTGATAAGCCATGTCGGCGAGGCCGTTTGCCTGTGAGGTATGTGTAAACACCTCGCCACTAATGTCCTCTTGGTATCCATCGAAATATGTTTTTGATAAGCCTAACTTCCCTACAGAGGCTGATTTCTTATGAATACGCAATGGCTCGATGCTGGCTCGCATCAAAGACCTAGCGCCTATGTCCTCTGCATGCTGTGAATGCGAAGGACTTCCCATCTCTATTTGATTCGGCCACGATGAATTTAGGCGATGCTTTCTCGGTATCTTGCGCGTAGCGGCTTCGTATACGGCCTCGTTCCATTCCTCCCATACCTCCTCTGATGCCTGGACAGCTGCAGGCTGGGAGACAGTCAAAGACACATCGAGGGCGGTGGAGATTTTCTGATCGAATTCCTGCTCTGAGTATGCAGGGGGAGGTAGATCTTCGCTATTCATTCAGGTTGCTCGATATGTTGGATGGATGGGAGAGGTGGAGTCAGGGTGGGAGCGTGTTCCAAGTTAAGGTAAATATGTTTGGGTTTGTCTGGTGTGCAGCGCTCATCAGCGTCTATCAGGGCTGTCGTTGCTGGCTGCTGTTAATCACGCTGTACACTGCTAGGCACCGCATTCGGATTGCCAATAAATCAGGCACCAGCAGAAGAACGAATTTCTAAGTATGCGAGTGCCTCGCTTACTGAATGGGGGGCTTGCTCGCATGCACAATGCTTGATCCCAGTTATGCCACATAATTCTCATTTTGAACAACATATAATAAATACAAATAATTTTATCATTAAACACATGTTCATCTAAGTCTATACCATATGTATCTAAGACAAAGCCAAGTGCAGCCCAATGCAAGAGGTGGCAGATCAGTGGATCTTGGACATGTTTGATGGCAGGGCACCCCCCCCCCAAAAAATAAATAAATAAGGAAATTGTTGTAGGTTGTATTGGCAACAGCAGGATGGCAAGTCAAGGCCAGCATCCAATGGCATTCACTGTGCACCTGGTGGGGGAGGTTTTTCCCCCACTTAATGGATGAAAGCAGCATTTCCTAGGCTTAGTGGATGAATCTAAAGGGTATGAAATTGGGATGAAATTTTATCCCAGATATTTCATCCCTTGAGAGGATGAATTTCTGCTCTTATAATTTCAGAAATTTTCATCCCTTAGTGGTGTGAACTTTCATCCCATTAGAGGTGAATTATATGAGACAATTTTAATCCAGTGAAAAAGAGGGGAATTTCATCCTATAAAGGGTGGGTTTTATTAGATGATTTTAATATATTAGAGAGTGAACTTTCATCCCATAAAAGGTGGAATATGTGGGATGATTTAAGTTCAGCATAGAAGGTATTTCATCCCACAAATAGTGGGTTTATGCTGTACTTTACACTGAGCCACATGGACTCCACAGAGCATTATGGAACCCTTAAGGTGGGAAATTCCACCTCATTTTCTATGACTTAAGTAGCTGGAAGTAATACAAATAGTGTAGAATTTCCATTGTCTGGTTTCCCCCTGAAATGTGATTATTTTCATCAGGATTTGATATAAAAATCAACTACTAAATAGGGTGGAGAAAGGAGGTTTTTTCCCTTCATAAGGTATGAATAACATGGATGAAAACCTCACAAAATATGTCCCACTTTATACCCCTGTGATTTATTCTGCATGATGTTTTTCATATGTTTGATGGCAAAAATAGCTACAGTCTCCTCAGTGTGAATTTCATGAAGTTCCCAGAGGCCTGAGAGCAACAAAAAGTGAAGGTAAATCATCAATGTAATGGATGAATTTCACACTGGGTTCATACTGCTTTGTAGTCATCCCTTTTACTGAGATTGAATTCATCCATGATCCAGATGTTTTCCATCAACCATTCATTCAATCAGTATAGTAATTTTGTCATTCATTTTCAGACCTCTATAGCTAGTAATGAAATTTCATCTGTTGTTACAAGTTCTTTAGTTTACTAAAGACAAGTTCTTTATCAACCCAGTTTTCGGGCAAAAAGTTGATTCATTCATTCATTCATATTTCAACACCACAGGAAAATATTTCCATAATGGGATTTTTCTTCTCTTGTGGCTTTTTACAGCATTTCTCCACAAATACAAAGTATTGTGACATAATTTGCATGTATTTGGGATGCTTACATAATACTTTTCATGATGCCATCAAAATTATGCATATCCAATATTTCAAAGCATCGCATTTCAAAATTTATCTTGTGATTTTCTCCATAACCAGTAAAGTTATTAACTTTGTTTTTATATGTTTGGAATGTACAAACATGGCTCTACAATTTCCTTGTTGAGCATATTTTTCCCACAGTCCATTTTGAGCAAAATATCAGAAATGTCCAGATTCAGCTAGTTTTGAAGGTCTGTGTGTTATGCCAGGGGTGAACAAACATCTTATAACAACAATGACCCTGACCAAACATGACCCTTGTGGGAAATTACACTAAACATTGGAATAATCAACAACTACTACTATATTTACCTGAAATACAAAGAGGATTGATTTCTCTATTTATTGACACATGTCACATGATCTATTCCACCACATAAGTATACCAAATACATGACAACAATCTGAATGCTTATTTAGTGTCCACGATCCTGGGAAAAGTAAGTTCTGATGGTTTTTGTGTTTTCTCCATAACCAGGCAAGCTATGGCATTGGGCTTTGTGCACAGGCATTGCTTGTTTACTTGGTAACATTTTCCCATGGCCTCATGACCTCTATAAACTATCATCTACATTGTTTCTAGTCATTTTTACAACTTCCTGAATGTGGAATGGACTTATTTCTCCTAAGAAAAGAAATAAAGAACGAGTACCTGCCACACAGTGTGTTGGCCCACTCCACCCAAGTGAGCTTGAAATGCACCTGTCTCTCAATGGAAAATTCCCCCACATGATGCTGAAAAGCATCCAATTTGATATGCAAAAATTCATATATTATGGTACTAGTATTGGAGAGCTGTATTTATGCAGCATCCCCTCAACAGCCTAAAGCTGAGACCCCCACATTTCAGCAAGGATACAACATTATGGTTTGCACACCTAAAACAAGCAAGGATACAGTGTTATGGTCCATGCATCTAAAACAAGCAAGAATACATCCTTACATTCCACACACCTAAAGCTGAGATCTGCATTTCAGCAAGAATCCAACTTTATGTTCCGCGCACCTAAAGCTGAGTCCCCCACAGTTCAGCAAGGATACAACCTTACATTCCACGCACCTAAAACGAGCAAGAATGACCTTACATTCCACACACCTAAAGCTGACTTTGATGTGTCTTTGTTCACCCACATCATTCTCTTCACATCCAAAACCAAAAGTATTTTGTACTTTGTACTACCTTCATCTAATTATTTTTCTACTTGTGAAGGATCTCACTCTGCGGTGTCTTCCAATCCATCCCAGTCAATTTCCCCTTCCTCTTCATTCTCGTCCTCTCTGTCCTTGTCCTTGTCCTCTCTGTCCTTGTCCTTGTCCTTGTCCTTGTCCTTGTCCTTTCTGTCCTCATCCTCGGAATTCTCATCCTTGGTGTTCTCCTTGTCTTCATTATCTTTGTCGTCACTCCCAGTTTGCATGTTGTCAAAGCCAGTGATCGTTTGTAGGTAACTGCGTTTATGTGCATAGGCACGCTTGTTCTTCAAGTTTGATTTGATGAACTCCTCGATTGCCCAGCCATGGGGAAATAATTTGAAGTAGTTGTGGCGCTCCCAGGCCTGTGAGGTGCCATTAGTGTAAAGGAATTGAAGGGGTGAGATCTTACCACTGCAATAATGCAAGTGATAACAGGCTTGGGCTGGCAGTGCCATACAATAGAGCAGTTGAGCCCTGCCATATTGATTAAGTTCTGGACACAGCACTATTTATCGTCAGAACATTGATTATAATAAGGCGTTATAACTTATAACTTACATGGAGTGTCTTGTACAATTCCCCGTCATCCTCTAGGCCCATCTCGCATTGCAAGTTGAACCCATGTCCAGCGGAGCCACATAGCGGCTGTGGTATTGTCTTCTTTGATTCATCCTTTGCAGCTACAGCTTTGCGCAAGGCATGGTTCTCAGCTGAAAATGTTAAAGTATAGAATAAAGAACAAGAAAGAATGACAATACCTTTCAATCTCTTCAACTTCACCTCAAGAGCATTTGTTTGTGTCCCTAATTCAAGTAAAATGCAATAAGTGATAGTGTCCTGATGTGTTACCTGTTATTGTGTTCTTTTTTGAGGACATTGAAGGTGGTTTGGCCTTGCCGCTTTGCTTTGATGTCTTGGACACCATGGTTTTGGACACTGTGGTTTTGGAAACTTTGGTTTTTGCCATTGAAAAGAATGTACTGGAAGGAAGAACAATAAGTTGTATTTTTAAAGACTCAATAGAGGTTAAGATCCGTCAGTGGGGCTTTTGACACAGGAATGGACCACCAGCCAATTTTACTACCATGAGTGCTGGAACTTTTCTTTCTGACCATGGATCTTGTGATGGAAGGGTTCATGTAAAATAAGTTTACTAGCATGAGAATTAGAATGGGAAATTTGTGGAGCTGAAGGGATCTCACTGCTCTAAATTTTGGACCTTCAACTGAGCATGGGTAGAGACTCTGGTAGACTAGTGAAAATCATAATATATAAACCACAATACAAGTCAGGAAATTCAGAATACTATGAACACAAACCTCAAGTCCAGCTTTACTGTTACCTCTAAAATTCTGTCTTGCACTGCAAGCGATCATGGGGCAAGTGCAACAGAATCTGAAACAGAGTCTGACCAAGAAAGTGCCAACAATTTCATGGAGCCTTGTTCACCAGAGAATCAACTTGGTTTACTGGAGAATAGGGATTGGGTAACTTGCCGTTCTGATGTCTCAAGTCAGAGAGCCAATGCGACCGGGGAAACAGGTGAGTGTTGGTTTGAATCGGGGTTCATGCTGAAGCTGATATTGCATGCAGAAGGTGGTAACCTGGTCCTTGACAATAGCAAGGCAGATGCAGAAGTCAGCATTGTCCATCCAGCTGGAGAAAAGGTATGTGGTAATACTTACACAACGTGTTAAAGATTGTACTCCTCATTGTGCGTTCATGGCTAGAAGAATATTACAATCCACATCCATATTCAAGATGGACACCTGATAAACCCAATATTCAACTTCAATTTTCAGCAAGAAACAGGGCAGGGAACAAAGCGTGTGTGTGAGTCAGACAAAGGGGATAGACAGGGGGGTAAACGACAGAGATTACAAAAAAATAGTGACAAAGATATTTATGTACATTAAGATTATAGGACACCTAAAGTATTCAGTATTACACTAAATGCACATTAGTACCTATATATTATTTATTTTGTGTGAGTCTTTTGAGCTTCTTCATGAAGCCCAGCCATTAGTTTGTCATTCCATTTTTTCTGTTCCTTTGTCTCATGGCCAATACACAGTTTGTTGGGACTGAGCTCCAACCGTTCCTCAGAAAGACTCTCATAGCCGTCGTCAGTCTGATTGAGGACTGCTAGTAAGATGATTGGCTGGTTGTTGTTGTACCAATGATGTATTTGACAGACGTACTTCCCACAATGGTTGCCCTCAATCACAACAAGCAACCTGTTGTCGCGCATCAGGTTGGGATGTTTCGGGATGACCTGTTCTGGAGGCACAGTCCTTGTCATCATGTAGTGCGTGTACTGGAATGACAACCATCCATCCACTTGTTTAATTGAGACAACCAGCTCCTTGCTGTCATGTTCCCAGCCTGTGACCAAGACCTTCAATGCTACATCAATGAGCCATTGATCTAGTAGAGGGTGGAAAGGACTTTTGAGTGGCTGTAATGGGGTGGGGAGGTGGGGGTTCTGGGGGGCTGGCTCAGCCTCTAAGGAAAATGGAATAGGGGTCCGCAATGATGGGTTTAAGGCTGGCGTAGAGTAGTGGAAATCAGGCATGGGGGTGCTACTACTCCCAGCTACTGTGGCAGTGGGTTCCATAGGTGGGTTCTGGACAAAATGAGCTGGAAGGGGTGTGAAATTTTTGTTCTTGGTGGAGGCAAAATCGTACAGCTTGCAATGAGAACTTGGGGGAAGTATGTTAATAATGGCAACCAATTGGAATAATATAACTTACAATATTTCTACAACATCGTCATAATCCAAAACTTGAGCTTGAAATGGATGGGCCAGGTTGAGGTGGATGAATTGGATGGTGAGTTTGAGGCCACTTAATGTATTTTGCAGCAGCTGAACATCCTTGACAGTTGCATGATAGCCCTTCATTGGGTGGCCAGCCTTCTGGACTATGACTTCTGTGCCAATCCACGGCACTCGCTTGTGCTTTAGAGGCATGCTACTTGATGCAGATGGTTGTCCATGAAGTACAATTGGCAGGTCAATGACTTTGATCCAATTGATATGGACTGCGTGTGGCTGTTTGAATGTTAAGTAGCAGTTTATTGAGGGTATTGATAATCTATTTACCTTTAGGATGTTTTGAAGCACATAGCCTTGAATTACTTCTTCTTCATCCACCCCTATCACCCATCCCCTTTCCCCCTGCAGATCTCCACTTAATACTTCAGCATAGTGACCAGGTGCGACATGCTTCTGCAAGTCAGACCACGGAACCATCCTTCTGCCCTCCCCAGTCTTAAGATCCACTTCTGCAGAACATGCCCCTGTGGCTTTGATGATACCCCATGTTCTTGAAGACCTGACAAATACCTCTTCACCTTTGTAAAATTTCCACTCCGAGGGGCAAGGGAGTTTTGCATGTTCAATTTTGGGGTGGGGGGCCATTCAAAATGCATAAAACACATTGGTTGACATGGAGACTGTGGCGAGAGATATTGTATGGATGTGGAATTTTTTACGCTCAAGGCAGAACTCAAACAAGCGACCCCAGGCAGTACATGCCCCATCCTCTTTCTTTGAGGATCTTGCATTGGGGTGGGCCTGCATGAAATCATCCCACATCTGACGGTTGAATCCAGGTGTGCAGAACCATACACCTGGTGGCTGAACATTCCAAGCTGTATCATTGGCTGGTGGCCTGCTTTTGCATGGTTTCGCTCTTCATCCCAAACCACCACCATCATCTCCTGGCCCTCCCTCCTCTTTGGCCCTTGAGTAAGTACCTTTCATAATACATTGGTAGTCAGTATATAGGTATATAGAAATTGTAAAATACACATTAAGTACAATACATTGAATGATTAAGATTGAATGAAATAAAAAAACAAAGCTAATGTATTCACTGCTAGGAAACCCAGGAACATTGCCGCAGGCATGACGTGCGACATTCTGCCATTTCAGAAATATCAAGGCGCACATTGAGGAGGGCAACATCAGCCAGGAAGGACAATACTACATGGAAAGAGACTTTGACATCAGGATGTGGTCTGTCAATTCATGTATGCATCTTCAATGAGTGCCTGCTAATGTCTGTTCCTTAGAGATTGTGCACTATGGGTGCAAACTGATGTCCATGTGCATGTGGTTGTGGTTTGCAAGTTAATTGCAAAACTGAAGCGCAACACCAGAAAGGCCAGGGGCCTTCATATCTCACATTGCTAGTCCTGGAGCAGAATGCATTCCTGATGCAGAGTATTAAACACAATTCTCAGGAGAAGAAAAGGAAGATATTTTCTTGCAATTCACTGAAAGAGCAGACTATGGGACGCTGCCCTCCTAGTTGGCAATGCTGTTCACTAGGGAAGGACTCTGCACTTAATCATGTCACACATTCTGAGAACTCTATGCTTGTGAATTTACAAGGGAATGACCATAAAGATGGTTCCCCATCGCAAACCACTCCCAAAGATCTCAAAGATGATCTGGACTTTCCAATGGGCGAGGCAGGTCCTTCTGGAACCAATAATTACACCTCTGAACTGCCCCCAGCACCAGGAATTCCACCGCATACTTATAATAACAATGAATATGGCTTGTCAAATCCATGCTGTTCCCGTTGCATTGCAGACTGCCTTGACAAAATCAGCCTGGAAAGATGGGGATCCAATCTAACTTGACAGTTCATAGTTGATAGTGGCGAGAGTAGTGAAGAAGACGAGAGCCAGGACACACAGAATGATGAAGACATGGAGGATGATGAGGATATGGAAATTGAGGATCTCACCAGCAGTGATGAAGACCTCCTGGGAGACGACAATGAATATGATATGCTGAGCACAGAGTCTGGACAGGAAGGAGTCTTGGTATGGGATCTCCTTGGTGAGAGCTTCATGAAGGAAGCCTCACAATTAGGTCTGTCCGCTCTAATATACTCCTCTACTGATACCTGATGTAGTTTCAGATCAAATGGTGGATGAAAGTGACCTAGTCCTCCTCCGTCTCTATGCTATCAAAGTCAAAGACGGCCTCTCTGATATAACATTCAACAAACTTTGTTATGTATCCACCCAGTCACCAGGAGAATCCCTGAAGAACACAGAGAAATGCGTTTGGTTTCTCTCCGGCTTCCAACCAGTATGCTACAATTGTTGCCCCTCATCATGTATTTGCTACACTGGGCCTTATGAATCCCTCACAAAATGCCCAAAGTGTAATGCCAACCACTATAAAGCTGACAGGAGGTCACCATACTCATACTTCAAGTACCTCCCTATCATTCCCCGCCTATGTGCAATGCTTGCAAGTATTTCCTATGCAAAGAAAATGCAATACCGGTCCAAGCACCTACATGACCCGACAAAAATAACTGATATTTTCAATGGCACTCATTACCTGTTACTCTGGGAGACCTTCATCACAATCGGCAATGAAGAGCTCCCAAAGTGGTTTTTTTCAGATCCTCACAATATTGCACTTGGGTTATCTACTGACGGCTTTGGTCCTTTCAAGCGCCGTACCAAGACTGCATGGCCATTAATATTGTTTAATTATAACCTCCCTCCCGAAGAGTGGTTTCTCAAGGCAAATGTCATTCCACTTGGGACGATCCCTGGGCCAAAGAAACCTGATGATATGGATTCATTCTTGTGGCCCCCTGTCCAGGAACTATTGCAGCTTGAGATGGGTGTGTCTGCCTTTGATGCACTCACCAACTCTGTCTTCCTCCTACATGTGTACCTCATTGTGGTTTTTGGTGATATACCTGCAATCTCAATGGTCATGCACATGAAAGGCCATAATGCGATTTCACCATGTCAGATGTGCACAATCAAAGGAGTCTGCATCCCATCCTCACGGTTAACAATGCACTATGTTCCATGTGCCGTGATGGCTTCCCAGGGCCACAAGACGAATATGACCTGGCTGAACTTCCTCTATGAGATCATGTACAATTCATGGAACAGGCGAAGGAAGTCCAATATGCTGCAAGTGACACACATTCTGGACGTCTTGCAACCAAGTATGGCATCAAAGGTATACCACTGCTCAGTACTCTGAGCTTGCTCTCTTTCCCCAGTTCATTCCCTTATGATTTCATGCATCTTATCTGGTCTAACCTCATTCCAAATCTGATTCACCTTGGGACTGGGAAGTTCAAGGACCTTCCCCACAATGGTGAAGGCTATGTGTTGTCGCCAACAGTATGGGAGGCTATTGGAGAGGCTACCGAAAATGCAGGAGGGACAATCCCAGCACCATTTGGATCTAGGGTTCCAAATATTGCATCCGAGAGGGCACAGATGATTGTCAATCTGGACATTGTATATTGCACCCACCCTCCTTAAAGGACGGTTTCTACATACTTGATACTATAAACACTTTATTAAATTAGTTCACCTATTAACAATTTGCTTAGAATTTGAAATCACCTGCAAACAAGTCAACAAACTCGAGAGAGGTTTCCAGAGTTGGGTTGAGGAGTATGAACAGTAAGTCATTCTCATTGCTGACAAGATGCTGTCTGATGAAACTACAGGCTATACTACCAATATGATCCACAGCAGGTAGCTATGTGTCCCCTCACCATTCATGCGCTCTTGCACATTGCACCAACAATCAGGTATATGGGTCCGTCATGGGCCTACTGGGCATTTCCAACAGAGTGCTACTGCAGTGACATACTCCATCACATCAAAAGTCAACAATTCCCCTATGCAAATATCAACAAGTATGTTACCTCCTGTGCACAGCTGAAGCACATAACCCTCCTCTATGACCTGCATGAGAAAATTTGTGTGACTCCCCCCCCTCTCATGCCCAGGATATCAAGTTACCCACATGCAAGCCTCTGATTTTGTTCATGCGCTTGCTTGCTCATCATATTTTTTAGACCTGTCGCATTGCCTTACTCCACCCAAGGGACCTCTAGAAGCACTCTCTGGTCCCCATTGGACAATGCTAACTGCAACTTTGGCCACTCACTTCAATCAGCCTGTATCAGTCATTTGGAAGCTTATACCCCGGAACACTAAATTTGCCCAATATGGCTGAGTGTGTCACCTGGAGGGTGGTGATACCATGCACGCCCACGACCTTGTTCCACTTAGAACTGACAGCCAAGATATGTTGTTTGTTCAGGTGAGCCATCTTGGGATTAATCACTCCTTGTACACCAATTCACATGAGCCTCAGTATCAACTCAATGTTGACAAATTTGCTCATCACAGGCATCGCGCACCAGAGTTTGAGCTGCGTGACTTCTTTGGTCAAATTCTCCACTTCCTCATTGTAGAAATCCCTGCATCTCCTGAACATGATATCCAAGCTGATTCACTCATCTACACAATCATCAAACAAGTCAAAATCTCAGATGCAGCAACCAACCAATGTAAGATGAACTACTACAGGGAGATGGGGTCAACAGAATTTGTCGATCTCAATCAAGTGCAAGGTGTAGTCGGGCACATTATGGACCATGGCAGGTGGTCAATTATTGACCAAAGTAAATCATTGGTACCAGTACATATTTCATAAATAATACAAACTCTCCTTCCATTACAAGAGTATCATGAGTGTCCCTCCTCTAAGTGCAGCTAGGGGCCTGGGAGTACCTGTCATGGTTGCTGGGTTTCCCTTCAGGAAGGTAGCTCACCCCCTTTTTTTTTTTTAGTGTGGTATTATAGTCCCCTGGGGCTGGGCCCTATTGGGGACGTTACATTTTTATGTAGGTAGATACTCGAGGCCCAAAGCCTCAGGCGCCCCACTTGTCCCCGCCATGCACTGTAGACAGTCCACTCCCAGTGGCATCCCCCTATCAGCCCAGCACAGAAACACCATTTCGGCAGGCAGCTTGCTCTGCAGTCGCCTCCTGTACCCCTCTCTGGCTTCTCCTCCTCCCTTCATGGTCTTGAGTTCACTCTAAGGTATTGACCACAACTGCCCCTGGGGCTGCAATGCAGTAGCTCACCCCCTTACTAGCACAATACAGGCTAAGTTGGGGCAGGCTGCAGCCTGCTCTCCTTGGGTGGTGAGCTGCTCTGAGGGATTTGATCCCCTAGTGCCCAATCGGGTGCGCGATTTTGGCCCATACAAGCTCAAGGCCACCACGCCACAGGAACTCTTTCTTGGAGCATCCATATGCCTTAAATAATGGCTTATGATTGTGTCCAGTTCTTGATCCCAAGTAGTCCACTGCATCTGTATTATGTACAGTGGTATACAAAACCTTGAGGGAAAAAAAAAGGAAAGCCCAGGTGGTTTGAATCCAGTTCAGAATTATCCACTTAAAAGTGGGAAAACACTTCTCCCATTCTTTGGATGCATGAAAATCCCCCCACTCTAAAGCATTTCCTTGAAGGATGAAAGTCAACTTAGGCTGAGATTACCCCTTAGGGCTGGGAAAATCAAACCCCCATTTCAGTCCTTAAATTCCAGAAAATCACACACAGAAACACCTTATCTTTTGGATGAAGTTCATAACCTTCTACTGGATCAAAAACATCCCACATATTTCATCCTTTTGTGAGATTAAATTCCATCCAATTAATAGATAAAAATGTCAACATATATTACAAATGAAATTCACCCCCTGGATGGCTGAAAAGTAAGGTATGAAATTTCATCCAAAATTCATCTGGCCTTAATCCACCCATTTAAAGTAGGAAATTAGGGTCCCCACAGTTAAATGTTTGAAAACCCCCCCCTTCTGGGTGCACAGTGCATGGAGTCCGCAAGGACATGTAGGGGACTGTAAAGTACAGTGATTTTCCTGCATTTTACAGTTCCCCATGTGTCCTTGTGGACTCTGCACAGACTCTGCATGGACTCCACAGAGTCTGTGCAGACTCACTTACTTTCTTTTACTATTTTAATTACTTACTTACATATAAGAGTTTACTTACTATTTTACTTACTAATGTTCTACATACATTGATAGGATAATATTATATATTGATAGTGAATATGATACATTAATCATAAATACATAATTAAATATGGGCAGGGGCCCCCACGGCATTGTCAGTGGCCTGGGTTTCAGGAGGTCTTTACACTAAGCCACATAACCCGTGCGGACTCCGTGCGGACTCCGCGCGGACACACGGACTCCGCACGGACTCCGCACGGACTCATTTGGCAGGACCGTCAGCCAGACAAGAATCCGTGTCCGCACCGAGTCCGCATCAATCCGCGTAATTTTACGCGGACACGCGGACTAGCACGGACGGACAGCTCGCAGAGTCCGCGCGGCCAGTCGATTACTAATCGGATTAGTAATATAAATTTTATTTACACAAATTATATATACTATTTGTTATTAATAACATAACATAACGGCGGTGAAAAACTTGCATCCGACTAGGTTCGAACGCGTAAAGGCACGAACATTACGTCATATGTTTGGCGTTCATAACCGTTGGGCAAGGCGGGCATTTCTAGCTACGGAATCACTGGCCTCAAGTCAACGGACTTAGGTCACATGATTACGAGGCACGTGCAATGGTCACATTACCGTTGCCACGTCTTCGTTGGTTCTTTTCAACCACATCAACGACGCCCGCCAAAACCGCCAACGCCGACACCAACGCCAACGCACCCACGCCGCCAATGCCAACGCATCGAACGCCAACCGACATCAACATGACGACGCACAAGACGGTGTGGGGAGAAGGATAGAAACGGACGCGGAACGAGGGGACGACGAGGAAAGGGCGCCCCGAGGGGCAGAACCAGGTGAGTCGTACACCGCCGCTCACCCACACGCTCACCACGCAGCGCGTCCCCCCCTCCCCACTTCAGGAACTCGAAACGAAGGATACGGCCGCCAACAGCAACAGGAGGAAGGCGGCAACGACAACGACAACGACGAAGACAGCAACAGCAACAGCAGCAACAGTGCCGACGAGGCCTGCGGCAACGACGGCAACAGCAGCGGCAGCGGCGGCACTAACAACGGCGCGACGACGACGACGACAACTACAACAAAGACGACCACCACCACCACGAGGACGACGACGACTAAGGACAACGAGGACGACGACGACAACGACGACTAAGGACAACGAGGACGACGACGACAACGACGACTAAGGACAACGGGGACAACGACAAGACAAGCGGCCAGTGCCGCCGCCGCTGAAACCCAGGCCGCTGACGACGTCGCGGGGGCCGACGAGGACGACGGGGGGGCGGGGGCCTCCGCCCCCGCCTATATTAAATTATTTTATCATATATGTATTATACTTAGTAATAATATATGTTTTATTCTATTAATTATATAGATTGTTAGTAAGTAAAAGAGTAAGTAAGTGCTTCATAATAAAAGAAAGTAAGTGAGTCCGCGTGGACTCTGTGGAGTCCACACGGAGTCCGCGCGGAGTCCGTGCAGAGTCCGTGTGGACTTTGTGCTGTCCTTGCGGAGTCCGTACGGAGTCCGTGCGGAGTCCGCACGGACTTTTGCAGTCCGCGTGGAGTCCGCAAGGACATGTGGGGGAGTGTAAAGTACAGGGTTTCAGCACCAGCAGTACTGGCCACTTTTCTTGTTGTCATCCCCTTGTCATTGTCATCCTTGTGGTAGTGGTTGTCATCTTTGTCCTCATTGTAGTTGTCATTGTTGTCACACCATTGTTGGTGCTGCTGCTGTTGCCATTGTTGCTGCTGCTATCTTTGTCATTGTCTTCCTCAGGTATTGTCTTGATATCCAAGCATCACTGAAAGGGGGCTCCTGGGCTATAAGTGTGCTGATGCTATGAAATGTAATCTCTTACACACACACACACCAAACCTAACAATCAACACACAAACAGTAGGAATCGCCTGTTTTGAGTTCGGGTTCAAGTGCTTAGAAGCACTAAGCTTTGAATAGTACTAGTCAAGGCTCTTTCCAATGATCTCTCGACGGGTTTGATTCAGACAAAGCTTCAACACAGGTTTAAAGCTTGCTAGGTATATTTATAAAATCTCTTGATCCAATAGACTGAGTACCAAGTGTATGTTCAGTTATTAATGATCCCAAGCAGATCTATAAGTCCAAGCAACTTATTAAACAAACAGTGCCAAGTGCACTAAGGCCAAGTGCCTAGTAATTCCAACAGACAATGCGGTACTAAGTTCCAAGTGAACTAAGACTCTTCAATTCTGTGATCTCTTCAAACAATTCCAATCAAGACAACTTTGAAGCAATCTGAGCCTTAATTCGGGCACACAATAGTGTTTTAACAAATGTGATTTGTATACTCTATAGTAGCATGAAGTGGGGGCAAGATTCCTTTTTTTTGCACTACTCATCTACAGTCTATTTATAGTGTACAAACTAAATATCATACGGAATTGTAAATGTTTATACGGAACCGCGCTCCCCCACGCCAAGGATCTGTATTTAATGCTGACATGTCCTCTACAACTTGGCGCACATGCCATGCATGCCAATTATGTCGTTACTTGTTACTTATCAAATATTGAAAGAGCTGGCTAAACTCTTATCCAGTCCCGACCGCGCGCTTTGTTATTTAAAATAGCGCAGCACTGTCATTTACTTCTCCTGAACGTCCCAGTTGTTATTCACGGTGTCCTGTCTCTTCTGGTAGTTAACACCAAGTGCCCCTGACTAGGATCGGGTTGTGCAAGTCCCAAATTTACAATTACTTCTCCTATTAATGATGATCCCCGGACTAATGATATTATACTACAACGGTTACTTATGGATTAAGATACCAAGGTTGTAACTGGGCATGGTGAATAGGACTAATAATGAACCGTACTCATAGTCCTCTGTACTGATAGTGTATTATCCCTTAGACTAGTTCACTCTGATTAGCCGTCTTGGAGCTCGACTCTAATCCTTTATTACCATTTACTTGGTTTAGAAATGATACTAATAGCCTTACTTGTTGACTTTATAAGTGCAAACAATTTTGGGCCCTATCATCGCAGATGCCTGGTTGTCATTTGGGTGACTTTGCCCTGCACTGGCAGGGTGGGCATGGTGGCTGATTGTGCACAAGGTGGGGGTGCAATGCTGGCGGTTCCTGCATTGAGTGCACACTTGGTCCTGGGATGGGCTATTAGTAACAGGAGCAATAAAAAAAAAATGTATGCTGAGGCACCCTGGGTGTTGGCAGCTGTGTCCTCCTCAAGAGGGTTCCTGAGGTTTTCCTTGGGGGGATGCACTGCATGGTGAGTATGTAGGTGAGCAATGTTCTGGGACTCACCTCCCTCTGCCCCTCAGGGTGCCCTTTCCCCACCATCTCCTTGTTCCATGTCCTTTTAGGGAGGAGGCAATGAGTGGCATAAGCTGCTGTGCATGGTGGAGCTGGTGGAGTGCATGGTTGCTGGCATAGTGGCATTGGGTGTTGGTTGGTGTTGGTTAGTGTTGGGTGGTGTTGGGTGGTGTTGGGTGCGTTGGGCGTGTTGGTGGTTTGGTGGATGTCATTGATGTGGTTGAAAGTAATCAAAGAAGGCGTGGCAATGGTAATGTGACTGTGGCACATGCCTCAATATCATGTGACCTGTTTTTGTAGACTTGAGGCTGTTTATCTCCCAGCTGGGAATGCGAGTCTTGCCCAGTGGTTATCCATGCCAAACATTTTAATATTACATAATGATCCTCCCTGTGACCATTTGAACCTGGTGGGGTGCACATTTTTCAGCCTCCTATTAATAATGAATAATATACAATTTCAATAAATAAAATTTGTCAGCATTCCCAGATTTGATCACAGGGCCCTGTTGACTGAGATGCCTGATGGCTGAACATTCTGAGCTATATCATGTGTTGGCAGCCACTTTCACATGCTTTCCCTCTTGCTCTTGTACCACCACTATTGCCTGTTGGCTGCCTCCCATCCCCCCCCTTGTAGTAAGCACTCTTCATTGATAGATTAGAATTACTATAATAATACTTGTAGTAGTCATTTGAATTCCAATACAAACTGTAAGGCTTCGTTAAGAATATTAATAAATGCTAATAATGATCCTACAGGAAACCTAAGGACATCATTGGTATGCAGGACAAGACCATGCCTGACAATGTCCTCAACATGGTACACCACTTTGTTGGCCTCAAGTGCCAGTGGACAATGAGGGGGTCCCAGTATGTGTGTCAACCCAATCTAACCCAAAGCACATTAACATTGACCCATTTTACAGATCACTTAATTACAACAAGGTCAACAAAGACAATGAGCAGTCTGGCAGTGCACAAAGACCAGCAACTTCCATCCATTACTTAACTTTCTTTTATCTTTATCATGCTAATCTGACCAGCCGAACTCACCACCGTATGTAAAGTTGCTCATGTCAAAGAAAAAGTAGGGAGTCCTATTCCACGCCCACTGTGTGGTGTCACTGGAAATGGGTTCTGTCTCCAGGCACAGCTTCAGAATGACAAGGATTTATATGGGGCAATTTGGGTAAGTTTTCTCATTACTAATCTCAATACATGATTCTAACAAATCACAGTGTTGTGTTTGCAGTCTGGTTGGTAATGCTGGTGATCAGGAACTTCAGAATGAGGGATATGAATCAGAGGTACAGTGGCTCAAAAAACTGCCCCAATGTTTGTACATTTTTGAAAGATCAATATGGTATGAAGTGCTGACATAAGCAGGGGACCTGGGGTAATTATGTAAGATACTATGACATCGTGGCTTTCCAATGGACCCTGGATCATGTGATTTGGATCAATATCCATTAAGCTATAAGCCAAACAAAATGGTTACTTATTGGGGCAGTTTTTTGACCCTTATCTTATTTTCCATTATTCTGGCATTTATGATCCAATGCAAGAACATTATGGACTGTGGGAAGAATAAACAATGTCATGTGACTTTATTTGTATCAATTTGACATGTTGGAATTGGTTCAATCATCTTCTTGACCTCTTACCACCATCATGAAAGCCATTTCTACTGCTCAGCACAATACTGTTGTTTCTCTCCTCAATGAGGGCTATTCTCAGCGTCAAATCAAGGAGAAAACTGGTCTAGGGAAGGGTACCATCAGTAGGATCAGCAAAGATGTGGATGGAAACAAAGAAAACAACCTTGGTGGCCGCCCCTCCAAGCTGTCTGTTCGTGACAAACAGTCAATTATTCGTCAAATCAAGTCAGGGAAGCTTGATAATGCAGTTCAGGCTACCCAATTCATCAATGGCATCATCCCCAATCCTGTCACACCCCAGACAGTCAGAAATGCACTCAAGGAAAATCAATTTTATGCTGCTACAAAGAGGAAAGCTCCTCTTCTCAAACAAGCCCATCGCATCCGGCGTCTCCAGTTTGCAAAATATCATGAAAGCTGGACTGTGGAGGACTGGAAAAGGGTTCTATGGACAGATGAGACCAAAATCAATAGGATTGGGTCAGATGGAAAGGTTTATGTCTGGAAACAAAGGGGAGAACCACCATCTGATAGAACAACATCACCTACTGTCAAACATGGAGGAGGAGGAAACCTCATGGTATGGGGTTGTATGGGGTGGAATGGAGTGGGAAAGCTCATAGAGGTGCAGGGGAACATGGACAAGGTTCAATACTGTGAAATTTTGGAGAGTGGAGTTCAGGAAAGTTTTGAGAAGTTGGAAATGGTGGATGGCGAGCGCTACTTTCAGCAAGATAACGACCCCAAACACACATCTGGACTGGCCACACAGTGGTTTGAAGACAACAACATTCAAGTCCTTGGCTGGCCTGCCCAATCCCCTGACATGAATCCAATAGAACACCTTTGGGAACATCTCAAGTGCCGTCTTAAAGAATATCCGACACCACCCAAAGGAGTACATGAGTTGTGGGATAGATTGGCTGAAGAGTGGGGTGAAATTCCACCAGAGGTATGCCAAAACCTGATAGAAAGTATGCCCAGGCGGATACAAGCAGTTATAAAGGCAAAAGGTGGTCATACAAAGTATTAGATAGAAAATTAATAGAGGGTCAAAAAACTGCCCCAATGAGTAATCATTTTGTTTGGCCTATAGCTTAATGGGTTTTGATCCAAATCACATGATCCAGGGTCCATTGGAAAGCCACGATGTCATAGTATCTTACATAATTACCCCAGGTCCCCTGCTTATGTCAGCACTTCATACCATATTGATCTTTCAAAAATGTACAAACATTGGGGCAGTTTTTTGAGCCACTGTATACTAGTCAATAGAGCATTCAGATTACAATACCTTAGATCTTATGGATGTTAAACCTTAACTGTACAAAATGAACAAAGTGTGTTTATTGATAGCAGGGAAGAAATAATGCATTCAAATTTAAGTGATGTAAATGGCATGGAATTAATCCCCACAAAGGCTATTATTCTCACCTGTGATGGTATGAAATTCATCCCATAGCCTCAAAAATTTGTAGTAAGGTTACCCCAAAAATGTTGCTATTTTTGCCCATCAAGGTATTAAATTAATCCCATATTGATGGAAATTACCTCCCACAATGGTTGTTTTTTCCACCTATGGTGGAATGAAATTCAACCACTAAATCATACCTTAAGGGGGGGGTTTTCCTCCTTTTTTCCCTCCACAGAGGGTGTTTTTTCATACATCTTTGGGATGAAATTCATATATTAATGTGTTAAATTCATTACTTAAGGGGATGAGATATGGGTTGAATTTCATCCATTTCCAGTTTCACAGTGTAGGAATGGCAATTGAATAGCAACACAGTGTGAATGGCAATGGGGAGGTTCAATGATTACCTACTCCACTCATAATACAAGTAAACAAATGTCAAATTTGGAGAGATTTTGTGACCCTCCCAATATTTCATGCTTTTGGAAGCACATTCTTATGAAAAAAAACATGCCAAGCTAGTGGAAATTGAAGAACAGTATACTTGAAGAGTTCCTGTCTTGTTTTGAGCTCTATAGAGCACTGCATCAATGAGAATTTAATTATTTTCCATGAGGATATAGTTTTGAGTTGAGTTTTAAATAACATGTTTCTATATTTGGCTCACTGCTGATTAAATTTGATATGTAAATTAGTGGCTTGATGCATCTCAGCTATCTAAATTTCAGACCACAGGCAAGGCCACAGACAACAGTGTGCCATCACTGACATCTTCCTTGGCCACAATATAACTCAACTTCCTTGATCAATCCTACATGAATTTTCAGGGGCAAGAGGGTCTTTGCAGTGGATTCTTTGATTTTTTTGTTTTCAGCTTCCCAGGTCCAAAAAACATATGTAATTTTGATGAATCTTGAAAAATATGAGGGAATCCAAAAATCTGCCACAAAGACCCTCTCCAGGCTGATATTTTGAACAACTTTTACTATTAGACCAATCCATTATCTTCAGTTTCTGAGCCACCACTGATGTGGGTCAACAAATGGTGCTTTTCCAGGCCGGACAAACAATCATAAACAAATTAAAAATAACCGGCAATTGCCCCTCCCCAATGGCAACTATGCTCAAACTTCGAATGTCAAATTTGACGGTAAATCGCCATGTGTCATAGCCAACAGTACAAGCTGGACTTGAGGGATGGCGTGAGGTACCAAGCGGGAAATAGTCAGGGCTCAACAAGGGTGAAGACTTTATTTGAACATAGTAAATGTGTTGAATGAATTTTTGACTGAGTGTCCGCTTCCGCAGGCAAGTCAACCATGCGTAGTGATACATCATCACTGTTTAAACTTCAATGCCTTCTAAATTTGTCCCCTGAACGATACATTTGAACCCATATCCCACCATTTCGAAGCTGCTTCACTCACCAGCTTCGGCAGTCTTAGATATACATCTGTTCCTAAGAGCCGTTCAGTACCTTTTCCTGTTAAACTGTGCTGAAACAACCTACCCCATCCGTCCAATGATACCAACTCTAAAGATCCTCCAAAATATCTATTGCACTAGATGAGAGTAGAGATGACTGGCATTGAATACAACTCACGTCGAAAAAATATTGCTCATCGGCAAACCAATGCCAATTCTTGGATGTGGCCCGACGCCCACCTCTTTCTCTGGATCATTCTCATTCGGCTTATGAACGTCAAGATCCGAAGCAGTGGACAAATTGACATCCCAACTTCCCAGTTGCTCTCCAACAGTCGCCCGTATGCCTTTGGGTCTGGAACTAACGGTACGCAGTGCCCCCAAGCGAGAATCCTCCATCCGCGCGGCGTTCCTAATGTGGGAAAACGAAAAAAGGTCTGAGGGTATTCTGATTGGATTTTGGGGTGTACTAAGTCCGCCACCTTTTGATTTCTATGAGGCAACATAACTAATTGGAAAAGACAAGTTACTAGATTTACCTTCATCAGATATCCGAATCCCAACATCATTCATACCCGCAACGATGGTCGCTCGAATCGCTGGAAGGGTCGCTGAATCGTGGTGTTTAACGACAGTCGCCCGCATTGACTGAACCTTAAATGTCAGTCATGGACAACGACAGTTTACATACCTAGGTTGCTTACATTCTTCAATAATTCGAAAACCACGTATCTGTGAAAAGATAGATTGGTTTTCCATTGGCAAGGTCAAGGCCCAAGAAAAAACGAACTCTAGGTGCTCCCGGATGTACGCAAATTCGGTCTGGAGGTGCCCGTCAATCATGACTTCGGGCCAGCGTTTCCCTTCCACACCGTCTCCATAATGATCCTCGATATCGACAGGTCTCTTTCTCAGCAGCCTTGTACATCGTTCGATGCTCTGTCGCACGTTGAGACCGGTAAAAATTATGCCTACATGGGGTTCCCCCGAGCATTCACGGTAATTTCCTGCAAATCTATCAGACAGGGCGATATGGTGTTCTGCTAATACGCGACGAGATATGCGCGATACAAGCATACGGCGCATGAAGGAGTCCAGTTGATCTGGGGGGAGATATGGGGATGATAGTGAAAGACCAAGAGAGAGGCTTGGAATTACTGGTGCGCTGATATTCTAAGTGTTAGTTACGCTATCCAACATAACAAGAAAAAAAAAGATAGGTTACTGTTCATCAAGGATTTCATTTAGAAAACGACAAAAACCCTCGTTCTCGTTCAGCGTTGTTATAGGCGGGTATCGCCGGAGCCTTGAGGATAGATTAAAAATATTAAAGACGTGCCACACAATAAAAAACGACATACTTCTCAAAAGCAGACCAATACAGCTTGTTACTGAGATATCAACCCTCTGATGTGGTAATAGTACGTAGTGTACGAACCTCATAGACTTTTGCCACGCCCTCTTGGGTTACCACAACAAATGGAAGTGCCTGCAAATCGCGAAGTCGATGGGCGATGCGAACCGGGAGTTCTGTTCTAACATAATTGGCACTCTTTTACAATGTACACGAGTTAATGATAGTCGAAGCGTTGAAATGGCTCCAGCACCTTTATGAGACGATCCTGGTCCATGGAACGACCAAAAAAAACCTGAGCGAATCAGCCTGGGTTGAGCTGAAACCAATGAAGAATTCACGCACCAGCTGTCTCAGAGTCAATCGTTTGGCTTCTTTCGACGCATACAATTCCAGCTGTCTGTTCTGGTAGAAATGGAGAGCAGTAGATTGTTTCCGAGTACCGGGATGGAGAAGAGATATTCGGATGGGTTGCCTGGCTGCAGCAGAGTTAAACATCCTGAGACCGAGATGAGGGCATTACTCAGTAAGAGCTAGCCGTCCTGGGTAGTTTAAAAATCCCCTGCAGGTGATCTCAGATAAAATGAAGGATCAACGCATTTATGGTGAGGTCGGCTGGTTCGCCCGACTCAGATACTTCGGCCCCTTTACGTCTCTGGTGATCACGTAAGGATGACTCCGGACATATTTGTCAAATATTACTAGTAAAGTCATTTCGCAACCACCAAAAAAGTATGACGGTCCGTTTGTACATTTATTATTTCCGAAACTTATTTATTCAAGTGAGCGATTTATTTATTCGCTTAGTTTCTTAACCATTTTCGGCTTAGATCACACCATCTGAGTTTGAGAGCGAACTTTCAGTCTCGTGTTCTTGCTTTTTCGGCTTTTTCTTGTCCCTTGTTCCTGGTGTGTGGTGCGCTATCCACCCAATCAGACATTCCTTACTGCCCTTAACTCCTCACAATCCACATAGGCCCCCCCCCCCCCACATGCAAGCCCTCATGCAGCCGCTCATACTCGCAGGGTGGCTTAAGAGGTTGTAAGCATGACTGGGACTGGAGCAGGGAGTGCGGGCACAGCAGGAGCCAGAGCAGTGATCAGGAGCATGATAGGAACTACGATGGGGAGGAGCGAAGCAAGGAGTGGAAATGTGACTGCAAATCTCGATGTCCCTCCCATTCCTGAACTTATTTTCTACTGTAGGAGCAGTAAGCGCAGCACACCTGCTCATGCAGGCACATCACAAGGCTCATTGATATTGTGGTTCATGGGCTCTCTGTTATTCTGAGACCTGTATCACTCTAACTTAATTCCTGTAGCACATAGAATGTCATGTTTATCACTGGGGACCTCACAAACTATATGAAGAAACAGGGCCATGTCAAAGGCATTGAATACATGGTGTCTGCAGCATTACAATACTATCCACATCTGCAGACAGGTGGCCTTGACGAGATTGTTGTTTGGAATTTATTATGGCATTTCAGTAAGTCAGGTTCTCTGACATCAGTATTGAAGTAATTTAGAATGGTGGTTGTAGCTTGTGCAGTTCCTTTGCGTTCAGGACCTCATTCCAACCTCATTTGCTGGGGTATCAAGCCAGGCAACATGAGCTGGAGACAAGGGCCATATTCAGACATACCACTGAAATGAGCCTCAACCCCAACTGTTGGTTAGGCCTGTAGAATTGCAGGTAGGTTCTACATGGTAGGTTCTTGCTTAGTTGCTAGACATTAAAAACTTTTTGTACAATACATCCATTTGATTACTATGTACATAATGATGGTGGTAATGCCTGTGAGATCCTCTGAGGGTAGTTGTAATGACACATGTTCAGTAGCATGGCCATATGGTGGAGCCCTGTATGTGACCTTGCTGACAATTTTGCAGTTAGCTTTAAGTCACCTGATATCAATGTGTGGCAGTGCCACAAAATTTTTACCAGCAAACCTAAGCAAATAAATAAATCACTCACCTGAATAAATAAGTTTTGGAAATAATAAATGTACAAATGGACCATCGTAAAAAAGGGCATCCAGACCCAAGGGTCAGCTGAGCCTTTCATGGCTCACTTGGTTCCTCTCCTCAACCTGGAGGCTTTTGCCTTCAAGGTCCCATGGGTCTGCAGCCTATAGCCAGATGCAGTACTAGTCCTTCTTCTTGGGTCCCTAACAAGGGGCATGCATGCCTTCTCCAAGGGTGAATTAGGACTAAGTCAAGGGTGGCTAAGGCTGCTCTCTGGGAGGTGGTGCACCACCACCCTGAACCATGTAGAAATGAGACCTAGTAAACACAGTGTGTAAGTACCTCAGTCTGTGTGTAATTGACTGAGGGTATTTGTGGTATATAGTCTGGTATATATATATATAATAAACTGTGTCAAAGAATGATGAGTATGAAAGGGACAGTAATAATGGGAGGGACAAAAGGAACAAATGGGTGCATCAGTCAAAGCGACTGACAAAGGGGGTGTGGCTCATGGTGTTGAGTCAGATCTCAACACTCCTCCTCACTGTGCACTGTGTCCCCATTGGATCATGAAATTCAGCCATTTAAGTGTGGAAATATGAATTTCCACACTTAAATGGCTGAATTAAAGGGGTATGAATTGTGGCTGAAATTCCACCCCACATATTTCAGCCATCCAATAGATGAAAAAAAGTATTAAATTTTCCCTCCATTAATTGGATGAAATTTCATCCTATAAAGGAGTGAAGTTGGTAGCCTGATTTTCATCCCCCATATTTCAGCTATTTATTAGATAAAAATATGTATTAAAAATCCCTTCAATTAACTACAATTAATTGGATGAAATTTCATCTTATAGAAGCATGAATTTAGTGGCTGATTTTCATCCAAAATATGTTAGCCATCCATTAGATGAAAAAAAAGTATTAAATTTTCCCCCAGTTAACTGGATGAAATTTCATCCTATAGAAGAGTGATTTTAGTAGTTTATTTTCATCCCACATATTTCAGCCATCCTTTAGATGAAAAAAGATATTAGAATTTTCTCCAATTAACTGGATGAAATTTCAACCTATTGGGTTGTATATTTTCATCTGATAGGGGGGTACAAAATTTATACAAAAGAAGGGAATTTAAAGACAGTACTTTAATTAATTAAATTAATAGGGAAGAGCCTTTCCTACTTTAAGGGAATGATCTGAGGTTATATTTGTAAGCTTGGAGTACTTAGTAAGTTCAGGTGAAGGGGGCCCAAAGGCAAGCTCTTGAGAGTAATTCAGCATGGCATTAAGGAACCAAAGGATTATGCTATTACTATCATTAAAATATTGCTTGAGCAAGGCTGTAAGATGCATGGGCAAAAAGAGTAGTATGTATATGTAGTTAATAAAAGAATGGATGTATCAACTATGTATGTACTGAAGATAAGGAATGACACTGATCAATAATTGACCACTTTCCACAATCCATAATGTGACCAATCACACATTCCACCTGGTTGAGATCAACACATTCTATAGATCCTAGGTCTTTGTATTAGTTCAAGGAACAATAATCAGTTGCTGCTTCTGATATCTTGACCTGCCTGATAACTGCATAAATGAATGATTCTGCCTCAATCCCCTCTCTTGGGGATGCTGGGATATCAACAACAAGAAAATGACAGAGTTGCCCAAAAAACTCTCACAGCTCAAACTCAGATCTTCAGGACCTGCAATGTGCAAATTTATGAACCTCAAGTTGATACTGGGGTTCATATGAGTCAGAGTATGATGAAAAAATCAGAAATGCATAATACTGTATACCTTGACAAATGATATATCACAGCTGTCAGACCTAAGCAGCAGAAGCTCATGGGCATGCATAGTATCACTGCCCTCCAGGTGGTATACTCAGCCATATTGATGGAATTGTGTCACTTGTGGTATAAGCCATCAAATCACTGATGGGGACTTCTCAAGGCAGGTAGCCAATGTTGCTGTGAGCACCATCCATAGGGAATGAGAGAGGCTTGCTGCAGGTCCTTTTGGTGGGGTGAGGACATGTAATGGATCTTAACTATAATTATTGAAGGACTGCATAGTATGATAAATAATGTACATTCATCTATTTTGAAATCCTGATCATGGGACTTTGCAGGTAAGACCTGAAGTTTGCCTTATAAATTGTAGAGAAGAGTTATGTGTGCCAACTGGGCACATGAGGTGATATAGTTGTTGATGCTTGCATAAGGAAACCATTGGCTCTTGACATGGCAGAGGATATCACCACAGTAGTGCTCCATTGGAAATGCCCAATAGGCCCAGACTGGACCCAGGCCCTGACAGTTGGTGTGATATGGAGTAGTGCTTATTCATTGGAATGTTGAAGTGTTGGGTGTGCCAGCGCAGTTCACATGACCATTCACATGACCCCAATGGCCACTTCAACATTCCAATGAATAAGGTAAGGCCCCAGCCCGCTTTTGCACAGTTTTCTCTTTGTCCCAAACCACCACCATCTATCTGTTGGAGCCACCCCTCTCTCCTTGTCAACTACTTCGTAAGTATGATTCATTATTATTAGTATATATCAATGTAGTAGTGTAATAAAACAAAAAACCAACACAAATGATAATGACAGTGATAAAGATAGACTAACAAAAAAATCTAATGCCCTTAGGAAACCTAAGGACACTGCTGCAGGGATGACAGGCAAGAAGATCCTTAACATAGCATGCGGCTTTGTTGACCTTGAGGCTCAGGTGGACAACAAGGAGAATAATGAAGGATTTGAGGAAGATCAGGACCTCGGTGTGCCACCCCCCAGCCTTCATAGTGCTTAGGACCTGCTAACACCCTGACATGCCAGATGACTTCATTGACAGGGATGACACTGTAGAACCCCAAAGCACAGTGGGACCATCTACATTGGTGGTGAGATCTCATGCCCAGGATGGCCAACTAGGTGACCTTTTGGAGGGTATATTGGAACATTCATGTGCCCAATGCCCAGTGCACAATTACAAGCGAGGATCAGACATTGAATCAGATGACCTACCCATCAACACCATATGTGGTCCAGTTGACTCGGATTATCCATTGCTAAGGGTCCACTGCACTGTGAGTCTTTACCACTGCATGTTGTGATATGCCTTACAGAAATACCTTATTCTGCCTCCAGCTGGGGAGGGAGGAGGAGGCCATTATTTACCTCTTCCAGAATGCACTTCCAGTTCACAGGTTGCAATTGGCATTCACCCAAGATGCTATACAAGGCTGGTTTTACATTGAGGCTGCCATGAACACTGAGCTTTTGACACTTCTTTATTCAGCCCCAATGATAATTTGTCCCCATGATGGTCTTTTTGGGATTAGGACAGAGGAATGGACACAATTGCTGGATATGGAGATGCATAGAGGGTCTCCATCAATTGGAGACTGAATCACAGTCAACTGGGGGCTATACAAAGGGGACATTGGTTATGTTCTGTCTACTGAGAACTGGGGGAAAGCTACCCTCCTTTTAGTTCCCCGTCTCCCCCACTTCCCTCAAAATGAGTCCTCTTCCTCTACCCTCACAAACCCTGCCTTATTCAACCTTGGGACAGAGGTCAACACCATGGCAAATTATCCCAATGCGCGCTGAAAGGGGGCTCCTGGGCTATAAGTGTGCTGATGCTATGAAATGTAATCCCTTACACACACACACCAAACCTAACAATCAACACACGAACAGTAGGAATCGCCTGTTTTGAGTTCGGGTTCAAGTGCTTAGAAGCACTAAGCTTTGAATAGTACTAGCCAAAGCCCTTTCCAATGATCTCTCAACGGGTTTGATTTAGACAAAAGCTTCAACACAGGTTTAAAAACCTGCTAGGTATATTTATAATATCTCTTGATCCAATAGACTGAGTACCAAGTGTACGTTCAATTATTAATGATCCCAAGCGGATCTATAAGTCCAAGCAACTTATCAAACAATACAGTGCCAAGTGCACTAAGGCCAAGTGCCTAGTAATTCCAACGGACAATACGGTACTAAGTTCCAAGTGAACTAAGTTTCTTTAATTCTGTGGTTCTTCAATCAATTCCAATCAAGACACGTTGAAGCAATCTGATCCTTAATTCGGGCACGCAATAGTGTTTTAACAAATGTGATTTGTATACTCTATAGTAGCGCGAAGTGGGGGCAAGATTCCTTGCCTTAGCGCTACTCATCTACAGTCTGTTTATAGTGTACAAAGTAAATATCATACGGAATTGTAAATTTTACACAGAACTGCGCTCCCGCGCGCCAAGGATCTATATTCAATGCTGATGCATCCTCTACAACTTGGCGCGCGCGCCATGCGTGCCAATTATGCCGTTTACTGGTTACTTATCAAATATTGAAAGAGCTGGCTAAACTCTTATCAAGTCCTGACCGCGCGCTTTGTTATTTAAAACAGCACGGCACTGTCATTTACTCCTCCTGATTGTCCTGGTTGCTATTCACGGGGTCCCGTCGCTTCCGGTAGTTAACACCAAGTACCCCTGACTAGGATCGGGTTGTGCAAGTCCCAAATTTACAATTACTTCTCCTATTAATGATGATTACTGGACTAATGATATCATACTACAACGGTTACTTATGAACTAAGACACCGAGGTTGTAACCGGGCATGGTGAATAGGACTAATAATAGACCGTACTCATAGTCCTCTGTACTGATAGTGTATTATCCATTAGACTAGTTCACTCTGATTAGCTGTCTTGGAGCTCGACTCTAATCCTTTATTACCGTTTACTTGGTTATTAGAAATGATACTAATAGCCTTACTTGTTGACTTTATAAGTGCAAACAATTTCGGGCCCTATCAGCGCATTGAAAATAGAGAAGATGGAACAGCCTCTGTCTTCAATCACATATTTGACCACTCCCTTGAACATTGAACTTATCATTTCCACTCAATTTCTGTCCCCACTGACACCAAGCCACTCTCAATGCCAAGTGATATACTTGACAAATTCTTAGGATCCCCCCACCCCCATTTGGCAACAGCACAATTCCCTTGCCCTGTGGAATGGAAATTCTTTGAAGGTGAAGAAGTGGTGATCAAGTCGTCAAGAAACAATGGTATTATCAAAGCTATAGGAACTCGCTCTGTGGAAATAGATCTTATGAATGGGGAGGGTCAAAAGATGTTCCAGTGGTCTAATGTGTGGAAGTATATAGCTCCTGGCCACTTTGTTGAAGTGCAGAGTGGCCCTCTGTGAGGGGAACAGGGATGGGTGGTAGGGGTTGAAGAACAAATGGTCTCTATTGCTGAATGGCTGTAACAAGAGGTACATGAGGATTTTGTCCTTCACAATGCCCTAAAGGTAACTAAACAGTTGATATATTTTTGAGTAACTACTAACTTGAGGTAGAGGGCCATTACTGGCAGATACAACTCCTTATGTTTTTTTTGATTAACTTTTCTTTATACTTCTAGAACCAGCTTGTTGCAATAGAACTAGCTATCCAGAATTTCTTCAACTCTATATTACTTTTTGTTGTTGATAAGTTTGGTTCTGGAACACTTGTCAGGCATTGTCCTAGAATTAGATTGCAGATTGACAGCATGGAAGGCCTGATGGATGCACAACATGAAGATGTAATATGATGACACATTTGAGCTTGCCAAATACTTGTTGCACTTCTGTGAGGGGTCATGTTGCCAAGAGGCTCAGGCAGGGAGCAGTATGCATAGTATGAAAAGCCATGCAGGAAAGGAATGAGTATAGAGCACTAGAGGCTTGATCACAAGTAGAGAACCTAATCCAAGTCTATTACAAAGGTGCCCTTTCATGGAGAGGAAGGGGCACCTTATACAGTACATTGTGGCTACATCTCAAATAACAACAGAATCTGACATCAGTAACTCTACTGATGCAATAATCCATCTGTGATATGTCAGTCCAGAGTACACTACTATTTCTCAAGGGGTTAAGGCAATGCATATTAGGATGATAGATGTAACAGTGAGGCTATGCAAGCTGTGCAATAGCAATCCTGATGGCTAGATGTGGACAAACAAGTGATGCCCTTACAACTTCACCCATATCCATGGTGTATGATATCAGTAGCTCCAAATGAATTGCCAATAGAAGTTGGTGTTTATAGATCCTATTGTTATATTTAGAATCATGTGACTTCTTGTCTCACATGCTCAATGCCACATCATCAAGCTACCTGTACTAGACTTAGCTATACTGTTGCTGATACAACCGTTGTGGTCATTCTGGCACTTCATCTAGACACTTCTGGAACTTCTCTCCTCTTGGGTCTTTCTTATTCTAACACCTATACAAATATCCAACAACAAAAGGTAACCATATATATCTAGGCACTCCCTTTAAAAACAAGTCAGCTGGTAAAGTAGAGACTCAGACTCTCAGAGATGGACTGTGTAAAAAAATTAACAAACTTGAAAATGTAGATCCATATTTGTATATTCCAAATACACAACCAACTCAGTAGCTTCTCTGGGGACCTTACACTGAGCTATATGAGCCACACAGACCATGCAGACAAATGCAGATGTCTGCAGACTAGCTCAGACCCTGTTTGGCAGGGAGCCCTGCTTAATTGGCAGTCTGCATCTGAGCCAAGTCAAAGCTAAGTCCCACTGTGCACCTGGTGGGGGAGGTTTTTCCCCCACTTAATGGATGAAAGCAGCATTTCCTAAGTTTAGTGGATGAATCTAAAGGGTATGAAATTGGGATGAAACTTCATCCCAGATATTTCATCCCTTGAGAGGATGAATTTCTGCTCTTATAATTTCAGAAATTTTCATCCCTTAGTGGTGTGAACTTTCATCCCATTAGAGGTGAATTATATGGGACAATTTTAATCCAGTGAAAAAGAGGGGAATTTCATCCTATAATGGGTGGGTTTTATTAGATCATTTTAATCTATTAGAGAGTGAACTTTCATCCCATAAAAGGTGGAATATGTGGGATGATTTAAGTTCAGCATAGAAGGTATTTCATCCCACAAATAGTGGGTTTATGGGATGACTTTACTGCCTTAGACTTGGGTGGAGTGGGCCAACACACTGTGTGGCAGGTACTTGTTCTTTATTTCTTTTCTTAGGAGAAATAAGTCCATTCCACAGTCAGGAAGTTGTAAATGACTAGAAACACCATAGGTGATAGTTTATGGAGGTCATGTGACCATGGGAAAATGTTACAAAGTAAACAAGCAATGCCTGTGCACAAAACCCAATGCCATAGCTTGCCTGGCTATGGAGAAAACACAAAAACCATCAGAACTAACTTTTTCCCAGGATCATGGACACTAAATAAGCATTCAGATTGTTGTCATGTATTTGGTATACTTATGTGGTGGGATAGATCATGTGACATGTGACAATAAATAGAGAAATCAATCCTCTTTGTATTTCAGGTAAATATAGTAGTAGTTGTTGATTATTCCAATGTTTAGCATGATTTCCCACAAGGGTTATGTTTGGTCAGGGTCATTGTTATTATAAAATGTTTATCCACCCCTGGCATAACACACAGACCTTCAAAACTAGCTGAATCTGGACATTTCTAATATTTCGCTCAAAATAGACCGTGGGAAAAATGTGCTCAACAAGGAAATTGTAGAGCCATGTTTGTACATTCCAAACATATAAAAACAAAGTTAATAGCTTTACTGGTTATGGAGAAAATCACAAAATAAATTTTGAAACGCGACACTTTGAAATATTAGATATGCATAATTTTGATGGCATCATCAAAAGCATTATGTAAGCATCCCAAATACATGCAAATTATGTCACAATACTTTGTATTTGTGGAGAAATGCTGTAAAAAGCCATAAGAGAAGAAAAATCCCATTATGGAATTATTTTCCCGCAGTGTTGAAATATGAATCAATGAATGAATCACCTTTTTGCCCGAAAACTGGGTTGATAAAGAACTCGTAACATAATGATCCTCCCTGCAACTGTTCAAACATGGTGGGTGCACATATTTCAGCCTCCTATTAATAATGAATAGTATACAATTTGAATAAATAAATAAAAATATTTGTCAGCATCCTCAGATTTGATCACATGGCTTTGTTGACCGAGATGCCCAACGGCGGAACATTCCGAGCTATATAATGCGTTGGCAGCTGCTTTCACATGCTTTCCTTCTTGCTCTCGTACCACCACCATTGCCCATTGCTGCCTCCCATCCTCCCCCTCGTAGTAAACACTCTTCATTGATAGATTACAATTAGTATAATGTTAGATTACAATTACTATCATAATACTTGTAGTAGTCATTTGAATTCCAATACAAACTATAAGGCTTCGTTAAGAATATTAATAAATGCTAATAATAATCCTACAGGAAACCTAAGGACGTCATTGGTATGCAGGACAAGACCATGCCCAACAATGTCCTCAACATGGTACACCACTTTGTTGACCTCACAGTGCAGGTGGACAATGAGGGGGTCTCAGTATGTCTGTCTATCCAATCTAATCCAAAGCACATTAACATTGACCCGTTTTACAGATGACTTCATTACAATGAGGTCAACAAGGACAATAGGCAGTCTGGCAGTGCACAAACGAAGACCAACAACTTCCACCCATTACTTAATTTTTTTTTATCTTTATTATACTAATCTGACCAGCCGAACTCACGCCCACTGTGCGGCATTGCTGGAAATGGGTTCTGTCTCCAGACACAGCTTCAGGATGACAAGGATTTATATAGGGCAATTTGGGTAAGTTTTCTCATTACTAACCTCAATACATGATTCTAACAAATCACAGTGTTGCGTTTGCAGTCTGGTTGGTAATGCTGGTGATCAGGAACTTTGGAATGAGGGATATGAATCAGAGGTATACTAGTTGATAGAGCATTCAAATTACAATACCTTAGATCTTATGGATGTTAAACCTTAACTGTACAAAATGAACAAAGTGTGTTTATTGATAACAGGGAAGAAATAATGAATTCAAATTTAAGTGACATAAATGGCATGGAATTAATCCCCACAAAGGCTATTATTCTCACCTGTGATGGTATGAAATCCATCCCTACAAAGGCTATTATTTTCACCTATCATGGTATGAAATTCATCCCATAGCCTCAAAAATTTGCAGTAATGTTACCCCAAAAAACGTTGCCATTCTCACCCATCAAGGTAGTAGATTAATCCCATATTGATAGGAATTACCTCCCACAATGGTTATTTTTTCCACCTATGGTGAAATGAAATTCATCCCATAGCCTCGAGAATCAGGGGGTATGAATACGGACAAATTTCGCATGAAATTCATCCACTAAATTATACCTTAAGGGGGGGTTTTCCATCCATTTTTCCCCCCACAGGGGGTGTGTTTTCAAACATCTTCAAGATGAAATTCATTACATTTTAGGATTGTTCAGTGAATGAATTTCATATTTTTAATGTATTATTTCTATTATTTAAGAGGATGAAACACAGGGTTGAATTTCATCTATTCTCAGTTTCACAGTGTAACCCGTGCGGGTCGCAGGTATGGGTACCCATGGGTTAGGGTACAGGTCATACTCTAGTAACCCATAACCCATACTCAACCCATACCATAAATAGTACTGCCAGATCTTTGTATCCCGTACTCAACCCATATTGTAGATAGCGCACGGTTCCTGACCACGCATGTTTAAAGTACGCGAGCTTGTGTCGAGGATGTAGAACTGAAACGAGACAATGATCAGCAATTGAGCAATTGTAGAATAAAGAAGACTCACCCATAGCAATCTGGTAAGTTTCTGAAGCGTCTGTGAGTGAATAATAACGATTAAGTGTCTTCTTTGCAATTCTCATGGCTGCTTGGATTGCTGGGTTGTTGCCACTAGTTCACTTGATTGCATTGGTGAAGTACGTGTTGATATGGTCCATGGCCGGAATTACTGTTGAGATGTTAAGGCCATTGCTTTACTGGACGAAATCCAGGGGAAAATTGAACTAGAGAAGCTGGGGGAACTGTTAAGGATTCGAGCTTAGTTTTACTATATGTTTTTGTCTACTGTGAAAACCCGCGTGGGAACCCTAACCCATCGCTACCTGCCCATACCTGCTCTGATTCTACCTGCGGGTTGACAGGTTGCTACCCGTGTGGGTACAGGTACAGGTCAACCTTGTCATACCCGCGGGAGTACCCGTGCTATAGCCTAGTCACAGGAGACTTTGAGTGGCCTCAAAGTAACTGTGCAATTTATGCATCTCAACCCAGCAAATCCCTTCACCAAGCAGGTTCTGGACTATGGTGATATTGTGGAAGTGCAGTAAGTCATTTTATATCTACTGATAGTCAGCTCGGCCTCATTTTTATTAAGCTCTCATCATAAATTATATGACTTCGCCCCCACCAAAAATAAAATATTTACACCCCTTCCCACTCATTTTATCGCAAATCACCCACCAGCGGCCTCACAGCCTATCCCTGAGCCATCTGGAAGTGGCACTCCAATGCCTGACTTCCACTACCTCATGCCAGCTTGGAATTCATTGTCAAGGACTCCACTCACACCACTCCCACCCCTCGAGGCTGGGCCAAGTACCCAGATATATTCCCCACTCCCTTCACCACAGCCGCAAGGCCCCGTCCACCCACTATTAGACATGCAGCTGATTGGTTGAAAGGTGAAAGTACTGGTCACTGAAGGGAAATGGAAGAGCAAGGAGGTAGCCACTTCGGTTGTGGAGACGGATGGAGAGTTATCCATCTGTTCCATGCACTATACCACTTCAGAACTCTTGTCACTGGAGCAAGTTACTCTGAAACATCCCAATCCAATGCGCAACAATGGCTTGCTTCTCGTAATTGAGGGCAAGCATTGTGGTAAATATGTCTAGCAAATTCACCATCGATATGATGGTGACAATGCATTTGTTCTTTTAGCTGTGATCAACTGGACAGAGGATGGCCATGAGAGTTTATTGGAGGAGCATTTTGAGCTCAATCCCAACAAACTCTGTGTTGGTATTGAGACTAAGGATGAGAAAGCCTGTGGTGGTGAGCTGATGGCTAGTCTTTGTGAGGAGGCTTGAAAAACTCGTGCAAAATAAGTAGGGGCACTATTAAAATAATCCTTTCTATAATATATACATTGCTTGATAATTGACATGCCCACATCCTATCCTTGTTACAAATTCCCTTATCATGTGTCCTATCTATCTTTTTCTTCTTACTCACTGTTGCTTACTCATACTTACTAATATCAGTCTGCATTACTCAGACAATTCTCCATTAGTCCCATTTATCCCATGCTTACTCATTCCCTTTATCTATATAGCCAATAGCATTAATCTCTCTTATCTATACAACCAATAGCGTAAATCATGCTTATCTATGCTTATTGGACTCCTACGTATATATAGGGACATTCTAGCTTAGTTAGTTCTTTAGCTTGACCTAGCTGAATTCACCTTATTCATCTACTCTTGACTCCTCAACATGAACTCGATCCTACTTGCCTTACAAAGGGAGTAGTGCATCTTTGATACAGACGATCTGACTTAGCCCTACTGAGGGAGTCATTAGACATGGGACTTACAGAGTCAATGGTCTAGAACGAACAAACAATAAACCAGACTGATCTAGAGGATAAGGCCTAAACAGCCATAACAAAAGGTCAAGCTGATCAGAACCATCAACCTATTAAGGTTTAGATGCAACAGCACCAGCACAATATGGATTGAACCCTGCGAGCAGCAGCAGTAGCAGCAGAAGCAGCAGTAGGCAGAGCGCCTTCAGCAACGAAGATTTTCAAGACGCAGAAGAACAGCCAAGACTTGCAGTAGTCACGCAGACAATAGAAACACCCACAACACCAAAACTAAAGACAGAAAGTTCCAAAAGAAAGGAACCTGAAGAACCACTGAAACCCAAAACACCAGACTCCCCAATACCACCCAATTCTGACATAGAAATGGCAGAGGAACAAAGACCCACTGAGATCAAACTCAGCTCACTGAACATTTTTGATGGAAACAGAAAGATGACGAAGGACTTTGTCCTTGATTGCAAGATGTACTTGGGAGCAAACAGAATTTATGACATGGACTGGAAAAGAATCCTTTACGTGCTTTCTTATATGAAAGGAGGAACAGCAGGATCATGGAAGAAATCCTGGTACAGAGAGAAAAGTGACAACCCAGGCACTTTTACAGATTTTATGACAACAGTTGAAGAAGCGTTTTCCACACCAGATGAAGCAGGAGATGCCAGACAGACCCTGAAGATGCTGCACATGCAAGGAAACATGACAGCAGATGATTACATTGTGGAGTTCAAATCAGCTGCATCAGAAAGCCAGATCACCAAAAGCGAAGCACTCATTGAGTACTTCATGGAAGGAATACCACCCTCCTTGATGCAGAAGATTTTGACAATGGATAACCCACCCACCAACATCAAGGGTTGGTACCAAAAGGCATCCATATTCGATACACAATTCAGACATGCAAGATCAATTGTAGCACGAATCAAAGGAAACACCGGAAAACCCGCAGGAGGAAACAACTGAAAGAAATATAATTTCCAACAGAACAATCCCAGATATGTCCTGAACAATGCCAGGGACCCAAACACAATGGATATAGATTGATCGACTATCCAAGAAAGAGACGAACACATGAAGCGAGGATTATGCTTCGAATGTCACAAGTTCAGACATCAAGCATCAGATCATAGAGCTGGAGGCTCTATTCCCCAGACCCCATGAAAGGAAGAAACAAAGACACCAATGAAAGGCAAAGACGCCTATATGAAGATCCAATCCCTCTTAGCAGGATTGGATGAAGAAGAGAAGGAGATTGCCTTGAAGAACATGGAAGATGAGGGTTTTTAAAGTGGTGGCCTGAATCAATGTCAGTACCTGCCGAGACTTATTCTGTTACACTATCACCTGTAATTTTAGGAGAAATGAATTGACAATCTCTTTCTATTCCAATTACAGTGATTGAAGAACAGAAAAATGTCGAAACCCCAGCAATTGGACTCATCAATTGTGGAGCTGGAGGAATCTTCATCGATAAGACATTCATTGAAGAGAATGAAATAAAGACAACCCCACTGAGAAAGTCAATCTCAGTCAGAAATGTAGATGGAATGAAGAACAAATCAGGGAACATCACAGATTGTGTATGGACCAAGATTTGAATTGGAGATGAAGAAATCAGAATCTGACTATTAGTTAGTGGATTAGGAAAGGAGAACATCATCCTTGGACTACCATGGTTAAAGCACAACCCCAAGATTGATTGGGAGAAAGGAACACTTGACTTCAGACCAAGCATCAAAAAAGGAGTTCTATCGGAAGCAATCCGAAGGAATATAGAAATCCGACAGATGAAACAAACATGGCAATACCCCAAGGCAACAGTAATGGAAATACAGGAAGAATACCCAGAAGAAATCCCAAGGAATCAACCCCTTGAAGATTGGCAACCAATTCTTTTAGGAATCAACAAAGAAGATGACAAACATGAAGTCAATCTACTTAGGACATACATCCATCTGGAAGACGATGAAGAAGAATCCATTTGGATAAGGGCAAAGACATCAATATCACAGGAACTAGAACACAAGGCAGAAATTGAAGATCAGAAACCAAAGAAGACACTACCAGAATTCTATCAAGAATATGCATCACTATTTGACAAAACAAACTTGGAAAGAATGCCAACACAACGATCATGGGACCATGCAATAGATCTAAAACCTGACTTCATCCCAAAGGATTGTAAGATCTATCCCATTAGCCCAGTGGAACAAGAAAAACTGGACAAATTCATTGATGAAAACATGCGGGGGGGATACATCAGACCATTGAAATCCCCACAGGCATCACCCTTCTTCTTTGTATCAAAGAAAGACTTAGCGAAACTTCAACCAACTCAGGATTACAGGAGACTGAATGAAGGAACGATAAAGAACGCATACCCCTTACCACTTGTAGGGGAGCTTCTTGACAAACGGAAAGGGGCCAAATATTTCACAAAATTGGACCTACAATGGGGATACAACAATGTCCGGATCAAAGAAGGCAATGAATGGAAAGCAGCATTCAAAACTAACAGGGGATTGTTCAAACCCCTTGTTATGTTTTTCGGCTTATGCAATTCACCGGCAACATTCCAGAACATGATGAACGACATCTACATAATAGAAATTGATGAAGGATGGATCCTGATCTACATGGACAACATCCTGATTTCCTCCAACAACATTGATGATTTACAAAGAAAGACCATGAAGGTCCTGGATAAACTGAAGGAAAACGACTTATACCTGAATCTGGACAAATGTGTATTCAAAGCCACAGAACTTGAATACCTTGGATTAGTCATCAGAGAAAATGAAATAGATATGGAACCAACTAAATTGGCAGGAATCGCAGATTGGCCAGCCCCGACAACAGTGAAACAAGTCCAATCATTCCTCAGATTTGCAAACTTTTACCGAAAGTTCATTGGACACTATGCTGAACTTAGCAGACCATTGACAAATCTGACAAGAAAAGACATCGAATGGAAGTGGACTCAAGATTGTCAGGAAGCATTCAACGGATTAAAACAGAAATTTTTGAAATTGCCTGTCCTCATGATGCCAGACAAGAACAAACCATTCCACATCAAATCAGATGCTTCAAAATGGGCCACAGGCATGGTATTATGACAACAAAACAACAACGGAGAATGGCATCCATGCGGATACATTTCACACTCATTTACGGAAACAGAAAGAAACTATGAAATCTATGACAGAGAATTACTAGGCATCATTCGAGCCTTGAAAACATGGAGACATTACCTCAAAGGATCACAATTCCCCACAGTGATTCTGTCAGATCACAAAAACCTGATGTACTTCTGAATGGCACAAAAATTGAACCGACAACAAGCGGGATGGAGCCTGTTCCTGTCACAATTTGATCTGAAACTCATACACACACCCGGAACACGAATGATACAGTCTGATGCTCTATCGAGAAGATCAGACTATGTCAGTACAGAAGACACAGACAACAAAGACCGGATCTTACTACCAGATGATATTTTTATCAAAATGATTGATATAGGTTTACAAGAAGACCTAAAGAAATCAGTTGAAGAAGATGAGCTGTTCGCAAAATCAATTGAAGCATTAAAAGAGACAGGGACACCACCAATCAAATCAAACCTGTCTGATTGGAAATTCGAAGACGGACTTCTGTTTTTCAAGAACAGATGTTATGTGGGACCAGATGCAAAATTGCAATGAGAAATAGTACGAAGATATCACGACACAAAACCAGGAGGACACCCAGGCCAATATAAAACACAAGAATTAATCAGTCGAGAATACTGGTGGCCAGGAATGGGAGTATTCATAAAGAATTACGTTGATGGCTGTGCTACATGCCAACAAATGAAAGTCAACACGCACCCAACAAGACCAGGGTTAATACCGATCACAGCAAATGGAGAACCATGCCCTTTCTCATTTGTCACAGCCAACTTCGTCACAGACCTCCCAGAAAATGATGGAAAAGACAGTCTCATGGTTGTGGTAGATCATGGCCTTACAAAGGGGGTAATTTTTATCCCTCGCACCAAAACAATTGATGCTCTAGGAACAGCAAACCTTTACCTGGAACATGTCTACAAAAGATTTGGATTACCTGACACCTTCTTATCTGATTGAGGCCCTCAATTTGTGGCAAAGGTCTTCAAAGAACTAGGAAAACTCCTTGGAATCAAGCTTGTAATGAGCACAGCGTATCACCCACAAACGGATGGAGAAACAGAACAATTAAATCAAGAGCTCAAAATCTATTTCCGCATGTTCTGCCAGAACAACCCAGCAATATGGAAGGATCTTAACCCAATCGCAGAATTCATGCATAATCAAAGAACATACTCCACAACAAAAAGATCCCCATTCTTCCTTATGATGGGATACGAACCACAGGCAATACCATCAGCATTCCAGAAGACAAACATTCCAAGTGTGGAGCAATGGATGATCAAACTCAATAGAGCACGAGAAGAAGCCCTGGCAGCACACGACTTGGCAAGAAGAAAAGTTGCAGAAAGGACAACATGAGGCTTCACTCCATTCAAACAAGGAGAACATGTTTGGTTAGAAGGAACAAACCTTCGAATCCCCTATCCTTCAAGAAAACTAGCACCAAAACGAGAAGGACCCTTTGAGATCCAAGAAGTCCGCGGACCAGTAACATACAAACTGAAACTTCCATCACAATGGAAGATCCACCCCATGTTTCATGCTTCCCTTCTTACACCATACAAGGAAACCGACACCCATGGACCCAATTTCTTAGAACCTCCACCAGACCTCGTGGATCAAAATGAAGAGTATGAAGTAGAAGGAATTATCAATCACTGACAACGAGGCCGAGGCTTCCAATACCTTGTGAAATGGAAAGGTTACTCATCAGCTCACAACACATAGGAACCCAAAAACCATTTAAAAGGAGCTCAAACAATACTACAATCCTACCAGAAGCAACACCGCTGCTAAACAAACTCCCAAACAAATGATGACTTCCTCCTTTTTCACATCAGCCAAATCCGCCAACACACATTCCTCTCACTACTCTAACACTATGGGAGAAAGACTTGACTATGTCAATCGCATTCGTTGATGCAACAAATTCCAAAATTGGTTTGCACAAGATTTTATTTTATTTTATTTTTTTTGCCAACATTTTATATACCAACTGTACCTAATACATGTGCTGGTCACTACAAGTAGTAATTGGAGGAGTGGGGAGGGGGGGCAGAAGACAAAGTGCCGCGGAGCTGGGATGCTTGCCCGACCGAGGTCGAACTAGCGAATGGAGCTGGAGCTCATTGTACACAGGCCGGAAGGGCCAATCTACGCCAGGGGGTAGGCCCCCCACTGCAGTGCCCTGCAGCGGGTGGTGGCTTCAAGTCCACCAATTATCCAGGTTTGCATGTTTGGGCAGGGAGCACCCTATAGCCATCACTTAGAACACTGAGTACTGCCCCTAGCCTGTTTAGGACTAGGGAACATCGAACACAAAAGCGCTCTCGTTCTCTGAGAGGAAGTCAACCAGCCACACATAGTGCAGCTGATGGCTGGGCTTGTCTTCCTGTCCATGTCGTGGACAGTCATATAGGACATGTTGTACGGTTTCCAGGGGAGCACTGCACCTACAGGAGACAGATTCCTCTTTGAAGAATCGGGACCAGAATGCCCCAATTGGAGCATGTCCAGTGATGCATTGCACCATGCAGATGGCCAAAGCATGGCTGTGACTGGTCTTGTGCATCCACAGCCCATTGTTTACATAGGTTGGAGTGAGCAGGGTGTCCTTTTTCGCATAGAGCATCAAGAAATTGGAGCCAATATACTTCTTGGACTGGAAGAGAGATTTCCAGCTGTCAAGCATGCGTGTGACTGCTTCACGTCGTGTGAAGTCAGCAGAGATAACCAGCACTCCACCTGCCTCAACACGAGTTGAGACAGCGCTGATGTGTGCCAGTTGGTGATCTTCAATCTCCACTCCATTTGTAATGTGGTGGAGGTGTATCTTGTGGATGGCGCAGAGCTGCAGCCAAGGCAGCAGCACATCGCACACTTTGAGGGCAGACGGTTGACCTGAGTGGTGAGACATGTTGAGGGAACGCCTAAGGGCGTTGGTGGAGTCGGAGAAGATATGGACATCATGGATGTCCTCTAGTCTGATGTCAGCTGCCTGTCAGATGCCTTCCGCAATTGTTCGCAGCTCGGTGTCATCAGACGTAGAGAGGCCAGTAGCATACCAGTCCTCATATAGGTCCCCAGCGTGCCAGACGTTGATAGGGCCCGAAATTGTTTGCACTTATAAAGTCAACAAGTAAGGCTATTAGTGTCATTTCTAATAACCAAGTAAGCAGTAATAAAGGATTAGAGTCGAGCTCCGAGACGGCTAATCAGAGTGAACTAGTCTAATGGATAATACACTATCAGTACAGAGGACTATGAGTACGGTCTATTATTAGTCCTATTCACCATGCCCGGTTACAACCTCGGTGTCTTAGTTCATAAGTAACCGTTGTAGTATGATATCATTAGTCCGGGGATCATCATTAATAGGAGAAGTAATTGTAAATTCGGGACTTGCACAACCCGATCCTAGTCAGGGGTACTTGGTGTTAACTACCGGAAGTGACGGGACACCGTGAATAGCAACCAGGACAATCAGGAGGAGTAAACGACAGTGCCGCGCTGTTTTAAATAACAGAGCGCGCGGTCGGGACTTGATAAGAGTTTAGCCAGCTCTTTCAATATTTGATAAGTAACCAGTAAACGACATAATTGGCACGCATGGCGCGCGTGCCAAGTTGTAGTAGACGCGTCAGTATTGAATACAGATTCTTGGCGCGCGGGAGCGCGGTTCCGTGTAAAATTTACAATTCCATATGATATTTAGTTTGTACATTATAAATAGACTGTAGATGAGTAGCGCTAAGGCAAGGAATCTTGCCCCCACTTCGCGCTACTATAGAGTATACAAATCACATTTGTTAAAACACTATTGCGTGCCCGAATTAAGGATCAGATTGCTTCAACGTGTCTTGATTGGAATTGATTGAAGAACTACAGAATTAAAGAGACTTAGTTCACTTGGAACTTAGTATCGTATTGTCCGTTGGAATTACTAGGCACTTGGCCTTAGTGCACTTGGCACTGTATTGTTTGATAAGTCGCTTGGACTTACAGATCCGTTTGGGATCATTAATAATTGAACGTACACTTGGTACCCAGTCTATTGGATCGAGAAATATTATAAATATGGGAGCGGACATGACTCCTTTCCACCAACTTCTTAACATGAAGGTGGATAGGGGGGATGCCTGCGAGGGTCTCGCCAGCCCCATTCGGGGATGTCTTGAAGGCGCTGGTGATCCAAAGGCAAGCACGCCTTTGCATCTTCCAGAGGTTATTGAGAGGGCCCGCCATGTGGGCCCCCTCATACATCCAGAGCCTGCTCCCATATGTAGCAATGGGGAGAACACAGGCTCGGTAGAGCATTCGTTTGTGCTTGGGCCTAAGCCCACACACAGAGTTGCCAAGGGAGAGCATAGCCTTCATGGAAGTGAGGGCTTTGTTCGTGTATTGCTTGACGTGCTCTCTGAATGTGAGGGGACAGTCAAAGAAGAACCCGAAGTAGCGCCAGATGGTGCCAGGGCAGAGGGGGGTGTCCCCAGTATATGGGGCGTAGCCAAGGTCAATGTCAGGGTTGATATTGCCGTGTTTTTGAGAGAAGTGGAATCCCTCAGACTTGCTGTGCTCAAGCACCAAACCCATTGCCTGGGTGAGCTCAAATATGACTTTGTAAGCTCCCTTGAGCTTAATGGGGTTCTGTTCGAACATGTCCGACTGCACTATAAATGGCCTGATGAGAGACAAGCATTTGCAAGCCACAAAAGTAGTTTGCCACACCAATCATCTTGGGTGATCCGTTTAAGGTGACGCCATGAGATGTGATCTGGCCCAGGGGTGGATCAATTCGAAGTGCCTGATAAGGCATCCGACATCTCAGCAGCAGAGTAGGGGACCCACACCCGAGTTGTAGGTGAGGTCCAAGCATTACCGGTTTGCACAAGAAACCCTCCAATCAATGATAACAGAAATTTGGGATAAAACCCCCAGTCAAGACCTTTTGGAACAGTATGGAAGATATAAACAGATACAAGATACACTGTTTAACCAAACTGCCAAAATCACAAGCTTCATGGATCAGGTTGCAGGAAACCTTAGCTCCACTCTAGAATTTGAAGCACTACAAATCATTGTAGAAAACAAAGAACAAATCTATGAAACACCCACTACATCAATTCCCTTCGACACATCATTGGCTCTTCAGACCACATCCTCTGGAAGAAGAACATTATTCCCCATTCCCAAAATGCCAGAACCACCAAGCTATCGCTCGACATCTCCTGAATCAAATATATCACCATATACCACAAAAACACCTATACCATCTATAGACCCATCACTCGTTATGACACAAACCAAAAGACAGAAAGCAACAAAATCCATAATCAAAAAGAAACCAAAAAGAAGACCAGCAAAATTACCACTGAACTCCTTCAACCAAAAAGGAGACATCCAAAATCCCATTGACTTAACCAATTCTACACCTGATCCATGCGATTCAATTTATAGCTTCAAATGCACACACTGCTGGTCTAAAGATCATATGAGACTAGACTGCCCAAACTATGAATGCCCAGGATGCAAAGAAAAGAAACCTGGACATGTATATTCCTTTTGCCCAAAAGTAATCCTCCAATACTCAGGGAAAGGTCATACCAATTTGTCTCCAAAGAAGCAAGCATGGAACTATGATGGTTATCAAGATGTCTATGGATTTTCTGAAGACGAGGAACATCACTCCGGGAAATCTTGGAATGGTCATTGAAGCTGGGGCACTTCAATCATAGAACGGGGGTAATGTTACAAATTCCCTTATCATGCATCCTATCTATCTTTTTCTTCTTACTCACTGTTGCTTACTCATACTTACTAATATTGGTCTGCATTACTCAGACAATTCTCCATTAGTCCCATTTATCCCATGCTTACTCATTCCCTTTATCTATATAGCCAATAGCATTAATCCCTCTTATCTATACAACCAATAGCATAAACCACGCTTATCTATGCTTATTGGACTCCTACGTATATATAGGGACATTCTAGCTTAGTTAGTTCTTTAGCTTGACCTAGCTGAATTCACCTTATTCATCTACTTGGGTGGAGTGGGCCAACACACTGTGTGGCAGGTACTTGTTCTTTATTTCTTTTCTTAGGAGAAATAAGTCCATTCCACATTCAGGAAGTTGTAAATGACTAGAAACAATGTAGATGATAGTTTATAGAGGTCATGTGACCCTGGGAAAATGTTACCAAGCAAACAAGCAATGCCTGTGCACAAAAACCATCAGAACTTACTTTTCCCAGGATCATGGACACTAAATGAGCATTCAGATTGTTGTCATGTATTTGGTATGCTTATGTGATGGAATAGATCATGTGACATATGTCAATATATAGAGAATTCAATCCTCTTTGTATTTCAGGTAAATATAGTAGTAGTTGTTGATTTTTCCAATGTTTAGGATAATTTCCCACAAGGGTCATGTTTGGTAAGGGTCATTGTTGTTATAAGATGTTTGTTCACCCCTGACATAACACACAGACCTTCAAAACTAGCTGAATCTGGACATTTCTAATATTTTGCTCAAAATAGACCGTGGGAAAAATGTGCTCAACAAGGAAATTGTAGAGCCATGTTTGTACATTCCAAATATATAAAAATAAAGTTAATAGCTTTACTGGTTATGGAGAAAATCACAAAATAAATTTTGAAATGCAACACTTTGAAATATTAGATATGCATAATTTTGATGGCATCATCAAAAGCATTATGTAAGCATCCCAAATACATGCAAATTATGTCACAATACTTTGTATTTGTGGAGAAATGCTGTAAAAAGCCATAAGAGAAGAAAAATCCCATTATGGAAATATTTTCCTGCAGTGTTGAAATATGAATGAATGAATGAATCACCTTTCTACACAAAAACTAGGTTGATAAAGAACTTGTCTTTAGTAAACTAAAGAACTTGTAACTCTTGACTCCTCGACGCGAACTCAATCCTACTCACCTTACAAAGGGAGTAGTGCATCTTTGATACAGACGATCTGACTTAGCCCTACTGAGGGAGTCATTAGATGTGGGACTTACAGAGTCAACGGTCTAGAACAAACAAATGATAAACCAGACTGATCTAGAGGATAAGGCCTAAACAGCCATAACAATCCTAAGTATGACTTAATTTCTGTCATTTATGCTGTCTTCTTTTTTCTATTATCCTACAGCCCAGTTTACTTCCCTGCTGCCTTTTTTGTTGGAAATTGAAGTTAAATACTGGGTTTACTAGGCTTCCACCTTCAATGTGTATATGTATTGTAATATCCTTTTCATGATCAATTATACAACCAAAATGCAGTTAAGTGTTGCACATACCTTGTCTTTCACAGATTGAATAATGCTAACTCCCATTTCCCCCTCGCCATCCTCAGAGACTTTCCTGGAATTCTCAACATGATTATTATCACCTGCATCTGATGTTCAGCCTTAGTGCCACTCATCAAATTGATCTATACCTATTTCTTTGGTTGTACACTGTGAAACTGAGAATAGATGAAATTCAACCCTGTGTTTCATCCTCTTAAATAATAGAAATAATACATTAAAAATATGAAATTCATTCACTTAACAATCCTAAAATGTAATGAATTTCATCTTGAAGATGTTTGAAAACACACCCCCTGTGGGGGGGAAAATGGATGGAAAACCCCCCCTTAAGGTATAATTTAGTGGATGAATTTCATGCAAAATTTGTCTGTATTCATACCCCCTGATTGTCAAGGCTATAGGATGAATTTCATTTCATCATAGGTGGAAAAAACAACCATTGTGGGAGGTAATTCCTATCAATATAGGATTAATCTGATGCTTCTTGATCTTTTACCACCACCATCTGACCATGGGAATTCGTCCCTCCTGCACTAGGTTGTCCCTAAACTACCTAACACCTCATCCCTAATCGAGATCGCCTTTTATCAGACCACTCTTTTGGCCTGGGCCACTATCCTTTTACACCATATCCAAATTTTTAACTCATCAGAGCTGATCCTGACTATCTGCAGGGTCACCTCATCTTGCCTGTACTGGGGGCTTCACTAATCTGTTCACATCCACCTTATCAACTACCAGGCCACACGAGGACACCACAACTCTTGTACTCTGCTTTGTGCAGATCCTTAGGGAGTGTCACCACCAACATTTTCAACGATTTTTTTGTACTTGCTTAACCACTACACCCAAATACAAAAGGAGGAAGGGGTCTGGCCCCTGATCAGCTACTGTCCCTGCACAGAGCACACCTCTTGGGGAGAATGCCAGGTTATCATCCAATGGTGGGATTTGGCAGCCTCATTTTTGAGGGGAGTCATTGCTTTGGGAGAGCAGTGTGGAACAGGGGGGCAGAGAGGGGGAGCAGGTTTGAGGTATGGGTTATTCATTTAGATTGGACATTCATCTTTGATACTGGGGGGGAGTAATGGGTTTCCAGGGTGACCTGAAAATACCAGGGGGGGAGTGGAACGGGGTACCAACGTGAAGGGAGGGGACCATGCCCCAACAAGCAAAGGCAAACCTTTAAGGCATTGGGAGGTTCAGACATGGTACAGTACAATACCGTTGGACTGCAGGTATCCTCAGTCTAGACCTGTAATATGACCTGGAGAGCAACTTAGTGTACAGCTCCACCCTGATGGCCCATTACAGATTACTTAGTGGTAATAGGTATTTATGCCCACATGTAGCTGGGTCAAACCCACATGCGCTTAATATTATTATATGATCCAAAAAAAAGGCAAACCAAGTAGTTTGATCAGGATTATGAGTCCTTATGTTTACATAAGTAACTCATTCATCATCCTGGGTTTGCGGAGAAAATTCAGCATACCCAACAAGATCCAGTGTTGTTTTTCCCACAATTAGTAAGTTTGAAGTGTTCCAAGATTTCATTAGAACATGATCAGTAAACATTTTGAAGTACATCAGTAAGACTTTGTAGTCGTAGAAATATTTTTCTAACTGTGGGAATCAAAATTAGCCGACATGCGGATTTCAAGCAAAAAAGGCAACTGCTAACATAAGCTGCATTTAATAATATGAATTCAAGTTAATTGGTCTTTTTCTTGGGATATCTCAAGAATTAATTAATACAGTCGAAGCTCTCCTAACCCATAGCTCTGATAACTCATAATCTCTTGTAACCCATAGTCCTTGTACATTACCAAGTTGGTATGCGGGGAATTTCGGCCATAACCCATAACATTCTAATACCCCATACCCCATACCCCCTGTGGCGCAAAACCCATACAATTTACTAGTCCTTTTTTGGTTCATTTGTACCCCAAACCCTACAAACACGATATAATTTGTTTTCTCTATCATTTACGGACGAGCCATGGCATTAAAACCGCTCGAGGTCCTCAAAAAAGGGCTCAACATCCTTAAAAAGCAAGTCAAAGCAAGGAAAGAGACCCTTCAGGCTCGGCTTGCTGCAAGACAGTCAATTTCATCACAAGACGAGATTTGGCTTGATCACGATGCGAATTTGGTGGACGAGCAGCAAGTCCTCAATGCTCTAGAAGATGCTTCAGACTACGAGAGGGGGTTCGAGAGAATGGATGATGCACAGAAAGGTGTTGTGCAGCATTTACGGGAGGCCGCTGGTGACCTAGCCAAGGTGGTGGGGAGCAAACGGAAACGTATGTGTATTCTTGCGATTCCTAGTGCAGGAACTGCCATGTGACCGGATGCAGGCCCAGAATATGTGCGCAGAGAACCCAATAAGAAAAAAGATAACCCTATCCCAGTTTTCCGCAGTCAATGACCTCAACCTGCCTTACAGATTACTTCCATCGTACATAATTAATGCCTTATATACCCCAATTACTAGATACTTATCGTACAAGCATTTTTTTGACCTATTTTTAGTACCATTCTCAAAGCCCATACTCTCCATAACCCATACCCTTGGAGGTGTGACCGAGAGGTATGGGTTAAGAGAGCTTCGACTGTAGCTGTCCACTGCATAAGCATGATTACAAGAGGCTTGTTCTGCTTTGGGTCAAACTTTTCCCACAATACAAAATATTGCATATCTCCACAATGACAAGACCTATGGATGCAATTTAAATTGCTACTACTAGATATGGTGAGGGGCTACCCAATGTAGAAATTTATATGTATTTGTATTTGTTTGTACACCTTCAAACATCATGATCAAAAGCAGCTCACTACAAGCATGTTACAAATGAATATCAAGTTTGTGTACAAGTTTGCCACACAGCTCACCAAACAAACAATACCATCAAAGTTCCCACAATATAAATCATTTGCCATCAAAATTATGCATATCTAATATTTCAAAGTGTTGTGTTTGAAAATTTATTTTGTGTTTTTCTCCATAATCAGTAAAGCTATTATGTAACTTTGTTTATATATATTTGGAATGTACAAACATGGCTCTACAATTTCCTTGTTGAGATTATTTTTCCCACAGTCTATTTTGAGTGAAATATTAGAAATGTCCAGATTCAGCTAGTTTTGAAGGTCTGTGTGTTATGTCAGAGGTGAACAAACATCTTATAACAACAATGACCCTTACCAAACATGACCCTTATGGGAAATTACACTAAACATTGGAATAATCAACAACTACTACTATTTTTACCTGAAATACAAAGAGGATTGATTTCTCACATGTCACATGATCTATTCCACCATATAAGGATACCAAATACATGATGACAATCTGAATGCTTATTTAGTGTCCATGATCCTGGGAAAAGTTAGTTCTGATGGTTTCTGTGTTTTCTCCATAACCAGGCAAGCTATGGCATTGGGTTTTGTGCGCAGGCATTGCTTGTTTACTTGGTAACATTTTCCCATGGTCACATGACCTCTGTAAACTATCATCTACATTGTTTCTAGTCATTTACAACTTCCTGAATGTGGAATGGACTTATTTCTCCTAAGAAAAGAAATAAAGAATGAGTACCTGCCACACAGTGTGTTGGCCCACTCCACCCAAGTAGGCATTTGGATCAATATTACTTCCTTAGTGATTTAACTATTTGGTATATTCTTTGTTTATTAATTGTCTTAAAATTTAAATAATTAGTTTAAGTTTCATAATTGGGTAATCCAATCTATAAATAGGTACATTGGATAAAAACTGTGGGTGTACCAGAATTCTATATCAGCCTACTAGAGCTGTGCAAATAGTACAGGGGTAAAGTATTAGTAAGAAGTAAACTAATATTTGTAAAAGGAATAAGAACATATCACAAGGTAGATAGAATTACACCAAGGTAGTCTCAAGGTATACAGCAGCATATAGGTGCATATACAATAGAACAAGGTATATCTGAGCAACTAGATGTGGGGCACATATGCACTCACCTTACACACATCTGGTTTGGGCACAGGGGTGATTGGCACTACTTGGTCTAGACAGCACATTCAGGGGTGCACACCCAGCCACCAGGTGATGGTTCTACCATATGGAATACACCACTGCACCACCCATGTCCACAATGCTAGCTGCTCACTAGCAGATGTGGGCAGGCAGTCACTGGTAATGTGGCAGGTGCCTCTGTAGTTCTTGCTGCAGCTCTTATTGTTGTGATTTTGCAGTTGTTATTTTCACTGAGAGGGTGGGACCTGGCATTGTATTTGGCAGTATTGTGCACAATCATATGGCAGGGAGGTGATGGGTGGGGCAGCTGGGGATGTAGTGGTGGAGGTTGACAACAAGGCTGACAGGTGATGTAATACCTATCAACAATATTCAGCCATTGCCAGTAATGGCCAAGAGTAGGCAGCAGGGGTCATTATAAAAATGCATGTATCATGTAACCTTGAGGCCTTGTATTTGATGCTCCAAAATATTGCATTTTTGTGCATTAAATAAGCAATGGTAACTATGATTAAAGTAAGCAATCTGGACAGTCTGCATGGACTCCATGAGGAGTTATTCCAAGCTGGGTCTGAGCATCCAAGTAACAGCATGGATTTATGAACTTAGCTTTGACTTGGCTCAGATGCAGACTGCCAATTAAGCAGGGCTCACTGCCAAACAGGGTCTGAGCTCAGACTGCAGACATCTGCATTTGTCTGTGTGGTCTGTGTGGATCATGTGGCTTAGCATAAAATCCTCAGAGAAGCTACTGAGTTGGTTGTATATTTGGAATATATGTACAAATGTGGATCTATATTTTCAAGTTTGTTAATTTTTTCACACAGTCCATCTCTGAGAGTCTGAGTCCCCACTTTACTAGCTGACTTGTTTTTAAGGAAAATGCCTAGATATATATTATTACCTTTTATTGGTGGATATTTGTACAGGATCTATAAACACCAACTTCTATTGGCTATTCATATGCAGTTACTTATATCATACACCATGGATATGGGTGAAGTTGTAAGGGCATCACTTGTTTGTTCACATCTAGCCATCAGGATTGCTATTGCACAGCTTGCATAGCCTTGCTGTTACATCTATCATCCTAATATGCATTGCCTTAACCCCTTGATAAATAGTAGTGTACTCTGGACTGACATATCACAGATATCTTGTTGTATCAGTAGAGTTACTGATATCAGATTCTGTTGTTATTTGAGACATAGGCACAATGTACTGTATATAAGGTGCCTCTTCCTCTCCAATGGAAGGGCACCTTTGCAATAGACTTGGGCTGGGTTCTCTACTCATAGTCAAGCCTCTAGTGCTCTATGCTCATCCCTTCTCTGCATGGTTGTTCATACTGTGTATACTGCTCCCTGTCTGAGCCTCTTGGCAACATGACCCCTTACAGAAGTGCAACAAGTATTTTGCAAGCTCAAATGTGTAGTCATATTACATCTTCATGTTGTGTATCCATCAGGCCTTCCATGATGTCAAGCTACTCCCTATACCCTACAATCTAATTCTAGAACAATGCCTGATAAGTGTTCCAGAACCAAACTTATCAACAACAAAAAGTAATATAAAGTTGAAGAGATTCTTTATAGCTAGTTCTATTGCAACTACCTGGTTCTAGAAATATAAAGAAAAGTTAATCAAAAAAAAAACATAAGGACTCATATCTGCCAGTAATGGCCCTCTACCTCAAGTGATGTCCTTCAGTCTCCTGTAGGATCATTATTAGCATTTATTAATATTCTTAACAAAGCCTTATAGTTTGTATTGGAATTCAAATGACTACTACAAGTATTACTATACAAATTGTAATCTATCAATGAAGAGTGCTTACTACGAGGGGGAGGATGGGAGGCAGCCAACATGCAATGGTGGTGGTACAAGAGCAAGAGGAAAAGTGTGTGAAAGTGGCTGCCAACACATGATATAGCTCAGAATGTTCAGCTGTCAGGCATCTCAGTCAATGGGGCCCTGTGATCAAATCTGGGAATGCTGACAAATTTTATTTATTCAAATTGTATATTATTTGTTATTAAAAGGAGGCTGAAAAATGTGCACCCCACCAGGTTCGAACGGTCACAGGGAGGATCATTATGTAATATTAAAATTTTTGGCATGGATAACCACTGGGCAAGACTGGCATTCCCAGCTGAGAGATAAACGGCCCAAGTCAACAAAAACAGGTCACATGATATTGAGGCACGTGCCACAGTCACATTACTGTTGCCACACCTTCGTTGATTACTTTCAACCACATCAACAACATCCACCAAACCACCAACGCACCCAACACACCCAACACACCCAATGCCAACCAATGCACTATGCCAGCAAATAGGCCCCCAAAGCACCCAGAGACGCCCAAACAGCAAACAACAAGGCCAAGGGAGGTGGGGGGAATGGTGGAAAAGGACATGGCCCAAGGGGATGGCAGGGAAAGGGCACCCTGAGGGGCAGAGGGAGGTGAGTCCCAGAACATTGCTCACCTATGCACTCACCATGCAGCACGTCCCCCCCAGGAAAACCTCAGGAACCCAAAATGAGGAGGACACGGCCGCCAACGCTCAGGGTGCCCCAGCAGCATGCGTGTTTTTTTTTATCACTCCTGTTGCTAATAGCCCATCCCAGGACCAAGTGTGTGCTTGACGCAGGAACTGCCAGCATTGTGCCCCCACCTCATGCGCGATCAGCCACCACGCCCACCCTGCCAGTGCAGGGCAAAGTCACCCAAACAACAACTGGGCGTCTGCAACGCTTGGATATCAAGACAATACCTGAGGAAGATGACAACGACAACAAAGATAGCAGCAGCGGCAGCAGCAACAGCAACAACAAGGCCTGCAGCAATGACAGCACCAGCAGCAGCAGCAGCAGTACCAACAACAGCGCAATGACAACAACTACAACGAGGACAAGACAACCACCACCACCACCATGAGGATGACAACAACGACAAAGGACAATGATGACTATGGGGACAACAACAAGAAAAGCAGCCAGTGCTGCCACCACTGAAACCCAGGCCACTGACAATGCCACAGGGGCCGATGAGGATGACAGGGGCGGCGGGGGCCCCTGCCCATATTAAATTATGTATTTACTATTAATGTATCATGTTCACTATCAATATATAATATTATCCTATCAATGTATGTAGAACATTAGTAAATAAAATAGTAAGTAAACTCTTATATGTAAGTCAGTAATTTATAATAGTAAAAGAAAGTAAGGGAGTCTGCACAGACTCTGTGGAGTCCATGCAGAGTCTGTGCAGAGTCCACAAGGACATGTGGGGGACTGTAAAATACAGGAAAATCATCCTATACATCTCCTTTTATTGGATGAAAATCATCCTATATATCCCCTTGTATGGGAAGAAATTCACTCCTTTTATTAGATGAAAATCATCCCATACATCCCTTATGGGATGATTTTCATTCCATTAATAGATGGTATTTTAACAGTACAATTTCACCCTCTTAAAGGATGAAATATGTGGGATGAAATTTCATCCTATTTTCATACCCCTTAATTTCATCCACTAAACTTAGGAAAAACCCTTTTCATCCATTAAGTGGGGGAAAAACCACCCCCACCAGGTGCACAGTGACAGAAACCCAAGGAAGATCATTGACAGTAGCAGTGACAAATACAACAGCACAGAATCTGAACTGACAACACCTACAATATCCAAACTGGCACCCACATGGACTCCCATCAGATCTGCAGCACCTCTACCAACACCTTCTCCAACAAAACCTACCCAGATAGCTATGAATACCCAAAAACCCACCAAAATGAAGGTTTGCATCCCTGCTGAATTTAATGGAGATTGCACTAAGACCAAGGAGTTCATTATTGGTTCTATTGCAACAAGCTGGTTCTAGAAATAAAGAAAAGTTAATCAAAAAAAAACATAAGGACTTGTATCTGCCAGTAATGGCCCTCTACCTCAAGTCTGGCAGATAACTGACCTCAGGCTCCTGAAATTCATTGTTGGAATCACTATGGAATGGGACTGCAACAACAAAACCATCAAGCTATCCCTGTAAGGGGATTGCCATCCACACCAACATCTCTACTGCTGATCAAAGACCTTGACTGCATGTCAAAGCTTGTACCATCAATCAACCAACTGCACCAATATGTGCACTGCTTGTCAAAATCACATAGGCCCATCACACAAATGTACCTATTGTATTACCAACCCTATTGTTCAACCCTGAGACATGTGGCAACAATAGCAGTACATAGTGGCATTGTGTAGGATAGGTGTATAGTAGCCACCACTTGGTAGGGGAATCCTTAGATTGATCTCTTAGGATTTCCCCTATCAGGTGAGTAGTTTAGACTTGTACTTATAACAATATACTTAGGATTTCCCCTATCAGTCAGAAGTCAGCCAACTTGTGATCATGTGCACTTTGACTTAGGGTCACCCTGACAATTCCAAACTGCACTCATTGACAGTCATAAAACAGTTCAGGCAAGGTGACTCTGCACCACTATCCATCCCATGGGAACCCAGAACAAAACTGCACCACATCAACCCCAATATGCTCACACTAGAACAGAAAATTCAGTTATCCAAGCTCCCATATTGCTCCCTTGTTGGGTCTGCAATACCTTGTATATGGTAGCCACCCCAAATGCACCCACCCTCTACAACAACTATGTCAGTATCTCAATTCATATTCCTTCACCCACTGGAATGCTGCAATTCACATGGTTCATTACCTCAAAGAAACATGTAAATTGAAGCTTTATCTCAGTGGCTCTAATGATATAGAACTGCTAGGATTCACAGACTCTGACTGGGCCAACTGTCTGGACACCCATTGGAGCATAGGAGAATACACATGGTCCTTAGGAAACGGTGTTGTCTTGTGGGCCTTGCACAAACAAAAGACAGTAGCCACCTCTTCCTGTGAAGCTGAATATATAGCTGCTTTTGAAGCATCAAAAGAATGCATCTAGCTACACACTCTTTTTAACAGAAATTGGCCTCAATAAATTCTGACCCACAAAACTCCTATGTGATAACAACACCATGATAAATTTATCTGAGGACCCACTGCTCCATACTCATGTAAAACATGTTGACATCAAGTACCACTTCCTTCACAAATGCATCCAATCCCAAGAGCTCCAACTGTACTATATTAATACAAATGACAATGTCACTGATATCCTTACCAAGGGACTTGATCACAAGAAATTCATTTGACTTAGGGGACTTCTTGGACTATGCTAAACACAATTCCATGTGAGGAGGAGCATACTCACCACTGTGAGTTCCATAGAGGATGAATTTACAACCCCCCTTTCCTTACTTAAGCAGTAGGAAGTCATCTTTATAAAGTATAAATTTCATCCCATGGTAACAACAGAAATATAATGAATTTCATTTACAAATATTGGGAAATTTAACTCTTAGAGTAGGTAAAAAGAGATGATTTTCCCCCTTGAAAGTATGTAATTTATTGGCTGAATTCAAGCCATAGAATGTTCCAAGTCAGCACCTTTAGATTCATCCACTATTCATACCCTGGATGAATTTCATATCTCTAAAGGCAATATTAACCATGTTATCCCAGGATAAATTCTTCACCAAAGCTGGATTAAATAAATGGCTTTTGTTCATCCTTTTTCTCAGAATGAATTTCATACTTCTAAAGGTGGGATTAGTTAAAATATCTCTGGATGAATTCTTCACCAAAACTGGATTAAATAAATGGCTTTTATTCATCCCTTGTCTTAGAATGAATTTCATACTTTTAAAGGTGGGATTAGTTACAGTATCTCTGGATGAATTCTTCACCATAACTGGATTAATTCTAAGGCTCTCAAGTCATCCCCTTGCTCATAATGAATTTCATACCTTTGAAATTGGATGATTTTTCAGACTGGGGAGCAAGAAATATTCATCCACTTAATGCAATAATTATATTGCCTAGAATATAGCCTTTTCTAAATGAAAGTCATCCACTAGAGTGCCAAAAAAATCCAATTATATATGAAAAGAATGGTATCTGTATGCTTTATCAATTAGAATATTTTAGAATATTCTCCTACTCAGAAGTTCTCCTCTTCTAGGTCTGATTCACCTGTCATGTCCTCATCCCCATCCTCATTGCCCTTGCCCTCATCCCCATCCTCTTGGTCCCCATTTCCTATGTCTGTGTCCATGTCATCACTCTTGCCGTGTTCACTTCCATCCTCATCTGCTTCCATTTCTCAATCATCATCATCTGTGTCATTGGTGAGTGTCAAGGGTGGTGGTAGATATCTGCAACAATGAGCATAGGTGTGCCTGTTTTTGAGGTTGTATTTTATAAATTCCTCGACAGGCCAGCTATGGGCAAATTGGTTCAGGTACTCATGGCACTTTCAAGCCTGACAACTTTGTTAGTCAAAGGGAGGGTAAATAACAGGGGACTTACTACAGCAATTATTCGGGCTATTAGTGGTTTGGGTTGTCAGTGCCATCAAAGGGTGTAATTGATCCCTGCCATGGCAGTCAATTCACAAACAGAATGCTATAGATAATCTGATAGATTCTGTGAATAAAAATGAAACTTACATGAATTGATGTATATAAATATGTACTGGTCATCTTCTAAACACATTGCAAACTGTAAGTTAAATTTCTTTCAGCTAGAGCTGCATGCTGGCTGTGGTATCAAGTCCAATGTTATCTCTTTTGCAGTGGTGGATTTGCACAGGGCATCATTCTCAGCTGATGGTATTGACAAAGTTGAGCACACATTGAAGAAGAAATAAATCTGATGTAGGTACCTTGTAGTTTCTTCAGCTTAGCTTGTAAAGTCATGGTCTGTGCTGCTTCAAGTGTAATACAATTAGTGAAATCATCCTACTAGAGGAAGCGGTAACTACCTAATACTTTATTTTTGGCAGGAGTTGACCCCAACTTGACCTTGCCACCATGCTTATTGACTTTCAATGCTGAGGATTTAGCCATGAGGATTGTGAGGATTGAGTTGTTGAGGGAGAGGAGAGATGTCTTGCATCCTTAAGAATTTGACCATGGATATGCTCCATGGTTAGGCATTATCGACGTGGAAGTGGAAAACACAAAATCTTGACACTAGTGCAAGGGTTGGAATGAGGAAGTCTGACTCCAAGTTAACTTAATTGTTGCTTGATGAGTTCTGATGTCAGATATTGGGGTGGAGGGTTTTGCTATTGCAGCTCCATGGATCTCTGAACAAGTGTTGGAAAAGACCTCACTGTGCACCTGGTGGGGGTGGTTTTTCCCCCACTTAATGGATGAAAAGGGTTTTTCCTAAGTTTAGTGGATGAAATTAAGGGGTATGAAAATAGGATGAAATTTCATCCCACATATTTCATCCTTTAAGAGGGTGAAATTGTACTGTTAAAATACCATCTATTAATGGAATGAAAATCATCCCATAAGGGATGTATGGGATGATTTTCATCTAATAAAAGGAGTGAATTTCTTCCCATACAAGGGGATATATAGGATGATTTTCATCCAATAAAAGGAGATGTATAGGATGATTTTCCTGTATTTTACAGTCCCCCACATGTCCTTGTGGACTCTGCACAGACTCTGCATGGACTCCACAGAGTCTGTGCAGACTCCCTTACTTTCTTTTACTATTATAAATTACTGACTTACATATAAGAGTTTACTTACTATTTTATTTACTAATGTTCTACATACATTGATAGGATAATATTATATATTGATAGTGAACATGATACATTAATAGTAAATACATAATTTAATATGGGCAGGGGCCCCCGCCGCCCCTGTCATCCTCATCGGCCCCTGTGGCATTGTCAGTGGCCTGGGTTTCAGTGGTGGCAGCACTGGCTGCTTTTCTTGTTGTTGTCCCCATAGTCATCATTGTCCTTTGTCGTTGTTGTCATCCTCATGGTGGTGGTGGTGGTTGTCTTGTCCTCGTTGTAGTTGTTGTCATTGCGCTGTTGTTGGTACTGCTGCTGCTGCTGCTGGTGCTGTCATTGCTGCAGGCCTTGTTGTTGCTGTTGCTGCTGCCGCTGCTGCTATCTTTGTTGTCGTTGTCATCTTCCTCAGGTATTGTCTTGATATCCAAGCGTTGCAGACGCCCAGTTGTTGTTTGGGTGACTTTGCCCTGCACTGGCAGGGTGGGCGTGGTGGCTGATCGCGCATGAGGTGGGGGCACAATGCTGGCAGTTCCTGCGTCAAGCACACACTTGGTCCTGGGATGGGCTATTAGCAACAGGAGTGATAAAAAAAAACACGCATGCTGCTGGGGCACCCTGAGCGTTGGCGGCCGTGTCCTCCTCATTTTGGGTTCCTGAGGTTTTCCTGGGGGGGACGTGCTGCATGGTGAGTGCATAGGTGAGCAATGTTCTGGGACTCACCTCCCTCTGCCCCTCAGGGTGCCCTTTCCCTGCCATCCCCTTGGGCCATGTCCTTTTCCACCATTCCCCCCACCTCCCTTGGCCTTGTTGTTTGCTGTTTGGGCGTCTCTGGGTGCTTTGGGGGCCTATTTGCTGGCATAGTGCATTGGTTGGCATTGGGTGTGTTGGGTGTGTTGGGTGCGTTGGTGGTTTGGTGGATGTTGTTGATGTGGTTGAAAGTAATCAACGAAGGTGTGGCAACAGTAATGTGACTGTGGCACGTGCCTCAATATCATGTGACCTGTTTTTGTTGACTTGGGCCGTTTATCTCTCAGCTGGGAATGCCAGTCTTGCCCAGTGGTTATCCATGCCAAAAATTTTAATATTACATAATGATCCTCCCTGTGACCGTTCGAACCTGGTGGGGTGCACATTTTTCAGCCTCCTTTTAATAACAAATAATATACAATTTGAATAAATAAAATTTGTCAGCATTCCCAGATTTGATCACAGGGCCCCATTGACTGAGATGCCTGACAGCTGAACATTCTGAGCTATATCATGTGTTGGCAGCCACTTTCACACACTTTTCCTCTTGCTCTTGTACCACCACCATTGCATGTTGGCTGCCTCCCATCCTCCCCCTCGTAGTAAGCACTCTTCATTGATAGATTACAATTTGTATAGTAATACTTGTAGTAGTCATTTGAATTCCAATACAAACTATAAGGCTTTGTTAAGAATATTAATAAATGCTAATAATGATCCTACAGGAGACTGAAGGACATCACTTGAGGTAGAGGGCCATTACTGGCAGATATGAGTCCTTATGTTTTTTTTTTGATTAACTTTTCTTTATATTTCTAGAACCAGGTAGTTGCAATAGAACTAGCTATAAAGAATCTCTTCAACTTTATATTACTTTTTGTTGTTGATAAGTTTGGTTCTGGAACACTTATCAGGCATTGTTCTAGAATTAGATTGTAGGGTATAGGGAGTAGCTTGACATCATGGAAGGCCTGATGGATACACAACATGAAGATGTAATATGACTACACATTTGAGCTTGCAAAATACTTGTTGCACTTCTGTAAGGGGTCATGTTGCCAAGAGGCTCAGACAGGGAGCAGTATACACAGTATGAACAACCATGCAGAGAAGGGATGAGCATAGAGCACTAGAGGCTTGACTATGAGTAGAGAACCCAGCCCAAGTCTATTGCAAAGGTGCCCTTCCATTGGAGAGGAAGAGGCACCTTATATACAGTACATTGTGCCTATGTCTCAAATAACAACAGAATCTGATATCAGTAACTCTACTGATACAACAAGATATCTGTGATATGTCAGTCCAGAGTACACTACTATTTATCAAGGGGTTAAGGCAATGCATATTAGGATGATAGATGTAACAGCAAGGCTATGCAAGCTGTGCAATAGCAATCCTGATGGCTAGATGTGAACAAACAAGTGATGCCCTTACAACTTCACCCATATCCATGGTGTATGATATAAGTAACTGCATATGAATAGCCAATAGAAGTTGGTGTTTATAGATCCTGTACAAATATCCACCAATAAAAGGTAATAATATATATCTAGGCATTTTCCTTAAAAACAAGTCAGCTAGTAAAGTGGGGACTCAGACTCTCAGAGATGGACTGTGTGAAAAAATTAACAAACTTGAAAATATAGATCCACATTTGTACATATATTCCAAATATACAACCAACTCAGTAGCTTCTCTGAGGATTTTATGCTAAGCCACATGATCCACACAGACCACACAGACAAATGCAGATGTCTGCAGTCTGAGCTCAGACCCTGTTTGGCAGTGAGCCCTGCTTAATTGGCAGTCTGCATCTGAGCCAAGTCAAAGCTAAGTTCATAAATCCATGCTGTTACTTGGATGCTCAGACCCAGCTTGGAATAACTCCTCATGGAGTCCATGCAGACTGTCCAGATTGCTTACTTTAATCATAGTTACCATTGCTTATTTAATGCACAAAAATGCAATATTTTGGAGCATCAAATACAAGGCCTCAAGGTTACATGATACATGCATTTTTATAATGACCCCTGCTGCCTACTCTTGGCCATTACTGGCAATGGCTGAATATTGTTGATAGGTATTACATCACCTGTCAGCCTTGTTGTCAACCTCCACCACTACATCCCCAGCTGCCCCACCCATCACCTCCCTGCCATATGATTGTGCACAATACTGCCAAATACAATGCCAGGTCCCACCCTCTCAGTGAAAATAACAACTGCAAAATCACAACAATAAGAGCTGCAGCAAGAACTACAGAGGCACCTGCCACATTACCAGTGACTGCCTGCCCACATCTGCTAGTGAGCAGCTAGCATTGTGGACATGGGTGGTGCAGTGGTGTATTCCATATGGTAGAACCATCACCTGGTGGCTGGGTGTGCACCCCTGAATGTGCTGTCTAGACCAAGTAGTGCCAATCACCCCTGTGCCCAAACCAGATGTGTGTAAGGTGAGTGCATATGTGCCCCACATCTAGTTGCTCAGATATACCTTGTTCTATTGTATATGCACCTATATGCTGCTGTATACCTTGAGACTACCTTGGTGTAATTCTATCTACCTTGTGATATGTTCTTATTCCTTTTACAAATATTAGTTTACTTCTTACTAATACTTTACCCCTGTACTATTTGCACAGCTCTAGTAGGCTGATATAGAATTCTGGTACACCCACAGTTTTTATCCAATGTACCTATTTATAGATTGGATTACCCAATTATGAAACTTAAACTAATTATTTAAATTTTAAGACAATTAATAAACAAAGAATATACCAAATAGTTAAATCACTAAGGAAGTAATATTGATCCAAATGCCTACTTGGGTGGAGTGGGCCAACACACTGTGTGGCAGGTACTCATTCTTTATTTCTTTTCTTAGGAGAAATAAGTCCATTCCACATTCAGGAAGTTGTAAATGACTAGAAACAATGTAGATGATAGTTTACAGAGGTCATGTGACCATGGGAAAATGTTACCAAGTAAACAAGCAATGCCTGCGCACAAAACCCAATGCCATAGCTTGCCTGGTTATGGAGAAAACACAGAAACCATCAGAACTAACTTTTCCCAGGATCATGGACACTAAATAAGCATTCAGATTGTCATCATGTATTTGGTATCCTTATATGGTGGAATAGATCATGTGACATGTGAGAAATCAATCCTCTTTGTATTTCAGGTAAAAATAGTAGTAGTTGTTGATTATTCCAATGTTTAGTGTAATTTCCCATAAGGGTCATGTTTGGTAAGGGTCATTGTTGTTATAAGATGTTTGTTCACCTCTGACATAACACACAGACCTTCAAAACTAGCTGAATCTGGACATTTCTAATATTTCACTCAAAATAGACTGTGGGAAAAATAATCTCAACAAGGAAATTGTAGAGCCATGTTTGTACATTCCAAATATATATAAACAAAGTTACATAATAGCTTTACTGATTATGGAGAAAAACACAAAATAAATTTTCAAACACAACACTTTGAAATATTAGATATGCATAATTTTGATGGCAAATGATTTATATTGTGGGAACTTTGATGGTATTGTTTGTTTGGTGAGCTGTGTGGCAAACTTGTACACAAACTTGATATTCATTTGTAACATGCTTGTAGTGAGCTGCTTTTGATCATGATGTTTGAAGGTGTACAAACAAATACAAATACATATAAATTTCTACATTGGGTAGCCCCTCACCATATCTAGTAGTAGCAATTTAAATTGCATCCATAGGTCTTGTCATTGTGGAGATATGCAATATTTTGTATTGTGGGAAAAGTTTGACCCAAAGCAGAACAAGCCTCTTGTAATCATGCTTATGCAGTGGACAGCTACAGTCGAAGCTCTCTTAACCCATACCTCTCGGTCACACCTCCAAGGGTATGGGTTATGGAGAGTATGGGCTTTGAGAATGGTACTAAAAATAGGTCAAAAAAATGCTTGTACGATAAGTATCTAGTAATTGGGGTATATAAGGCATTAATTATGTACGATGGAAGTAATCTGTAAGGCAGGTTGAGGTCATTGACTGCGGAAAACTGGGATAGGGTTATCTTTTTTCTTATTGGGTTCTCTGCGCACATATTCTGGGCCTGCATCCGGTCACATGGCAGTTCCTGCACTAGGAATCGCAAGAATACACATACGTTTCCGTTTGCTCCCCACCACCTTGGCTAGGTCACCAGCGGCCTCCCGTAAATGCTGCACAACACCTTTCTGTGCATCATCCATTCTCTCGAACCCCCTCTCGTAGTCTGAAGCATCTTCTAGAGCATTGAGGACTTGCTGCTCGTCCACCAAATTCGCATCGTGATCAAGCCAAATCTCGTCTTGTGATGAAATTGACTGTCTTGCAGCAAGCCGAGCCTGAAGGGTCTCTTTCCTTGCTTTGACTTGCTTTTTAAGGATGTTGAGCCCTTTTTTGAGGACCTCGAGCGGTTTTAATGCCATGGCTCGTCCGTAAATGATAGAGAAAACAAATTATATCGTGTTTGTAGGGTTTGGGGTACAAATGAACCAAAAAAGGACTAGTAAATTGTATGGGTTTTGCGCCACAGGGGGTATGGGGTATGGGGTATTAGAATGTTATGGGTTATGGCCGAAATTCCCCGCATACCAACTTGGTAATGTACAAGGACTATGGGTTACAAGAGATTATGAGTTATCAGAGCTATGGGTTAGGAGAGCTTCGACTGTATTAATTAATTCTTGAGATATCCCAAGAAAAAGACCAATTAACTTGAATTCATATTATTAAATGCAGCTTATGTTAGCAGTTGCCTTTTTTGCTTGAAATCCGCATGTCGGCTAATTTTGATTCCCACAGTTAGAAAAATATTTCTACGACTACAAAGTCTTACTGATGTACTTCAAAATGTTTACTGATCATGTTCTAATGAAATCTTGGAACACTTCAAACTTACTAATTGTGGGAAAAACAACACTGGATCTTGTTGGGTATGCTGAATTTTCTCCGCAAACCCAGGATGATGAATGAGTTACTTATGTAAACATAAGGACTCATAATCCTGATCAAACTACTTGGTTTGCCTTTTTTTTGGATCATATAATAATATTAAGCGCATGTGGGTTTGACCCAGCTACATGTGGGCATAAATACCTATTACCACTAAGTAATCTGTAATGGGCCATCAGGGTGGAGCTGTACACTAAGTTGCTCTCCAGGTCATATTACAGGTCTAGACTGAGGATACCTGCAGTCCAACGGTATTGTACTGTACCATGTCTGAACCTCCCAATGCCTTAAAGGTTTGCCTTTGCTTGTTGGGGCATGGTCCCCTCCCTTCACGTTGGTACCCCGTTCCACTCCCCCCCTGGTATTTTCAGGTCACCCTGGAAACCCATTACTCCCCCCCAGTATCAAAGATGAATGTCCAATCTAAATGAATAACCCATACCTCAAACCTGCTCCCCCTCTCTGCCCCCCTGTTCCACACTGCTCTCCCAAAGCAATGACTCCCCTCAAAAATGAGGCTGCCAAATCCCACCATTGGATGATAACCTGGCATTCTCCCCAAGAGGTGTGCTCTGTGCAGGGACAGTAGCTGATCAGGGGCCAGACCCCTTCCTCCTTTTGTATTTGGGTGTAGTGGTTAAGCAAGTACAAAAAAATCGTTGAAAATGTTGGTGGTGACACTCCCTAAGGATCTGCACAAAGCAGAGTACAAGAGTTGTGGTGTCCTCGTGTGGCCTGGTAGTTGATAAGGTGGATGTGAACAGATTAGTGAAGCCCCCAGTACAGGCAAGATGAGGTGACCCTGCAGATAGTCAGGATCAGCTCTGATGAGTTAAAAATTTGGATATGGTGTAAAAGGATAGTGGCCCAGGCCAAAAGAGTGGTCTGATAAAAGGCGATCTCGATTAGGGATGAGGTGTTAGGTAGTTTAGGGACAACCTAGTGCAGGAGGGACGAATTCCCATGGTCAGATGGTGGTGGTAAAAGATCAAGAAGCGTTGCAGCATTGTTATGTCTTTGATGCAATCAACTGGCTGTTCCAGAATAATAGAGGGGATAATAGAGCCTTTGGTGGGCTAATTGTGGTATGTGATAGTGACTACCAACAAACTCCACTAAGGATCCACATATACAGACTGTGGATGCCTGTCTCATGCACTCCCCATTGTAGGATGAACTTCAGATACTCAAAGTAAAGAAAAATATGTGCTTAAATGATGTTATTGATGATGGAATCAACTTAGCCAAATGGCAAATTGAAGTTGGCCATAGGAAGCTTTAAGATGATAATAGAAATATCACCTTACCTAGCCACTTCCACTATGCTGAGAATACTATAGGGTCTATTTGACACAATATATCCTGACATTGGAAACCCTGTCCTAAAACCTGATATATTTTATTCTGAGAGAGCTATCCTTTCTTCAAGATATAATGATGTTGACCCTCTCAATAAAGAATGAAGAAGTACTGGGTATGTTTCCTGGGGATGCTAAGGTATTCCACAGTACAGATTCTATTGCACATGAAGGAATTGATGGAGCTGAAGCAACAATGTACTCTATTGAATATCTGAATATTATCAATATATCAGGGCTACCTGTATCTAAGCTAACTTCAAAAGTGGGGTGCCCTGTAGTAACATTGCACAACTTGAACCCAGTTGATGGTGTTTGCAATGGGTCAAGGGGAATAACAATATGGATAAGCAACTGTATTGTAGAAGTATGGTTGATTGGGGGGCAAAATGATGGGCATAAAGAATTTATCTCAAGGATCTGAATGATACCATCTAACAGCCTGATACCTTTTAAATTGACAAGGTTGCAACTACCTTTACAGCTGGAATTTTGTATGACAATCAACAAATCCCAAGGGCAATCACTCCACCAAGTTGGACTTGACTTTAAATCTCCTGTATTTACATATAGACAGTTTTATGTTGCAATTTCATGTGCAATATCAGTACATAGAATCAAAGCTATCATATGAAATACTGCAGACAATAATAGGTATATCAAAAATGTAGTTTACCAAGAGGTCCTTTTAGATTACAAATATTATTTATATTATGATTTCTATAGGGTAAAAAGCTTATACCTAAAATATTGAGGTTGAGCACAGAATAAAGCATTGGGATTAAGAGGGGGTCTGGGGGCAGAGCCCCCAGTAAGCTGCAGGTTCTGTGGTGGAGCCATGGGTGAGCATAGCAGTGCCGTGGCGTAGCCACGGGCCATAAGCTTGTAAATGTACAAACGGACCATCATAGATTAGCCAAGACCTTTTATTAAGGTCAGGTGCAGTCATGAGGGCCTGTGACGTGATCGACGTTACAATCCCACTCTAGCTGGCGATGAGCACTCGAGCACGCAGAGGTAATCATACACCCGTCGACACCCCCACAACCTTTAACACCACAGAGACACTTATTCTTGCCCAGGCCGTCTGGGAATATGGGGCAAGTTCGTGGCAAACTGTTGCAAAGGTCCTCGCGAAACATCCTCTCATCTCCAGACCCAAACCTTTTTTCACTGCCCAGGTTAGCTTCGGACATGCTGTAGCAATTCTACACGTTTACTGAATATGATGTAGTCATGCCACACAACGTATGATACACTCATGAAAGAGGCAGGCCTCGACCAGTGAGTTGAACTATTCTCCCCCTTCTCTGTTGATATCTAATATATGTCAGGACTGAAGCGAACAATGCCGTCCACGGTAAGCCGGAAACTCATAATCCCTTGCGAAATAACTTACACTTACTATAGCACCTATGAATCACAAGCTGGCAGAAAAACATTTTAGGACTCGCTTTGAGGAGCTGCGCGGGTTGATTATTGCAGAAGAAACTCAGTTCAAGTCTGTATTTGGACCCTCTAAGTTCGACTCCAAGCTCATGTTCCCTCATTTTACAGAAAAATCGTTTCCGAGATAGAGCAAATTCGAGCCAGTCGGTGGGGCACTGAAATCACGACGAAAGCCACCGGAGTGCCAAAACGTAAACCAGAACTACTGATTGAACCTGAGGTGCGTCCACAGAGTTTCATATACCTGGAATTTGATATATCGTCTCCAGGAACCCCCAGTGACAAAAGGGTCTGCATCCCAGGTATTTATCTCAATAATCATATCTCCGCCGCCACCCATCCTTTCGTGCCCAGGAGAAAGCGTTGCAAACATTACGCGCAGAAGTTTTCGATGGCTCTGATTTGAGCGGTACGACGGATACTCCCTCTTCCTCAAAGTCTCAGGCATGCATATCCTGTTATCCAGACCCGGCCTATCTGACTTTCGCTGCTTAGGATGACTCTGAATCCAAAGATCCAGTTCGTGATTCCGAAGTTGAGGCAGCAGAAAATCAGGAAGAAGGGCGAGAACGAACAACTGAACCAACAGTCTCAATTCCGGGCGTGGTTGCGGACCCACAACGTAGCCAGGTTGTTTCCCCCATCCAGATCGATCTAGAGGCAGAAGTCCGCAGTCCGGATGAAGAAGACGATACCCAAGATTTGGTTGACGAACAACCCCTTCAAGCCCCTCTATCTACCATTGTTGACTCAAACAGACGCACGCGAGAGGCCTCTTCGACTGGGGATCTCGAGAGTCAAGGGAAGGCGCCTGTGTTCCGTATGGATGATGGAGAAGAAGAGGAAGGAGAAACAAAAGACAGAGTGGGGGAGGAGGAAGTAGGAGGGGTAGAAGAAAGGGACGTGCATCAAAAAGAAAAAACGAATAAGAGACGTTTGACACATATTGACGAGGACAAAGCACGGATCGCAGAAACCCCATTGGAAACAGAGCCTATACTTGATGTTGTTGAGTCAACATCTCGAAAAAGTTTCATCCAGGAGCCTGAGCCCAAAGTTGAAGTGGACGAGAACAAATTGATTTCAAACAGGGAAGCAGAAGCAGTAGCTAGTCCAGAACGAACCGCTGAAGAAGACGCTGCTACCTCTGGAGACGAGCCCCTTCAAGCTACCCGCCGTAAGCTCTGCTCCTTCTAATCATATTTTTTGTTCAGATCTTTGGCATGCAGGCTCCACCCGCCGGCGCTCGTCTGCGCACCTTCAACCTATGCGCACGGTCAAATCTCGTCGACAAAAGCGAGTATCCACAGAAGCAGCGGCAAGCCCACCAGCTACGCTGGATGAAGAAATTGAAGTTGACCCCAGCCCGGACGCTAATGACACTGATGCATTGTCTGAGGGCCACCCAGTGGATGGGGATGATGAGGGGTCATCTTCCGTATTTCACGAGTCTTCAGCAGCTCCTCGCCGTCGGGATGGTGCGTGCTTTGAATGTGAAGTACCAAATATTAATATCTTTATAGCAAAGCGCAAAGCCTTTGCTGTTGAAAATATTGATTCTCCTCGTGAAAAGAAACGGGCAAGGGATGATTCTGAACCCGCCGATGAAGATGAGACTGGTAAGCCGTGTCTCATCAAGAGTGACTGCTGTATTCATCCTTGATGTAGGCATCAACTCCAACTCCCGAATCCGACGTCGTGGGGACCGCACGGAGGAGCAAGCTGCACTGAAGCGTTTTCAAAATGTAATAATCATGCTTCATACCCAGATTTCCCAACATCGGAACGGGAATATCTTCCACAATCCCATCAAGACATCTGAAGCACCCGATTACCATGAGATTGTGAAGCAACCGACAGACCTTAAGAAAATAAAAATAAAAATAAAAGACGGCACCATCTCTAATTCGTTGGAATTCAAACGGGAAATATTTCACATGTTCGCAAACGCTATGATGTATAACCGGCCGGGGTCTGACGTTTATGTGATGGCTGAAGATGTGAGAACCGGAATGCCCTTCCCCATTCTATTTTTTAATTTATTCGTTATTCAGATGATGTTGGAAAGCGAAGTCCAGATTGAAACTTTTCGTCAAACAGAGGGCCTTGTTCGAGGTGTTCATCGAATCTGATTATGACGCTCTGTGATGTCTCGTATCTTAACAAGTATTGCCAGCTTTTCATCGTATGTATTCACTATCTGATTCTGGGCCTCTTCGTCAAATCGTGCCTATCCTACAAGACCGGTTATCGCTCCGTTCTGGCGGTTGACCAGGCGGCTCCTATGACTTTTTTTTTCCCTCAACATTTTATATATACCAGATACTACATACAGGAGTGGTCACATAAATCATATTATCAGGGTGAACCAGGCCTAGGAGATCTCCTCAGTGTGAACACTATGGAACCCTGAAGGTGGGAATTTCCACCTCATTTTCTATGACTTGCAGTTATCACCCGGTCCGTTGTACACTCAAACTCCTGTTGAGAGTTGTGCTACATATAATATTTACTAGTACAAGTTTTCGGCACAGTTCCATAGGGTAGGTATACAGGTATCTGTATATAAAATCTTGGAGAGCTACATGATGTTTCGACTGTGTTAGATGTGGTTGATCACGGAGCGGTGAATTTTGGCAAAACCCAGTCAGCTGTACAGTGTCACACCCAGCGTGACAGATTGTCAACCCTCATTCACTGTTGCTGCTGGACCCTTCACCCCTGCTACTCATCTCCGATGTGCTCTCCCCCCCATCCTGGACATTCTTCTGAAGTTTTGGCTTTGGGATGGGACATTCTTGTGCCACCTGAGTTGGCTTATTCCACCATGGTTTTTTCTTCTTTTCTTGCATTGCATCTCTCTCTTTTTCCCATAACTCCAACTCAAGCTCCTGTGTTGCCAGCTGACAACAAGCTTTTTCACAGTACACATTTTGCAGAATAATTGCTGCCTGTGTCCTTTCAGCTGCCCCTTGTGATAAGCCTCTCAAATCTTGGCATCATGAAGTGCAGCTTGCCAAAGCTGCTTGTGCTCATTCTGTGTCTCAAATGACAGTAAATCACCATGGCACTTGACTGGTGACATGAGGAAGGTGTTGAAATTGGGCAGCTGCATATCTGAGGTGATAGGTTCCATGGAGAAGAGCAGGTGCAGAGAGCTTTCAGACAATTGTGCGAAGGTATTGACAAGCATTTTGGGGATATTCAAAGATTCATCTTCTTCCATCAGTTCTTCATCTGAATCAAGGATCCCTCACTCATGTGCCTGCTTTCTTGCCAGAAGTGTAAATGCATCCATGATGATTTTTACTGGTATTGAAAAAGGAAGGGGCATGTTTGTCTAGAGGGATGTCTTGCAGCTGGGTGCCATCTGCTCCTCCATCAAGATGTTTGGATTAAATGGGACAACACCAGTCTTTCAAAAGGTGGCACAGATATTTTCAGGTGTGAGTGCACATACATGAGTAGCACCATAGATAGCCAAGAAATTTGTCTTTGATACTAAGGTGCCAGTCTCTTGTTCCATCTTGTCTCATTCCTGTGTCCAACACTTTTTGAGGACACTGAAAATCAGTATATGTGAGTGGTATGCAAAGGATAACACAGTACATTGATGCCATGTTTGTGTGCGTAATCCAGGAAATCAAAAGTGTAGTGTGAATTGTGGCCATCCATGAGAAGGACATGTCTTCTCCCTCTTGCTTTTGCAGAGGTTTTCTTATCAAAGTCTTCAATCCATGCCCAACCAATTTTGCCATCTGTCCAACCCTTTTTGGAGTATCCCAGCCTCAATGTGATTATTTTGTGAGTGATTTCAGATTTGTTTGATCAAGATACTTACAATGCTTCAAGTGGATTATCTTGTTTCCACTTCAGTAGATAGCTTTTGCCTTTGAAGATCACAGCTGGTGGAATGCTTGTTCCATCAGCTCCAATGGTTATGATGACAGTAATATTTTCATGAGTGCCATCTGGTTGCTGATATTGAACAGATTTCCCTGTTTGACCAATGACCCATTCACAAAAAGCACCACTTGTCTGAAACCCACTCTCATCTGCAGCCCAAATACATTCTTCATCAACACCCTTGATAGTGTTGCCAAGAACTTCAAATCATGCACTATCATTTGTGGCATTGACAGCATGTCTACACTTGGAATCCAATTGGCATGCCCAGTCTGTCTGTAATCTATTACTATGTGCTGCAACAAACCAATGTGTCCAGTTGTGTCCAAGACCAGTGGTAGGAAATTTGTCACCTAGACAACCATGCAGAATGGCCTCAACATGCTCCTTCATGCAGTGGTGACTGAGGGGAAATCCACAAGCTGCCTACTCCAGAGTGTACTTGATGACAACCTCTGCTTCTTCCTTGGTGAGCCACAATTTTTCAGTATTAAACTCACTCAGTGATTTCCTTCCCTTGACACAATTTGCCAGTGTATTGTGGTTTAACTTCACTGTCTGCCCAGTCTCCTTTTAATAATCCTCCTCCACCATCTCACATGCCTTTCAATAGCCCATCTTCCCCCCACTCCCTTGCACCTGCTGTGCACTCAAGTACAGCTCAACAGCCCTTGCCATTGCAACATCAACCTCCTCATGTTCAACTTGCCATTTGTGCTCTTCAGATTTTGCTGTCCCAACCATTCAAAGAACAGGCAGGATATCAGACACAATGGATTGGATTGGTAATAGTATGTGAGTATGTGCATGAGGCCACCCTGCTGCTTGTCTCACCAGCATTATCTACAAGATCTATTCCTTATTGATGAACCTATGTTCAATGCACTTTGGATGTATAGTCATGATGGTTGTGTGACATGTTCCAGGTTTGTCACACATGTCACACAAGTGAACCAGGAGTGAAGGCACCCTCTACAAACACAATAAGGTTATGAACTACCCCTGAGACCATGTCCACTAATCCTCACAGTTAGTACCAACTATATAGAAGCAAAATCTAACTCAAATACAGTTGTCAGTTGACAATCTTGACTGAAAGGTTTTTGATGCCTAGCACCAAACAGCATCAAACTGACCCCCACCACAAATTGTGGCATGGAACCACAAAAAGCATTGGTTAAATCATGTATCTAACATGTGTCTATAATCTATAACTTAATTTGGTAGGAAATGTGAAGAATTGCATGAGAAATTGGCTACTGTACAAAGGACTGGTGGTGTACAAAGGACCAGGTGATGACTGTAAGTAGCTGGAAGTAATACAAATAGTGTAGAATTTCCACAGTCTGGTTCCCCCTGAAATGAGATTATTTTCATCAGGATTTGATATAAAAATCAGTCACTAAATAGGGTGGAGAAAGGAGGTTTTTCCCCTTCATAAGGTATGAATAAGATGGATGAAAACCTTACAAAATATGTTCCACTTCATACCCCTGTAATTTTTTCTGCATGATGTTTTTCATATGTTTAATGGCAAAAATAGCTACAGTCTCCTTGGTGTGAATTTCATAAAGTTCCCAAAGGCCTGAGAGCAACAAAAAGTGAAGGTAAATCATTAATGTAATGGATGAATCAATGAGATGAATTTTGCACTGGGTTCATACTGCTTTGTAGTCATCCTTTTTACTGAGATTGAATTCATCCATGATCCATTCATTCAATCAGTATAGTGATTTTGTCATTCATTTTCAGATTTCTATAGCTACTAGTGAAATTCCATCTGTTGCAAGCTTGAAACACACCTGTCTCTCAATGGAAAATTCCCCCACATGATGCTGAAAATCATCCAATTTGATATGCAAAACTTCATTTATTATAGTACTGTAAGGGGAATGCCCAAATCCACACATAAACCTCCCAACTTCAGATATTGGACATTGGCATTGGCATTGGTAATATGATCAGGCATCAGCATTTCAATTGGTTTTGTGCATTGGCATTTGCACTTGCACATCAGCACACACACTGACACATGGCCCACTTGTAGATAGTGTATAGTATAATCCTGAGCTACATGGCAACAATGGGAACCCCCTGCTTTTGTTTAGACTAGGTATATAGGATAGAGACACCTGGCAGAGGATCCTCAGAGTATTCTCTTTGGATTTCCTCTGCTAGATCATGCATCAGCTGACCTTGGGTTAGTGTGGTGTGATGTAGAGTCACCCTTACAGTAGAATACTCTCACCATTGGAGACTGGACTTGCATGCAGCACCCACCATAGGCACATTCAGAGTTAATACAGTGGCTCAAAAAACTGCCCCAATGTTTGTACATTTTTGAAAGATCAATATGGTATGAAGTGCTGACATAAGCAGGGGACCTGGGGTAATTATGTAAGATACTATAACATCGTGGCTTTCCAATGGACCCTGGATCATGTGATTTGGATCAATATCCATTAAGCTATAAGCCAAACAAAATGGCTACTCATTGGGGCAGTTTTTTGACCCTTATCTTATTTTCCATTATTCTGGCATTTATGATCCAATGCAAGAACATTATGGACTGTGGGAAGAATAAACAATGTCATGTGACTTTATTTGTATCAATTTGACATGTTGGAATTGGTTCAATCATCTTCTTGACCTCTTACCACCATCATGAAAGCCATTTCTACTGCTCAGCACAATACTGTTGTTTCTCTCCTCAATGAGGGCTATTCTCAGCGTCAAATCAAGGAGAAAACTGGTCTAGGGAAGGGTACCATCAGTAGGATCAGCAAAGATGTGGATGGAAACAAAGAAAACAACCTTGGTGGCCGCCCCTCCAAGCTGTCTGTTCGTGACAAACAGTCAATTATTCGTCAAATCAAGTCAGGGAAGCTTGATAATGCAGTTCAGGCTACCCAATTCATCAATGGCATCATCCCCAATCCTGTCACACCCCAGACAGTCAGAAATGCACTCAAGGAAAATCAATTTTATGCTGCTACAAAGAGGAAAGCTCCTCTTCTCAAACAAGCCCATCGCATCCGGCGTCTCCAGTTTGCAAAATATCATGAAAGCTGGACTGTGGAGGACTGGAAAAGGGTTCTATGGACAGATGAGACCAAAATCAATAGGATTGGGTCAGATGGAAAGGTTTATGTCTGGAAACAAAGGGGAGAACCACCATCTGATAGAACAACATCACCTACTGTCAAACATGGAGGAGGAGGAAACCTCATGGTATGGGGTTGTATGGGGTGGAATGGAGTGGGAAAGCTCATAGAGGTGCAGGGGAACATGGACAAGGTTCAATACTGTGAAATTTTGGAGAGTGGAGTTCAGGAAAGTTTTGAGAAGTTGGAAATGGTGGATGGCGAGCGCTACTTTCAGCAAGATAACGACCCCAAACACACATCTGGACTGGCCACACAGTGGTTTGAAGACAACAACATTCAAGTCCTTGGCTGGCCTGCCCAATCCCCTGACATGAATCCAATAGAACACCTTTGGGAACATCTCAAGCGCCGTCTTAAAGAATATCCAACACCACCCAAAGGAGTACATGAGTTGTGGGATAGATTGGCTGAAGAGTGGGGTGAAATTCCACCAGAGGTATGCCAAAACCTGATAGAAAGTATGCCCAGGCGGATACAAGCAGTTATAAAGGCAAAAGGTGGTCATACAAAGTATTAGATAGAAAATTAATAGAGGGTCAAAAAACTGCCCCAATGAGTAATCATTTTGTTTGGCCTATAGCTTAATGGGTTTTGATCCAAATCACATGATCCAGGGTCCATTGGAAAGCCACGATGTCATAGTATCTTACATAATTACCCCAGGTCCCCTGCTTATGTCAGCACTTCATACCATATTGATCTTTCAAAAATGTACAAACATTGGGGCAGTTTTTTGAGCCACTGTAATGACTCAGAGCACTCTACCACCTCTGCAATTACAGCACACAACTCTCCCTCTCCATCTGGCACTGAATCTGAACCAGGAAACTCACACACTAGCATGGATCAAGACTTGAGTGTTGATACACTAGAAAATGAGTTCACCCCACTTTGGACTATGGTTGCAAGCCAAGCAGAAATGCTTTGGAAAATGTCCAAGCAACTGTCTATACAGTCTGTACTTGTAGCATGACTATCCATACCCAGTGAGAATGCTCCACCAACCACCACCACTCCTTCTGCAAATGCAACCACTCTGACACTGTAACCTGTGTGACAAACAGATGGCCAACTCAAACTGGCAACACTGAATGACTTTGATTGTGAAAAGGGATATGCCTTCCTTACCTTTCATGAACTGTATATGCAAATTAGCACTGCTACAGTTTCCTGATGACAGCATGTGCATTACTGGATGCTGTCAAACATGAAAATGGATTGCATGTGCCTTTATGCAGACCAAATGCTGTGGCACCAAGAAAAGAATGGGTATCTGCTTGGGATTGTTAATAATTGAACATACACTTGGTACTCAGTCTATTGAATTGAAAGCTATTATAAAAATATACCTAAGGTCTAAACACTTGTATTAAAGCCTTGTCTGAATCAAATCAGTTGAGAGATTATTGAAAAGGCTTTGTCTAGTACTATTTAAAAACTTAGTGCTTTCATGCACTTGAACCCAAACTCAAATCAGGCAATTCCTACTGTTTTGTGTGTTGATTGTTTAGATTTGGTGTGTGTGTGTGTAAGAGATTACATTTCATGGTATCAGTACGCTTATAGCCCAGGAGCCCCCTTCCAGTGCTCTGACTCTAATCTGGAGACCAAATGTTTGCCCAGAGAGGGCCTTTGTGGCAAATTTTTTGATTCCCTCATATTTTTTGAGATTCATCAAAATTACATCGCTGATGGCTCAGAAACTGAAGATAATGGATTGGTCTAATAGTAAAAGTTGTTCAAAATATTTGCCCAGAGAGGGTCTTTGTGGCCAATTTTCTGATTCCCTCATATTTTTTGAGATTCATCAAAATTACATATGTTTTTTGGGCCTGTGAAGGAGAAAACAAAAATATCAAAAAATCCACCACAAAGACCCTCTTGCCCCTGAAAGTTCATGTAGGATTGATCAAGGAAGTTAAGCTGTATTGTGGCCAAGGAAGATGTCAGCAATGGTGCACTATTGTCTGTGGGGAGAGGCAATGATTACCTACTCTGCATTCATAATACAAGTAAACAAATGACAAATTTGGAGAGATTTTGTGACCCACCAAAATTTTATGCTTTTGGGAGCACATCCTCATGAGATAAAACATGTCAAGCTAGTAAGAATTGAAGGGCAGTATATGTAAAGAGCTCCCATCTTGTTTTGAGCTCCATAGAGCAGTGCATTAATGAGAATTAAATTATTTTCCATGAGGGTATAGTTTCGAGCTGAGTTTCAAATAACATGTTTCCATATTTGGCTCACTTCTGATTAGATTTGGTGTGTAATTTAGTGACTTGATGTGTCTCGGCTATAAATTTCAGACCACAGGCGAGGTAACAGACAACAGTGCGTCATCGCTGACATCTTCCTTGGCCACAATATGGCTTAACTTCCTTGATCAATCCTACATGAATTTTCAGGGGCAAGAGTGTAAGGGGAACTCCATTTCCCCCTTACTTCGCCAATCTGCTTACTTCGCGCTCACTCCATTACATTCACTACATCGCACGTTCATTACCTACGCCCACACGCACCCCCACTCTCTACTTCGCGCGCAGTTCGCCGCCGGACTTTGCACTTGTTCGGACTATCAAGGGCACGGTCACGTGACCTTCGCTAACCCAACGCGTGTCGTCGTACCGCACCGGGAACGTGTATTTAATGTAGTACTAGGTATATAGCACCCCCCCCCTGATGGAGGCTCCTCAGAGAATTCTCTTAGGATCCCCTCCACCAGGTGAGTAGCACATATGTCGTACAAGTGAATACATCCCTTAGGATCCCCTCCACCAGCGTCGGCCCGCTCTACTAAGTTCGCGCGCACTCCACCGGAGTTGCCCTTACAGTAGAATTCTCTCACCAGCAGAGACCGCGACCTCACCGCAGCCATTGCCAAATTCCGATCGGCAGAAACTGTCAGCTCCGATACAGAATCCGTCAAGACCGCGCGAGAATCGCCCTCTCCACCCTCCTCCGAACTAGAAGTGGAACTCCTACTCCGGCCGATGGACGCCGAAACAAGGATGGATAACGTCGAACGAGACGTAGGAGATCTCAATAGGAAGGCGGAGGAACAAGCCGAGCAGCTTAAGAAGCTCACCGACAGCATCAACGCGCTGATCGCGCTCCAAACCGCGGCTCCCCCACCCCCGGTCAATACCCCTGCACCCAGCGCCCCTGTAAATAATGTATCAACACCTCCCCCTGCGACCCACGTTAATTCGGGACGACCTTCGGCACTCCGGCCATCGCTTCCCGATGACTTCGACGGATCGCGCGAACGAGGGCGTGCGTTCATTAACGCATGCGAACTGTATATAAATCTTGTACCACACCAGTTCGCGGATGAAGTGACGCAGGTACGGTGGGCGTACACCTTCATGAAGAAAGGCCGAGCGTATCTGTTTGCGGACCGGGCCATGCGATACCAGACCGCTACCGGGAACCCGAAGTACGCGACATGGGCCCTATTCCGCGCCGACTTCGCGGTCAACTTCTTCGTGCAGAGCGAAGCGCAGCGGGCGATTACGAGGTTGGAAACGAGCAGCTACCACCAAGGATCGCGATCGGTGGACGACTACACGGATGAGTTCAGGGATCTCATCGACAAGTCGGGATACAAGGAGGGGTTGACGATTGTGGTGAAGTACCGGAAGGGACTGAGCGGGGAGATTCAGTCGCAGATCGCGACGATGGCAGTGGGACGACCAGCGGACGATCAGCCGGAACAGTGGTATGTAGCGGCGATGAAGTGCGATGAAAACCGCCTCACCAACGAGGCCTTCCTGAGCACTAAACCGGCGGCTCGCGCACCTCCCGCACGCACTACCTCGGCGTTTCGCGCACCGCCGCACTTCTCAGCCCCGACGCTGCAACGGATGGCGCCACCACCACCTCCGCCGCCCCCTGCTCTCCCTCCACCAGTTCCGATGGATGTAGACGCGATGCGGAGGGCTCGAACGAACATCGAGACCTGCCACCGATGTAAGCAGCCGGGCCATTTCCGGAAGGACTGCCCCCTCCGCTACGACACGCGGTTCATGTCAATGGAGGAGCAGCATGAGTTCGCGCAGCACATCTTCGCGATGATAGACGCACGAGTCGAACCGCCGGCGGAAGAAGAGGGTTTTGTAGCGGACAGCGAGTGAACAGTACGCCCTCGCTGTCATCTGTAAATAGGTTCGCGTGTTTAGAAGTTGAGAACACAATTGAAATTTCCCAAACACCCGAAACTACTACAGAAGCCGTACAAGATACCATCCCCGTCCCTAAACCGCCGCGCCAGAGACTCCCCCGATGGGAACGAGCTCTACCCAAGCGATTCGTAGTCGCCGCCACCCCCAGCACTCGCTCGCTGAAGCTCAAGATTGAACTTCAGACAACCGACACAGGCGAGACATTCGCGACGAACAGCTTGGTAGACTCGGGAGCAACGGGCCTTTTCATCGATTCTGAATTCGTGCGGAGGAACAGGTTGACCTCGCGCAAGCTAGTTCGCACTATTCCGGTGTTCAACGTCGACGGCACTCCGAACGAGAACGGGTCTATTTCAGAGATCGTAGACCTCATCCTCCGGTACAACGGTCACTCAGAACGCACCCACTTCGCAGTCACCAGCCTAGGGAAGCAGGATCTCATACTGGGCTACACTTGGTTGCAGGAGCACAACCCGGAGATCAACTGGCAGACCAACGAGGTGAAGATGAGTCGCTGTCCCGACAAATGTCGGACCTGCGCGAACGAGGTTAAATCGGAAAAGGCGGAGAAGCGTAAATTGGAGGCCCGCATCAACGCCTGTCGCGCAGGACCCATGCCCGAACCAGAAACAGAAATTGGAGAGGTTCCCGACTCTGAGCACGAAGGAGATATCGCCCTTGAAGATTGCATCGAAGAGGGCGACCGTATCTTCGTGGTCAACATTGGCGAACCAGGACAGTTTCAGAAGGCACCGGAAGAGATTCGGACAACCCAAACCATCTCGCAGCGACTAGCGGAAAAGATCCAAACAGAAGCCCAGAAGAACGCGTCCCAGCAGATCGCAGACTCCTTTGATCGTAATGCGCAACCCAAGACGTTCTTTGATCTAGCACCGGCGCACGTCCACGAATTTGAGGATGTGTTCTCCAAGACGTCCTTCGACGCTCTCCCAGATCGCCGACCGTGGGACCACGCGATCGAACTCGTCCGCGACGCAGAAGGGAAATCCTGCAAGGTCTACCCGCTCTCAGTCGCCGAACAAGCAGAGTTGGACAAGTTCCTCGAGGAGAACCTCGCCTCTGGTCGGATCCGCCCCTCCAAATCGCCAATGGCTTCGCCGTTCTTCTTTATCAAGAAGAAGGACGGTTCGCTACGCCCGGTACAGGACTACCGCGTTCTCAATTCGCTGACGATCAAGAACAAATACCCACTCCCACTCATCTCTGACCTCGTCAACAATCTTCGGGGAGCGAAATACTTCTCCAAATTCGACGTTCGCTGGGGATACAACAACGTCCGAATTAAGGAAGGTGATGAGTGGAAGGCCGCATTTCGCACAAACCGCGGAATGTTTGAGCCCCTGGTAATGTTCTTTGGTCTCACTAACTCGCCGGCAACGTTCCAAACCATGATGAACGAGATATTCCACGATCTCATCATGGAAGGAGTGGTATGTGTCTACATCGATGATATTCTAATCTACACAAAGACACTCGCCGAACACCGCCGAATTACGAGGTTAGTTCTCCAGTGACTCCGCGAACATAAACTGTACCTGCGACTGGACAAATGCGAATTCGAGAAGACCCGAATCGAGTATCTGGGGCTCATTATCTCGGAGGGGCAGGCGGAGATGGACCCGGTCAAGGTTGCCGGAGTAGCGGAATGGCCAACACCCACGAACAAGAAGCAAGTGCAGTCCTTCTTGGGCTTCACGAACTTCTATCGGCGGTTCATTCGCGACTTCTCCCATATTGCGCGGCCATTGTTTGATCTCACCGGTAAAGACGTGCCTTGGAAGTGGGGTGAGTCGGAGCAGGAGGCATTCGAAGGGTTGAAGGAAGCGGTGTCGTCTAAACCGGTACTGATGTTCGCAGACGACAACCGGCCGTTTAGGGTGGAGGCAGATAGTTCGGATTTCGCGACCGGCGCAGTACTTTCGCAACTCAGCCCGGAGGACGACAAGTGGCACCCGATCGCGTTTTCGTCAAAGAGCCTCAACGCGGTCGAGCGGAATTACGAGATACACGACAAGGAAATGCTCGCCATCATTCGCGCACTCGAAGAATGGCGACACTTCCTTGAAGGCGCGCGACACGACTTCGAGATCTGGACAGACCACAAAAATCTAGAGTACTTCCGGACGTCCCAGAAGCTAAATCGGAGACAGGCCAGGTGGTCACTGTACCTCTCCCGATTCAACTTCTCGCTGCACCACAAGCCCGGACGAAGTATGGGTAAGCCAGACGCGCTATCTCGCCGAGCGGACCACAGCGATGGAAACGAGGATAACCGCGATCTAGTCCTCCTCAAACCGGAGTTGTTCACAATCCGCGCGCTGGAAGGAATGGTCGTGGAAGGAGAGGAAAGGGACATTCTGCGGGATATTCGGAGAGGCAATCGCGAGGGACATCAGGAGGAAGCGGTGGTGAAGGCAGCGCAGGAGTTGAAGAAGTCCGCAGGAAAATCGGTTCGGAGCGCAGAGTGGAGGGAAGCGCAGGAGTTGCTGTATTTCCGCGATCGCATCTACGTCCCAAAACAGGCTGACCTTCGCAGACGTATAGTTGCGCAACATCACGATTCGCGAATTGCGGGACACGCCGGAAGATGGAAGACGTTGGAACTCGTATCGCGCAATTACTGGTGGCCTCAAATGTCGCGCTACATCGGCGAATACTGCAAGACATGCGACCTCTGTCTCCGAACGAAGGCTCAGCGTCAACTTCCAAGCGGCGAACTTAAACCGCTGCCGATTCCGGAAGGTCGCTGGGACGTCGCAAGTGTGGATTTCATCGTGGAACTCCCCGAGTCGCAAGGGCATGATGCGATCATGGTAGTGGTGGACACGGTGGGTAAACGCGCGCACTTCATCCCAACCACAACGACAATTACCGCGCTTGGATCGGCGAGGCTTTACCTCCAGCATGTGTGGAAGTTGCACGGCTTACCGAAGGCTATGGTCTCCGACCGAGGGGTACAGTTCGTGGCGGAATTCACAAGGGAGTTATATCGCATGCTTGATATTAAACTCACAGCGTCTACGGCGTACCACCCACAGACAGACGGACAGACCGAGCGAGTGAACCAGGAACTGGAACAGTATCTCCGGTTATTCATCAGCGAGCGACAGGACAACTGGGTCGACCTTTTACCGCTCGCCGAATTCCAGTACAATAACCACGTCCACTCCTCGACACAGCACTCGCCGTTCTTCCTGGACACCGGTCGACATCCACGCATGGGCTTCGAACCACAGACCGCACCATCCCGGCTGGAAACCGCGAACGAATTCCGCGACCGAATGAAGGACACCCTCGAGGAAGCCCGCGCCGCATTAGCCAAAGCCAAGGACGAGATGGCGATGTACTACAATCGCCGCCGAAACCCAACACCCGACTACCAGGTTGGAGACCGGATGTATTTGGATTCGCGCGACATTCGTATCACTCGACCGTCGCAGAAACTGGCTCACCGCTACATCGGGCCCTACCCCATCGAAGCCAAGGTTGGATCGCACGCCTACCGCCTCAAACTTCCGCCGGCGCTATCGCGCATCCACCCGGTCTTCCATGTTGTCAAACTCCTACCCGCGCCGCACGACCCAATACCCGGTAGAACGGTCACCGAAGTCCCTGAACCCACTCTCATAGACGGCGAGGTACATTATGAGGTTCAGGAGATCATGGACAGCCGGATTTACAGGAACAAGCTGCAGTACCTGGTCGCCTGGAAGGGCTACAGCTACGAACAGAACACCTGGGAACCCGCCGACAAGGTGAATGCGGACGAGTTGGTCGCCGAATTCTACAGACGCAACCCCGGAGCACCGCGACTCGTACAACGCGTCCAATTCGCACAGATCCCGTTCCAACGCCGGCGTGAAGACACGCGAACCTAGAAGGGGGGTAATGTAAGGGGAACTCCATTTCCCCCTTACTTCGCCGATCTGCTTACTTCGCGCTCACTCCATTACATTCACTACATCACACGTTCATTACCTACGCCCACACGCACCCCCACTCTCTACTTCGCGCGCAGTTCGCCGCCGGACTTTGCACTTGTTCGGACTATCAAGGGCACGGTCACGTGACCTTCGCTAACCCAACGCGTGTCATCGTACCGCACCGGGAACGTGTATTTAATGTAGTACTAGGTATATAGCACCCCCCCCCTGATGGAGGCTCCTCAGAGAATTCTCTTAGGATCCCCTCCACCAGGTGAGTAGCACATATGTCGTACAAGTGAATACATCCCTTAGGATCCCCTCCACCAGCGTCGGCCCACTCTACTAAGTTCGCGCGCACTCCACCGGAGTTGCCCTTACAAAGAGGGTCTTTGTGGTGGATTTTTTGATTTTTTTTTTCTCCTTCACAGGCCCAAAAAACATATGTAATATTGATGAATCTTGAAAAATATGAGGGAATCAAAAAATTGGCCACAAAGACCCTCTCTGGGCAAATATTTTGAACAACTTTTACTATTAGACCAATCCATTATCTTCAGTTTCTGAGCCATCAGCGATGTGGGTCATCAAATGGTGCTTTTCCAGGCCTGACAAACAACTATAAACAAAGCAAAAATAACTGGCAATTGCCCCTCCCCATTGTCTGTTACCTCACCTGTGGTCTGATATTTAGATAGTTGAGACACATCAAGTCACTAAATTACATACCAAATCTAATCAGCAGTGAACCGAATATGGACATGTTTAAACCCAGCTCAAAACTATACCCCCATGGAAAATAATTAAATTCTCATTGATGCAGTGCTCTATAGAGCTCAAAACAAGACGGGAACTCTTTCACATATACTGTCCTTCAATTTCCACTAGCTTGACATGTTTTATCTCATGAGAATGTGCTCTCAAACGTGAAATATCGGGTGGGTCACAAAATCTCTCCAAATTTGTTATTTGTTTACTTGTGTTATGAATGCGGAGTCGGTAATCATTGCCCCTCCCCAGTGACAAGTCCATAGCTCGTGTCATGTGATGCCTGCCCACTGCGGTTTTCGGAGAGAGCCGAATATGACGTTACGTATACAACAAGTGACTTGTTGCTAGTGACCACGAGCTTGCTTTCAACCATGATCTTCACTTCCCTCACTCCCTTGGTCCTAGCCCTATTACCCTTCGTTTTTGCAGGCCGTGTCCACAAGCTCAAGCTTCACAAACTTCCTCCCGTTACCAGCAATCCTGCCCTTGAAAGTGCTTACCTTGCTGAGAAGTATGGCTCACAACAGGCTCCCCTTATGGGTGCAGGTGGCAATGGCCGTCGAGTAGGCCTCCCTGCGACTCGTAATGGCGAAAATCTTTACTGGACCCAAGATTCCCTCAATAGAGGTCACAGCGTACCCCTTAGCAGTACGTGGCTTCCCACGCTTTTGTTTACCGTCAACTCAGATTTTAAGGTAGATTTTATGAATGCTCAATACTACACCGAGATCGAACTCGGCAGCCCTCCACAGACTGTATGTCTCATTCCTTGTATATTTCCTTTGACTTATGTTCTGCACAGTTCAAAGTCATTCTTGATACAGGGTGCAGTTTCTATATCATACCTATGTTATTCAAGTATCGATGTTTGCATTTAGGTCAAGCAATTTGTGGATTCCGAGCACAAAGTGCACTTCTATTGCATGTTTCCTTCACGCCAAGTACGACTCTTCAGCCTCGTCGACATATAAAGCCAATGGTACTTCATTTGAAATTCACTACGGCTCCGGGTCCATGGAAGGCTTTGTTTCCAAGGATGATCTTACCATTGGTGATCTCACCATCAAAGGACAGGATTTCGCCGAGGCCACGAAGGAGCCTGGGCTCGCCTTCGCTTTTGGAAAGTAAGCTACTATAATTTGGATTACAGCTTGAAATAATTTCTTTGTACCAAGGTTTGATGGTATTCTCGGTCTTGGATATGACACCATCTCTGTCAACCACATCGTCCCTCCCTTTTACAATATGGTCAATCAAGGTTTGATTGATGCGCCTGTCTTTTCCTTCCGCGTTGGATCCTCAGAAGAAGATGGTGGGGAGGCAGTATTTGGCGGTATTGATCATAACGCATACACGGGTAAAATCACCTACGTGCCCGTCCGGCGCAAGGCTTACTGGGAAGTTGAGCTTGAGAAAGTATCCTTCGGGGACGACGTTCTCGAGCTTGAGAACACTGGGGCTGCAATCGATACTGGTGTGTCTGATTGAACCCTCACATTACCATTTAGTCCCAATATTTATTGGTGCCTCAGGAACATCCCTTATTGCCCTGCCTACGGACATCGCTGAGATGCTGAACACGCAAATTGGTGCAAAGAAGTCTTGGAATGGACAATATCAAGTTGATTGTTCCAAAGTACCTAGTCTTCCCGAACTTTCATTTCACTTCGGCGGCAAGCCCTACCCTCTTAAAGGCAGTGACTATATTCTAGAAGTCCAGGGTACCTGCATCTCTGCCTTCACTGGCATGGATATCAACCTCCCCGGTGGTTCGCTTTGGATCATTGGTTAGTAAAACCTTGACATGTCATTGCAAAATTAGCTGAACTCTGATTTTAGGTGACGTTTTCCTTCGTAAATATTTCACTATTTACGACCTTGGCCGAAATGCTGTGGGCTTTGCTACATCTAAGTAAACGCCCTCATAATCAATAACGTGTTCAATTGCTACTCTACATGTCTTAGTCATATCAGCAGCTGTTAGGGCCGGGGCAATTCGCTCTCATTCGTAGAACAGGTCTCTGGCAATACTGTATGTTCCTTATTCGATATACGCATACCCATGCATCACAAGAGATGAAGTACATCCGTTGAGATAAGTACATAATTGATAGGAGTCTAATTATCAAATATCATCACTCAGCGCGTGCACCATCTTCATTCCTACTAACTCTGGGTTCAATTCCATTCCAAATACATAATAAACAATGACTCCTCCTTTGAGCCATTCGAGTTTGCGTATAAACCCCAGTGCCTGTTCTGTGTCTTCGCCCCACACAGAAAGATACAGGAGGCTCCGTTTATCTCATGCTTTGGACCATACCCTGGACAGAGTCAACGTTTTAGGCCAAAATTTGATCTCAGGTCACACAGGGCAGGTGTATTCGAATAATATAAACTCACCTTACAATGATAATACTCAATTTTCAGGTGTGTCAATGCCTTAAGTTGGGCTAGAGACGGAGAGCTGTTAGTCAGTGGAGGGGACGACACAACTGTGAGGATATGGGGTCTCGACACGACTGATATATCGCAGGAGTATCCGTTCATCTGTCGTGCGGTGATACAGACGGGACACAGGGCGAACATTTTCAGTGCACAGATGCTTCCTTATTCGTCGCGAATGTGAGTCCCACCCCCAATAATCCGAATAATCTCATGTGACTGTTGTATTTCTAGAGCTACAGTTGCTGGCGATAACCAAGTTCGCGTCTTTGACATTGGAGAACTGAGGACCGTAGCAACAAATCAACACGAAATAGTGTATGGCCCACGACAGGCTTGCACAAATGTCCTACGTTGTCACAAGGGTCGCGTCAAGCGAATCGTGACTGAACACAGCCCTGATCTGTTCCTCACAGTAGCTGAAGTAGGTTTTTCCTTCAAATTACTTCCATATGTAGCTTACGAATTCATTTTGTGTTGAAGGACGGGTCTGTGAGGCAACACGACCTACGAGCATCTCACATCTGTGGAGGAAGGGTCTGTCCCCCACCCTTGGTGAAGCTCAATCATGGTCTGTCGACGCTGGCGTTGTCACCTTTGACGCCCTACCAGTTCGTCGTTGCAGGGGAGTCACCTTATGTACGTAACATCTGGCTTGAAACCCATTTATCTTTATGTCTGGAACAGGGATATTTGTACGACCGGCGACATGTGGGCCGATCCCTGCAAGAGGAATGGGGCGTGGTTCCACAGATCTCAGAGAACCTTACTACCTGCGTTCGCCGATTTGGTCGGCCCAAAAATTCGCAAAACCTAAGACGTGCGGGGTCCGAACATATCACAGGCGCCCGTATGTCGACTTATAATGGTCATGAGGTAATACAGTTCCAATTGGGCAACCTCTTCCTGCTCATAAGTCATCGCGCAACAACCAGCTTTTACTATGTATGTATCCTTCGCCTGTCTCGTTTTTAATAACCTATTTACTCCTCTCCAGCTTATAATGCAGACGGGGTCTATTTGTACTCTACTGCGGATGATCCGGTTTCTGATGACGCCGCAATGTCCTCGTCGTCCCCTGTTCTACCCTCCAACGCGAAACAGAATAATTTCGATGGGTCTGATACGGTAAAGATTTCTGTCGGGCATGACCTATCGGACAGGATGGATTTGGACGTCGAGACATTGGCATCTCAATACATTAATCGTAGGCATTCTGATAACCCTACTGAACATAGTAGTAGAACCCAAAGCACTGACGGCCACGATGCTGACATTGACGAAGATGATGATGAAGATGGATATATTGAATTCATGGATGCTGCTGGACCTGACGAAGTAGACTTCCAGCCGCATGTACCGTTGATCATGCCCCGCAGACGGTTCACCGGCGCTCGAAACGTAGAAACTATCAAGGATGGTGGGTATGTATTCGCAGCCAACTTAGCCCTCAACTAATGTATGTCAACAGTAAATTTCTTGGGACCTAGCGACGAATTCGTTACCTCAGGCTCTGATGATGGCAACTTCTTTATATGGCGTAAAACCACCGGGGCTTTGCATGGAATATATGAGGGCGACGGCTCGGTCGTTAATATGGTTGAGGGGCACCCGCACCTCCCTTTAATTGCGGTCAGTGGAATTGACACCACAGTGAAGGTTTGCGGATCACTGCTCTTCTCCTTTTCGTGTGGTCACCAGAATATCTACAGCTGTTCGCACCGACGCAAGGGTCGAGTAGCTTCTCGAGAACCGATAATGCGGAACGCATCATCGATGTGAATGTGCATCTGAGTAGAACTCAACCACTCAGGTATAATATTGCTACTCTCCTGACACACGCTCGATTGGCAATGAGCGCTGGCGAAGAGGGCATTCCAGAGTGTCGGAGTCAGTGATGACTATTCACTGGAGCCTCTGGTAAGGCACGCTGCTTTCGTTGTTGTAGGCTTCATAGGTAATCGTCAATAAAGAACCTGTCTGTATTCTGCAAAACGATCTATAATGTATGGTCGGGAAATGGAGAGGACAGTGAGGGTTGAACCGCGTGAGGCCGAATGAGCGAGTGAGGCCGAATTTGGCCATGCTACCTCTCCAGGCCTTTCTTTATTGAACACACAACCGACATACGTCAAGTTTTGACCTTCAATTTGGACATTATCTCTCGCATCGGATCGAGAACCATAGCAGTCCACTAATCGGATGATTTGAAACCTGATGAGAGAAACTTGTTGTGGTTTGGGTTTTGGTTGGACATACAGAGGACATACAAGAGGTTGGGCGCGGTTGGTGCTTGCCTCTTCGCCATCATACCAAGACATACCCATACGCATTTCCGCCATCCACCTCCTTCATTCTCTAGATTTCTTTAAAACATACTGATACTGCCTCGCTCTTCTACGAGTCTGCCCTCTTGTGCGTTCCTTGCCGTTATGTAAGTTTTCATCTACCCAGCCTTTCCTGATTTTTCGAATGCCGTGCTGATCCTTTCCCTCATCTCTTCTTGGTACCACCTTTGCCTCAAGAAACATTTCACACTCCTTCTCAGTGTCTCACCTGTGTGATTTGAACATTGTGCCTGAAAGCACGCCTTTACTAAAGCGTTAGGGAGAACCCTCGAAGTTTTCAACGAAGGCAATACGTAACACCTTAGTTCAACCCCTCTACTCCACCTCTCTCTGAGACGCACTGTCTTGTATTTCCAATGCGTCCTCAGGGAAGAAGTGACAGAAGACACCGAGGTCATAAGAGGCAAGACGATGAACACTACTTAGACTCTCATGGGGACGAGGTTCGCACTGAAGCATATTCCCACCACAACGAAACACCGCATCGAAATGAGAGCTACAGGGCCTCGTCGACAGTGACCAGGTCCTCGTATGATGTCAATAGAGAAGCCTCAACCTCGCGGACCCACCGTCACTCAGAATCCTGGCGGCGTCGTGACCATGAAGAAGACAGACATCATTATTCGTCGAGTGAGGGGTATAGACGACATGGAAGGGATGCATTTGAGAGTGTCGATAGGAGGGAAACTGAAGGATGGTCGGGTCGTTCTCATGATGTTCAGTACTCTCAGAATCGTGGCGAATGGCCTCAACGATATGACCGTGGTCATATATCTTCCTCTTACGCCGAGTCTTCCTCCTGGAATACGTCCAAATCTACTTCTCATGACAATGGGGCCGTACCGTTTGACCGCTGGGCGCCGGAAGACCCTTCACTTGACAACCACAACGGCATGCCCGCAGCCGACGATAGGCGCATTGAGCAAGAACTTTTTGAATGGCACCGAGATCAACGTAGGGAAAAAGGAATTCAGAAGTTTCAGAGTGACTCTGGATGGAATCCTCGTCACCGAAAGGGTTGGGGAGATCAAGGCTGGGATGACAATGCTCAGAAAAAAGACACTTCAAACGCAGGTGACCGATCATGGGAACCTGCTCCGACATGGCAACCCTCTCGTCGTTCTGACCACGAGCAGGCTCCTTGGACTGGCCAACGAAACAACAATATGAGTCGAAATTCGAAAGGCGGGAAACGAGGTGTTTATCCCATGAAACCAAAACGCGATTGGAGGAGTGATGATGGCCTTAACAAGTTCGTCCATTCAACCTAATTACCTTCAACCTGCAGGGAACTGAAGACATTATAATAGCTGGCAGAAACGAGACAGTGTCAGTATACAGGAGAGGACATCGAAACCTTCGATGCGGAGGAAACACCTCCGATCATCTTCGCGCTCGCGATCTAGATCGCCTGATTCGTTTTATTCGCATCGTTCTTCCCGAGGTCGTTCAAGGTCGCGCTCCATGTCTCCTCTGCCAAAACGTCGTCGCCGAGAAGGCAGTCCTATTGCACCACGTAGCCGCACACCCAGTGACAGGGGACGTGCGATTTCGAACCCGCGCTTCCGTAATATCAGGGACTTGTCACTCTCCCCGAACATGGATTCTCGCCGAAGTTCCGATGGCTTTGGACGGCGTGAGAGAAGTATCTCTTCCGTTTCTAGTGTGAGTTCCGAGCGAAGTGTGAGTCGAAGCCCGCCCGGTGTTCCCCGTGCGGTTCACCGCCTTCCCTCCATGGGTGCTCCTTCATTGCCGTCACCTCTAAGGCGGTCATCGAAGAATGGGTCTCAGGTCTCTGATCTTCCGCAAAATGGCAAAAATAAATCAAATGGGAGAGATCGCCTGGTAGGTTTTATTTGTTGGAGTTATTGAGCTATTTCTGACTTGAACTTAAGGATACAGAGCAGAAACATAATCCTGCTTATGGAACTACCCCTCGACCACCTGCTCCTGAACTGTCCACATATGTCCCTGGAGAGCACAACCAACGCCATATAACCACCTATGAAAACGACCGTCGACACCTTTTTGTCCCGCATCCCGAACCTTCTATCTATTCACATGTAACCAAATTACCAGATCTGAGACATGCCGCCCCTCATGGGGAAAATGCTCCTGCCTTTTTCGCGCCTCCACGAGATCCTGCTCACTTACATGCCCAACCCAATGAATCCGAAAGGCGACATATTGCTCCGTCCGGAAATAACACCCGTTTTGGTGTAATGCCTCCACCTGACACTCTCCCGACTGCGCAAGCCTTACGCCCACCACCTACTTCTCGTGGCATCTCACGTGCATCCCTGGACCCGCCTGAATTGAAAAACAATACACCAACAACACCCCGCTTTACGCCGGTAAAGCACACAGGATTTAAACCAATCAGCCATACAAGCTCAGCGTTGAAGAAGTTCTTCCCAACAGACGACGACGAAATAGAACCCGCAGCGGAGGGCCATGTGTCCGTACCAAAAACTACCCAGTCCTCCTTCGAGATGTCGTCCGGCAATTTGCCTACCTTCCCTGATGAGAGTGTCAGACATTATGGAACAAGCTCGAAAACTTTACCCGAGCCCTCACAACTCCCGGTATCACCAATTCATCTAATGGTATCCATAAATGATCCTTCGTTGATGTCAGCAGAGAGTTCCCAGATTATGACATCGCCCACGGCAAGGATACCTCCGGAACACGATAGCACACATATCCTTCCAACACCGCCAATAAGTTCGCGAAGTGAAATATATGACATTATATCTCAAGTTGGTGAAGGGACCTTCGGTAAAGTGTACAAGGCACAAAATACCGTTACGAAACTGTATGTTGCACTGAAGAGAATACGCATGGAATCCGAAAAGGATGGATTTCCTGTCACAGCTATGCGGGAAATCAAACTTCTTCAATCACTTCGACACCCCAATGTTGTGCGTTTATACGAGATGATGGTTTCCAATGGTCTGCCATCTCACGTCGTAATCACCTTCCCATGTTGATCGTGTTTTAGGTTCCGTTTACATGGTTTTTGAATACATGGACCATGACTTAACGGGGGTATTATCGCAAACACAGTTCAGCTTCACTGATGCTCACCTCAAGTCATTATGTCACCAAATGCTCGCCGGCTTAGCTTATCTTCACCATAAAGGGGTCATTCATCGTGATATAAAGGGTTCTAATATCTTGATCAATAACCGTGGAGAACTCAAGCTGGCAGATTTTGGCCTGGCACGATTTTACCAAAAAAGACGATGCACGGATTATACAAATCGAGTGATCACTCTGTGGTATCGACCTCCCGAACTCTTATTTGGGGCTACGGTTTATGGTCCCGAAGTTGATATGTGGAGCGCCGGGTATGTTCATGAATAGCTGCAGATCTATATGGTCTAACCACTTTTTTTTAGGTGCATTATGTTGGAACTTTTCACCAAAAAGCCTGTTTTCCAAGGAAACGATGAGATCCATCAATTGGACGTGGTTTACAAGATTATTGGTACCCCCACTCCTGAACGTTGGGCTAGTGTGATAGACTTACCATGGTATGAGCTTGTAAAACCAAAAGAAGTCATACCAAATAGATTTCGAGAACTCTTTCAAAAGTGAGATTCACAATCATTCGATAGCAATGAATTTTTTTTGAATGGTTTCCCACCCAGATGGATGTCGCCTGCTGCGCTTGATCTTGCAGAACGGCTGCTTGCGTATGATCCTATTCGACGGGTTAATGCCCTGCAGGCAATGAATGCGCCTTATTTTACGCAAGAAGAACCTCGAGCTGTACTTCCCACCGGGTGAGTATAAAGTAGTATAATCTTACATCTTGTTTACGCAACTGATGATGGTCGTTCAAGGTTGGCTACACTGGAAGGCGAATGGCATGAGCTTGAAACAAAACGCGAACGAGCAAAAAAAAGGAAAAAAATTGAGACTGTACTGCCACTGCAATGACCTCTACGAGACTCGTGTATATTACGGATGCTATCATATAATCACTGGAATACTCTATCATTACACCCTTCAGGCGACTACTGGTACAAGTTGCACCAACCCCTTCTCTGTTAAATGCTCAACAATCGATTCAACCTAATAAAACAAGGACTTATTTTCACCCCTAAGGAACCTGATGAGCAACTTACATTGGCCGCGGTTAATCGTATTTGTGTGTCCCAACGCTTCGTGAAGGGGGCACCTGTATCTTCGGCTTCCTCTACGTCTCCCAGCCCTCCTGCTTTCCCTTGAGCATCATCTTCCTCACGATTCCCGTCGAACCATATCAACTTGTCGACCTGGTCAATTGATCCCCTTAGCCGTCCTTGTTCGATCATCTTGCGCGCCATAGTCTCTGCAGCACCTGGCGTCAAGTCGAGAAGGGCACCCAAACCTCGGAATGTGATATTGTTGTATATTTTGGAACTTGCGAGGAGGTTGTGTTCCATAACCGCGCGGTCAAGAACAGTCGATGGGCCTGTGCGTGTACTTGCGGCCGGCTCGTTGATGTTGCCCGGACCATCATCACCTCCGGCTGATGCAAGCCTGTCATTTGAGGATATAGCGAGCTTTGCTAGTTGGTGGGGCTTGAGAGTCCTCTCGAATTCCTTAACTTCAGTGGACCGGAGGATGTGATCCAAAAACATTTTCGATAGGATGTTATACGTGGGGAGGTTGGCAGAACGTTCATCACGGTAAAGTGACGCCAAAACTCGGGATCTGTTGGGCCCTGCAGGTGCCAATACTGCACAAGTTACAGCAGCTAACCTGTTTCTTTCATGAAGAACTGTGAACCAAACTTTATGAAGATCTCACAGCATATGGCGCCTTTCCTCTTCGTCGATCTCTCCAACATAGCTTAGCTCGTGGTATCGACTTGCCGCTTCTAGAAATTTGCGCCCGTAGTCACTGATTCGGGCCTGGCAGAGTTTAAATTGTAGGAGTGTTTCGCGATCACTGGCGGAATGAACCAGGAGCGCTGCGCGATTGTAATACGTTTCAGCTTGGACTGAGTCTTCATCTTCCAAAAGCAGGCGAACAATACGGACGTAGACGCGAAGCTTGTCCCCGTCGCCCGTCGTACTGGTTTGTGTCCCAATGAGCGATCGTGATAGATGCGATGAGTATTGCACCTTACCGTTGTCCCGAGTCGAGGGATATGCCCATAAGGACCCGAGCAGCATCGCTCCATTCCTCTTCTTCTTCTAAAAGATCAGCAAGTTGGAAGCGCAGCGTGTTCACCTGGTCCATGAAGCTCTGAACCATATCCTCAAGATTAGACTATGTGGTACTTACTTGTTCTTCATAACTGACAATCCGAGGTTGGACTGTAGCAAGAGTGTCCTCAACCACGTGTTTGCGAAGATCCACGTTTTGTATGGTGCCTTCTCCGAGGATCTTGACGAGCTCCGATAGAACTTGCCTACCGACGACGAGACCAACGTTATCCTGATTGACGACTGTGTCCACCAGTGTGTGTAAGTCTGCTGCAACCGTGGAGGGATCTGGACCCGCAAGGATCTCAGGAATGAGAGAGATGAAAGCGGGGCCCTTGTCTTTCTGGCTCAGAGAGGAGAACTGAGCTAGTTTTCTATCCATGGTATGATTGCAATATAGCGTCTCAATTTATTTAAGCAAACTTAGGACGGTCAAGAGCTTAATCAAGAGGTTGTCGGATCTAGTCACGTGTTGCTGGTTACAATCAGATCCTCCTTTTTGACATGGAAACGAACTATTCCTCCGCTTAAGCTTGCAAGCACATATTATTCAAGGATCGCATCCTCTTTTCGCTTTCGTTATCACTCCATATAGCAAGGAGTGTCTCTCTGGAGTTTGTACAGAGCTTTCAGGAGCTGGTCATCCTCATCCACGTAAACCCGCTTGCTACTCCGAGCGCGGTGTTTCGTGTTTCAGTTAACGTCTGATCCAATCACTTGTGGTCCAGGCGCCCGTCAACTTGAAGTCGACTGATAAATTTCGTTGCTTGAGCCCGGGAGCTAGATTTTCTCTTTCAACTTCCCTGCATATCACGAACCTTCCTCATTGTCGCTGGTCGTCCCTCCCTTTAGGCTTCAAATGTCACGACTCACTGCATCGCCGTTCCACAAACCATCCCCATTTGAATTTCCCAAGGCTCCTCTTAGTCCTCCCGAAACAAACGCCGATATGATTGGTCCAGCTCGCGTCTCGACATCGGGATATATAGCAGGCGGTCAAGAACAAAGGCCTAGTGACATGGAGTCATTGGGGGGAGTTGCCAACGGCCTTGAGTCAGCTGGGTCGCGATTTCGAAGAGTGTCATCTATTGCATACCATACTTCAGGTCTCAGAGACTCTCCTTCAAGGACCCCGCAAAGAAGTCCGAAGGCGTTCATAATTGTCATACCTCCTCCTACATTTAACCATGAGCACGGACAGCTCGGTCACACTTTGTCGTCAGGGCCCCGACATAGGCTGTCCCAAGGATTACTGATGCCGCTTTTTCCAACGGTATGGTTTCTCCATTTTATCCTATGCATGCAACTTATGTCCCATTATAGATGTATGGCCAGCTTACAGCAATAGCTCGCGAATTTAACTTTCCGAGTACTACAGGACTCTGTCTCTATTTCCACATCACGGAAAACGGTGCAACAATGACTCCTCGCATCTCAGATGAGACTTGGCAATTTATCTGGAATCATATTTTCGAGGCGGTAACACCAGCTTCTACTTTGCGATCTCCGATAAGTGGGAAGATAGAGTTCGACATTGACTTGAGCCAGGCTCGATGGTATGCGTCGTGGCTATCATCTTCCCACCGTGATCATATAGAGATCCCGTTCTCAACTAATCCCTCTGCTGCACCATCCATCGCCCATTTTCGTGGAGAGAGCAAGTCCACCTCTGTTGAAGAACATGTTGACGAGGAATCGCTGACTCCGAATCGTCCCCTTATGAGACCGAATGGGATTGTGGCACCCGCTACTCGTCATGTTCCCCGGAAACTATCACTCGTCGATCGATACGACGCTATGTCCATCCGCTCGGGCTCGAGACCCTCAGCTTTATCTCCACCCGAGCCCGTTCAGCCAACGTCACAGATTCTATCTCCCATAGTGCAAGAGGACGAACCTAAGTCTGCTAGACATGCTCTCGACACCCGAGTAAAGTCCTGGCGTGCAAGCGCCGTTTTGAAGCCCACTTCTCTTGCTGCGACAGGACAAACCAGCTTGGAGCCGGCCAATATGCCCAACATGCTCCCCATTGATGACACACTCATTTCCGCTCCAAATCAGGAGCTCAATCTTGCCGATTTCACTTGGTCCATCTCGTCTCTAGGCCCAGATGAAGATGAGCTTATCTCACCAATGTCTTGGGACCGCCTGCCCTCCATTCATATTGCCCATCGCATGCAAGGCTCAGTTTGCATGACTCCTTCTGACTGTACCTCCTTTGGGCCTTCGGATTATACCTTACCCTCTCCTGCAGTCAGCTTTTATCGCCTCCCTTCACCAGATATCGCTCATCGAATGTACGAAGATGCCCCACCTACGCCTTCAACCGTAACGAGCTGGGGTGCCCCGCTTTCATATCCGCCATCACCTGTCAGTTACCCTCGAGCTCTCTCGATCGACCTTGGGGACAGATGTGTGTCCAGCAGACCAGCTACTCCTTCAACGGCTACAAGTTGGGGCCCTGAATCCTGGCCATCGTCTCCTATCAGTGTAGACAGAGTACGATCGATTCATATGGGTGATCGTGGTGAATATAGTCGGCCTGTCACTCCTTCGACCGCAACATCGTGGGGCGCGCCGCTGTCCTATCCCCCCACACCTTTCACGCCATACTTCGTCCATACCCCTGATGTGGGACAACGTACATTTGACGAATACGTGTTGCCCTTATCGAAGAACTACAAGCCATGGGGGCATTCATGGCCATACACTCAGACAGTAAATTCTGCAGAGCAGTCTATGCAATACTCTCAGCGGTACACCCAAGGATCTCATTTAGTGCACACCCCTTCAACTTACCCCTACTTCAACATCTGTGAGCTAACTCGTTCAGAATGTAGCTTAAATTCATCTAATCATATGTCAGATCCATCAGTGTACCCGCATTTCGATTTGTATCCTGCTCCCGCCGGTACGATGTATGTCCGTTACTCGGCGTCTGACTCTCAGTTTAATGCCAAAATGCCACCTGCCGCCACAATCAAATTGCCCGCTGTCTATCCCTCTTTTAATATTTGTTAGTCACCTCGTTCACTAACACGGAAGGTTCCGTTGATCTTTCCAATAGACCCTGCAGTATATCCTGGAAATCTAAAAGAAATCTATCCAGCGGATTTGGTGAACAATGAGCTAACCACCTCGATGTCACTTGCTCTACAGTATCCATTCTTTGATAATTGTAGGTCTTGTTGATACTCCCAATGGTGTGCATGCCCTCACTGATCTCGCCACTGTTATAGACCCTGCCGTTTACCCTCATATTATGCCTTACTTTGAGGCTCCTGCTGATGTGCCCCCTCACACGTACTCGCGAGGTGTGAAGGCTGCGCAATACCCGGTTTTCGATCTTTGTATGTGGTGTTATCAATATATAGCACATTTTCACTAATAGCGTGTCTAGACCCGGCTGTCCTCGACGACAGCACAGAGGTTGGCCGCAGGTGGCCAGGCAAATCACGCTATGAATTTGGTAAGACCTCCCTCGTTTCCCTGCTTCGATGACTCAGTATGTCATCAAGACCCAGCCACACCTGCATCTATCAAGCCCTCTAATGATCTGAAAACGGTGGTTGTGGGAATGAACATGTGTCCCTCGTTCAATCTTTGTGAGATCTAGCCTGGTGGTTTCTTTTGTTGCTTTCGCCCAGCTGAACCACTCTAGATCCTGCTGTGTGTTCGGCCTTTGATAATTGTCCAATGGCCGAATACGAGATTAAGTCCCCACCCGACAACAACAGAACTGAGTACTTGTACTCTGACCTTTGTTAGTACTGAACCTTCCGTAATACTCTGCGCTAACTCATTATCCAGACTCTACCGTCCATAAGAGATCCAGCATGGGCTCGGAAGACTCTTCCCATTATAAAGAGTCTGTTTCTGTTAGACTTGGTGTTTATCCCGCCTTTGATTTGTGTACGAGTTGCCTTTTTGATCGTACATGCGCGTCTGACCTATTTTCAAGATCCTGCGTTATATCCCACATTCAATATCTATCCTGCAGTCGATCATACGTCACATGGAAAGGCTGTGGAATTATCCGTCCGGCTCTCCGCGTATCCGGTCTTTGATCTTTGTAGGGACGAGCCCGACTAGCTCCTGGATATTTTGCTGACGTTTTGTAGATCCTGCTGTCTACCCCGCTTTTAGTATCTATGCTACGGTGTATAGAGAACAAATGGTTGGGCATGACAATGATAAAATGGGATTCCCTTATTTTGAGCCATGTACGTCCTTATTACTTAGTCAGTTATGTGATTAACCCTGAGATCCGTCGTTGCGTGCTTTGTCTGGCGCCCCAGTCAAACCTTCAAGTAAAGCAGCAGAAATGTCGATTCAATTGAATGAATACCCGGTTTTCGATCTTTGTGAGATATCTTCAGGCTTTGATTTTATTTCTTCTTTCCTTAATGTAAGATAGATCCAGCTATATATCCGTTTTTCAACCTCTATCCTATGGTTGATCACGGCACTGCAACCATGAAACATAACGATCGCACGCATGAATACCCTCACTTCGATCTATGTGAGATCTATCTATCATTGATTCGCTCATACACCTCACTGAAGTATCCTTTAGACCCGCCCCCACCCCCGTCTTTGGATATGAAGGCGACCCCGCCCCGGGACATGACTACCGACACGAACACCTACCCTGTCTTTAACCTTCGTGAGGTTTCCCTTAGATCATTATGTTGTCGCGCTCTCTGATGATCTGTAGATCCCGCTCTATATCCTGATTTCAACCTCCATTTAACATATAACTACACCCATGCGGCTCGTCACAACAAAAAATTAACCAAGCCAATTGAATTGCCTGTCTGCCTCAATTCCTATCCTGTTTTTGACCTCTGTAAGTTCATTTCGTAAGTTTTGTGTTCCTTCTGACTCAAGCAACCTAGATCCTGCTGTCTATCCCGCGTTCGACATTTATCCTGCTGTTCAGGATGTGGCCCTATTCAAAGACTACAGGCGAATTGAATCGCCTCATCTTAATTCTTGTTTGTACCATTCTACAGAGACTCGCGCTAGCTAACTGACATCTTTCTAGACATATCATTATCAAAGAGCCAACCTGAGGCACATGAGAGTAAACCTAACTCAGTGTCAGTGTGGGTGCAACCATCTTACCCCAATTTCGACTTGTGTACGGTGCCATCATACCGAATTTCATTGTTGTGACTCACCAACTTGGTCCTTACAGATCCTTCCGTGTACCCTTTCATCGACATCTACCCTTCCTTGCCCAAAATAAGTATCGAATCTCTCTCAAGCTACTCCGTTTATCCCGAATTTAATATTTATCCACTTGTCACAAAACACTCCGGGCCGTTATCACAGACCTCAGGTTCCACCGAATTGGTGCATTACCCAACTTTCAATCTATGTGAGTGGGCGGTATCTCTAACATTTATCAAGCTCTTACAAAGACTAGACTCTCCGGTTTACCCTCTCTTCGATTTGTACCCGTCCAGATCTGTGAAGCGCGCGGAGGAACAAGCAACTGTGAACATAGGCATTGATTCACGATACCCTGCTTTCAACTTATGTTGGATTTTTTTTCTGCTTTAGCTTCGTTTCTGCTAATAGCCCTACAGATCCGGTTGTGTATCCCCATTTCGAACTTTGGCCGGCTGTGAACCAACCACGAATTGTACCGATTCCAAAGCTAAGCAGTAGGCTAACTCATTCAGAACTGCATGCTGTGGTCATGATGGAGGTAGTTGGATCGGCAGGGTCAATTCCGTCACTGGCGGGAGAATTCATGCATCTCTCGACAAAATTTATCAAGTCACACCATGATCTTCACCACGAAGTTTTTCCGCGCGGTGCTGATTTTCACACTCCCAGCGGGACGAGAACTGCTCACATAGCCTCTGAGTCTCTCGACCCAGGTCGTCTTGGAGTCCGCCTCAGGCAGTCAGGATTACGGCCACTATCAGCTAGACTTGGACTCCCATCGTCACCAAGCCCAAAGAGGGGACTTCCCGCCCCCCCTACGAACAGCTCGCGGTTATCGAGCGCATCTCAAACCATACCAATGTTAGTGTTTGAGAGCGGAACGCCATCTCCATCGCGAACATCTCCCCCACAGGCATCACCTGTCAAGCGCTTGCCACCATCTCGATTGCCACTTCAGGGAACAGCCGAACAACAGCCCAGCCTGCCAGTCGGTTCAACCTTGACAAGGTCGTTTTCGGCCCACTCCCCTGGTCCTGCAGTACTTTTTGATAGACTTGACCGTTCACATTCACTTCCAGCAACGACAAGACCTGCCCCACGAAGAAGGGATAGCACAGTACTACAGCGAGTCAAGGCTTACAATGCTTGTATGTCACAAACGTCATCACTGTCCTAATTCCCTGACAATCTTCCCCTAGCTCAGGAGAGTACCACATTGTCGATGGAGACCCTTTCTCAGTTCCCTGCGCCACCTTTGCCCCCCCTACCCATGGTTGCGCGAACTCCCAAGGCATTAGACCGCTCGAAATATCCATTTGCATAACAGCCTCGCCCAACCCCTTGTTTAAAAAAATTCAACCATGACATTCCTCACACCCGTATTAGGTGCTATCATAATTCACACAAACCATGGTCCATCTACTTTTCGGAGATTGCCTCCGAGGGAGGGTTAATTATCTACATCATTGCTATAAGGTGGGGGCGTATCATTCGTCACGCCTTGAGTATGACCCGAACCAGGTATTCCCCGTGCAGAAGGCAATAATGATTCTCGTGAAATTGGTGCAGACTCTCGTAGTGCTTCTTGTCGTGCCAGAGCAGTAACACGCGCCGCTCGTTGCTCCTTGTCTCTTTCATCTCGAAGCTGTTTCGTTTTCCTGTCATCCATGTACGCTAACTTGACCTATATGCACCCGTATCAGAGCGCGGAATGGGATAAAAATACTGTCTTACTTGATTTGTAACCTCTGCAGCCACAGCCTTTTGATCAACCTTTGAACGAGCCGCACGTTCAGCCTTCTCCGCCTCGAGTTTCACAAATTCGTTGAGGATAGCTGCGCCCGTCCGCAAGTCTTCCGTTCGCCGCGGGTTAAAGGTATAATAGGGTTGAAAATTCTTCACCTAAACCTTAGATTAGATACAGGTACATCTCAAACAATAGATTGCGATGGCCTACCTCTGGACGAAACCCGAGCTGATCCGGTTCACAATTAAAGCAATCGGTCATAAAGAGTAATGTTCGACTGACTTCAATTGCGTACTCAAGAGCACCTTTCGGATCCATCAGATTTCGTTTGATGATGTTATTCGTAGGCTTGAACTGCTGGAACTTAGAGTTGTCAGGTTCACGCAGCAGATTCTCGGATATTGTCAAGAGAGTCTGAGAAGTGACATTATAAAAGGCTGATAGAAACGACAATGGGCACAAGTACTTCGAGCGAGGCTGTTGCCTGCTCCTTGGAGTTTGGTCGCAGAATTCCTGGGTCAATAAGGCGACGAAATGCCTGGCGTTTTTCGTGTTCTGCTGCAAGTTGAGCTGCGGAAGGTTGAGAGGGCATTTGACGGGTTCTACGTTCAGCAGCCGCAGCAAGGGCATCGCTAGATATGTTGGAGGAATGGACTGAGCTGGTGGGGGACGACATGTTAAGAGATGTGTGTTGACTTGGGAGTTATTGAGAGTGTCCTCGTCACGTGGCTCACACCCTGTAAACAATGAAGTCAAAACTTTTGTCGCGACACATCTCTTCTTGATCTCTTACCACCATCTGGTTAGAGATTAGATATGCTGTAACACCAACAACTACTATTGATATTCAGCATGGTTGAGCCCACCCGCTCCCAACAAACACTACTGTTACTAGGGCTATGCCTGCTGTTTGTCATCCTAATGATCCTTATCCTCCACCTCCGGGGGGGTCAACTGATCCACTTCCTACTACGTTCTTCTGTCCCCCGCCGTCGAAATCCCCATTGCCGGCCCACACACCCTCACGACAGTCCATTCTAAGGGCTCTTGATATCAAGAAGACTAAGCCAAGAAGAAAAGCTTTCTCTTCCATCCACCCATCTCCAGTCAATAGTGATGATGAGATGTTTGATGCCCTCGCAGACCTCGACAAAGAGGATGCCACCATTACCCCAGGTTCCACTAAGGGAAAGGGTTAAAGACAGCCAGGGAGATGCTGAGATGGTTGACGTTTCAGGCATTGATCCTAATGTGTTTGAAGAAGACCTCGAAGGAGGCTACTACTTTGCATTCCGTAAGGACCCCAAGGCGTGGGACATGGACACCAATGCTGCCTCTACGTCTGTTTGCAGGATCAACGAGTTCATCAAATTTGCTGAGCAGAACAAGAGGTTGTGGAACACTGAGGAATCAGACAGCCTAGTTGAGGCATCTGGTCATCTCATATGAACCCTTGTCAAACAGGGGTTCATCCGCAATTCCCTACATGGTCACAACCCTTGGTCCACCACATGGGCATTTGTTGACAGCATTGCAAGCTCAGTTTGCACTGCACTATCCGAGGAACGGAAGGCTCATCATGCCCCCATGCCCCCACCCATAAACCCCCCAGGACAGCTTCCTAACCCAAACAAGTCCTATGTATATCACAACTCGAACCCAGCAGGTGTTAGATGCACTGCCAGGTTCACACAACCTTCCTGCAGGAACCCCGATAATAATCTGTTTCAGAAAATGGGGTTAGTGTCCTGAGGACCGCTGTACTTGCAGATTGCAGCCACCCTCCCACCAGTACCCGGGCCCTCCAATCCAAAGAGAGTGTGGACAGAACACGAGGTGGGTTTAGTGATGTTGGCCCAGGCCTTCCCACACCTCCCCCCCTCGAAGATCATGTGAGTGCAACAGGCACTAGCCCAACCCCCCAAGACTAGTGCTCCGCTTAAGCACAAGTCTACCACATACAGGCAGTCATGCAAGTCACTGTCAGTATTCTCTTCCCTGCAGGTGCAGTGGAGCTCAGACCCTTGCACCTATGCCCTCAACAAAGCCTTACAGAAAGGTAACTCAAAGCTCAAGATCCTAATGGAGGAAAGAACACTTGGGAGCATTTCTCTCACATGGAACGACCTCCCAAAAGAATCTGACATAGACCTGATCTGTGCTTGGTTTATCCAAGCAGCGGAGAAGCAAGGCACTAAGGATGCCACCATCAATGTCGAAGCTGGCTCATCCAAGTCTTCTGTGATGGTGGCAGACTTCCCATTCTATGGACTCTCACCCAAATTGGACAAGAAGAAGAAGCCCATTCCCATGACTGGTAAGGAGGCCCTTGGCATCCTTATGGAAAGGTGTAATGCCGATCAGAAGTGGGCACTTAGGTTCTATCACTCATCCCCCCTGAGAGTGGTAAAAGCAATGGGGAACTCGGGCAACACCTTCCTGTTCTTCAAAATCTACAATTCGCGTGGAGGCGCCAATCTGAAGGTGCTGGAGGGTATGTCATTTCAATATGGAACCCACAGACTCCGATTTGAGAAAGCAAGGCCATGAAAAGGTGTGCCTATCTGCACACAATGCTGGAGGTTTGGGCATTGGTCCACAGTGGCTGCATGCCTGTCTCGGGCAATCCTATGTCCAAAGTGTGGCGGGCCATATGCTGAAAACTTCCACTGAGTCCTTGGCATGTGCTGCAAAGCACAACCAAAGGCTACTCCCCCCATAGTGGCTACCCCAGAAGGACAGCCATGCCCACACACAGACAGATGTGTCAACTGTTGGAAGTCAGGCCACCAGTCTGACTCCAGCAGTTGCCCCTTCTGGCAGCACAGATTTGATGCTGAGTGGATCTTAGCACAATACAAGGTGTTCAAAGTGGGTGACCTGGTCATCACCCCTCTTAGTAAGCTCACTGATGCTTCTCCTCCAGGACCCCACCCCTGGGTTGGAGAGCATCATTGCCTTGCTGCAACAACTCTGTATTAATGAATAGAGTTTTTAACATGTGTACATATATACTGCCAGAATGTAGCTAAGAACACAACTTGGCTGGAAATACTACTTGAGGCTGAAAAAGACAAGTGGGACATACTACTCATCCAGGAACCACCCTGGAGGACAATTAGACATACTGCGTCGCTCATAGCAAAAGATGGTAACCTGGTTATTGGGGGACTGTCTCATCCAGAGTGGACATGCTTTGCACCACTGGGTATTAGTGTTGATGCCCGACCATGAGTCCTCACGTATGTGCATAGCAGGCTCTGGCCTACCAAACCAATGCTGAGACCAGACATTGTCTCTCACAAGGACATAATTGCCATATCTGTCAAAGGCCCTGATGGGGACATGATGATAGTCAATGTGTACTCTGATGCCAAAGGGAGCGCGATCAGGCACATCTCTGACAACCGAGGCAGGTACCAGAGTGTGGGTTATATGGGTGTTGATTTTAACTGCCCATCCCTGCTATGGGACTCTGAGGTTGTTGACCGAAACCCAAGGGCGACAGCTCTATTAGAAGTCACCCAGGACATTGGCTTGGAGGGGGTTAGGCCAGCCGTAAGGTTGACCACACACATACCACATAACAACGAACTCCAAGAATCCATCCTAGACTTAGTGTTCCTGGAGAACATGAGAACATTCAATGCAGAGGTCCTTGTGGGCGAAGCAGGCGCTTCAGACATAAACCCCTTACCACCACTATCCCCATAAGGCATCCCCATATGGTAGGAAAACTTCACATTAAGCCCAAATCTAAAGAGGAGAGTGATTTCCTCCATATGATCAGGACTAACATTGCAGCCATCAACATACCGGTGCAAGCCTCTGTTGAGAGCATAGACCTTGTTGTGGAAAGAGTCTCCAATATCTTCAAAACTGCATGGGACAAGTTTGCCAAGGCTGGACATGTAAGCGTTTGGGTGAAACTTTGGTGGGATGTGGCTTGTGCAGAAGCAAAGGCACTGGCAGCTTTTACAAACGACAGAGAAGACTGGAGAGCCCTGAAAAGGGAAACCAGAAAGGCAAAAAGAGAGTTCTTTGATGCACGCATTGAGGAAGTTTCTCACACTACTAAGAGACCATGGGACCTCATGGACTGGGTAGGACCCCACAAGGCCCCTGCCTCTGTTACAATGACACATAATGAAAACAACAAATAGTTAATTTATTAGACCGTCTCCAAGTAAATGAGAAGAATACAAGGAGTGGATTTGAGGATGTAATGAAAGTGCTTCAACAAGCAACTGTTCAGAATCATGCCATGAATAACATGCCCCAGCAGCATCAGTATCAGAATCAGTACAGAAAGCCTAAAGAAGGACAACTACAAAGACCAAATGCATATAAATGTCACTACTGTTTTACACCCGGACACTTCATCATGGCCTGTCCCGAGAAACAGAAACATTTTGAAGAAGGAAAAATAAAGACCAATGCAAATGGAGGAGTATGCCTACCAGATGGATCGTATATTCCAAGAGAACCAGAAACAGTATCATTGAAAGATAAAGTGGAACACTTCCATTCAAAAAAGGTAGCTGCCCTTTATTACGGAGATGTTACAGAAGGACCCGCTCCAGGAGTATTATCAGTTATGCATCAGTCACATAGTGCAGTAGACAGTAATAATGACATTGGGACCTTGAAGGCTCTAATGGCACAAATGGCCCAATTTCAAGCACAACAAATGTTAGGACAACAGAGCACACAAACCACTTTGCCAGTATTGCCTCAGATGCAGAAACAAGATTATATAAACAATAACTATAATACTACTGCAAAAAGCACGCCGAATCCTGACATAGTAGCCTTACAAGCACAAATGAGTACTTTATTAGGGCAGGTGGTGGAGCTCAATAACCAGAACAAGGTTAAAGAGTCTGGTTTCAATTAGGTCCAATGAAGGAGGCTAAGGAACACACTAGACCTATGACTAGGTTGCGTTCCAAGAGACAGCCTGAGGACCTGAGTAAAAATAGAAATAGTCATCAAGAGAGTATAAGTAATGATCCAGAAAGTAGTCAGAGTAGTAGTGAGGAGGAGCCAGTAGTGCTGCCTCCTGGGAGAAAGAAAGTAAAAATAGTAGAACCATCAGCAAAGTCATCTGTACAAAAAGAGATGCCCTACATTGATGTGCCCATGGTACCATACATACCCCGGAGAATGGAAAGCAACCCTGAACCAGTCGATCCACTACCTACATATTTTTAATACCAAGCATGGTCTGGCTTATGAAACTAAGTCCCCAATAGAAGTAAAAATAAAAGGTGGCAATATAATTGCAAAAGTGTTAGACAACCCTATCACATTGACTACAGGAGAGTTAATGGGCTTGTCAAAAATCATTAGAGATGGAATAAAGAGTATTGTAACTGCAAGACGTAAATCCCTCACCCAAAGGGATGCTAACTTGCAAATAAATGAAACAGATGAGGAAGATGCCTTACCCTTTGGGAGGGACTGGGAACTTGATGATAACTACCTATGGCATGATGTGCTACCAGTAGAGTCAATCCCATTCCAGTCTTTCTTCATCTCAGAGTATGACCATGGCGGAATACCCAAGGGATCTATAATATGTGGAGACCCAGTCCTACAATATTTAGAGTCTTTACCAGCCGGGGAAGAACCCAAGCAGTTGTATGTAGCAAAAGAGTTGGCATCTTTGTGCGCAGTATATCCAGTAATAAATGGGGTAGGAACAGAGGAATCATTATTAGATGGGGGATCCCAAATAGTATCAATGGCTAAGCAGACGGCTTTAGACTTGGACATTTCATGGGATCCAGACATTGTCATACACATGCAGAGTGCTAATAAACAAGTAGAGAAAACAGTGGGACTAGTGCACAACATCCCTTTCTTGTTTAATGATATAGCCATTTACCTCCAAGTACATATCATAAATTCACCCGCATACAAAGTATTACTAGGGAGACCGTTTGATATGCTCACGGAAAGTCAGATCAAAAATGCTAGAGATGGGGGACAAGTAGTCACTATCACAGACCCTAACACAGGATGAAGGTGTACTATCCCTACCCGTGCAAAAGGATCACCACCTAAGCTTTTGAAAAGACAACTGGAACAGGATTTTCGGCCTTCGATGAATTAATCCAAAGTGATCAAGGAGAGCTAGCTGTAGAAATTGCTGAAGATGAGAATGGAAACTTTATTATAATGGGTTATAGACACCCTACTGATAAGCAGAATTTTGGTCACACAGAACTTAGAGATGTCTTTTTGTCTAGAAGTGATGTAAACATGAATAGTACAGTACCTGAACGTGAATTACTAGCCATGTACTTGGCTTCAGTAGATAAGCGCAATGGACTAGTAATAAACTATGAGCAGAACAGAAGGGACCAGACAAGTACACCCACTATACCTATGACATATGCTCAAGAACAGCCCATGCTTGATAAGACTTTAAGTAAATTAAAGCAGTGGCAAATTGGAACTAACAAGCGCAGTCTTGGAACAGTAGCAGGTAATAAGTGTACTATCAAGTCCATGGATCAGCTGGTAGGAAAGAAGTATAAACCAGTACATTTGAAAATAAAACCAACACTGGCAGATCTGCCTGATCAATTTACAATTATCAGAGATATAAAGGGTGACCCTTTAGTGGCTCTACCAGTTCTAATGCCTAACCCACCTCCATTTAAACCAACTGGAAGGTATACTGAGGAAAGGCGCATGAATTTCCAAAGAGTACATGAAGAAGAGAACTTCTTAAAACCTAAAGAGATGGATATAATCCATGACTTTATGTGTAAACATAACAATGGTTTTGCGTGGCATGATAGTGAGCACGGTAGCTTTAAGAAGGAATATTTTCCTCCTGTTGAAATACCAGTAGTCCCACATACACTGTGGACAGAGAGGAATATCAGAATCCCACCAGGAATCTATGAAGATGTTTGTAAAATCATTAAAACTAAGATTGATGCGGGGGTCTATGAAAGGTCCAGGAAAGAAACTTAGGATTGTACATAGTTTAGAGCTGCTAAATGCAATTATGATAGTGCACTCAGGTTTACCACCCACTACCAAAGAACTAGCAGAGCATTTTGCAGGGCGCACTTGTGGCTGGATGATGGATCTGTATGTAGGATATGATGAGAGGCCTTTAGCAGAAACTTCATGCAATCTAACGACGTTCCAAACACTGTTTGGTGTGCTGAGATTAGTAACACTCCCTATGGGATGGACAAATTCTGTTCCAATCTTTCATGATGATGTTACATACATTCTACAAGATGAGGTACCACATGTCACAATACCCTACATTGATGATGTACCCATGCATGGTCCAGCGACGCACTACGAACTACCAGATGGAACAGAAGAAGAGCTACCCAGTGCTCCAGGTGTTAGACGCTTCTTCTGGGAACATATGCAAAATGTAAATCATGTCATACAGAGAATGAAGTATTCTGGGGGAACCTTTTCAGGATATAAGTCTACATTATGTACAAGTGAAATTCTAGTAGTAGGACATAGATGTACCTATGAAGGACAAAAACCTACTACCGATAGGATTGGTGTAGTTATGAGTTCTTTAGTTTACTAAAGATGAGTTCTTTATCAACCCAGTTTTCGGGCAAAAAGTTGATTCATTCATTCATTCATTCATATTTCAACACCACGGGAAAATATTTCCATAATGGGATTTTTCTTCTCTTATGGCTTTTTACAGCATTTCTCCACAAATACAAAGTATTGTGACATAATTTGCATGTATTTGGGATGCTTACATAATGCTTTTCATGATGCCATCAAAATTATGCATATCTAATATTTCAAAGCATTGCGTTTCAAAATTTATTTTGTGATTTTCTCCATAACCAGTAAAGCTTTTAACTTTGTTTTTATATGTTTGGAATGTACAAACATGGCTCTACAATTTCCTTGTTAAGCATATTTTTCCCACGGTCCATTTTGAGCGAAATATTAGAAATGTCCAGATTCAGCTAGTTTTGAAGGTCTATGTGTTATGTCAGGGGTGAGCAAACATCTTATAACAACAATGACCCTTACCAAACATGACCCTTGTGGGAAATTATGCTAAACATTGGAAATAATCAACAACTACTACTATATTTACCTGAAATACAAAGAGGATTGATTTCTCTATTTATTGACACATGTCACATGATCTATTCCACCACCTGAGTATACCAAATACATGACAACAATCTGAATGCTTATTTAGTGTGCATGATCCTGGGAAAAGTTAGTTGTGATGGTTTTTGTGTTTTCTCCATAACCAGGCAAGCTATGGCATTGGGTTTTGTGCACAGGCATTGCTTGTTTACTTGGTAACATTTTCCCATGGCCTCATGACCTCTATAAATTATCATCTACATTGTTTCTAGTCATTTTTACAACTTCCTGAATGTGGAATGGACTTATTTCTCCTAAGAAAAGAAATAAAGAACAAGTACCTGCCACACAGTGTGTTGGCCCACTCCACCCAAGTTGAAGCCACTTGGTTAGTAAAGTTACCAGGGAAAATATTGACTACAGAGGAACTCATTGGGTTTAGAGCACAGGCTCTAGCTAAGCATGTCCAGCATGTGGCCAATATGAGGAAACATATCAATATAGAAAAACAAAGGAGACTATTACAGTATGAAAAGGATCACCATGCGACCATCAGAGACTACGACTTCAAACCAGGAAGTTTAGTACTAGTTAGAAATACCAAGGTTGAAAGTTCACTTGATAAAAAGCTGAAACCATGGTACCTTGGACCAATGATAGTTCTGAGACGAAACCGCAGGGGAGCCTATATTGTTTGTGAAATGGATGGATCGGTTTGGCAACATAAAGTGGGGGTGTTTAGGGTTATTCCTTATTTTGCTAGGAGTGCAATTGAACTGCCAGACAATCTGCAAGATCTAATAGACATCTCTAGTGAAACATTAAATGCCTTGGTGGAATCTAAAGATCCTGCTAATAGACAAGTTTACAAGGAGCATGACTATACCTTTGACAAAGTTCAATTGGATCAGTCCAAATCAGAGTCAAGTTCTAGTGAGGAGACTGAGAAGGGGATAGCTCCAGTGCTACCATGGACTACTAAGTCACACAACAGGTTGCCTAGGTAATAAGTTTTTGTAGCTTTACAAATTGGAAACAAAAAGCAGTAAAGACAGTATAAGCAATGAAGCTAAGCAGTAAGGACAGTGTTATGTTGAGTAAGGACAGTAATACAAAGGAGTGTGGAGAGAGACACCACGACAGAGGAGGAGTTTAATTGGACTACCCTCAAGCAGAAATGAAGTTGTCTTCAACTTCAGGCAAGGGCATGTCAGCCAGAGCTACCTCCTCCTTGTCATTGTCATCCTGGTTATGAACTTTGGTAGCGCTCGCAGTGGCAGCCTCATTGGAGCCTCCCTCTGGAGCCACCTCATTCATTAGACTGTTAAGGCAGGTGACTTTGTCCATAGTGGCATCACGATGCTTCAATAAGAAGGATACAGTATGACTGATCTCTTCCAACTCAACGCAGTAGTTTAAGAGCATCCTACCAAGGGCTTGTTTGGTGTGCGACATGGGATTGCCCTCATCAGCAATCAAGCGCACCTGGGCTAAGACTAAATTGTGCTCCTTGGAGGGACGGAAGTCAATAAAGATGCGAGTATCTTGTACACAGTCAGTATAAAATTAGAATTATCTATTAATAGAAATGTACCTTCAGCAGATGCTTTAGGATCTTCATCTGGGGTGTCCTGCCTTGTACGCTTTTTGGGATGAAGAGTTCTGCCACAATTGAGCTTGGAGTGCTTACTGTCCTGTAAGAATAAGAAAAGAAGTAATAGTCAGTAAAAATAAGAACAGGTACCTTGATGGCAGCCTTTTCAGCTTTAGTCCTTTTGACGCAGGGAACCTTAATGCTTTCCTTCTCCTTATGACTACAGGTGATTGGTCCTTCACTAAGGAGACAACTAGTCATTGGTCCGGAGACAACAATGCTGGCCATAGTGCTGGAATCAATGACTGTATTCTTGAGTAAAGAAGAGATGCCATTGAGTATGTCATGCACTGACAGCATGGTAGCTAAAAAGAAACATACCGAGTCAGTACCAGACATTTCAATGTCACCATCATATTCACCACCAGCAATGACCTTGCCTGGAATAGTGGTACCATCTGTGTCACCACTAGTGGCAGGGACCTAGTAACAAGATACCATAGTTTAAGAATAGTAAAGTACACAATAAGGTAAAAAGCACACACCGCGGTTTGAGAGAGGTGCTTAGTGCAGACCTTTTCACAGTGATGGTGAATAGCAGTAGTAAGAGTCACAATGTTATGATAAATGGGCTCTTGAAGTAACTTAGGGTATACATGTTGTAGTCCCTGGAATGCCTTGCGGACGCCAAAGATAACATTTTGCCATGACTGCTCCATCAGAACCATTTTGGATTCAGTCAAGAGTAACTGTAAATTGTAAAAGTTGGTTATGATAACAGTGTTATAACTATATTGGATGGTAAAAAGTGTACTGTGGTTTTGCCTAACTTCCTGACACTGACCCTTTGTTCAACAAGGGTGTCCATTGATAAATGAGCTTGAAAGGTGTTCCACTGAGCTTGGACCATCTTGAAGTTCTCAATGTCTTGATAGTTGTGGAGGCCAGTCATAATGATGCAAAGGAAATTGGTTTTTTTTTTGAAACAGAACGTTGTAACGAGAGTATAATAAAGTCTGGCGATGTCTTTTAAAAAAAAATTAGCACAGCCAATACCCTTTTTATACCTCTACAACTAGGGAAGTGCTACCCAGCCTCTCATTTGTTGCACGTGTTCTATGCCAGAAAATTTGTACATTTCAATTGAACATGTCCGAGATGCGTGCCTAATTGAAATACTGAGCCCAATTTTTTTTAAAAAAAAAAAGGAGCTCTGTAAAAATTCATGTGGAGCATGACAGTGTCCGCATGACAACTGGGACAGTTGTATTCAGTGTTGAGGGGGAGATGGGTATAAGCAAAAAATTGATTTGGAAAATCCTATCAAGCTTACAAGGATCAAAGTATATTGTCTATGAAAGTCAGTGATCGCACCACAGTCTTAATGATTGAGAGAATTGCACCAGAATTAACCTGTACTATTTATAACTTAAGTAGCTGGTGCAAGGTCAGAAGCTTTCTTATGAAGACAATAGAACAACAGTTAAACCAATTGTATTGTTTATAGTCCAAGGGACTGTATAGAAATGTGTGTTGGACTTCAATTAAAAATTGAAGCCCAACAAAAGTCAGGGGAATGAGTAGTAGTAACAAAGGGCACAGGGGCCTGGGACAGCACAATTAGATAAAAAAAAATGGATGGGGGGGGGGGTGGCGCGGCTACTCCTCCTTGCTATCAGGCATGGACAAAGAGGAGGCCAATAACAAAGAGTCATCATCAACCTCTGGTTCATCGTCTGAGGGCAGCCAAGGGAGGTTCTGAAACTCCACATAGAAGAGGAGAGTGCTCTCTGTGGCCAGCATAGTCAGCAAGAGGTTTTGAAGGCCCTCCAGGCCTTCCTCCTCATATAGCCTACCGATGGTGTTGACTATGTGTGCCAACAAAGAGTCATGCATTTCCAGCGCATGGTTAGTGGCCTGAATAACCTCTGCAGCAAGAGTGTCCATGTTGTCCAGCTGAGCATATGCTTTAGCGACCGCTAGTAGAATAAGTAAAATCATTAGTAAACAAAAAGACAAGAAGAACACGGCTTACTGGAGATGCCCGCACCAAGCATAGGCCCCAGATCCTCCCAGAGCCTGGTGCGCTTCTGGGGAGTAAGGCTGAAGCTACATTTCCCCTTCTTGGCAGTAGCGCATTTGATGCATGGTTTACCCCAACCATTGAAGGAGCACTCAATGTTGCTGCGGGTGGCGCACATTGTGCAAGGATAGCCAACCTAGTAAGAATGATCAGTAACAAGAATAAAAGTAATAACAAACATACAGTCGAGTGCCGAGGTGCAAGGTCAGACAACAGGGATGTGATAGGAGACCGTAGCGGTGTAGGCTCCCAGTTGGGAACCAGCACATGCTTATGGCATGGCGCCTGAACCCCATCTCCAGAGCGAGTAGTCTGCCTCAACTGGCAAGGAGAAATGGCTGCGGGAGGCAATAACTCCATGAATCCCTCTTGAGCCAACTGACATGTGATCTCTTGATTGAAGAGCCAAAGCTCAGGGACCTCATCAGTTAGCAAGTGCCTAACCAGTGGCTGTTCAGAGGGCTAAAAAGATAAAAATAAGTAAAGATTAAATTTTTTTAAAATAGAAAAGAGACATACAAGACCCGCCTCTGTGGGATGCAGCATGGAATTACTGCCAGCCCCAGGCGCACAACATGTCAGACTAGAATTTTAAAATCCAGTCAGGAATAGTAAAAAGCTCTTGTAGTAAAGGCAATATACCTGAGGAACCGTGCGGCCCTTGCCCTTGCGCCCAGCATTGCACTTCCTCTTGAGAGGCTATTAAAATAAGTCAACAACAAAAGAAAAGTAATAAAAGTAGAAATCAACATACCACAGGTGTCAAAACTGGGGAGTGTGCAGGCAAGGGCATGGCAGACCAGTTGTCCTGGTACTGATGGTAACGGCGCGGCATGCCAACCATGCAAGGGGGGACGAGGAAAGTATCCTGGAAGATACTATCACCATTGTTGTGCTTGTAGCATGACCCCACCTGGTCTAGGACTTGCTCCACTGTGGGAGCCTGACCCTAAAGTAAAAAGTAATCAGTATGACAAGGACAGAGTAAAGAAGTAAACAAGCCATTTACTAAAAGAATGGAGTTGGTACCAAGGTCAGCCAATATAACCGTGCACCAGGAAGACCACGAAGCTTTGCGCACTTCAACTGGGAGGTGCATCACTTGAAGGTGAAGCACACGCAGAAGGAGAATAGCTGGGTATGGAAACGAAAAATGCGCACCATGGACCACGCCAGTGATTGTGTCCTGGGATCAGTAAATAAGTGATTAGTAAAAGGTTTTTAGCAAGTAAAAGATGAGCATACAATCAGCAAGGAGCAATGATTGATGAAGTCAATTAAATCATGGAGGTCAAGGGGCCCCTGGTGGTCCATACAAGGTGCAAGTTCCTTGGCCATAATAATCCATCCTTGTTCCATGGTGACATAGACGTCGCCCTTGGCATCTTCAAGGAGATCGGAGAACAAAGGGATGGGCTGGTCCACGTAGACCATAGCAGGGGAACGGCCCTCAGCCGGTGGAATCGCACTGGAGAGCAAGAGAGACAGCATGGAAGGCAAGCACAGAGCGTGAGCCATGGCAGAAGTAGAAGTGGAGGACATGTTTTTTTGAAAAAGTGTTGGAGCAGTTGGGTGATGCGAATAGCAAAGAAGTTTAGAAATGGGCTGTAAAGTCCAAATTGTCTAAAACATAGCAAAAGCAAGAGCCTTTTAAAATCCACAACCCTGCATGGCAAAGCTCTAAAGGACAAGCAGGAGCACCGATCTCTTGCTGAAGTGTCAGAAAAATAACAAAAGAAATGCTCAGATGACTGAAATATCTGCAAAGTGATGTCTGAATGTCAAGTACTCTCTCAGGAGAAATATATAACTGTCATGATCCTAATGGAAAGTAGACCTCTAGGCTTGATCCCAACATTGCGCGCCTACCTGTCTAAAAGCAGGAACAGCTGCGACCTTGTACTGGGTGATTAGACACATGCAGACCTGAAGTATTGGACAAACATGCTGGCAAAGAGAGACTGAGGACAGTCTACATTTATGGTGTGGGGGAGATGATAGGGCCTGAAATTGTTTGCACTTATACACACTAAATAAGCATTCAGATTGTTGTCATGTATTTGGTATACTCAGGTGGTGGAATAGATCATGTGACATGTGTCAATAAATAGAGAAATCAATCCTCTTTGTATTTCAGGTAAATATAGTAGTAGTTGTTGATTATTTCCAATGTTTAGCATAATTTCCCACAAGGGTCATGTTTGGTAAGGGTCATTGTTGTTATAAGATGTTTGCTCACCCCTGACATAACACACAGACCTTCAAAACTAGCTGAATCTGGACATTTCTAATATTTCGCTCAAAATGGACCGTGGGAAAAATATGCTTAACAAGGAAATTGTAGAGCCATGTTTGTACATTCCAAACATATAAAAACAAAGTTAAAAGCTTTACTGGTTATGGAGAAAATCACAAAATAAATTTTGAAACGCAATGCTTTGAAATATTAGATATGCATAATTTTGATGGCATCATGAAAAGCATTATGTAAGCATCCCAAATACATGCAAATTATGTCACAATACTTTGTATTTGTGGAGAAATGCTGTAAAAAGCCATAAGAGAAGAAAAATCCCATTATGGAAATATTTTCCCGTGGTGTTGAAATATGAATGAATGAATGAATGAATCAACTTTTTGCCCGAAAACTGGGTTGATAAAGAACTCGTAACTATTAAAAACTTAGTGCTTCCAAGCACTCAAACCCGAACTCAAACAGGTGATTCCTACTGTTTGTGTGTTGATTTATTAGATTTGGTGTGTGTGTGTGTAAGAGATTACATTACATAGCATCAACACACTTATAGCCCAGGAGCCCCCTTTCAGTGTGATTATCAAAGATGTTCAGCTTTTGAAGGCTACATTAAGTGGACTAAGAGTAACTGTCTAATTTCTCCACCTCAATCCAACACATCCATATAGTGGCAAAGTTCTGGATTACAATGATGTTGTAGAGTCCTTGTAAGTTATATAAGTCCTCTCATAATATTGTAAATTAACTTCCTCCCAAGATCTTGTCTTAAATTGGGTGATTATGCCCCTCCCAAAAACAAAATATTTGTACCCCTCACACATCATTCCATCAAATTCCCCCCTCCCACACCCACTAAAGCCACTATTTTGGCAGTTGGAGGTAGCACTCCAATGCCCAACTTTAATTACTTGACACCAGCCTGGAATCTGTCATCTCAAACACCTGAGATGCCAACATCCCAGGCTCATAATACACTTCCGAGGTTGCAAGAGCAAGACCCCCCCCCACCCACTATTGGATTGGCAGCTTCTTGGCATCAAGCTGAAGGTATTGGTTATGAGTGGACAACACGAGGGCAAAGAGATGGTTGTTTCCATGGTGGAGGCAGATCGAGCTTTGTCCATCTGCTTCACTCATTACAAGACTTCCAGATTTTTAACTCCAGAACATATTTCCCTGAAATGTCCCAATCCTACACATGACAATGGGCTGCTGGTGGTTATTGAAGGTGATCACCTTGGCCAATATGTCTGTTGGATTCACCATTGTTATGTAAATGACTAGCCAATTATTATATTGGCTGTGGTCAATCAGACAGAAGATGGCCATGAAACACTTTTGGGGGATCAGCTAGAGCTCAGTCCAAATGTCTTGTGTGTTGGCCACAAAACCAAGGAAGAAAAGGCCCAAAATAATGGATTAATGACTAATCTTCAAAAAAATGTCAGCAAAATTTGTGCAAAATAAGATTGCAGTATTAGTCCACTTGTAAACTCAGCCTCTTTTTTCATACCATAATTTTGTAATTAGCTCTACATTATAATTTAGTTGTTCACCTTGCTCCCCTTCCCCTTTTCTTGACTTTCCCTCTTATTCTTTTTTCCCTTACTCTTGTCTACTGGGAAGTTAAAATTAAATACAGGATTAACTAAACTACCCCCCTCAATACTAATTTGAATTATGATCTTTGTTGTTAAATTTTGATGAGACATTATCATTAATCATTCATGTGAGTACTGTTACATACCTTTTTTTCAGACAGGTGGATACTACTGATATTCATGTTGCACTTTTCAGACCTTATATCTGCCTTCAAAACATTGGATTTTTTATTGTCATCTGGGTAAGATGTCTCACTTCAGTGTCATGAAGAGAATCGAATTACTGCTTACTGTTTTTTTCTGATATAGTGGATTCATGACTTGAGGATCCAGCATTGTGGTACTCTGTAAGCCATGCTCTATTTTCTGGCAAACTGAGCTGATTTTGCAGTGAGAGAGGAAAGAAGACCATCACTGTCAGAAGACCTACAATCCAACTCAGTCTCAGATTCTGTTGTGCTCTTCACAATGTCACCTGAAACATCGTCATTTTGTTTGGTGTGATGGGAAGCTGAGGTGCTCAGAGACTTAGATGTGAGAGTAATGGCCGTTGTGTTGTGAATTTCCCTTTGACTTTGACACCTTTTTATATGTGCAATTTCCCCCAAACCCCCCAAGCATCAAATATGTTGAGCAAGCCAGATATGGAGAATCCCTACTACCCACCCCAAAACCCATGGTTAAATTTTTTTTTCAACCCTTGTGGTAATCATGTCGATTTCTCTTTGGGGACAGAACTTACTCAAACTCGAATCTTATAAAGGCTCACTATTTTCTGTGTTTCTCAACATCCCCCCTTGTCTATCTCAATCTTCTCATGGCAAAAACTACTACATCTAAGAGGTCAACACAAGCTGGCAAATCAATGTCAGCTTCAAATGCATCCAAAAGAAAGGCTTTGACAGGTATAAGTTTACTTTATCTTTAAATTTGTCTCATAGAACTAGATCATTTATATATTTTATGACCAGCTACACAGGTAAATACATCAAGAGTGAAGGCCATGCAAGCTCAAATCAAGAAACTGAAAGGTGATGCCTGTTTAATTTTTTTTATCTTTATCATGCTAATTTGACCAGCCAAACTCACTACCTTCCACAAAGCTGCTCATGCTAAAGAAAAAGTGGGGAAACTTATTCTGTGCCCTCTGCATGGCATTGCTGGAAATGGATTCTGTCTCCAGGCTGCAATGCAGCTTCAGGATGACAAGGAATTATATGGAGCAATTCAGGTAGGTTTTTTCACTACTAATCTCAATACATGATTCTAACGAGTCACAGCACTGTGTTCACAGTCTGGTTGGTAATGCTGGGCTCAACTATACAGTTGTTTGGCACAAACAACCTACCCCTGCAAATTATAAGTGTGGTAAGTTCCTTTCTTTTTTCATTCCCTTGTATCTTATATAATTATTTCAGGCTCAAACTTGGCACGAATATCTCAAATGGTTCCCTCATGGCTGGCCTGTTGAAGAATTCATAAAATCACATTTGAAAAATAAGCATGCCTTTGCTCATAGATGTGGGTACCTCAAGGAACCTAGTAATATGGTGGATGGCAGTATGGATAGTGATGGAGTGGTGGGAGATGAAGAGGATGAGAATAATGATATGGATGAAGAGGAAGGTAGTGATGAGGAGGATGAGGACCAGGATAATAATGATCAGGAACACCAGAATGAGGGATATGAATCAGAGGTATTCTAGTTAAGAGAGCATTCAAATTACAATATCTTAGATCTTATGAATGTTAAACCTTAACTGTACAAAATGGATGAAGTATTTTTATTGATAACAGGGAACAAAGAATGAATTTAAGTAATGTAAATGGCATGAAATTAATCCCCACAAAGGCTATTATTCTCACCTGTGATGGTATGAAATTCATCCCATAAAAGGCTGTTATTCCCACCTGTGATGGTATGAAATTCATTCCATAGCCTCAAGAATTTGCAGTCATGTTACCCCAAAAAACATTGCTATTCTCACCCATCAAGGTATTAAATTAATCCCATATTGATAGAATTTTTGCCCCACCAAGGCTGTTATTCCCACCTGTGATGGTATGAAATTCATCCCATAGCCTCAAGAATTGGCAGTAATGTTACCCCAAAAAACATTGCTATTCTCACCCATCAAGGTATTGAATTAATCCCATATTGATAGGACTTACCTCCCACGATGGTTGTTTTTTCCATCTATGGTGGAATGAAATTCATCCCATAGCCTCAACAATCAGGGGTATGAATATGGACAAATTTTGTATGAAATTCATCCACTAAATCATACCTTAAGGGGGGGTTTTTGCTCCTTTTTTTCCCCCCACAGAGGGTGTTTTTTCATACATCTTTGGGATGAAATTCATATATTAAGGTGTTAAATTCATTACTTAAGGGGATGAAATATGGGTTGAATTTCATCCAGTTCCAGTTTCACAGTGGGTGTAGCCACGGGCCGTAAGCTTGTCCAATACATTAAAACAGAATGGTGTTTTGACCCTGGCTAAGCTGACTAATAAAAAAATGGCTAATATTACTAATCAACTTCAATGACTTGCCTCTGCTTCAAGTTTCTGGGCTGCACACGCGCTACACTGACAGAGCCAGCGAGTTTTTCTCCTTGACCGGAAGGTCTGGGTAATCTTGTGATGAGCACCTGATTGGTCACATGACTCAAAACAGTGCACACATATCAATATCAATATTATTATGTATTTACCACTTTTGATATTACTTACAAGGAATAACATTGAAATAATAATGGTGGCTATTTTATGTTGGAAAACTGTAGAGTTGGCGACACTGCAATAATATATTATTTACTGCCACCCTCCATGCTGAAGGCACAGGTGCTATGCTTGTTTCACTAATGGTATAAGAGGTGTACAGCCACATCCAAATGAGGCAGCAGCTCCTCCCATGCCAATGCTTTTCAACTGCTTGAACAGTAGAAATCCTTAATTACAAGTTCTTTATCAACCCAGGTTTCAGGCAAAAATTTGATTCATTCATTCATTCATATTTCAATACCACAGGAAAATATTTCCATAATGGGATTTTTCTACTCTTATGGCTTTGTACAGCATTTTCCTATAAATACAAAGTACTATGACATAATTTGCATGTATTTGGGAAGCTTACATAATGCTTTTGATGATGCTATCAAAATCATGCATATCTAATATTTCAAAGCATTGCATTTGAAATTTTATTTTGTGTTCTTCTCCATAACCAGCAAAGCAATTAACTTTGTTTTTATATGCTTGAAATGTACAAACATGGCTCTACAATTTCCTTGTTGAGCATATTTTTCCCACAGTCTAGTTTGAGTGAAATATTAGAAATATCTAGATTTAGCTGGTTTTGAAGGTCTGTGTGTTATACCAGGGGTGAACAAACATCTCATAACAACAATGACCCTGACCAAACATGACCCTTGTGGGAAATCCCAAGCATTGGAAAAACCAACAACTACTACTACATACTGTATATAAGGTGCCACTTCCTCTCCATGGAAGGGCAACCTTTGCAATAGACTTGGATTGGGTCATCACTTCTTGACTTGTTACCACGACGTGCACAGCCACCGTCGTAGTCATCATCGTCATTCTACGCACCACCCTGCTGCCCTAGATCACCCCCGATAACACTCTACCAACCAAGGACGGTGCCTCTGACATGGGCAAAGACAATCCACCCAGCCAATCCCAGCGATCGGTGGAACACGCCTCGAAACCGCCGGACATTCGCGACTATCTTTGTGGGTCCTCCTCCCCTGCTCCATCCAGGAGCACAACTCCTCAGAGACCCCCGGGCCTCCCTACTATTGCACAACGGGTCTTCTTTCGACCACCCACACCTGCACCTGCATCGGAGGCGGATTCCTCCACTCCAATGGACACTGCGGCAGACGACAACACCATTACACTGTCGTCCGCCAAAGGCAAAGCCCCAGCCCCACCCCCCCAGGACCGAGAGGAAACCTTGGAGGGGGTGGAGATGAACTCCTTCCAGGAGAGCTTTGATGACCCTGCTGATGCCTTCCTCCCAACCGGTTCAAAAGAATCGGCGGAGGTGGACATCCAGGCGGCTACCTCATTGCTCCACAACACAACAGAGCTTATGAACCTCTGGACTGAAAAGGGATATTGCGTCCCTGCACACCTCACTGACACCTTTGCCACTGAGCTCCTCCAGGTCATATACTCAGCCTCTGAAATCGGCCTCATCCGGCATGTTGCCAATGGGACCTCTCAAGTCGCCACCCTACAACAGGTCATCAACAGCCTTCGGAGCCAGCTCCCCCCTGACGCTCCCCCCGCCCCTAAGTACGGTCCCCCTGGATCAGGGCAGCAGCCCCCCCACTTGTCCAATGCTACCTCTGACCCTGCAGGTCTCCGCAGGCCCCAAAGGAAGCTTATCCTGGCTTGGTCATCCAGACGGCCTCCGCCTCCCCCCCCTAGGCCGACCCTGGCCTCGTTTGCATCTACGGCAGCTGCTGCTGCCTCTCTCCCCCAACCTCCCCCTTCCAAGAGGAGAAAGGGCGCCACTGCCACGGCGGAGGGACTAGTCCAAATGGCCAAGTCGTTCCCCTCGGCTCCCAATGCATCCATCGTCCAAGCGCAACAGATTGTTGCGGGCGGGGCTGCCATCTCCCGCACAAACGCTGAACGAGCCCGCGCCAACGTGAAGCGTTCCACCACCCACGGTTCCTCTCAGAAAGAACTTGTGGTTTTCTGTTCTCCGCTGGTGTACTGGGACGACGCTCCCATTATACCAACAATCAACAGTACTCTTGGTTCTAATCGCCGAACCATCTGCGCCGTTGTGGAAACACAGAACCATCTTGGGGGTTTGTCCCTCGTCATGGACTCTGTGCCTTCCGAAGACAATCTCCAGGTCCTCTACCAGTTCTTCGACGCCAAGGCGAAGGAGGCTCGAGGGGCTGATACAGAGACACGGGTTGAGGTCGGGTCCTCCAAGACCTTCCTCCGCATCCCCAACTTTCCCTTCTTCAGTACAACCGTCACATATGACGAAACTGGGAAGCCCATTCCCATCACTCCGTTGGAGGTCAAGACTATCCTTGAAACCTGCAAATGGAAAGGTGCGATCCATCTGTACCAAGGGGCACTCCCCCGCGTGGTCAGAAACTCCAAAATGTCAGACTCATGCACTGTGTTCTTCGACATTTATGATTCTCATGGAGGCACCCACCCCCACAGCCTTCAGAACAAGAGCTTCATGCTCGGGTCCCAGTCTTTGACCATCCTGCCTGCTGACAAGCGAATAGGGGTCCCTATCTGCACAAAGTGCTGGAGGTTTGGCCACTGCAAGGAGGTCTGTCCCTTCAGAGCTCAACTGTGCTCCTACTGCGGCAGACCTCATGATGCCCACAATCACTGCGACCTAGCGGCATGCTGCAAGGCCACCCCCAAGGCCACCCCACTGAGACTTGCAACACCAGCAGGTCATAAGTGTCCCCATGCCTCCCAATGCGTCAACTGTGGCCTTGCCCATGAGTCTGACGACAGGAAGTGTTCCTTTTGGAAACACCACTATGATGCCAAGTGGCTAGCTGCCAAGTACACCACCCAGAAGGTAGGTGACGAGCTCTTACACTTCGCACCATCTGCTAATACCCCCTTCCCCACCGTTACAGACAGGCTCCAAGGATGCAGGGAGGGTACTTGAGCGTTTTGACAAAAAGTTACTTGATTAATGTCTAGTACAACTTGTAATGTAAATATGCTCAGAACCTACTGCCAAAATGTTGGGCGCAAACAACACTGGACAGTTGACCTGTTAGAACGCCGCAAGGACGTCACTGACATTCTCTTCCTGCAGGAGCCGCCATGGGCCACTGTACGGTATACAGCCTCCTTGACCGAAAAAGACGGGGTCCCCATCAGGGGCCCCCCCGTCCACCCGGACTGGATTCCCATGTTCCCCAAAGGGTTCAATGCTGCCGAAGATCGGCCGCGCATCATGGCCTATGTCAACCAAGCTATCCGCTCAGTGAAACCTAAGCTCCGATTGGACGTCGTTAAACACTGCAATGTCATGCTCATCACTGTTTGAGGGCACCTTGGCCCAGTGCATTTGATGAATGTCTACTCAGATGAGAATGGATCAGCAGTCCGATTCCTCGAAGACCACCTGGATGAGTTCCCCAATGTTAGCTATATGGGGGGTGATTTTAATTGCCCCTCAGCGCATTGGGATGCTACCCTCAATCATGAGCACCCCATGGCCAACAGGCTCATGGAGTGCGCAGCCGCCCTCAGCCTTGAGAGGATTGCCCTCCCCTCGGGGCAGGTCACGCATCAGCCATATAATGCGGCCCTGCACGGCTCGGTCCTTGACCTTGTGTTTGTCCCGGCATTCCGGGGTTACACAGCTGACCTGACAATAGGTGATAAGGGTGAACCTGATCACTTTCCTCTACTCCTAGACATCCCCCTTAGGGTCAAGTTCCCCGAAGGGAAGATGTCAATCAAAATTGACTCCGAAGAAGAGACCGCTTTCCTCGCGGAAGTGTGTTCACTTCTCAGGCTCATCCAAATCCCTGACGTCTCATCAGCGGAACAAACTCAACTAGTTGCTCAGGCAATAGCTAAGGGCTTTGAAACGGCGTGGTCCCACCACGCTAAGACTAACCAGGCTTGTGCCCAGTCTAAGTCTTGGTGGGACTTGGACTGCGCCCGGACAAGGTCTGAGGCCATGAGCTCTGATCTCCCAGAGGACTGGAAGGCCTTCAAGGCTGCCACGCATAGAGCAAAACGAAAGCACTTCAACGAACGCATCAACGAAATTGCTAATACTAACCTCAGACCATGGGATCTCATGGACTAGGTGTGCCCACGCAAGACACCCCCGGTCGAGGCTATCTCGTACCAAGGCGTGCCATGCAGCACCACAGAGTTGCTATGGAACACATTGCACTCCACCTTCAACTCAGCTATTGATAGGCCAATTGACCTTGACAAGCTGGGCAATGCTTGGACCTCACCCACACCGGGGGTGTGGGTCCCCTACTCTGCTGCTGAGATGTCGGATGCCCTTTCAGGCACCTCGAATCGATCCACCCCTGGGCCGGATCACATCTCATGGCGTCACCTTAAACGGATCACCCAAGATGACCTGTGCAGCAAACTACTCTTGTGGCTTGCAAACGCTTGCCTCTCATCAGGCCATTGGCCTGCCGAGTTTAAAGCATCCATTACGGTGGTCATACCCAAGCCAGGTAAACCATCGTATGACACTCCCAAGTTGTTTCGCCCAATAGTTCTATTGAACACACTGGGCAAACTTATAGAGAAAATGTTGTCCACCAGGATGCAGTTTGAAGCTGCTCAACATGGTGTACTCCACCCCAATCAGTTCGGAGGAGTCCGTCAGAACTCCACTGAGGATGCTGGCTGCTTTCTCACACATGTTGTCCACTCAGGATGGCGTGCCAAACTCAAGACGAGCGTCGTTGCTTTCGATCTAGCTCAGTTCTTCCCATCCATAAACCACGAGGTCCTCTTACACATCCTCGAGAGACAGGGATTTGCGCCAGAAGTGGTTGCGTTCTTCAGGTCATACCTCATTGATCGTCATACTAGATACACGTGGGACGACGAATTGTCCCCGCTCTTCTCATCCAGCGTGGGTCTGGGACAGGGCTCCGCCATGTCCCCCATCCTCTCTGCCCTATGCCTCGCACCCCTCCTCAAGGAATTCGAACGGAGGGTCCGCATAGCTTCACTAATTTCCTATGTGGATGATGGCACCATTATAGTGCAGTCGGACACATTCGAACAGAACCTTGTTAAGCTCAAAGGGGCCTACAAAGTCGTATTCGAGCTCACCCAGGCCATGGGTTTGGTTCTTGAACACAGCAAGTCAGAGGGATTCCACTTCTCTCAAAAACATGGCGATATCAACCCTGACATCGACCTTGGCTATGCCCCATATACTGGGGACACCCCCCTCTGCCCTGGCACCATTTGGCGCTACCTCGGATTCTTCTTTGACTGTCCCCTCACATTCAGAGAGCACATCAAACGATACACGAACAAAGCCCTCACCTCTGTAAAGGCTATGCTCTCCCTTGGCAACTTGGTGCGCGGACTTAGGCCCAAGCACAAACGAATGCTATACCGAGCCTGTGTTCTTCCCATCGCTACATATGGGAGCAGGCTTTGGATGTATGAAGGGGCCCACATGGCAGGCCCTCTCAACAACCTCCGGAAGATGCAAAGACAAGTGTGCCTTTGGATCACTGGCGCCTTCAAGACATCCCCAAACGGGGCTGGCGAGACCCTCGCAGGCATACCCCCTATCCACCTCCATGTCAGAAAGCTGGTGGAAAGGAGTCATGTCCGCTCCCATGTGCTCCAGGCCTCACACGCCTTTCGACGCCTCATCGATGGGAACCACAAATTCTCTGTCGAGACCCTCAATGCCTGCAACCCAAGCCGTAGGCTCGGTAAACTAGTATCGCCCATTGTAGAGGCCTGGTCTAACCTTGGCCTCTCTTCCCTGGATCTGGACCCTGTCCACCCACTCAACCAACCAGGCATGCGCCCCAAGGACCTGTTCCCTGGTCGCATTGTCTACGACATTGTCACCCCCCACCTAAGGGCAGTGATCACCGCGAGGAATTCATGAAAGACTGCATCACATTGCTAAAGAGCGCTGTCGATGAGGCCTCTCATTCCCCATGGAGCATCTGCATTATCACTGATGCATCCACCCCCCCCCTCCTCCCATGCAGTCAGTCGCGGTGTACCGCGTCTGGCATGATGGAGACTTATATGAAGACTGGTTTGCTACTGGCCTATCTACGTCTGATGATGCCGAGCTGCGAGCGATTGCGGAAGGCGCCCAACAGGCAGCTGACATTGGACTAGAGGACATCCATGATGTCCATATCTTCTCCGACTCCATCAACACCCTCAGGCATTCCCTCGATGCGTCGCACCACTCAGGTCAAGCATCAGCCCTCAAAGTGTGTGATGTGCTGCTGCCTTGGCTGCAGCTCTGTGCCATCCACAAGATTCACCTCCACCATATTACAAGTGGTGTGGAGATTGAAGACCACCAACTGACACACATCAGCACCATCTCAACTCGTGTTGAGGCAGGTGGAGTGCCGGTTATATCTGCTGACTTTGCATGACACGAAGCAGTTACACGCATGCTTGATGGCTGGAAGTCTCTCTTCCAGTCCAAGAAGTACATTGGCTCCAATTTCCTGACGCTCTATGCAAAAAAGGACACCCCGCTCACTCCAACCCATGTAAACAATGGGCCGTGGATGCGCAAGACTGGTCACAGCCATGCTCTGACTGCCCGCTTGGTGCAATGCATCACCGGACACGCTCCAATTGGGGCATTCCGATTGCAATTCTTCAAGGAAGAATCTGTCTCCTGTAGGTGCAGTGCTCCCTTGGAAACCGTACAACACGTCCTATTCGACTGTCCAAGGCACGGACGGGAAGACAAGCCCAGCCGCCAGCTGCGCTATGCGTGGCTGGTTGAATTCCTCTCGGAGAACGAAAACACATTCGCGTTTGATGTTCCCTAGTCCTAAACAGGCTAGGGGCGGTACTCAGTGTTCTAAGTGACGGCTATAGGGTGCTCCCTGCCCGAACATGCGAACCTGGATAATCGGTGGACCTGAAGCCACCACCTGCTGCGGAGTGCCGCAGCAGGGGGCCCACCCCCTGGCGTAGATTGGCCCTTCCGGCCTGTGTATAACAAGCTCTGGCTCCATTCGCTAGTCCAACCCCGGTCGGGCGAGCACCCTAACCCTGCAACGCTTTGTCTCCTGCCCCCCTCTCCCCCCCCTTGCCCAATTACTACTTGTAGTGACCAGCACATGTATTATGTACAGTTGGTATATAAAATGTTGAACCAAAAAAAAAAAAAAAAAAAAAAAAAGACTTGGATTGGGTTTTCTACTTGTAATTAAGCCTCTAGTGCTCTATACTCATCCCTTCTCTGCATGGCTGTTCATATTATGTATACTGCTCCCTGCCTGATCCTCTTGGTAATGTTATATTTTTCCTAGCTTGATATCATGTACACCCTTTTTCTTCTTCTTCCTTACTAAAACCATATTAGTCATTGGTACCAATGACTCATTCATGTTTACTTACATTCTCATGACATCCTTCTTTCTGACTCAACTCATTATCTATGACTCATATGTAACCTATAGCAAATATCCATCACTCAGAGATTACAAACTGTATCCCATATATCCAGAAGTGTCTTTATGTTTTTAGAGCCATAGATCACCTGTCATAGTTCTTTAGTTTGACCTAGGCAATCAATACCTTATTCTTACTCTCTTGATGTGCAGCTCAATCCTATCTGCCTTGCAAAGGTGGTAGTGCATCTTTTGAACTTGGGACATCAGACCAGAGTCTTGCCTTGAAGAAGGGGCTCTCACATTGTAGCTATTAAATTGTGTTCAACTTAGTGTTGACCAGAAGGAATAAGGCTTTGCTATAACAAAAGGTCAAACTGAAGATACTGCCAGCCTGTTTAGGTTAAGATGCACCATACCATGGCACACCTACAGTACAGAAACCCAAAGAAGATCATTGACAGTAGCAGTGACAAATACAACAGCACAGAATCTGAACTGACAACACCTACAGTATCCAAACTGGCACCCACACAGACTCCCATCAGATCTGCAGTACCTCCACCAACACCTTCTCCAACAAAACCTACCCAGATAGCCATGAATACCCAAAAACCCACCAAAATGAAGGTTCGCATCCCTGCTGAATTTAATGGAGATTGCACTAAGACCAAGGAGTTTATCATTGGTTCTATTGCAACAAGCTGGTTCTAGAAATATAAAGAAAAGTTAATCAAAACAAAACATAAGGACTCATATCTGCCAGTAATGGCCCTCTACCTCAAGTCAGATATACAATGAGCAAAGAATGTCTGAGCAACTAGGTTGGGAATGAACTAGTGTTTCCCTGACAGCAGCTTGTCTAGGCTATATATATATGACATGGTCTATCTCTCTGACCCACTCTCACAACAAGCATCTTGAATGCCTGAGTAATACCTGCACTGTGACCTTCCTCCAGATGCAACATAAATTCAAGATGCATTCAATGAATTTTGTGCAATTAATGACAGTCAAAGTCTGAAGGCAATTAATCATGAGTGCCACATATGCATTGAAAGGTATTAAGTATCCCACAGATGGTTCTACTAAATTGACAATCATGTATTCAATTGTTTGTCCCTGGACTTTGTAGTCTGTAAATGCATAGCCTGCAAAGTGCCAATTGCAATGCCATATTTGATTCTGGGTTGGACAATCCAACTTGGTCACTGATCAGAACTGTGACACCAGAATTGTAGGATTAAAGTGCATCAATTCTTGTATTTAACAGATGTGTAATTTGTATCATCGAAAAGACATCGAAAAACCATGACATTAACCACTAAATTCTAGCTCGTAAGCAAGGTGCTGAGGCGGCACCCCGTGACGACCCCTAGTGTCAAAGCTATCCAGGTTCCTTGTCCAGGCCCAAGATCCGTCAGAGAATCCCCTCTGATCTCAGGGCCCCCATGATTAGGTATGAGGATCGACGATCTCTGTCGACGCCAACCCAATCACTACGTTTCTTTCTCGGAATCCCCTCGTCACCAAATGCATAAACCTCATCTAGCTCTTCCTCGTCCTGCCCATGTAAGATGCTTGTGTTCTCTTTCTCCTCTTCCTCCCGATCCCATAATACGTCCTCCCATTGTGTATCGCTGATAGTAACTGCGACTGTCTTGGCATCTCGGACATTAGGGAGCACAGATGTTAATAAATTCGAGAGCAACTCAGATGTTCCATCAGCTACTGGTGAGTGAAGGACGGGAAGTGGGAGGTATTCTGCCTGTTCGTAAGGTGGGAATCAAGAAAACTCTAGTCAGAAATAGAACTCGCCTCCAAGAGCATACCCTTGACTGCCCCACCGGCTAATATTACGTTCCCAACCCGGACCAACCAATCATTCCCGATTGCGAATATAAACCCTTCGATAAGCAGCTGTTGTCCATTAGTCTGCCCTCTTAATGGGACATTCGACGACGTTGTCTGTCGCACCGAAACCCATCGTGCTTTTAACTGTGCAAGAAGTTGTTCAAGCGCGCCAGGGGGACGAAGTGTCAGGAATGTCGTCCGAAAGTGGGTAGGCCCTTGAAGATACGTAGCCTCTTGACCTGGGGGTGCTGCAGCAAGAACTTCTGCTCTAGTTGGCGCTATAGGATCTTCAAGGAGCACAAAAACATTTTGGTCCATCGTCAATGCACACATAGTGCGCTCAGATGCAGCTGGAAATCCGGGTATCTGACCTAGCATCGACCGATATGACTTGACAGATAAGTGCCACGATCCTTTGTATTGTCCCTAGAATTGCTCAATTAAGGCGACAAAAGGTAGAAGAGGAATAAGGGAACTTAAAGTACATTGTGATTACGCGCAATGTTTTCTCGTACAAGCTGAAGACCATGAGTTGGAGCATTCACCCATCGAGCTAGCCTTGTTAAAGGGTGTACATCATGTATGAGCTCTCAAAAAAAAACATCAAAGCCTACCCAGTAAACCCCATCACATTGAAGAATTGGATATCGGTGTGAGTTTGGTCAGGTTCTTAGTGTGGGATGGAATAGAATGAAATTGATCGACTACGTTACATAAGCAACTCAGTTGACTCGGTGGCTCGTTGAGAATGAAGTGTATGTAGGTGCGTAACTCGAGTGCTAGGAATTAGGTAAATGTAATCGTACGTGTGCCATTCGGATGAGATTTGTCTCAAAAGACGTCGTCGCAAGAAATTGTCCTCACTGCCCGTTTGAGGCCATAAGAAGTGGAGTTGAAGGAGAAGTCCCAGGTAATAACAAGATTGTCCAGAGGGCCATGGATAATTGTCCGAAAACAAGAAAGTGACAGACAGGACAAACCTCGATGTGATGTGGGGTGGGCACTAGATATGGTTACTCAGTAGTAAGCAATTTTTTTCCATGAGTTGTTTGGCTGTTGCAGCACGGAGGTCATTGGAATATGGACGAAGGTATGATGTGGGTCCTCCAGTAAGGCGCATCCAAAGTGACACCAAGGATCGACGTTCTTTAGACGTCGACTAAGTGTCTGCCGTATCCAGTTAGTGTGAACGGATGTCGAGCGGTAGAGTATGGGGATAAGCTATGGATGTTCAGGAGGCACATAGTTGTCATAGTAGGAGGTTGAGATGATGTCGAAGACGAGGAAACGGGCATGCTTTGCATGGTGGTGGGCAAGTTGGTTCGAGACAAACGTTGTCAGGGGGAAGGTCAGGTGGAAATTGCCTCCCAGCGACAAACACTTTGGCCTCAACGCGTGAACGCGTGACCGTGACGACACGCGCAACTCTCAAAAAAACTTGCCAACTTGAACGAGTCAACGGCAACATACACTTCGCCAATGCCACCTAAACGAAAGACACCGTCTAACATTATGGAAGGAAGTATCTCGAAACGCCATACACGCCCTAGTGGACCCATTCTCGTTGGAAACCAGACCCTTGCAACGACGATTACTAGCTCGCCCGCAAAAAGCAAACCGCCTATCAGGACGTATGGGAAAGGCCAAAGGAATATAGTCACATACAACTCTCTTGAGGAGAATGAAGGTCAAGGATCTTTGGGCAAGGCTGCAAAAGAGAGCAGGAGTTTGCGTGGGGTTGATGAAAGCAGTGAAGATGAACTAGATTTGACGCGATCCTCTGAGTCGCCTCAGAAGGTCATCAAAATCCCTGTGCTTCTGAGTGACGATGATCTCCCAGTCGGGAAACGCGGTACAACAGGAGTAATACTCGACATCGAAACACTAACACCCACACGTGAGGGTGTAAAAAGAATAAATGTTCGTTCCGCGAAAGCCACCAAAAAACCATCTTACCCTGTGGGTGAGCCCACCCCTCCCGCACTAGCAAGAAAGCCTCAAACGTCCCAAAAGGCAACGATATCACCCTCTACTCGGTTAACGAAAAGTCCCAAGTTCCAAACGGAGACCACAGATGGACCTATTTGGAGTGTCAATCCGGCATCTGCCCTAGTGTCAAACATAAAGCCGCGCAGAACAACGCGTGCCCCGCCCATTAAATCATCCGTCCACATGTTGGCAATCCACAGACCAACTAAGGAACAGGAAATTGTGCCAGAGAAACTGACCTCACTGGAGCCGCCAGGAAGGTTATCCAAACGAGTACTAGAACAGGGGTGTGAGAGCCCCTCTCTTCGGCCTTCACTGAAGAAGCAAAAGCTCATGTTTGATGTGGATGTAACTTCGCCCCCTCCTAAAGCCATGTCACATTCTGCTTCTCATGCGCTCTCGAAAATTTCGTTACACACGAACCTGACTATGAAACCGACCTCAGACCTATTATTGGTCAACACACGGTTGCGAAAATCCCCATTAAAACAGTCCCCACCGAGGCATCCTACCCATATGCACATTCCTGAGATTCTCCCCCTCCATTTATATTCGTGTCTCAATGCACAGAAGAGAGCTCTCCTCCGCACCCTTCAGCGACCGTTTAACCTTCGCTCTGGCCGCGAGGAAGATAAAGATGAAGAAGGCGACGATGGGACCGAATTAGGGACAAACGAAGTCGCTCTTCAACAACTCCATTATCTTCTCAGTGGGACAGTAGATCGTGGCGAAGGGAACAGCTGTCTTATCTTGGGACCCAGAGGCAGTGGGAAAACCAGGGTATCTCCTTTATGGCTCGATAGAATTTTACATTTTAATCACTGCAATTACAGCTTGTCGAACAATGTTTATCAAACATGCCGGTGAAGCCAATTGTACTCCGTTTATCAGGTTGGACCCAACACTCTGATCGCCTTGCAATACGAGAGATTGCCCACCAGCTTAACCGCCAGACGGGAACTAATATCCTTGTTCATCCAGATAATGCTTCCGGAAACATAGATACTGGTCGCCCAGACCATGAATCAAACCCCTTCCTTGATAAACCCACATCGTCAATGCCCATGTCTAGCGCATCACTCCCTCCGTCTTCTCACCTCTCTGCTCTCATTTCCATCCTCCCAACATTACCCAGGCCAACCGTAGTTATTTTGGACGGCTTCGACCTATTTTCACTCCATCCACGCCAATCGTTACTCTACTGCCTACTTGATACGGCACAAAGTTGCCGTGCTAGTACCAATAGCAGGGGCCTTGCTATTGTCGGCATCACAACCCGTGTAGACACGATCAACCAACTCGAGAAAAGAGTCAAAAGTAGGTTCTCCGGCAGAATTTTGAGAACTGCACCCGCACAGAAGTTGGAGAATTGGGTCAAATTTACCAGAGCGGCACTGATGTCAAATGTTATCGATACAAGTCAAGAAGAAGATCATAACGAAGAATGGAAGTCGCTCTGGAACATGGCAGTAGAAGGATTTTTGGGTGACAGGGCGGTCATAAATGCTTTGAATGAGACGTTCAGTGTCACCCGAGATATCAGAATGCTGAATAAGATTCTGGTAAGCCAGCCGCCGTCCCTCATCTATCAGCGGGGAACTCGTCAACTTGCAACTGCTTAGGTTTCCTTGGCCCTCCATTTGACACCGAGTTCTCCTTTCCCATCGGCTTCTCGAATCATGACCACAGTCTTGTCACAGCGTACCCGGCCACGGCTGCCTTCCTTGCATAGTAAGCTCATGCGAGTATAGCAAAGAAAAGAAGCTGACTAGATCACTAGCATTGTCTTACCCTGCCTTGTGTCTGCTTATCGCCAGTGTTCATGTAGATACAGCAGGCCATTCGACATTTACTTTTGAAATGCTCCATGAATGCTTCTACGATCAAGTCCGTGCCTCGACATCTGCTCCTGTTCAAGTAAATGGAGGCAGCATTGGGATGGTGCGTTGTAGCCGAGAAGTGGTTATGAGTGTGAGTTTATTCCTCCTCCTTCAGTGGTTTACTGACTTGTCTTCAGGCATTTGAATACTTGGTCTCCGTCAAAACGTTTGTTTGTATTGCTCCTTCGACTAATGTTGGAAAAGAGTTTGTGAAATATCGTTCTGTAGTGGCCAGGGAAGATGTCAAAAGAGCAGTAGACAAGACAGGGCAAATCAATCTAAGGAAATGGTTCACGAAGGCTCAGTAGGACTTGACCTTATTAAACAGTAAATCATCCGATTGTATACTGGCTCTAATAGCAATAGGTATAAGGTGGATGTGATTGATGTACATGAAGACATGTGATGTCCAGCAAGACGTCGGAGTCCGCAAGGAAGTAATTATAAACTGGGACGTTGCACGTTACTTGATTGATTATTGGATTGATAGTCTATAGCGAAAGAAGAGGCGACGGAAAGCTAAGGATACTAGAAGGCACAAGGTACACTACCAAGCAAGGCCAACTTCGTTGCTACTGGGTCATTAGTAACGCAACAGCGAAAGCGGAGAATACACGTACCATTTGTTCTCAGAATTGGCCCAACCACCATCTTCCCAAGAAGAAATCAAACTCATACAATCATCATCTCTCGATGCATTCCCGGCAGGGATGAACGTCTCACCATTACTTCCAAAGATATCGATCCCAATAATGCCGAGATCCACTTCCTCAGAGTGATCTGGCAGTAGGCCAGTTGGTGCCAATCTACAGTCATCCAACGTTTCCCGATGTGATGGGGAAAACCGAGAGCCTTTAATCATCGCCTTAAAATTCTCATCCATAAACAAACTCGCGTCCCAGTCGTTGGTTTCCTCAGCAAGTTCCCGAATCATTGTAAGCAATATATTCGGATCTTCATCTTCCACTTGAGCAGAAGCAAGGACATCCCTACGTCCTCCGTCCGTCCGCTTCCCCTCAACCGCGCCGGTAGTCTCGAAGGGATTACCGACTTTGTTTCTCGGCATAAGTGGCTTTGCAAGTGGAAGTTTATGGTCAAGGGGTGATGTATAGTAGTTTCTTTGATCAAAAGTTGAGGCTTCTGCTACTACTTTTCCTTTCGAGGTTAGTTGGATAGTTATATTGGCATCGGAAGGGTCCGGGAGGATCATGCTTCGTAAGGGCGAGGGACCTATAACTGGACTACGTCTCGCTCGAAATGATGAGGCATTTAAATTATATTTTGCCTTGGGTGGATTTAAAGAATTCAAAGGGGAATGAGACGGGGTTGAGAAGGTCGAAGGTCCTGAAGATGATGCTTGAAACACGGGAGGACTACAATTAATGGGTGCGAGAGGCTCCCTGGTGACAGAGCTCTGACAATCGGCGTTTGATATAAAAGTAGGCTGGGGGGGGCGGATGCAGTCACTAGTTACTTGAAGCGTCTGAAAGTGAGGTGTTTTATTGCTGCGGGACAGTATGCTAGTGCTCTTCTCAAGATTGCTGGGTGTCAAGGCATACGGATGGGATATTTGGGGTGGAGATGAGCTTGTTATGGGGAAGTCCTTTGTAGAGGTTTCGGGAATTCGAATATGTAGAGGGAGGCGTAGGAGTGATGGAGGAGTGGTAACGGGAGAGGTGAAATGTTTCGGATCAATGTTTAATCTTGGTGTAGCAACCTCTGGCGGGGTCTGGAAAGGTGGGGCGCGCCTATGTTCCGGGAATAGAGGGAGCGGTAAATCAGGCCTATCGTCAGGTTCAACAAGTCTAAGAGAAGAAATTTCCGGAGAGGATAATGTCGATACATCAGAGCGGCGAGTCCTGGAGTTTATCAAACTTGAAGCGTTTTTTCGACGTATAGAGCCAATCTGACCGTAGTTTCCACGTATAGCTGGTAGAGAGAATCGACGAGTTCTTCGAATTTTTTGGAAACCGGCATGAGTCTTTGAGGGATAGGCAAGTAATCTCAGGGAACACGTCTTCCTGTGGCCTAGTCCTGTCGCGTCACGAATCTCATATAGGACATGCATATTATCGGCAGCGGACCGCATCATTAAAACGGACTGTGGTTGAGCGGTATTAATTATCTTTAAGCTTGATCTGTGGGTTGGGGAAACATTGGCGTGTCGAGAATCGGTATGCAATTGATACATGAAGGAAGTATTTCGAGGCTCTTTCCATCCAGATTTGTTGCAGGGTTCTACATTCTCAACTCTTGTTTCCCAAGAAGGCGAGCCAAAAATGCCAACCAGAATTCCTGACTTTTCATCACCCGAACTGTGACGGACGCCAGCATTTGAAGGAAGCTTTGAATGTGGAGAGTGAAGAGAAGTGTTGAGTGTAAAAGAGCCTGAGATAAGAGGTGGGGTGCGACGGTTTTTCATAAATAATCGTTTGGACATTACGAGAAGCGACAGGAGTAAAAAGAGAGTAAGAAGGACAGCGAGGCACGTTGACCCACTTCGAGTTTGCACAAGGTTGACGGGAGACGCTGATGTGCCCGCCATAAACGACGCTATCAACACCAGAGTGCGTATTCTTCCCATTGACGATGAGGATATTAAAAGTCGGAGAGGACTCAATTTCGTAATAAGATGCTCATGCAACTGGAGAACTGTCCTCCATTTGAAACGGGATGCGATGTAACTCGGCTTTATTAGTTTGCAAGTAATTGCTTTTGAGCGTGCGAATCTTGCGCCTCTGCTGCACGTCAGCTCACGTGAACTTTCTATTTCTCCAAATCCTATAAGAATGGTTGAACTAGATACCAGGTCCACAACGCTCAGTGCTGACTCTGCTTTGCTTTTTGCGGATTACATTGAAGAAGCGTCAGTCTTACTGGTACATCACGAATCATGCCGGTTCATATAACTCTCACAGGCATATACAAGCGTTTTCAGACGCGCTGGGTGCCGATGAACTTCTAAACGATCACCAAGACTGTATTTCCTCACCGAATATTCCTGGGACACCGGTTTCTCCTGCTCCTCGTGTACGAAAAGTATCGGCCTTGTCGGACTTTGCCCCTATCAATTTAAGGGTCAAGAGGTCTGTTTGTCCAGCATTGACACCCCGTCTGAGATATGCATCGTTGTTAACCCAGCTATTCATATAGGCGTAGGAAGAAGGACAAGCCACATGAAAAGCGGAATGACTGGCTTTTCCTACTGCTCCGGTGGCCTCTCTTGGTATGTCATGCGATCTTTGGTGGCTTTAAACTTCAATTGAGGACATCAAAGTGTTTCATTTTCCTGTTTATAGCTGCCGAGTTTGGATTTTATGTTATCATCAGACAGTTGGTGAATACCAAAGAATGGATAACAGCATGTATGCCCCGCTGCCTAGTCCTGGCTTGTTCCAAACTCACTTTGGATCGTCTTAGGGCGAGGCCAAAAGGGAGTCTTGAGAAAGAAGCTTCGAGGTGCAAGAAATTATCAAGTGATCTAGTTTGGATGCTATTGCCAAAAAAGGCTGACAACGCTTATCGCAGGAGTGGAAAGATGCTGCAATGACACTGGACGAGTATTTACATTTTCATGAATGGAAAAAAGTGGAAGAAGATGCGTTTTACGACTGGAGGTTGGTGAAAAAGGCGAGCGTTACAATTAGACCAGTTCTATTCGATGTTCACCCCTTTCAGGTGCGCCGATCATTGAGAACCTTAAGGGAAAACAGAGACGCCAGGGGTTGCCTTGGGGTTCTCGAAACGTGTATCCGCTCCAACTTTGCCGGCGTCGAGTCCTCGAGACTATATAGCGAGGTCGGTTTTCTGCCCCTATACTAGAACTGTCATGACAAGTAAAAAAGACATTTCTTGGTACAAAGGACCTTATTGAATGCAAGATTCACTCATACTCCCCATCATACCTCGGTATTGACTTCCGCCTAGCTTACTTTACTGAGCTGGAAAAGGCTCTGGAATTCATTCGAGAATCTCCCGAGCTGTCGATTGATGAGAAAAAGAGATTTTTTAAGAGTGCGAACACCAATCTTGGTGAGTCGTCTTGTCCATTTGCTGGTAGTTAGCTGATCAAATACAGGTATATCTGCGTTGTGTCTTTCTGGCGGCGCATCCTTTGGCTACTGTATATCTTTTTTATTTTTTGTCCATTTCACGAGTTTACTACCCAGTGTCTCATAGACCATGTCGGAGTTGTGAAAGCTTTTCTAGATGCTGGTTTGCTTCCGCGTGTCATAACTGGAACAAGTGCAGGTGGCTTAATTGCTTCATTGGTCTGTACGAGGACGGATGACGAACTCAAACTTTTGTTGGTCCCCGAGCTAGCAAATAGGCTCACTGCTTGTGAAGAACCGTATAATATTTGGATAAAGCGTGTCTGGAAGACTGGCGCGCGGTTTGATAGTGTTCTGTAATTCTTTTTCTTCATCTTGGTTATCTATCTAAACTCACATTTTGAACTGGTGCAGGTGGGCAAGAAAGGTTGGCCGACGATCAGTCATCATTATCTAATGTTTAAGTGTGGTAATTGAATAGTGCACCTTCTTCACTCGGGGGTCCCTGACATTTAAGGAAGCATACATCAGGACTGGTCGAATTTTAAACATCTCGGTCATCCCCGCTGACCGCCATTCGTACGTAAACTCATACAACCTGTTGCGAGGATGATCCTAGTATTTTCGTAGCCCAACGAAGTTGCTTAATTACATGACCGCACCCAATACTCTGATTTGGACTGCTCTCCTAGCATCCGCTGCTGTCCCAGGTATACTGAATCCTGTAATATTGATGCATAAGTTGAGAGACGGAAGTATTGTGCCATGGAATTGGGGAAGCAGATTCAAGGATGGATCTTTAAGGTACGCGATGCTCCCATGTATATAACGGTGTTAAGCATCTTTCGTAGGGTTGACATTCCCGTTCAAGCACTGAACCTATATTTTAACGGTATAGTCCATTATTTATGGTTGTCTGGAAAGTCTGATAGTTTGGCAGTTACACATCCAGTTGTTTCACAAGTCAATCCACATGTTCATTTATTCTTTTTTGCACCCCGGGGCTCCGCCGGGAAGCCAGTAGCCCATAGAAAGGGCAAGGGTGGGTGAATTTTGCAACTCTCCCTACTCATCTTACACCAGCTTTGTAAGGTTGGAGAGGAAACTTTCTTCTTTCAGCAGCGGAGCAATGGCTGAAACATGAGTTGTCAAAGAATTTCAAAGTCATACGGGATCTTGAGCTCCTTCCACAGTTGCTTGGGCAGGATTGGTCCAGTGTGTTTTTGCAACGGTTTGACGGTGCTGTTACGTGAGTCCTCTATGTGATTGCGGTGTGATACATCGGATTTATATGTCATAGGATATGGCCAAGAACACGTTTATGGGTAAGGGCACAAGCAACAATTAATCCATAATCTGACCAATATTCAGGATTGGTTTCGCTTATTAAGTGATCCTAATCCTCTCGAACTGGAAAGAATGATCCATGTTGGAGAGATTGTCACATGGCCCAAAGTGAGGATGAATGAGTTGCCAATGAAGTTTTCGCTTTGACATCTTGCACGGATAGCTTCATATGATTGAAAATAGGGCGAAGGTAGAAAAACAAATATTCCTTGGTCGTCAGTACATCCGGAAATTTATGCGGGGCCGGACTGCCCTTCCTGAGACACAATCTACTCTTCTCCAGAAGCCAAGCCAAAGTTCAAGTCTCGAGCCCCGTCTACCCCCCATCTCTTTATCACCTTCCCAAACAAGCTCTGAAAAACCTTTATCCGTGGACACTGATGCTGAGATGGCCTTCCTCCGTGGCTCTCGTTGGTTTTTTAGGCGTGGACACGCCAGCCCGTCCCCTTCGCTTACATCTGGTGCAACAACTCCACGCGATTTTGGTCCATCCCGGGATCCTCTCCGCTCCGCGACCATACGACGAAAGTGGACATCTGAGCTCCTGAGCCCAATACTCAACGCCCCACCCAGTCCTCAGATGTCAGCCTCATCTCTACCTACATTACGACATTCCAACATTCAGGGTCCTTCTAGACCGAAGTTGGAAAGTTTCTTTTCAAGATTTCGCACTCAATCATTCCCAAACCTTTCTTCTCCTAACTCATATGATCAGAATGGAATTGCACATGGATCAGGTACTGAAGCAAGGGGACACGGGTGGAGCAGCGACAGTTCGTCCGATGATGACCTTTCCGTGGATGGTCGGAAACATCTTCGGCATCCGTCCGTCTTGAACCTTCATGAACCTGACATTGGTGAATAAATATGACTATCTCAATTGAATAGTGGTAATACTAGTTATTTAATGCGGTTTTGAATACTTTGCTGTGAATAGCTTTCTAGCTCATGTTTTCTGCACATGTTCTACATCTGAATATCATATTTTAGATAATATTGTGACCTATATATTTTCATCTTCACAGGCACATGATATACTGTAATTAAATAAGCTCCTCCTCCTCCTCCTCTTCCTTGATGGCCCCATGTGAATCCTAGCTGCCACAGTAACTGCCTTTTTCTCTTCTGCTGCTTTTTTATTTTCAGCCATCTTTGTAGATGCCATGGGTCTGCTTTGAATCTTCTGATGTACAATAGGCAATTGAGAAATGATGTACTTGCCTGTCAACAGCAAATGAAACTGGCTATAAGGTCTTGGGGTAAAGCTACATGGATAAGGTGAATGTTGTGCTGTGCATGAGTATTTATGATATAACAGTCAATAACAGAATGAACTATAAAGTTCTCTGAAATGCTTGACTTGACCTGTTCTTGCATCACTAGGCATTCCCCTGATCCTGTACATTGAGTGTATTCACAATCATGCTGTATGTTGTATTGAAACATGATTATGAGTCCTTATGTTACAAGTCCTTATGTTAACATAAGTAACTCATCCTGGGTTTGTGGGGGATATTCAGCATACCCCACAAAATCCAGTGTTGTTTTTCCCACAGTTAGTAATTTTGCATACTGATGAAATTTCACTGACCAGTAATATTATTGATTAAAATTAAATTCATTAATAATTCAGCTAAATGTGGTGACCTACAGCTATTCTGGTGTATATTCTGGTGCTTAACACACATTGAGGGCTGTCTGTTCTTTATAATAGAGTACATGCCTTATATTTACTTGGGTGGAGTGGGCCAACACACTGTGTGGCAGGTACTCATTCTTTATTTCTTTTCTTAGGAGAAATAAGTCCATCCCACATTCAGGAAGTTGTAAATGACTAAAAATGACATAGGTGATATTTTATAGAGGTCATGCAACCATGAGAAACTGTTACCAGGTAAACAAGCAATACCTGTATACAAAGCCAATGTCATAGCTTGTCTGGTTATGGAGAAAAACACAAGAAACATCAGGACTTACTTTTTCATAGGGTCATGGACAGTAAATGGGCATTCAAATTGTTGTCATGTATTTGGTATGCTTATGTGATGGAATAGGTTGTGTGACATACAGGTATGTAAATAATCAGAGAAATCAACACTCTTTGTATTTCAGGTAAACATACAATATCTATTTTAATATCACATTTATACATTACTTGGCCATAAGCATAGCCAAACAAGTCAATGTAGATGCTCCTGGGATCTATAATGCTCAATATCTTGACAATGGCTAGCTATATGAGTATGGTTAAAAATAGTATGTGATAATACAACAAAAAAAACTTAACTGACACTTCTTGATCTTTTACCACCACCATCTGACCATGGGAATTCATCCCTCCTGCACTAGGTTGTCCCTAAACTACCTAACACCTCATCCCTAATTGAGATCGCCTTTCATCAGACCATTCTTTTGGCCTGGGCCACTATCCTTTTACACCATATCCAAATTTTTAACTTATCAGAGCTGATCCTGACTATCTGCAGGGTCATCTCATCTTGCCTGTACTGGGGGCTTCACTAATCCATTCACATCCACCTTATCAACTACCAGGCCACACGAGGACACCACAACTCTTGTACTCTGCTTTGCACAGATCCTTAGGGAGCATCACTGCCAACATTTTTGATGATTTTTTCGTACTTGCTTAACCACTACACCCAAATACAAAAGGAGGAAGGGGTCTGGCCCCCGATCAGCTACTGTCCCTGCACAGAGCACACCTCTTGGGGAGAATGCCAGGTTATCGTCCAATGGTGGGTTTTGGCAGCCTCATTTTGGAGGGGAGTCATTGCTTTGGGAGAGCGGTGTGGAACAGGGGGGCAAGTAATAGGGGGACTCAGGAGAGGGGGAGCAGGTTTGAGGTATGGCTTGTTCATTTAGATTGGACATTTATCTTCGACACTGGGGGGGAGTAATGGGTTTCCAGGGCAACCTGAAAATACCAGGGGGGGAGTGGAACAGGGTACCAACATGAAGGGAGGGGACCATGCCCCAACAAGCAAAGGCAAACCTTTAAGGCATTGGGAGGTTCAGACATGGTACAGTACAATACCGTTGGACTGCAGGTATCCTCAGTCTAGACCTGTAATATGACCTGGAGAGCAACTTAGTGTACAGCTCCACCCTGATGGCCCATTACAGATTACTTAGTGGTAATAGGTGTTTCTGCCTGGATGTAGCTGGGTCAAACCCACATGTGCTTAATATTATTATATGATCAAAAAAAGAAAAAAAAAAAAAAAAAGATCAGCTATCCACAGTTACCAGTTGATTTTAATGCTGAACTGCAGATAACTGCAGATTTCAGGTAATCTGCTGCTCCTCCAGACTGCTCCCCCTCTCTCATGGTTCTGCTTGTACCAAGCTTGTTACAATCTCATAAGTAGTTCTACAATATGATGTGCATATACTTGGTTGTTATTGTCACAAAAGTTTGTAAAAAGAAATACTATAAATGGTAAAAAGGGTGAGCTCACTGAGCTCAAAGCCCTGAGCATTGTTAGGCACATGCTGACATAAGGTTTGATATCTCACGTAACAACAAACAAATATTTATTGATGGCAGACATTACCCGTGATTTATTCTGATCATTATTTGGGTGATAATATTCAAAATATTCTATAAAAATATTAATAAGCCTGCGGTCCTGCAGGCATCTGCGGATTTATCCGCATCCGTATCCGGCGGATGGCTGATCCGCGGGTCGGGTGACGGGCCGGATACGGATAGACCCGTGCTAGGGCTAACAACTCAGATGGCGAAGGCTGTAGGTTCAAATATGCCCAAACTCACGGGAAATTGTCGACCCAAAAAGGTAACTCGACATTCAACAATCGCATGCTCCAAGCCTTCATGGCTGCCTCTGCAACTATGGAGTTCAATCCTCTGCTTGCAACTACGTCTGACCTCGAAATTTGCGCCGCCAGGATCGCAGACCCCAATATAGGTGTGCTTTCGCACTTCTGTACAGGATTATCTATTGACTTGAACAAATTCCAAATTCTAGACCTCAAGACCAAGCATGCAGTTGCCACCGAAATACGCGAAATGTTGGACACGGTTCGAGACACAGAGTCAGTCCGTGCACTTCCATATCTCATTCCCGCGCTTCTCGATCTTCTACGTTCTGTGGAAGTTGCCCTTCAGAAAGACACCCCAGAATATCAGTTTCGTCGCGTGCTGCTCGAAATCATCAACCGCCTTCCGATTAATGAAGCAATACGGCCACAGGCCATACCCATATTTACCTGCATGCTCCATATCCTTCGCCACGACAACGAGGAGAATGGCACAACAGCATGCAAAACTCTCCTCGACATTATACGAGGCTACAGGGTAATGTCTGATGATGGCTTGTCGGAATATATTGCAATCTTCCTGGAAGTCTTCCAGAATACGAAGGGCCTTGTGGAAGAGGTCTTATCAGAAGGTTCCAAACCGCTGGATCCAAACAATATTCCTATGGGTATACGCAGCTTCAAGGTCCTCGGAGAAATGGGCATGGTCGTAATCATCATGTCCCAGATCAATAAAGCTCTGCTTGCGGAACCGATACAGACGACCATCGCGCCAGCCTTTGACGTTTTGGCCGTTGAATCATCGGCTCAACGGAAGGCGAGGGTTGACACAGAAGCCATGGGCGGTATCTGGGCAGGAATGACAGATTCTATAGTCAACGCATCTGCCTATACTGACTTTATCCATGCACAGATTAAGGTTGGAGTCCTCTGTACTGGTTGGAGTTTCACTGATCCCCATGACTCCCAGGTTCTCTCTTATTTGGCTTATGTTATGCGGTTTTCGGGAGAATTGGACGAAAATTATGGGGAAACTCTTATTTTGACTTCACTACGCATGCTTCAGGATTGCCCAACCAACGGAATTCCCCTTCGCAAGGTATACTCAAAACTCACAGTATGCTCGCCGTTCTTCTCTAATGCCATCATTAGGAGTTGATGGTCGTTTTCCGGCATTTGATGGGGACCCCTCACCGTAAAGCACTGTTTGCTCACCTGGACAAGTTATTTGATGAGAATGTTCTGCTTGGAACTGGGATTGGATGTAAGGAAACTCTTAGGTTGGCTCTTTACCTCAACATTCTATAAAAGACGACGAATTTGACTCATCCATAGAGCCGCCGTTTACAGTGCCGTCGCTGATTTGGTCCACCATATTCGAAATGAGCTCACCATTGCGCAGCTTTGGCGCATTGTGCATGTTTATTCCCGTCTCATCCATAATCCTGCCCTCAGCAACAATCTCCATACAATGTCTGCGAAGATGATGTTCGGTTTAACTGAGCCCATTCTTCTGAAGGAAACGAAACCAGGAGCCGCCCGGCTTCTAGGAGCTATGTTTGAAACCTGCCTTGAGAGGCTAGAAGCGCTTGCCCTCATTCATGACGAAGTGGCAGGGAATTTGGCGAGGATTAAGGAAGGCAATGCTGCAATATTTCTTGATGCAGCAACTATCGAGAAAGCAAGACCTGTGGGTGGAGCAGTCTATGCAACCGAAAAGCCCGAGGAAGTTATTCATGGTGAGCCCCCTTCAGCTTGTTTAAATGATTTCACTCATTATTCTTAGACTCCAAGCTGATGTTCAGGACCCTTTTGCATGGATTCCGCGTGTGTTTAAACGCCCTTAAGCGCTGTGAGGCTCCAGCCCCCGACGGTGACCTAATATTTCGACTCTTTGAAGGGTGCATTCGTTGCATGTCACTATTCGATCCCGAACCTCGAAACAACGAGAACGATTCCATGGACTGGTTTGGCCATGCTCTTTTGGAGATAGATATGCATGTTTTCCAAGAGGTCTGGACGCATAAGATGGAATTCTTTTTTGCATGCGCCTCAAAGAGGATGATCTTGCTCAACATTTGTTCGTTCCTCTTCGGCAAAGAAATGTCTTCCCCAACACTACTGGCCATCGTGTTGAGCTTCCTTGTCGACAGACTCCACCTACTGGGAGAATACGATGACATGACTGCCGCCGCGACAATTCGACTTTTCAAGATGGCCTTTGCGGCTGTGGGTTCATTCCCATTGTTGAATGAACCTATCTTAGCTTCTCATTTGGCCAAACTCCTCATGGACTGCTTCCCTTTGGCAGCAAAAGCGACGAAACCCACGAATTATTTCCATCTGCTCAGGGCCCTCTTCCGAGCAATTGGTGGTGGTGGTGGAAGGTTCGAGTTACTCTATAATGCAGTTCTCCCCCTTTTACCTGAGATGCTTGAGAGCTTGAACCGACAGCTTCTTGCATCAGAGGGACACACTAGGGACATGATTGTTGAGCTTTGCCTTACGGTCCCACTACGACTAACGCATTTGCTTCCACATCTGACATACTTGATGCAGCCCTTGGCATTGGCATTGCGGGGCAATGCTGAGCTTGTTTCGCAAGGGTTACGCACTCTTGAGTTATGCATCGACAATCTTACGCCTGACTTCCTTGATCCAACTCTCAGCACTGTGCTCAGGGAATTGATGGAAGCTCTTCACAGCCATCTTAAACCTTTACCTGCAAACCATCATCCAGCCCACACTACCATACGAATTCTAGGAAAGCTAGGTGGCCGAAATCGTCGTTTGTTGAATAAGGAACCGGCACTACTGTATCGCCATGATTCTGAGCCAGCAAAGTTGACTATATCTTTTGGAGGATCTTTCCAACGGATAGAACTTGGTCCCATGGCTTACTTGGCTACGCGGACCCTTAACAAAGGATCCCTGGTCGATCAGGAATATGCATATACGTATCTAGAGAATTGCCTTACTGTTATCTTATGCGAGGTAACTAATTCTTGACCTGTCATATCGTATCCTTACTCACCTAATACAGGGGGTCAATGGTCGTAATGTGGAGGATGTTTTCATCCACTGCTTAGAAGGTGTTTTTGATGCAACCTATCTACTCGATATCGGAGAGCGTGCAGAAACTTTTATTCGAAAAATGGCACAGAATGTGTTTGAAATGGAAGTCCATCATAATGAAGTGCGTCGAGGCTCTAGGCCTGCATCCACTCCCCTTTTATCATGTTTCCTGGATGCACTACCACACGCTCTAGCTCGTGATCAGCCCGAACAGGCCAAAAAAGCGCAATCATTGGTGGCTCTAATCATCGACGACGCTATTTTGATGAAGACAAAACTCGATGCTCGCCTTCAAGATATCTTTCATATATTGCACCAAATCGCAAATCGATTTTCTACGCTGTGCCTCGACGATTCCTGGACTCGTAAGAGCGCAGGGGCGAACGGCATCAGGCTAATGATCAACACACCTGAACTAGGCGCGAAGTGGATTGCTGAGCGGGAAGTTGACACCGTCCGCACCCTGCTCCACATTCTCAAGGATCTCCCCAGAGACCTTCCGCGCGACGTCGACGACGTGGTGAACATTTTGGTTGATGTCCTGCGTATTAGTAATGCTGGCCTGGATTTCCATACCGAAAGTGCTGTGCCGGCACGCAACAAGCTCGTCCATCTTGTCGGCTTATTTTTTCCAGAAATCCAAAGCTCAAATCCTGTTGTACGCCAAGCTGCCCAAACCTGTATTGAGTTGCTGGTTGGTCTGAGCGGAAGGCCTGCTGTTGATCTGTTGATGCCACATCGAGACCGTATGTTGGTTGGCATTTATACCAAACCTCTCAGAGCTCTTCCATTTCTAAAACAAATAGGGATGATAGAAGCCATCCGTTATTGTGTCAGCTTGGACCCCCCCTTGGTTGAGCTCAACGATGAGCTCCTTCGCCTCCTACATGAAACGCTAGCACTGGCAGATGCCGATGATGCAGTTTTGCTGGGACGAACAACAGCTCGACAAAGCACCATCGAGGTCGTCAAACTTCGTGTCGCATGTATTAAATTACTTACGGCCTCAATGCCTCTGACGGACTTTTTCCAGAGGCAGCATCAGACTCGTCAAAGGTACATTCTCTTCACTTCAGTACGATCATATTTATCTAACTAATCTATCATAGAGTTACAAGTGTCTACTTTAAATCGTTGTACTCTTCATCCCCGGAGGTCAAAGATGTCGCCCACGAAGGACTGAGAATGGTGTTGACACATCAGAGCAGGCTTCCCAAGGAACTTCTTCAAACAGGTTTACGACCTATCTTGATGAACCTCGCAGATCCCAAACGGCTTTCTGTTCCTGGTCTGGAAGGTTTGGCGCGTCTCCTCGAGCTCCTGACAAACTACTTCAAAGTTGAAATTGGTCATAAACTACTAGATCATTTTCGCATCGTCGCTGATCCTCAGATGCTTCTTGAGTCCTCTCGACTCCCACTTTCAAATAATGAAGGCATCACGAAGCTTGTACGATTGGCAAACATATTCCATCTACTACCATCAGCTGCCAACATTTTTCTTGAAAGCCTTTCTAATGCCATTGTGCAAACAGAGTCCCAGATGCATTTTTCTACCCGAAGTCCTTTCTCAGAACCATTGGCCAAGTACCTTGATCGTTACCCTTCAGAAGGCATAGACTTTTTCTTGCGGCATCTCATTTTCCCTCGACACCTTAGAACCTTCCGAAGCATCCTCCAAGCCAAACTTGCACCAAATCTTGAGCGGGAACTGTCTTCAAGGACATCGCACATCGTTGCCCATTACCTCCAAAGCGCCGATGTCGCTCAAACTTTGCCCGCAATGCTTCTCCTTAGCGACATGGCACGGCTAATTCCTGCATGGTTGGCGGAAAATGACTATGTTATTCAAGCCCTTTTACAAATATGGCGTTCAGAAACCTCACAGCCTGAACAAACCGCAGTTGTTATGCCTGATTTGACCCAACGGCACAGTATCATGTTGGACATCTTCGTGGAGGCACTGAAAAAGTCACCCCGCATTGATCTTCTTTTTGAGATGATTGCAGTATATACGCGCAATCTGGGAATGGACCTCATCCGAACCACACGCTTTTTATATCACCATGTGGCCTTAAGTGAGGATATTGCATTCCGACGCAATGTCTTGATGCGCTTCCTCACTTGGTTCGATGACCCCTCGTATCTGCCGTCCCACAAAGCCAATTTCATGCGATATATTGTCACGCCGACCCTACTTGTTCAGGCCAACCGCTCCTCGCCGGGTGAGCATATCCTGGATGTTGATTATGTTGGCCATATCCATCGCATGATATGGCATCCCATCGCTGAGCCAAACAGTACCGCATTTTCTGAAATAGACGACAGTTTTCAAATTGAACTGTTGCATTTCACAACAATCATGGTTCAGCATTATCCATACCTCCTGGGAGATGTCAGAAAAGACATCATCAGGTGTGCTTGGCATTATATTCAGGCTGATGATATCATCGTCAAACAGACAGCGTACTTGCTCGCCGCTCGTTTCTTCGCAGTCTTTCAAACTCCTCAAAAATTCATCATTCGGGCATGGACAGGGCTTCTCCGATCGCCACACTCAGAAGGTCGAGCTCTGGTTCGCCACGAAGCCCTTGCGACCCTTGCGCCATCTCTTCCTCGTTCGGAGGACGGTGAACAGGGGCACCCACAATGGGCTAAGACAACCCGTCGACTGCTTGCTGAAGAAGGATTAGCACAACTTATCGCTATTTACCACCTGATCGTGAAACACCCTGAATTATTCTATCCTGTCAGGTCCATGTTCATACCACACATATCTAACTCCTTGAACAAGCTGGGGATGTCCTCGTCTTCAACAGCAGAAACTCGCCTGCTATCTGTCGACATAGTACAGGTGATCTTCACCTGGGAGGAAAAATCTACTCAAATGATTCGTTCTTCGACGGCACCCTCAGACCCCGGTGAGGCAGAGTCTACCTGGTTGACCCCACTCGGTTTTCGAGAAAGCATGGTCAGCTACCTCGTTCGACTGGTGATGATGCCCCACGATCAGACTGCCAGAATGGCTCTCGTTCCTCGAGCCCTCTCTTTGCTCCAAATGTTGATTGGACCGAATGGGTGGACTGATGTTACCTTTGGTTTGCGCTTTTTCTCCCGGCCACTTGAAATCGTAAGTAAAGTCCCAGGCCCTCCCACAATGTGTCTGACTTTAATTCATAGAATGATCTCACGAACGATGCTGCTCTTACTCAAGCATTGGCATCTGCGAAGATTCTTCAAGTTATATGTGCAGAACAAAACGATGCCTGGTATACAGCCAATGCCAGTACCCTTCAAAAATTGGTTCGCAAGGGATTAACGACAGATGATTATGCGCTACACGATGCATTACATCCCATCTTTGAACACCTGGTCAAATTATATCCGCTGCCAAAAGAGGAAGATGAGCAACACAGCGATTTATCAGACTTTCATGCCTTCATCTATTCTGCTATCGGCGATGGTTTACGCAACTCTACCACCTTACGAGGAACACTTTTAATGCTAAAGTCGGTTGTCCGGGTCACGCCCGAACGTATCGAGCCATTTGGCGCGAATTTGATGAAATTACTCAGCAAACTTGCTAAGGAACACATTCTCTCTGCCCCAAACACTCCAGGGTTTGAAACAAGCATTCGACTTCTGATCATCATCCTCGATATTTGTCAAATTTCGGTCGCATTCCTCGCAGACCAACGCCGGTGGTTGCTCAGCGCCCTCGTGGTCCTTGTAGAAAAGTCCAAAAATATCCCCCTATGCCGTTATATGCTCGAATTGGCCCAAACATGGACTATCCCGCGCCAAGAAGCGTATCCAACGATGAAAGAGAAAGCTAGTCTCCTGCAAAAGATGGTGGTTTTTGAAACCCGAACTGAGGCCCTCTTTCACCCATATCTCGAACTGATTTACACGATTTACACAGAGCCTTCGTTGCGTCGAAGTGATCTAACAACTCGGCTCGAACACTCGTTTCTCCTTGGCTGTCGTGCTAAAGATCCTCTTCTTCGTGCACGCTTCATGGACCTCCTTGACGCCAGTGTTCCTCGGTCCCTCTTGAGCAGACTGACCTATATTCTTGGTGTGCAAAGCTGGGATGCGTTAGCGGACCACAATTGGATTTATCTTGCCCTACACCTGATTCTGGGAGCAACAGATGTCGATGTACCCCTTACCCACGAGAAAAAAACACCGCTTTTCATTCCTTCTACCATATCGCGGCCTAAAATGCAAACATTAATTCGACCTCTCCAGCGTCTGCTTTTTTTAGACCCTCAGGTGGCTCATGACACATGGATATCTGTCTTTCCCGCTGTGTGGAGTTGTCTGTCGCGACGAGAACAGATCGATATAACAAACCACATGATCAATGTTCTCAGCAAAGACTACCACATCAAACAAGCGCAAGTGCGACCAAACGTGATCCAAACGCTACTCGCCGGCATACACGCTTGCTCTCCACCCATGGTTCTCCCCCCACATCTCGTCAAGTATCTCGCAAAAACATTCGGCGCCTGGCATGTCGGGCTGGAGATTCTTGGAGCTTCGCTGGAGAATATTAGAGATGATGAACCCACCGTACGCGATTATATATATGACTCACTCGCCGATATCTATGCAGAACTAGCAGAAGAGGACATGTTCTATGGTCTATCGCGCCGACGATCACTTCACATCGAGACGAACATAGCTCTTGCCTTTGAACAGAATGGCATGTGGGAGCAGGCCTCTAGCGCATATGAGGTCGCTCAAAGTCGTTCACGGACAGGAGCTATTGCATTCGCTGAATCAGAGTATTGCCTCTGGGAAGATCATTGGATTTTGTCTGCTGAGAAGCTCCAACAATGGGATCTTCTCTATGAACTGGCGAGAAATGAAGGAAATCAGGAGTTGATGTTGGAAAGTGCATGGAGGATCAAAGATTGGGCTGATAATAAGGAAAGTCTGGAGGAACAAATCAGTCAATTGCCCGAGGCTCCAACTCCCAGGCGAAGGGTCTTTGAAGCTTTCATTGCTCTTCTGAAGTTACCTGGTGCTTTGGACAAAAATGTGGAATTTACCAAGATATTGGAAGACGCCATGCAACTCTCGCTTCGAAAATGGGTTAATCTGCCCCCCCACCTTTCAGCAGCCCATGTTCCATTATTACAACATTTCCAACAGTTTGTCGAACTTCAAGAAGCGGTCCAGATCTTCGGATCCCTGTCACAAACAAATGCACAGAACCTAGAAAAAAAATCTTCGGAATTGAAGATGGTACTCCAGGCATGGCGCGAAAGACTTCCAAACCTTCACGATGACATCAGTATCTGGAGCGATCTGGTAGCATGGAGGCAGAATGTCTTCCATTCAATCAATAACGCATATATTCCCCTCATTGGTGGACCAAACCAAGGCTCAAGCGCTTCAAGCAATGCCAACACATTTGGATATCGAGGGTACCACGAAACAGCATGGATTATTAATAGATTCGCGCACGTCGCTCGCAAGCACGACCTCTTGGACGTTTGCTTCACATCACTGACAAAGATATACACCTTGCCGAACATTGAGATATCCGAGGCGTTCCTCAAACTCCGGGAACAAGCTCGTTGTCATTACCAAAAGCCGAACGACCTTCAAGCTGGATTGGAGGTTATTAACAATACCAATCTCATGTTTTTCTCAATCTCGCAAAAGGCCGAGTTTTATACACTCAAGGGCATGTTTCACGCCCGATTCGGTCGTAATGAGGAAGCGAATCTTGCATTTGGACAGGCCGTACAGTTAGATATGACACAAGCAAAGGCGTGGGCAGAATGGGGTCGTTTCAACGATCGGATGTTTAAGGAAACACCTAATGACCTTTCGTATGCTGGGAATGCTGTCAGCTGTTATCTCCAGGCTGCAGGTCAATACAAGAGTGGTAAGAGCAGACCACTCCTTGCTCGCATTCTCTGGCTTTTGAGCCTTGACGACGGTGCATTAACAATATCTCGCGCATTCGACACCTATAAAGGAGATGCTGCCTACTGGTTCTGGATCACCCTGATACCTCAGCTCTGCTTTGCAGTATCGTATCGGGAAGTCAAACAAGTGCGCTATGTACTCCTTAACCTGGCCAGGCTGTACCCACAGGTTTAGAGATTTCATATATATGGTTTTTACACCTAATAACGAGGTCAACAGGCTCTCTTCTATCAACTTCGAACAACTCGTGAAGAGCTGCAATTACAAAAGAAGGGAATGGCAGCGCGCGCTGCCAGCCAGGCCACCGGAGAACCTGTAACACGTTCAGGCGATCAAACGATGAGGGATGGGACTCAGGTAACTAACAATGAGCCAAATACAATGCAGCCTCCTACGACTAAATTACAGTCGAATCCCGACGCAAACCACCCCGAACGTCCCCCTGGTTCTGCAGGGATTCCTCCTACGATTCCCCATACATCTGCGTCTGAAACCCCTTCGCAGCGTCAGCCACTAGAATATGTGGATGAAGTCCTACAGGTTCTCAAAACATCTTTCCCTTTGCTTATCCTCAGCCTGGAGACCATGGTTGACCAAATACAGCACAAATTTAAGCTGTCGCCCGATGAAGAAATCTATCGAAATGTTTGTATGTTGCTTCAAGACGCGATTCAAGTAAGTTGCCCTCAAAACTTAGTCAGTGTGGACTCAACAGGCATTCAATAGAACTACGTTGTGAGAATGAATGCGCCAGAAGATGATGGGCTTATGGCCCAACAGACTATTAGCACCTTGACTCGTATGGCTCCAAATATCGTTGGACCGGCAAAGGTAATTTTATAAATCTTTCCCGCTACGTAAAGCTGACATGCTGAATAGAAAGACTTTGAAGAAGATTTCGTGGTCAGCAAACCGACACATTACGAATACATTCAGAAACTCCAAGATTGGCGCGACAAATATGAGACCATTTTGGATTCACGGCCTCGTCTCCAACCACTGGCTCTCCTGAGTCATTATCTGACGGAGTTTCAATACAGCAAGGTTGACGAGATTGAAGTTCCTGGCCAGTATACTGAAGTGCGTCTCTTGCTACGTCTTCCCTCCAGTCATACCTTACATACCCTCAAGGACAAGGACAGCAATCAAAATTTTGTTAGGATACAAAAATTCGCCCCAAAATTTGAGAACTGCAGGTCCAACGGATCCTGCTGGAAGCGGTTTACCCTTCATGGCAATGACAATTCGAGGACCTCGTTTACGGTGCAGCTTCCTTGCCACCGACAATATCGACGTGAAGATAGGGTAATGCAGATCCTCCGTACATTCAACGGGCAAGTTTTTCTTCCTGATTCCTTGGTTAATCCCTAAATTGCGCATTTCAGTGCCCTGAGCCGCAAAAAGGAGAGTAGAAAGCGTAATTTATCATTCCATCTACCCGCGGCAGTTTCCTGCAGCCCCACTGTTCGATTATTTCAAACAGATTCATCTTATGTCCCTCTTAGTGATATATACGACCTCCACTGCGAAGAAATCAATATATCGAAAGAAGAGCCCATTCTTTTTGCTGGCGAGAAAATCAAGAAGGTCTTGCGGGAGTTCCGCAAACCTTCGTCACGACAGGTAAATAGTCAACCAATGCCGAAAACAGACACCTTATATTTTCTAAGCTTTCGAAAACCGAATATATCACACTCAAAAAAGACATTTACGATGAAGTGGCAACAAAAATGATCCCAGATAATATACTTACACAGGTAAACACCCGATCCTACTTCAAGCGCATACAAGCTCAGCATCGAATACAGTATATGGTTCGTACCATGGATGGCCCCAGTGAACTCTGGCGGATGAGGAAACAGTTTGCAACCCAAATTGCTTCATCAAGTTTCATGACATATGTCCTTTCTCTCTCGAGCCGGCACCCTGGGCGCTTCCATGTATCCCGTGCCACAGGGCTCATTGCCATGACTGAACTCCTGCCAGGTGATGATACATTGAATAAATGTGGTGATGAAGCTAAGATCTAGAAACAGGTGTCTCTAACCAAGTCCCAATATTTGCCACTAATGATGTTGTTCCATTCCGCCTCACTCCAAACATGCAAGGATTTTTAGGACATATTTTCATGGAAGGAATACTCACATCAGGAATAATGGCAATTGGTCGTTGTCTCACAGAGCCAGAGGTATGTTAGTCTCTTGATTTGACTGTCTTTATATTGATCCTAATCCTACGCCTTGATATAGTTTGATCTGGAACAACAACTCTGTTTATTTGCACGTGATGAAGTCACATCATGGTTGACAATGCCACAACGGCGTCACATACCATGGACTGTGGATTTAGTATTCCGCCAGAATGTTGCAATGAATATCGAAGGGGTGGTAAAGCGAGCTGAAACTATGGCATGCAAAACTGAGAGGGAACAAGTGCGTGATAACGAAAAAGTTACTACCCTTTATCTCATTTCACATTAAATAGGCTCTTCAAAACAAAGATTTTACACTAGCAGGAGTTCCGGTTATTCACACCGTGACAAACCTGATCTCGAGTGCAACAAACCCCCTGCAGCTTGCAAAAATGGGAGAATTGTATCAACCATGGTTTTAATCTATATCACTGTTTCTTCAAATACATTCAACATTGTATAATACTGCTCGTTGCTGAAGCGCCATGTGTACTATATCTGACTTCTTTACATATTCTAATCATCTGTCGACTCGTAGGGAGACGCTATGAAAGTGTGGATTCGGAGGTTGGCTGAGACGTGTCGATGGTGTGCCACAAGAAACGGATCGGATAGTTATTAAATGTGGTGAAAAGCTTGGGTGACTGAAAGCAATGCCGTTGTCTACTCGCGCATTGCGCGGGTCTACAGGTCGAATACATTCTTGAGCAGGTCACTGTTTCTTCGAACAAGTCTTCTTGATTTTCGGAGCTTTTCTTGGGTTCATTGTGAGGACCACCAAGGTTTCCCAACTCTTTCTGGGTGTTGTACTGCTGAAGCCACTCGCGTTGTGCTTCAATATTTAACTCAGTCTAATCATTTTTGTGCTGGCCCAGTTACGAAGGTTACCACTTTTTTCCCTTAACAGTAGATAGTCCTTCATCATGTGAGTCAGGCCTTTCGTATAGTGCGACTGAATTATTGCTGGATGCTTGTGTTGATCATGGGTAAGGTTCTTCGCAGCAGCATTGATGATTTTGGAACTTGTCCAACAACACAAGATCCATTGTTATATAAAGTTACTTCAAAATTACTCCTCTGAACTGATTCCGCACTCCGGGAGTGTTTAAATTTAACTATCACCCAAGGGTTCGAGTTCTCCAATCAACATCAGTCAACTCAGAGCTAACCTCTTGACGAGGAGTTACGTGAATTTTGTGAAAGAGCGTGTTCCGGCAGGTACGGTGGCGCTAGGCTCCCTGTTCCCGACTGTCTCCCTCACCATTGGACGAGTAACATCACGAGGCCGCGAGGCCACGACATCACTATAAAAAGGTAGTTGTGTCCTCGGCGGGGCGTTCAACCACTTCGGCCCTAGAGGAGACCATGTGCGGCAGAATGAATGGCGTACCTTTCTTTTTTATCTTCGACGCAGGAACGGCAGTTGAATGTTCATGTTTGAGGTATAGAGTATTCGTTGGGTTGTGTGTCGACAGGGGCGTGGTCGAGAGTGATGAGTCCAAGGTGTTCCAAGGAAAGTCGACAAGTAGGTAGATAGATTCGACTTGAAGGAAGAACGGTAATCGTACGGTATCGGGTAAGAACTACATCGAGCTGCGTCAAGACCGAAGTAGCAACACTGTAATGATTAGGTAATGATAGAAAATCTGACGACAAGTCGCGCAGTTGCTGGCGGACAACGACCACTACTCCATTCTTTTTATGACAAGGACGCTTGAGAGGATATGTCTAGCGAGCTCTTGAAACAAATCCAGGCGGGAAAACGACTAAAGAAATCAGAAACAAACGATCGTAGTGCTCCGCTCGTAGCGGCACCCAAGTCACAATTGGGAAGTAGCAATGCTACCCCGTCGGCCAGTAGTGGTGTCGGTGGTGGGGTAGGGGCAGGACCGCCACAGCTTGCAGGACTTTTTGCTGGCGGTATGCCCAAACTCAAGCCAGCCGGCCAAAATAATCAAGGTAGGTCTTACTCGTTTATAATAGGGTGTCGAGTTGTTAAAGAAATGTTGTCAATCTCCTAGTAAAGCCACCAAACCTGGCGAAGCCCCCCTCTGTTCCAAAGAGAGACTTTGCTCCTACTGCACCATTGCCGCCAAGCCGACCTACACACACTCCTCAGAAAACCCCTGTTGCACCTGCGCCCCCCGGCAGGTTGGCACCTGGCCTTCCGGTGCGCACCGTTCCCGCTGTACCTGATGTCGCTGCTCCGCCTCCTCCCCGCAGGCCACCCCCACCCTTGCACAACCCAAGCCCACCCATCACCCCTTCTCGCCCTGCGCGCGCTGTTCCTACGCGCCCCTCTCCTGCCATCCCTTCGCGCCCATCACCCGCCGTTCCGCAACGCGAAGTTTCCCCTCCTCGATCTGCACCAGTGGCAACGTTTAAGCCTGCACCTACAATTCCTGCCAGAAGCAGTTTACAGCCGTCTCAAGCCTCCGGTAGACAAGTTCCAACGACCCCAGGACGACCACCTCCGCCCCCGCCACCACGACCAGCAAGCACAGGGCCCGCCTCGTCAGCAAGGGCTATTCCTCCGCCCCCTGCGCGCAAACCTCCCGTCAGTAATAGTAATAGTAATGGTCCACCAGCTCCACCTTCGCGTGTTCGTGCGTTGTCAGAAGCCGATTTTCCGACTGCACGCCCTCCACCGCCTCCGCGTGCCAGTCCGATACCGCCCAAGGCAGTCCCAGGGACAAGTCTGAATATCCCATCAACGCCACCAGCCAAAAGAATATCTTCGGCAACCAACGGTAATGGGAGTCATCTACGAAGTCGGAGTAAGTCTTGATATTTTGGTGGAGCAATACGTGAAGTTGACTTTGCTTGTCAGTACCTTCCCCGGCACCTACTACTGGTCCGCATACGTTTCCAGTCACGGACTTTCCTCCCCCTCGTGAGTTCCAGCCGACAGTGAAGCAATATGGACATGGTAGAGCACGTGGCAGTGATTTTAATCTTGGGACACTGTAATTGATCTGTACAACTTGGTATTTTTGCACCTTGTCAACTATCGCCAAGTTAAATGTGATCACGCTGGAGATGAACCACTTCGAATGGTTTGATAGAATACGTGGCACATAGATTGACCGCCCAAGCCAGCAGAATAGATTAGTATGATTTGTCCTTCCGGAGATGAACCGAATGCTTCGGAGACACGCCGACCCTTTTTGTCAGAAGCGAAGCGAAGTGACACGTCAGTCGAAACTCGTATTATAAAGAGCCCAATTTCTGGCAAACCCGTTCCTCCATCCTCATCTTCAATATGCGTTTCTCCTCCTTTGGCACGCCAGCCTGTTTCCTTGCTTTGGCGTCGTTGGTCCTTGCGGACGCAGCCGCCTCTGACGTCCCCTCTGATGTCCTGAAACTCACTGCTGCCACCTTCGAGGAAGCGGTTAGCAGTAACCCGCTTATGCTTATCGAATTCTTTGCTCCTTGGTATGCAACTTCTTATCTCCATGAGACTCCTGCTGATTACCACCCAGGTGCGGACACTGCAAGGCACTCGCCCCTCATTACGAAGAAGCTGCCACCACTCTTAAAGAGAAGAATATCACACTCGCTTCTGTTGACTGTGTCGATGAGGCAGACCTTTGTCAAGCGAAAGAAGTCCAAGGTTACCCGTAAGTAATGCAGATCTCCGTTCTCCATTCCGTCTGAACGATTCGTTTAGCACCCTTAAGGTCTACAAGAAAGGCCAACCTACTGACTACACTGGTCAACGTAAGGCTGACGGGATTATCAGCTATATGGTCAAGTGAGGAACACCTGCTCCTCAGGCGGGCATTGTCCTGATCTTCTGTTACAGACAATCTCTCCCTGCCGTCTCCGAAGTGACAGCAGCGAATCACCAGGAATTCCAGAAGGCCGACAAGCTTGTTGTTATTGCCTATCTTGCTTCTGCCACGGGGGCCCCCGCAGCTGAGTTCAGCGCAACGGCTGAGAAGCATCGTGACGATTACCTTTTCGGTTCCACCACTGATGAGGCCGCCATCAAGGCCGCTGGTGTTACTCCCCCTGCTGTCGTTGTCTACCGCAGCTACGACGAACCCCGTTCCGAATATCCTTACCCTGTCCCCTCTGCAACCACTAAAGACCTTGAAGACTGGCTCCAGGAGCTCGCTATTCCCATCATCGACGAAGTCAATGGTGATAATTACGCCATCTACGCTCAGAGCCCTAAACCTCTCGCTTACCTCTTTATCGATCCCACCACCGAGCAAAAGGACGCACAAATCGCGTCCATCAAGACTGTTGCCCAACAGTTTAAGTCCAAGATGAACTTTGTTTGGATCGACGCAGTCAAATTCGGCGACCACGCAAAAGCCTTGAACCTTCAAGAGGCCAAATGGCCCTCATTCGTCATCCAGGATGTCGAGAAGCAGCTCAAATATCCCTTTGATCAATCCAAGGATGTCACCCCTGAAGGTGCAGCAAGTTGGGTTGAACAATACCTTGATGGAAAAATTGAGCCTTCGTTGAAGAGTCAACCTGTCCCTGATGCCCAGAACGAAGCTGTCTACAACCTCGTTGGCAAGACCTTCGATGAGGTTGTTTTCGATGATTCTAAGGATGTATTTGTTGAGTTTTATGCCTCCTGGTGAGCTTCTCGTTATGGCATATCGTTTGCATTCGGTCTAATATTAATCCCCGATAGGTGTGGTCACTGCAAGCGTTTGGCACCTGTTTGGGAAAATTTGGCTGAGAAATACTCAGACAGCAAGGGCCTCCTAATGTTCGTATTCTTTTTCACGAGGCTAATTATTAATAATATGGCAATGCAGTGCCAAGATGGAAGCACAGGATAACGATCTGCCTGCAAGCGTGCCATTCAGAGTTTCTGGATTCCCTACACTCAAATTCAAGCCTGCTGGTGGACGTGACTTCGTCGACTACGAGGGTGACCGATCTATTGAAAGTTTGATTGCTTTTGTACAACAACACGCCAAGAATCCCCTATCGGCCCTTAAAGAAGAGCAAGCACAAGCGCCCCTCGGTGACAACAACTCCACCACGGCCGATGTCCATGACGAGCTATGAGCATAGATTCTTACGTCGCGTGCACACTATCGTATATGTATCAATGAATGAATTACTTGTCTCTGCCTACTGGACTCTAGTTGTGAAACCAAATTTTGACGATACTTCACTAATAGAGCGGTTCGTAATTCGATATTGCCTAAAGTTTGGTAGAAATATTGTGCTTCATAACCCACTTATAACGCTGGCAACGCATGAAATACTTATTATTGAGGCGTGCTCATGAATCTGCTGCGTTAGCCGCAACTACTACTAGTCAGCTAAATTCACAATCTACCAGACTCTAATCCGTTCAACAGTAACATGCAGTGTGTGAAGTGACTGTCAGATTACTGGCTTTTTTTGGACTTATAAAAGTCCGAAAATGACAGTCTGATGCCTAAAAAACGGCAATCAAGATCTGGATGAACCTGTAGATGTTGAACGATAGTTTGAGCTCGCTCAGAAAAAGAGGAACCGTAGTCCTTCAATCGACCCCGAATCTTGACTAATGCTTCAGATGATTGTGCTTCCCCCCCTTCGGCGCCCGTAAAGACCCCCTGGAGCGGGAGAGCTCAAAAACGAACTGTATGGTATGGTAGTTGCGACGTACTCTGTCGGTATCTAGATTTCGGTCTCGGCGTGCCGATTCAGATAAGCAATAATTATAAAAGTTGTCCTATGACAAGCTCAATGATTTTTTTTGTGAGCCGGATGATGGATCATACTGTTGCTTCGCGGAATTGGAGAATCGTTGCAAACAATTCTTTAACCTGTGTTAGGATATTTTCCTAGAATATTATTAGTTAAAACATGGATCATCCCAAGTCATGCAGGTATGTGGACACACTTCTTTTCCAGCCTTTGAACTTAATAACAGAACTTTCTTGACCATGCGATTTAGGTAGGTCCGATGAGCATCAATGAGCGCATCCAGATCGCCCTCTTTCTTGTTCAAAAAATCAATAAGAACCTTCCATGAACATTCGACGACTTCAAGATGACAGTATGCTTGTAGCTGTCTGATAAAATGAATCATTTCCCCCATAACGAGTCGGATTCTATGCCACTCAGAGTCGAGCTCTTGAACAACATGGTAAAAGTTAAGCAGAGGATAAATGCAAGACCTTTCACCTACCTGGCACACGTAGAAAGGTGCGAGCCCCCCCCGCTATTCTCATCCAACCCTTATTCAGGGCACCTTCAATCCGCTTCATCTGCCACAGGTGCCTAAAGAGCTTTAGATATCTTTCCATGGATTCGGGATCGAGGACGGTGTCAATCGGGGCATCTACTTTGTATTCCAAGGTGAAAACGTCCCATCCGATTTCTCCGTGCGAGTATTCTAACATGCGAGCATCCAAGCGACGGAGTACGTCAGTCGGATCGTTTTGGGCGTTGGACGACCGGATCGCGGTTTCGAGCGTAGCGGTGAGATTGTGTCGATAGAGCGTATTCGCTGGCTTGGTGAGACTAGGCCTATATCAGAAATTTAGAGGAATGTCAGAACGCATATATTCAATGTACCCAAGAGCTTCCATGAGCTGATCTGCAAAGTCGCCATGTCCAAGCATAAGGTAATTTTTTAGTGCGCAAAGGTGATCGAGCAACTTGAATTTTTCGATGAAGACTTCGAATAATCGTTGACTAGCAATTTGATAAGCAGCATCAATAGAGCGTTCAAGCCCAGCAATATCGCTGTATTTAAGAACTGTGGAAGGTTAAGTGATATATAGTGTCAACGCTACCGAAACTCACTACCACCAGTATTGCTCATTTTCTCACGTGTAACAACCCAATCGCTGTCATGGCAGCTGTATCGAATAAAGTTGAGACTTTTACCCGTGGAGAATATCTAGTGAGTTTGTGAGCTTTGAGAACAGGATTATATGCGAATTTTCCATACCTTTCGTCCAAAGGCTTCACCAACAAACATGGGAAGCATGTCTTTTTGAAATTGGTATTTTGTTTCCCAGAGCCTGAGTCCGCCCTCCCGTACACTTGATAAATCATCAGCTTCACCACCAAAGCCACCGAAGCCACCATCACCAGATGGTGGGCCGATCCCTCCAGCCAAAGAAGAGGGGTGAACATATTGGAGGTGTGCCATGGTCAAATCCAAGGCAACGAAGAATTCCGAGAACGGGTCATATAGTTCTCCAGAGAATAGCCACTTATGAAGTGTGGCGAAAAAGGGTTTTGAAACCTGGTGCGCAATTGTTCATTTGAGTGTTATCATATCAATGATAGGTGTTGCCTTACTTCTTCCAGCAATTGGTCTGTAAATCTTCTCACGAATGGGTCCCCATTGTCGGTGTATCCGTGTATTAAGTTTACTAGAGCTCCCCCATGCGCATCTGACTATAAATATAAGGGAAGTACCATAGATATTAAACGAGTATAACCTACCACGAGCTCCCTCCACGCAGACACTCATCATTCGCATTCTAAGCCTCCATTCATTGATCCAGACATCTAGCCTTCTTAATGTCAAGCCCGTCTCCTCTTCGATACCATCTGTAGATGTAGATACCGGTGTTTCGCCATCTTGCACACTCTTAGATGCCATTTGGGACTCCAGGATCGCGATGAGTCGATAATATTCCGTAAGTTGTACTTGTAGGTGATGGCAGAGACTTTGTTCGATCATCCCAACACCTGATGCAGCTTCACGATCTCGAATGAAGGCCGCAACGCGAGTGTAGAGGTATCCAACCTCTGATAATCTGTGAATTAGGGTTTTGGTAGGAGTTGTAATAACAAATTTCTATAGAAACGTGAGACCCCGATTCAGCTATGTCTTTGAATACCTACTGGGTCTTCCAAAAAGACGAGCATGTCTTCCGGATCTGTATCACCGTGTAAAGAAAAGTGAACATACTTTCCCGAGATACCTTGAAGAAGATAAAGTGCATCACGAAGAAGCAATGGCTCAGGGAGCTGTGGGAGGCCTGCTCGTGTTTAATGTGGTGTAAAAGTAGGGAATTTAGGAGTCACCTGTCTTTAGGCGATGTTCCCTCAACAAATCTGCTTTAGATTTCGCTTTGGGTAGCTGATTCCCTGGAACTGTCTCAGAGGGGCTTGGTACGACGTTCCGTGGAGGTGGTGGAAACGTTGAGATTGACAGATATGATGATTTTGCAGGATTTTGGCGAGATGATGTTGCCAAAGACTGTAGAAACAGAACTGATCCATGCTTTCTCGATAAAATAGGCTTCGTAATGTATTGGTGAAGCTATGGATGAAGATATTGTGATGGCTTGCCTGATCCAAAAGCCGCGAGAGAAGATTCGTGAATTTCAGTGACGCTGCCCCAGAAGGCGATGATTGCAATACTAAGGGTGTTGATGTAAGCGTTATCGTTCCTTCGAAATGTTGACATACAATGTCGTTTGATAACATCTGCGAGGTGTCCCAAATCTGGCTCTTGGCCCTGGCCGATATGGCTCAAGAGAGATGTCAGTCGTGGCAGATTCGGGATAGGCCAATTGACTCACCTGGTCAAGATATCCTGGCAATGAGATACAAGATCTGTTTTTAGATGCCTGTTGTCCCGAGCAGGTGCTACAACAGAACAGACAAGAGTTTCAAGAGCAGGATCAAGTTTTGACATAAGTATTCGTGGCTTTGTTGACCAAAAAGTGTCGATGCTAGTATACTGTATAAGTCTTTGTTAGTGATATTGTAACCTGTGACAAGTTAGTGGGGGTGGGCAATGCTTAGTAATCTCGCGTACTGATGCAAATAGCCGCCGGTAAATAAACTTAATTGGCCCGTAAATAGACTAACAAATTCACTGGAGAGAATGGTTTTGCATTTTCCAGCTTCCACAATCACTTTTAACACTCAATTCAAAGACAAAGTAACTCATATTTTTACTCCCAACAAAATGTTAAATACAGATCTTTTAAAATCTTTTTTTTTGTAGAGAAGTCATGCCAAGCAGGGCTGTTCTGAGACATTGCTGCAACAGCCAGAAAATCTGGATTTAAAAAACTATAGTCTTAATGTGTAGGAAAAAGATTGACCAATGACTCAAGACCTAAAAATGAGCCTCTGAGGATATAAAGTTAAAGGACTATTTGCAAGGGCCTATACAGTAGGCAACAAAATCTTTTCAATGTTTTTCACATTCTGTAAAGATGCATCCATATGTCAGAAAATAAAAATTGGAAAAATATGAAAAAATTACAGAAGCTGCATTGATGTCATATAATGTTGCTTACATAATGTCTTTGCACCACTTCCATTTTTGGTAGCAAAGTCATAGGATACATACAAAGCCATCATTGAAACGGTTTTGTTGCCCATTGTAAAAAAAATAAGAAAGTGCTGAGATCTTAACTGTAGTCACATGACTTTGTTTATTGTTTAATGTATTAAACAAAGTCATGTGACTTGCTCATGTTTTAGTATAAATACAGAGTGTTCAAGTGCTCTAATGCCCCCAAACACACTATGTGATCTCTTACCCCTGCTCAGTGCTCTCATGTCATCACACTGTTTGATGCAGGCACTTCTGGCCACCAGATCCACAAGATCACTGGCTTCTCCATTGCTACTATCTCTAGGATCTGCTCTCAGTATTGTTCTGAGCCCCCAAAGTCCTTTGGTGGCCATCCTTCCAAGCTCACTTCTGCCAATATTAGCTATGCAAAGTGCATCATTTGCATGGGCAAGGCTGATAATGCAGTCCAAGTCACCAAAGCTCTTCAAGATGTCACCAACCAATCCATTTCCTCCCAAACTATTCATTGCAACTTGAAAAAGCATGGTTTACGGCCTGCAGTAAAACAAAAACAGCCTCTTCTCAAAACCCATCATAGGAGGGATCAGTTGGACTTTGCAGAAAGGCACAGGGAGTGGACTCTGGAGGACTGGAAAAGGGTTATATGGTCTGATGAAACCAAAATTAACTGTCTGGGGTCAGATGGAAGGAAATGGATCTGGAAAGAGGTAGGGGAGCAGTTGAGTAATAGGATTGTAGAGGGGACACTGAAGTTTGGAGGTGGTAATGTGATGGTATGGGGCTGCATGGGGTGGGATGGGGTTAGATATGCAACCAGGATTGAGGGAAAGATGGATGCAGACCTCTATGTATCCATCATGGAGGATGAGTATCAGCCTTGCCCATGCAAATGATGCACTTTGCATAGCTAATATTGGCAGAAGTGAGCTTGGAAGGATGGCCACCAAAGGACTTTGGGGGCTCAGAACAATACTGAGAGCAGATCCTAGAGATAGTAGCAATGGAGAAGCCAGTGATCTTGTGGATCTGGTGGCCAGAAGTGCCTGCATCAAACAGTGTGATGACATGAGAGCGCTGAGCAGGGGTAAGAGATCACATAGTGTGTTTGGGGGCATTAGAGCACTTGAACACTCTGTATTTATACTAAAACATGAGCAAGTCACATGACTTTGTTTAATACATTAAACAATAAACAAAGTCATGTGACTACAGTTAAGATCTCAGCACTTTCTTATTTTTTTTACAATGGGCAACAAAACCGTTTCAATGATGGCTTTGTATGTATCCTATGACTTTGCTACCAAAAATGGAAGTGGTGCAAAGACATTATGTAAGCAACATTATATGACATCAATGCAGCTTCTGTAAATTTTTCATATTTTTCCAATTTTTATTTTCTGACATATGGATGCATCTTTACAGAATGTGAAAACATTGAAAAGATTTTGTTGCCTACTGTAGTTCCTCTTACTGAACTGTGAGGCCCAGTTGTTGGTCATACAATTGACAGACATGGCTTGAGCCTTGTCTAGCAATATGGGAGGGTTTCCATCAGCAGCCACCTTAATGGAGGTAGCCACATGATGAGCTATAAGGTAGTCTTCCAGGGCCAAGACCTTGGGGATATGATGGAGAACCAGTAACCTGGATCTATCTCCAGCTAGCCATATGGTCAGCAAGAGACAAGCTTTGACAGAGCTGTGCTGTCCTGAGTGATGCAATGTGTCTAAAATCAGAAGTAATGCATTGACAGAGTCCAAGAATATGTACATGGACCTGAGTGATCCATTGTATACCCTTGGTTTTGGGAATCTGGCAGATGCCTCCTGCAATTTCTTGCAGTTCCATGTCATTAGGTGTGGCAAGACCATGAGCAGGCCAGTCTTGGTATACATTGCCTTGGAACCAGGTGCACCATAGGGCAACAGCCTGGTGGGTTGAAGATGGGACAGATGTGTCACAGACAATAGCAATAGCATTCTCCTGGGTGGCACCATCAGTGAAGGCACTCTGAAGAGAGGCCTGGCATGATGTGAAGAATTCTTTTTTCTCCCTGGGGCTCCACTTAGGGGGGCAAGGTGAGGTCAAATGAGACTTGAGCTTCAGCAAGAAACAATAGGTGCATGCCAGGCAGACTCAGAGGGTGTGTGGAGTTGAGGTCCATGGTGGTCAGGTTTCTGCTATCCCAAGCATCCTTGGTGGCAGATTTGATGTGTCTCCTCATGGCAGGAGAGGGATTCTTGACAGAGAACTTGTGGTCACCATCAGTGGGGTTCCTGAACATGTGAGACTGCTTCAGGATGTATGTGCAAGCATAAATCTAATCAACAAGCTTGTGAACATGCAAGTCAACCAGGGGCAGGCCTACCAGAGATTCAGGAGCCTCATTGGGGCTTGTCCAAAAAGTGCCAGTGGTCCAGAGAGTGACCTGCCTCTACACCTTGCACAGTGAGTCCATGGGGCCCTTAAACTGGGCCCCATTGGAATATCAAAGCCTACATCCATACATGGTGATTGGAAGAATGCACAAATGGTATAGGATGTGTTTGTGCTTAGGCTAAAGGCCCCACACAGAATTGCCAAGTGTCAGCATGACTCTGACAGAGGTCAGGGCCTTGCTGAAGTATCTCTTGATGTGCTCCCTATATCTGATGTCTAATGCCAATGCCAATGTGCAAAGTCAGGGTAGTATGTGTGGAAATGGGTGTTCCCCTTATACCTACCTCAAGTTTGCTGTGGCTGCTGTATCAGCACTTATTAAATAGCATTGAAGTTAGCTTTCCTTACAGTGCTTCCAGAAAATAATGACAACAATGTATTTTTTTCTGGAATTGCAGCAATATCCCAAAAAGGAAGCCAGCACATTGCATTGTGTGATTGCAAGGCATGATCAGAGTATGATAGCAGAGAAACTTTTTGTTTCAAAACACATCAAAGTATCCCTTGCACTGATTTCTTTTTTGGGATGACATTTCAATCCCAGAAAAAACATTGTTGTTATGATATTCAGGAAGCACTATAAGGAAAGCTGACTTCAATGCCATTTTAATAAGTGCTGATACAGCAGCCACAGCAAACTTCCAAGTAAGTAACAGTAAAAACAACAATAAGAACTGATCACAACAATCATTCATTTAAAGATAAAAATAGGATAACAAGATCCCAAATCAATTGAAGACCCAACACAATGAGCCACTGTGGCCACCTTTGTTTGTCAAAGCTTTTTACCAGGCCCTATGAGTGGTTGAAGGAAATAAAGTTCACAGGAAAAGCATCAGATCACTGCAGTCAACTCTCTAGGATAAAAACATTGCACATGCATTTCACTCAACCACACTAGGGCATGGGTAGGAGGCTGAGAATAAGTGTATAACCAGTGCACACATACCCATAAGCTAGTAACCAGTCTTTTACAGTCGTTCTAAGAATGATAGACAGTTCCAAAATCCTGTGTTTGCTTGAATCCAAACAAACAAAGGCTATTTAGGAAAGCTATTGAAAAAATTGTGGTGAAGGATCAGAAAGAAACTCTGTGGAGGGCCATGTCACACTGGGTGCCACAACAGAGAGAGCAATGTGCACAGCAAGGTCAACCATGTAAGGAAGGGGGCACTGAGGGCAGGACAGGCTTACTCATGCTAAGACAACCCAGTTTTTGTGAAGGTGACTTCCAATAAGTGGAAGTTGCCATATAAAAAGTTCATCATAAATTATATCTTTGGAGTATCTATGGAAGCCACATTGAGCTGCTAGGGTCATACAAACATACATGTGTAGAGTGTCAGTAAGGAGGAATGATACTAGCTTGAAAGGGACAGGGGGGGCCAGCCACATGACTAGCATGTGATAAGGCAATAGGGATCCATCCAGTTAGGGCAGAGCATACTAGTGCTCCCCTTACAGATCCAAGCACAGAAAAACTCTACATATATAAGAGAATTCTGAGAGGATATAGGCAGAGAGACTTGGTAGAGTATTCAAATAATCAACCAGACATTGAAGGGGCATTGACTGTTCCCCCATAATAATGGCCCAATATCACACAAAAAACCTCATGGTTTTCTAAAATAGCCTTTGTTTGTTTGGATTTGGGCAAACATGGGATTTTGGGACTGTTTATTGTTCTTAGAACAGCCATAATCATAGACATACAACTGCAGAGAAATAAAATAGCTTGAAGATAGCTTGACTTATCCAAACTCCCCAAAAATCAATGAGCTGAATTGCAGAGATTAAGAGCAGAGGTCACATTGACATTAAGGAAGCATAAATATGGTAGATGCATTGCTTACCATTGAAGCACATCAGAAAACTAAAAAAAAGTGAGCAGTATTGAATGAATCAAACACTCAGTCTCAGACATTGTGTGGACATTATACATACATGATCCAAAAAACATACATTGATACCAACAGAAACATATTATGGTAAGCTGTTTGGCATTTGTTGTAGAGCTGCCAGTGGCCATGGCAAGCGGGTATATAGGTACCATAATACAAAATATGATTTAGCCCTGGCAGGACTTATTATGCCGTTAAGAATATACTTTCATTAATCCCTAAAACACAGGATGGCTCGGAAAGTCCGAGTGCACCGCTGAAACCGCCATTGGTTCCGAATCTGGAATACCAAAACCATAATTTCGTCATCACGTGCGTTGAGCCCACATTTCTAATTACTATCAAGTAACAAAGTGGACATTGGTGTCATATCAATGTTGAACGTTGAATCCTTACAGGCCCTCAGATAATGCGGATTAACAGCTCGAAACACAACAGTAGGGAAGTTAAAGCTTGACTTCCTTCAAGCCATCCTTCCAAAAAGTAAGATATGCTAGGGCTGTATCAATTGCAAGGTTAATGGGGAGGGTGCGAACAACGTACGTGTTACACCATCGCTCTGTATGTAGCGTACAAAATGAATCGGATGTTGAGAAAACACGAAAGAACAGGTACTTACGCGATAATTGAGGAGGGCAACCATTCCATCAGGATTCATGGACTCTCCAATGTACTGAACTCACCCCTTTAGTAACTATTATGATCGGGGGTGGGGAAGACTTACAAATTCATAGTCTTTGAAATTTGTAACAATCTTTTTCGCGTATGCAGCAGCGCCTTTTTCAAACGCATCTACACGCTCGGGGTTCTTTTCGGCAAGGACCGTTTTTACAGCCTTCATGTAGCTCTGATAGCGCGTATATAAGTAGAGGGCCTAACAGTGGGCATGATATGACTTACTTTCAGGTAGGTAAGATAAGATTTCTTGTCGAACGTTGTTGCCTGAAGACGAAAAGAGTGAACAACGTTGTTCACGGACGAGGCACCGTCCTCTAGAGCATCTTCCCCCCCTTCTTCCGCAGACGGGTTGGCGCCTTATTGGTATCGGTATGAGCACACGGAACATATGAGTAGAGGAGGTTTACCAATATCGACGTCAGCACCAGCTTTGATGACAATCATCTGGCAGTCGACTTCGTAAACGATATCGTCTATGGCTTTTCTGTTCCATTGAAGATATGAGTGTTATGGTGGGGTTGTTTAAACTAGAGCTGGGCTTACACAGGAAAAGCATCGGAAAACATCTCATCGCCAACCAATATATCTTCGTACAACAACATGGCAGACAGGAGAAGTGGTGGTGAAAAGTGAGAGGGGATAGAAAGTGGAAAACTTTGGAAAACCTGGTTGTGGATTGATAAATTTCGGATCAGATCTTATCGCAAGCTCCGATCGTATGTCCACTTTTGTTGCGAGATGCCGACTAACATCACGTGGGGCAAGATTTTTGCACTTTCACACCTCTCACTGAACTTTATAGCATGCATATGCACTGTTAAATCGAGCATGGAGTACCAGCCCGTACTTATCAAGGCCCATGCCCACCCCTCTACACCAAAACACGGGGCTGAATCAAGATACTGGCGACAGTTCAAGCATCCTATCTTCATTAAAGAATATGCACCCATCACATCAGTCCATTTTTCATCTTCAAAGCCGCACAGATACGCCGTGACTGCTGCTACAAGAATACAAATATATGCACCACGGACTCAGAAAGTCACCAAAACTATTGCTCGATTCAAAGACGTCGCGCGAAGTGGAAATATACGAGACGATGGAAAACTTGTTGTAGCTGGAGATGACACTGGTTTAGTCCAGGTATAACTATATCCGTAGCCATTCCCTGTGGTAGCTTATTCCTTTTCCAGGTTTTCGATATCAACTCGCGAGCAATTCTACGTACTCTCGATTCGCACAAACAACCTGTCCACGTTACCAAATTCTCGATACTTTCTCCCACTCAAGTTCTATCCTGTTCTGATGACACCACAGCCAAGATTTGGGACGTTCCTTCCCAATCAGCGATATCTACATTCACCTCGCATACCGATTACGTGCGATCCGGCTTGGTGTCAACATCCAATCCTAATATTATTCTGACCGGCTCTTATGATGCGACCGTAAGGCTCTTTGATACCCGCTCGGGTCAGTGTGAAATGACCATGGGGAATCCTACAAATACCAATCTTGGTGTAAAAACCCCTGTCGAACAAGTTTTAATGTTCCCGACTGGAACAATAGTATTGTCCTCAGGGGGCCCAATCATTCGCGTTTGGGATCTTGTCGCTGGAGGACGCTGTCTTCGAGCCTTGTCAAATCATCAAAAATCGGTAACAACCATGGCTTTTGATGCGACGGCTAGTCGGCTCCTCACCGGTAGCCTTGATCAAATGGCGAAGGTGTACGATGTGAGCACTTACAAAGTTGTTCATACTATGCGATACCCAGCTCCACTGCTTTGTCTTGCCATTTCGGTATGCGTGTTTTACTTTACTCTTTGATTTATTACTCAACCTGGGTTAGCCAGATGAGACGCACATAGTAGCTGGAATGTCTGACGGAACCCTTTCTGTACGCCGACGCCAAACAAAACCAAGTGAAGCCCCGGTTGTCGACGGCCTTAATTCTGGGGCCTTTGAATCAATTCTTGGGACCACGATGTCGCCCATTGGCCAAGGCGCAGCACGCAATAAGACCCCCTTACGACCTTTGGGTGATGTAGACGAGTTTCGTGTGGAAAGCCGCAGGAAGAAACGGCTTAAAGAATATGATAAACTTTTAAAGGGCTTCAGATACTCAGCAGCATTAGACTCTGTTTTGCGGAAGGTCTGTTCTGTTTTTTGAAATTCAAGGGTATTGCTGAGAAACTTTTTAACGCCAGCAAGTTCCTCCGACCACGACATTTTCGCTCATACAAGAGCTGATACATCGTAATGGGACGAGAGTAGCACTCTCCGGACGTGATGATGTTTTACTGGAGCCAGTTCTCAGATTACTCGTCAAGTATGTCACTGACCCACGCTTCGGTGAAATGGTTTGTGACATTGCTGGGTTGGTGATTGGTACGAATATCGATTCCTCTTGAATGCATGGAACTGACCTTTTATCAAGAGATGTATGGCCCCATCTTGGGACAATCTCCTCTAATCGATTCTCTGTTTTTGCGATTACGGAAGAAGGTAGTGGCGGAACTTCGGTTCCAGAAGGAGCTGCTGAAGACAAAAGGTGTCTTAACCATGATATTCTCGTCTATAGTCTCGGCCAATGGAGTCTGATGTGCAGTTTATCATGAAAGAAAGGGAAAAGAAAGAAAACGATAATTGAAGGTGAAGATTATTTAACATCTGATGTGTCTAATGCCGTAATGAGCTCGTGAAGTATCTCTTTTTGTGAAGGTGCATCATGTGCACCGTCTTGCGAAATATCATCGACATTGGCGTAATATATTCGCAATGTCTGGACTATATCATTGAGTGACTGGTTTTTACGATCCAGCATTTGAAGGGCGTGTGCTCGGATCTAAAAGTCGGCCGTCAGTATCGAAAGTCATGGATTATGGTTGAAAGGCGCACTCCATCGTCTTCCATGATGACCCAGGCTAATATATAATCAACAGTCTGCAAAGTGTATAACCCACCGTCCAAACGCCGAAGGTAGAGAGTGTCCTCTAAGTCTGCTATGTCTGCCTCGTCAAGTCCCTGAGAACAGACAATTTAGAACGAGCCGTTGTAAATGACGGGACGGCGCACCTCGGTTTCTAGGTTGATTTCAGATTCTGTGATCTTTATACGAGATTTCGTAGCATCCCTTATCTCCAACAGTTTATCTACCTTTTCATAGCTAGACTCGACGAACTTTGCCAACAGACGGATTCGGCTTGGAGAGTCAGAGGCAATATTTGAAAATAATGATGAAATGACACCAAGAATATGAGCTGTGTCCTGGGACGCCGCGGGGGTGGAGTTTGCTTTTTGCTTATTCCCAGCCTGAAAAATCTCAGCCGAAGCCTACGATGGATATTGAATATACGGACCTTTCCCATGAATGCAGAAAACAAAGTTTTGAGACCGAGCGCTTCCACGAAAACTTCGCAGATAGCTGAACCTGAGATTCCAGACATGGCAAAGTCCAAGGTCTTGATCGACCGCGATCTTGATTGAAGTTTTTCTCTACCGGGATGTTGGTCGAAGAATTGAACAAATCTAGGGGACATACTTCATCATAAGGAGCATAAGGTCAGGCCCTTCAGCTGACAGGAATAGCTCTTTATTTATAGGTTCATTCAAAGCGGAACATAAGATGTCAAAGATGTTCTCCATGAATTCCGTTTCGTCAGCATCAGATGGATCACGACGCCGGTATTGCTGAAAGACGACAAGAGACATTTTCGTATTGTATGAATTATAAACAACGAAACTTACTGAGAGAATCTTCAAAAGAACCTCAATGCCATTTTCCTGACCAAGTTTCAGTCGGTTAGGTTTATTGTCTTGTAGCAGAATAGAAAGCAACTCTGCGGCATAGCTCCGGTTTTCATCATGCGATTTTGACTGTATTCGCTTCAAAAGCCAGGCAAGTAGGTTCGTTTTCTCGAGAAGCGGGCTCGAAAGGTCAGGATTGAAGCCTACTATATTCTCAAATATGCCTAAAGGTTGTTCGTGAGCATATAGAAAGCTGGGATATCGGAAACCCACCACTTGCCTAGAATGTGGAAAACACCTTGTCGATCTGACTCCTCTTGTTCGTTTAAGCGTGGAAGATTTTCGACGAGAAGGTCCAGTATCGTGTTATCTAGCTTGAAGGACCCGTTTATGAGAAGCGAAGGAACTGTAGAGCGGGGCGCACCAGTCCTTGGATGAGAACTTTGAGGGCCTCCTCGGCTGTTTCTTCTGCCTCTTCACCATCATCTTCATTTCCGACATCCTCATCTGTAAGCTCATGTACAACTTCCACCGCATCGATGACTATGTCCGCGTTTTCGTGAGCCAGAAGCCCGACAAGTAATGTGACAACACCAGATCGAACAAGCTCGGGGTAGGCCAAGAGTGGGGCTTGTGCCAAAGGTAATAAGGCTTTTACAGCGCTGTCAAGGTCTGCTTCAGAGTCGATAAACCTTGGAGGGGGGGGTTATTGTCATATTCAACTGAAATGAGCAAGAAACCGTTAACTTTGACGGATCATTGGGGTACTTGGAGCGTTGATCTTGGTTTTTGTTTACGGCCCTTTCAAACCGAAGCAACATACGTCGGATAGCTGTGATAGACAACTCATCTGCCTGTAAAAGTGAGATATTAGTAGCGTGTCAGAACTCCCGTAGTGGAACAGTGGACCAACGTCATCATTTTGTGCGCCCTCTCCCCCGGCATCTTCGAAAATATTGAGGATCTCTTTCTGTTCTGAGGTCAATCCCCCTCCAAAGAAACGACCCTCGTCATCTTCTTCAGCGAAGTAGTCAGCGTCACCTCCTGGCGCAAAATTTCGCTCTTGGTGTATATCTATCTCTTCAACAGTAGCTTCATTCCCTGTCGGTTTACTACCATTTGTATTCGGATTGGGTGCAGTAGTTGGGATAGGGATGTCTAGTGATGCACCATGCAGTTTCATTTTCTTCAACATGTCTGGGGTCGGGTTATCGAGCATTTTTCTTTTGTTGCTTCCAGCAGGGAGTTTAGGAACCTATAAAAGTTATTCTACGTCATGGCGCCCAGACTAGTGGAGGGCTTCACCTTGAACAAAGTGTCGATATCCATCCTATACAGGTTACACGACCTGAACCAGGCGAACGAATTGAGTATGCGCTGAACACTTGGAAGTAGTTGTCTACTTTTCTGGGTTGAGGGATTTTACTAGTTTCACGAATGTGGATCGGACAAGTATTTGGTCAGATCGTGGGAAGCGAATAATATAATGTTCTATGCACATTCATTCAAACACACTACGTACTTATATTACATGCATCTGTCGGGCGTACTGGCTCTATCGTGGGTAAGTAAGTAACTATGAATCTGGCTTTCAGACGTACAACGCGGACCCTGACCAATGGTTTGAAACTGGACACTGACCAAATTGATAATTATTGATTGAAGTACCCTGGCTATCATATAACGGAACCCACATATATAAGGTGAGCAGTTCTTTAGTTCATACATACTGGACAACATACAGTGTTGTCCATATAATACTCAATTTCAGTAAGGTTTGTGCCTGTTCTTCTTCAGGTCCTGCTCGAGTTTTTTCGCTTTTCGATGGCCAATTTCTACTGGACGAATGGCAGCATCATCTGCTTTCTTGAGCTTGACAGGGCGATTCCCAACGTACTTCCCTAAAAGAAAAACGTTAATAAAGGACAGATTAGCAGTATATAATATGATAAGGGATAAAGTTCATACCGTCCATTTCTTTCCATGCTTTGAGGAAATCTTCAGGGTCAGAGAACGCGACGAACCCGTATTTAGCCTAAATATAATAAGAACGATGGATATGACGCTGCTACTGGTGGAATAACTCACTTTCTGGCTCAATCTGTCCCGGATAACACGAGCCTTCTGAAAGGATGTGTATTTATTGAAAGCGTTGGAAAGAACATCGTCTGAAACATCATTGCTGAGGTCGCCCACGAAAAGTCGGAACCAGGCTTCAGTTCTTTGTAAGCTTTCGGATTGTCGAGGTCAATCGAGGCTTACAGGGGCTCCATTCCAATAATGTTTGGTCCTCCCAGACTTTCCCCCCTCCCTTCCGAAGAACAGTGGTTCGTTTCCCACCTTTGGCAAGCTTGCCTCCGGCTCCACCGCGTTTATCAATCATAGCACCTGGAACATAGACACTTTGCTGGGCAAGAATACCGACGTCGTATTCGTAGGCATTCGCAGGAACCGGAGCATTATGAGATGATGAGGTGCCGGCTATGGGATAAGAGGGGCCCTGATAGGGTTTGAAGTACGGATTAATGTCGAAACCAGACTGATATTGTTGTTGGTATTGCTGATTTGGATCCATGGTACGTGGTAAGCCTTGAGCAGGGGTTTACTGTAACATCGGCCAGCTTGTGGCTGTGGCGTCTGCATTAGGTAATATTTCCGAATTGAGAATCAACGTCAACTGGAGAAGTTTTTGGTACCCGTGCTCGCCGTCGTTTCCAGTCCCCTCCCTCCTCAAGGTTCGTCATTTCTTTCAGTGTCATCAATGGATCGACATGGGTGCACGGGTCTTTGTCAGTGTCGAACTTGTGTGGAATTTTCGACAAGAAAGCGAATGGATCGCTGTTTGACTTCTTGGATGGCGCTTAGACTCGTGTAACGGTTTAGATTAATCTTCCCCTCCCAGATGCCTTTCGTGAAAAAGATCAAATCAGACGCCTACTTCTCTCGTTTCCAGGTCAAGTACCGCAGACGGCGTGAAGGAAAGACTGATTGTGCGCCTATATTATTTTCTATCTGCTATGCTTGGATTCATTCTTTCCATAGATTATGCACGCAAACGACTTGTGACCCAAGCGAAGAATAAATAGTGAGTAATCCTGTCACAAACTTGCCCCTTCTTGTGATAACTCAATCGATCAGCAACGCACCGAAATACCGCCTAGTAGTTCGTTTCACGAACAGGACTGTCATTGTCCAGATTGTCTACGCGCGTCTCCAGGGTGACTTCGTTTTGACAGCCGCTAGTTCCAAAGAGCTCCCTACATACGGGATCAAGCACGGCCTCACGAACTGGGCTGCAGGTGAGAGCTGCCCTATGATACAGAAAACAATCTAAACAATCCATAGCATATGCGACTGGGCTCCTGTGTGCTCGGCGGGCCCTGACAAAACTCGGCCTCGCCGACAAGTATGAGGGTGTCACTGAGGCCGATGGAACGCATACCATCACCGAAGTGCTTGATGAAGAAGACGCGCCGAGACCGTTCAAGTGCTACCTTGACGTTGGCCTGAAACGTACATCTACGGGTTCGCGTGTTTTTGGTGCGATGAAGGGTGCCAGTGATGGGGGTATCTTCATCCCTCATTCAGAAAAACGCTTCCCTGGATATGACCCGGAAAGCAAAGAGTTAGATGCGGAGGTCCTGAAAAAGTATATTTTTGGAGGACATGTTGCCGAGTATATGGAGAGCCTAGAGGAGGAGGATGACGAGAGGTAAATTATCGGCATTAGGTTCATTCCACAAGTCCTAACGACCATTACCAGATTCAAGAAGCAATTCGCAACTTACCTCGCTGATGGCGTAGGTTCGGAGGACATCGAGGAAATTTACACTAATGCTCATGCCGCCATTCGGGAAGACCCTACATTCAAACCTACAGATAAGTCGAAAGACTGGAAGTCCGAAAGCGTCCAGTACAAGGCGAAGAAATTGACACATGCCCAACGTCAAGCCAATATTGCGGCCAAGATAGAGAAGTTCAAGGCTGGAGGAGATATGGACGAAGCAGATGAAGATGAAGACTAGGGCATGTTGCGTTGCTACCTTTTGTACTTCAGCTCGCTTTGATATGCCACGTCTTATATGATACATATACAACACTTGGTATGATTGCATTACACACCGAGACCTCCCGTTCAAGATGATGCCCTCTTGATTATCTGCTCCACCCAGGACAGCAATAGGACGGGGGTGTCAGGCGTCGTAGAATAGCTAACAAGCTGACCTTGTTGCGTTGTCCTATCGAGTTGGAAGGCGGAACAGTTGATGGAAAGGTCTTTTCCGTAAAAAATGCGAAAATTCCTGGAGAAATGAAGATGCTGAGTCTGTGCAGCCAATCTTTCAACTGATGGCACTTACAGAACACATCCTTCCCATCGGCCAACACACCGGTTCAGGTCAACAAACCAAGTGCCTCCAACGGGCTCACACAATTCCATTCCGAGCTCACATATTCTCTGCAAGAGACATTTTTCGATCTCGTCGCTCAACAGCTGGCATAGTTGTGGTATTGAGGATATCGTGAGCGTGGCTTGAGACAAGTGTGCTGTCAGGGAAGATGGTGACAAAAAGGTTAACCGTACAATGTGACTGAAAACATTTTGGTCAGACGATAGGATTGCCATTGATTAATTCCAAGAATATGTACCGGTCATCAATTCTCAACACAGCTTCTCCACCAACAACATTAGAACCATCCTCAATGAAAAATTGGATCAACTCTCGCCCAGTCTCCCCGACTGGGTGAAAACGCAAATTCGCTGAAACCCCTACCATAAACAAAGCCTTTACCATTTTGTCTATTTCATATTTTATCCTTTCACAGAAGACCTGATATTGTAGGAGGTCAATGATCGGTCGCAAAATTGGAGGGGAATGTGTAGTCTCCGAGGCTACGGGGGGAAGAATAATCGTAGTGTTTCCAAGTCGTCGTAGTTTCATATGCCAATGTCTGCGCAATAGAAGCGCATGAAGACTGGTGTATATGAGGTCGCATTTTTCCTTGCAGGTTTCGAAATCGAGGTTCTGTGACAGAATGGTGTCGATATCGAGCTGAAGTAAGGTTATATCAGCAAAAAGTACATAGTCGAGAGTGTGTGAGTGTGATAACCAATTCAAATTTCAGTTCCGTTCCTTGAGCAGCATCAATGACAATAAGCCTTTCGGCAACCCGGGCTGATGCAGTTGGCAAGCTTCCAGCCTCTTGTACGAGTAATGAAAAGATTTCTTGTTCCACCACTTCTTGTTGCGCAGCTTTGAGATCTCCATCGAGCGTATGGTCATTGATTTCGTTAAACGTGTTACAAGAAGGAAAATGTTCTCCAGCCGCATTGACGCTTGTGACCGAAACTTGCAATCGAGTACCCTGGCGTTTCGGAAAGACCAAACGGTCAGAGATAGTATCATATCTAGGCAAGCGTCCAATGGCCTTGCGGCGAAACATGGCAGGTGCTTGTAGCCATTTGTTAGCTTCTCTGACGTTGAAAGGTATTCTTGCAGAACGTACATTCCTCTAGGCCATAGGAAATGAGAAAATCTTTTGATGTCCTGTCTGCACCTTTCCCGATTGCAGCTCCGTAGGGGAGAGGCGCAGGAATTAAACCCCAGTTACCTCGCCTAATTTTGAGGGCATCCACCCAGTATTTGTCGCCTTTGATTCTCCCTCGTTCCATACTCTCGGCTGCAGATTTGAAAACATCAGCCGCTTTTCTTAGTGCCTCATCCTTGCTGCCGATAGTAAGCTGAGAGTTGAATGCTTGAACAGAGATGATTGGGGGGGGTTTCGACACGACAGTGGCTGAGAGATTAGTTGAGCCAATTTGTGCCGGCCGTGAGGAGTGTAGTAACGACGCTATAAGGTCCCTCGCGTGCGACATTTCTCCCAACGAAATGCTGGAGTGATGAATCTAGATATGATTTGGTATATCTGTTCAGCCCTAAACTCACAATAGTTGTGGCATAATTTCCATCCGCATCCTATAAAGTTCTTCCATTGTCATGAGTTTATTTGTGGTATTGTCTTCGTCCTTGTTTTCGTCTTTGCCTTGATATTCTTCGGTTGTCACCTCGTCATCTGACAGGGTGCTCGAACCCCTTTCAAAAAAGTCCACACCACGCTCAACGAAGATACGCCGTAGCTTGTTCCCGAGTCCCTGGGAGGCATTTTCCTTACTGACCAATATTAGCCTTCCGGAAAGTACAGCCTGCTGGACCTACGATTCATAGACATGCACGCCCTCTGGCGTTATATCAAGGAGTACTGGGATGTGATTGCCATGGTCGTCCTTGTAGGGTCTTTCTATAGGCAACCGGAGGTTCTTCCAATCATCCTCCATGGAAATGTAGTTGGCGTTGGTGAACTATAAGACAGATAGTGCAAGGTGAAATGCCTGTCTTCTACTAATTACCTGGAAACGGTTGGAGAAAGCGCGTGAACTGGTTGCCGCAAGTTCGTTATTTACAAACTCCCGTAAATTGAGTGGGACATCGGTGCTTTTCCACCTGACCATTTATATACTGCCTCGAGTCAGCGCCTAGTACAAATCTCATACTTTTATTAGCCAGGCTAGTTCAACACATCCCACATTGTAACTCTATTGATGGTCAAACCCCCTTCACGCACTTCTCATTTTCACTCCCCTCCTCTTGGTCCAGCGCCCACGAAAAGAAGGAAATTTGAGGGGGATGAGGCAAGTATGTCTTCCGCAAAGAAACAGAGGACGCGAGTGAGGTATGGCTCAGCCTTTTGTACTATTCTCGTGCCTTATATTCTTACATATAGTTTCTCATGTGGAGAATGCCATCGACGAAAACAGAAGGCGAGTCAAACAACATCGGATTGGCCACTTCTCACCTTAGTGAACGTAAACGTATGCAGTGCGATAGACAAGTTCCCTGCTCCCATGTATGCAACCGTCAAAAACTATCCCGAAATGTATCATTTACGTTAGGATCCATTAGTGTGTGGCCCGCAAAGTACCAGAGCTCTGCAAGGCCTATACGCCCGGAAAGGCAGATCAAGACCTCAGTGTTCGTCTGTCTAGGTTAGAACAAATCATTGAGATGGCTTTGCCTCAATTTTGTATCCCTGGAACCCCAAATTCATCGTTATTGGATGCAAATGCCTCACACGAACGCCGGCGTTCCCTCTCTGTCACTGAGGACGACACGCGTTCACAAACAGAGGAACAGGATCCGAGCGGAGGCACATTTCAAAGTGGAAAGTGGTACGGGAACAGTGCGTCTGGGAGTGTTGCCCCAGCATCTGTCCTAGAGCAGGTACGCAATTGCGTAGTAATCTTAAGGAGAGAGTTTCAATCACACAACTACTTGCTCAGCTACAAAACGTAGGATCTGCATCTAGCGAACCGGGGATTTCTCAGCGGAATGTCCATGATTCCAGAAGTTTTGATCTTTCCCGAGGGACAGCAAACCACAATGGGTCTACAAATAGAGAGAAGTCTCTCATAGGAGAAGACTTGGAACCTTCTGCTGCTGATAATCTCAAGTCCCTTGTCCAAGAATGTGGTGTCTCACCACACAAGATATCGGAACTTCTTCAAGAGCTTCCTCCCTCGAGGTCTTCGGATGTCCTAATTGATTATTACTTTACTTCTATGTGGGTACACTTTCCTAGGGAATGACTAATGGGGTTGCGCGTACTGAGTAAATGATGTGGGATAGAAATTGGACTCGCTATCCCGTTTCTGAACGAGACTTTCGGACTGCCTACGCCTCTGTATCAGCTCATGGCCGAGATGGGATTGGCGCTACCAACCCCAACGATGTTCGGTTCCTCCCCCTTCTATTTGTTGTCCTTGCGATTGCTGTTCGACTTGCCCCGGAGTATATTGCCGGCGATGCTCGTAGTCGGAGGGTAACATCTTTGCGTTATTACTGGTCCTGTGCGTGTCAATGATCATCTGTTTTATTCCCGCTCAGTTTACTCCATTTTTAGCTCGAAGATCTCTTTTGATTGCGGCTGCAATACAGCCCGACTCTCTCGACATTGTCCTCACACGCCTTTTGGTGGGTGCTTCTGACTCAACGTATCATCAAACTTCAATACAACAACAGAGCGCGCGCTTTTTGACCTTTGACCGTCGGATTACTGAGTGCTGGAGCCAACTGGGTGCAGCCGTCCGCACGGCACAAGCTCTTGGCCTTCACCGCGATGGTTCTACCATGGTAGGCCACAGGTTTCATGGAGTATCATCAAAATTAAACTTTACCTAGGGTATGGATTCAGCCCAGGTTGAATATCGGCGACGAATATGGTATCTCCCCGTCTTTTCGTTTGCGTCTCTTTTAACAGTTTAACAATTTAGGTCATATCTTTACCATGCAGACCGTTCATATGCACTGGTCTTGGGACGCCCGAACTCGATTCAGGATGACTATACGTCAACCAAACCCCCTTCAAATATTGATGACGATACAATGTCGTACACCATGGATAGCCCGTCGCTATCCATTCCGACCCGCATGACTTTTGTCATTCTCCGACACCTGCTCGCTGCAATTATTGGCCGCATCGTTCACCATTATCAACAAGTTCGAGAGAAGAGCCATTATTCAGAAGTTGTTGCTCTTGATGACGAATTGTTGAAATTTATTACTCGCCTACCGCCACACTTCTCCCTCGAACCTAACAGCTCCCTTGATGCAACGTCGAAGTATATCCCTGTTCATCGTTTCCTCCTCATCACGGAAATTCTGTTTGTCAGAATCAGTTTACATCGCCCTTACCTTCTTCGGCGCGTGAAGAGTGATCGATATGCCCGTTCTCGTGCTGCTTGTTTCGAGTCAGCTATAAAGGACTTCGAAGTTCGACAAGCTTTCCGAGAAATCATGCCGAAGGAGGCACGAGAGTCTCTTAGCAATGCTTATCGCGAGTTCCAAACGGCAATGATTAGCGGTATCTATTTCGTCCTCGAACCAAAGGGGCGAGATGCCGCTGCTATGCATGCTATATTGGATGGCTTCATGAAGGATCACGAAGGAATGCGGGAAATGGATGAAACCACGCGTCGTGAGCTCAAAACGATAGAATTCCTGAAAAATAAGGCTTCACAGGTCGAAAAAAAAGGAGACAGTTCAAGGCTTGCTAATCCCATAGTTGTTGATCCTGCAATCCACCCGAAAGGTCCTGAGCAGCAAACCCAAATGCTATTGGGGCTACAGCAATCTATACCTGCATCTTCCCCACCTCGCCCATTCCCATCCATCTTGAAAATACCAATCACAGACTCACACGGACAGTCGCCTTCAGCATCTTTCACCACCGCCGGCCATATATCTCAATCCCCAACCTTTCAACGCCTGCAGCACACATCACAGGGAGATTTCGCGAACTCACCAACCGGATCCGGGAGCCCAAATGCCGAAGACGAGTCTGCCGCGCAATCGCTGCTTGATCATTGGTGTAACACAGTTAGCAATGCCCCCATCGATGCCACGACTGGAGGGATGGTTTGGGGGGGGCCAGGGGGTGCTGACTTTTCTGGATGGGTCGGAACTACTCAAATATTAGGTGCTACTGACCCCCGTCTACTCAGTGGACTCGATGGGTCGGATTGGAATTACTGGGAGGCCTTGGTAGATCAGATTCAGAGGGGTCCGTGAGATATTTCCCTCTCGACTTCAAAATGTTTGGGTTAGCTGTACATCAATAACATATTCTGACATATACTACTATGTAAAACCACTTCAGATCTCTTACACTCCTTCGTGATCGATAATATCTTAGTTTTTCTAGAGTAGTCAGCCAGTGACATGAATCGTATTATTATCGTGGATGTTCCCAACGCCCCACTGGTCTGGTATCTCTTAGTATGGACTTCGGGTCTTCGCCTTGTCGCCAATACTTTCCCAAACCCAAAGGAGCGCATTACGTAATTTGAATGCCCTGTGTCACCGGCACCACCACTCGACGTCCATCAGTTCATCCGCAATAGAGCATGCAAACAATCAACCGGCTTCTGTACGGGCCTACTCCTGAAGAGAGAGTGAGGGCATGGCAGACGAAATTACGATCAGAAAGTCGCCAACTCGACCGGGAAATGAGGCAGGTTGGATCTCTCACCATAGTACTTAACTATAGTATTTGAAATCTGGCATTCCAGCTCGACATGGCCACGAGTAAAGCTCGACAGTCCGTAAAGCAGCTGGCTAGCAAGGGTGACATCAAATCTGCTCGTATGCTCGCAAGGGAGGTTGTTAGAAGCAATAAACAAAAGGACCGCCTATCAGTTAGCAAGGCACGCTTGGGTTCTATAAGTACCCAACTATCTCAGCAGATGGGTGTGTTACGCCCAAATTTATGTTCTGGGGATCCCGCTCATGCTATAAAAGCTATGATCAAAGTGACAGGTTCCCTACAGAAGTCAACAGAGATAATGAAGTTATCCAACGCTCTCATCAAGCTCCCTCAGATCAGCCAGACGATGCGGGAAATGAGTATGGAGATGACTAAGGTGCTTGCACTTATGAGCGCCTATCGATTCCCGAATTCATATACGATTTGACAAACAGGCAGGGATCATGGAGGAGATGTTAGAAGACACACTTGACATGGACGAAGATGAAGAACTCGAAGAGGAAGCTGATGCTGAAGTCGATAAAGTACTTTTTGAACTTACCAATGGGAAGTTGGGCGAGGCGGGGTCGGTTGGCACCGGATTTCCGGTGCGTATTCTCACGATCAGCGTTTCATTCTTATGCCAAACATGTGCCATAGGTTTTGGACAACAAATTGGAAGAAGAGGAGACAGAGAGAAACATGGAGAAGTATCGACAACAGTTGAATGGTTTACTGAGTTGACGCGCGATCGAAATCCGCGAGGATGATCTGGGATAGATGTGAATGATAATCTAATGCTTTTTTCGTAGATACCCTGCAAACCCTTGAATTCCATACATGGCATTGTAATTTATGTACCTGTAGAATATGTAACCAGGTTTTACATGACAGGAGATTCGGGAGAAGAGGGCGATTACACATGTACAAACCGAAGGCTAATCTTATCTCCTCCACGTGGTTACCTTCGGAAGGAAACGCTTCCTCTGTCAACTCAAAATTTGTGTCAAAAGTTTTATTCCCGCAACCGTCATGTTGAAATCCCGGACCCTCACTAGCATTGCACACCGCGCGTTTAGTCATTCGCATGTAATGTCTACTCTACCTTAGTCCTATTGATCTTCCTAACGAGTTATAGGTTATTCGACAATATGCTTCAGCTCCAACGGCGGCTTTCGCGGGAAAAAAGGGTAGCAATGTGAGATACAGTTCCTTCGTGATTCATTCCGGAGCTCACCAGTCACAGGGGAAATATACTGTGACTTTGATACCAGGAGACGGTCAGAATCCATGAGCTTGTAATCGCATCCAATGCTAACGAGGTTACAGGGATTGGTCCGGAAATAAGCCAGTCTATCAAAGACATCTACGTCGCCGCGGAGGTACGTGCAATGTTGTTATATACCTTATATCTCCTCATACGTTTATCATAGGTTCCAATTCAATGGGAAGAAGTTAGCGTTACGCCCATATTGAAGGGCGGAAAAACTGTGATTCCAGACAATGCAATTCAGTCTGTTAAACGCAACACGGTGGCATTAAAGGGTGAGCTCCACCTCCTTGCACGAATATAATAGGTCTCTTAGCATTGTTCAGGTCCTTTGGCAACACCGAGTCAGTTTTTTCCACCGTCTTTACCCTTTTCCAGGCTGAGCTTTGATGTGGTGTAGTTGGAAAGGGTCATGTATCACTAAATTTGACCCTCCGGCGAACGTTCAATCTTTTCGCCAACGTTCGACCTTGTGTATCGATCGAAGGATTTAAAACCCCCTACGATAACGTGAATACAGTTCTGATTCGTGAAAATACTGAGGGGGAGTATTCCGGAATTGAGCACGAGGCGGGTTCAAACCTCTGGTATAAAAAGCTTGCATAAATCTGATCTTTGTGTACAGATTGTCGATGGTGTCGTACAGTCCATCAAACTCATCACTTGGGATGCTTCTGAACGAGTTGCTCGCTATGCCTTCCACTACGCTCAGTCCAGTGGAAGGAAGCGTGTCACTGCTGTTCATAAGGCAAACATCATGTAATTTGACCTTCAAATGTCACGAATCCTTCTTTTAACGTCCTTTGTGTAGGAAAATGTCAGACGGGATGTTTTTGTCAGCATGTCGGGAGGTCTCCAAGGAATTTCCAGATGTCACGTACGATGAAGATCTTTTGGACCGCGTCTGCCTCCAAGTATGTCTCAATATATTTACGACAAGGACCAGCCATCTCAAGCCCTCTCGTAGGTTGTTACCAACCCACAGCCGTACTCGGATCGTGTGATGGTCATGCCAAATTTATACGGTGACATTCTATCTGATATGTGCGCCGGACTTATTGGTGGTTTGGGTCTCACCCCGTCCGGAAACATCGGGCGTGTAAGTATATCCGTCATATTAATGGGGAGTTCTAGTCATTGAGAATGTGTTCCAGGACGCTTCCATCTTTGAAGCCGTTCACGGCTCTGCACCTGACATTGCAGGTACGTACCCATCACACAAGAATTGTTTTTGTTAACCAGATGTGGGTTCGTTGCAGGAAAAGGCTTGGCTAACCCAACCGCACTTTTATTGTCCTCCCTGATGATGTTGAGGTATGTATAATGCATTCCAGGACCATCATTAGGCAACTGATGGTCGTTTAAAGGCATATGAACCTTTATGAACACGCTGACAAAATCGAAAAGGCCGCATTGATGGTAGGCAGAATGCATCAATCAGCATGAACGTAGCCTAAATTCTTTGCAGACTATCGCTGAAGGTAAAACAATCACTGGTGATCTGGGTGGAAAAGCATCTACCTCGGAATATACCTCCGCTATCATTGCGAGGCTTGCAAAAGCTTAGAAAATCGGGCCGTGAATAGACAGTAATCGGAACATTAGAGTATAATAGTCGGCTCCCGTGTGTATCCGTTTAATAACTTGGCATGATGGTACGTACGTCGTGCTGGACTCGTGTACAGAGTGATTTCTGCAAGCGATGAGTAAAGCCCAGGTGGATCAACCTGCAGGCTATTTTAGCGAGCTCGTGGGAAAGGCTAGCACCGACTCCGGATTGAGCCAACCGTAGTGACCGTCAAGTGTCCTTCATTTCACCACCACACCGATAATCCCCTTACGCACTCTTTCCCCTCACTCGCCCTACAGGGCAAATACTTTCAACCCACAAACCTTCCAACTTTCAACGTTAGTCACTTATGTCTCACCGCTGCCTTGTCATACTCACGGATATCACTGTTCCTCCATAGGATTTACTCAACACTGAAATTCAAAACACAAAAAGATCGCAAAAATCCTAACTTCTTTCTCGTATAAACTACGTTACGAACGACATGACCGACGAAATTACGCCACAGCCCAAGAAGGATGAGAAGAAGCCTCTTGCTTCTGGTAATAACCGTGGTGCCAGCAAGCGAAACATATCCAACCCGCCCAACCCCAAGCCGGCCAGCGTCAATTCTACCCAAGGTTCTCGACCGGTTTCCAGGTCAAGCAACAAGAAAGCGCCAACGAATGCGGCTTCCGGAGAGGCCGGTTCTGACACGACATCAAGAAAGGGTGCTGAATCCACCAAGAAGCCAGACCAACAACGCATTAAGAATCCATCCGGCGGTGGTCGTGGTACCATCCAACGTAAATCTCAACCTTCTGCTCCCCAGGGAGGGCGCAATAACAATCCAAGGGAACAGGCGATTAAACAGGCTTCCCCATCTCCTGTACAGAGCCAGGAATCCAGCGACGCTCTTTCCTCACTTCAGAGAGTCATTGCAGACTTGAAGACGACATCCCCCACCCAACCTCCCCCAAACAACAATAGTGGTTTCTCTATGCCAGTCCCTCACGGTCACTCAAACTTACCCGCCAACGCGCCTGTTTTCCAGCCTGGTGCTGCTGCTTACCCTGGAACAAATGTTGTTGATCCGAAACATCGCAAAGCTATGTCTCTGGGGTCAGGCCTTTCTGGGAACTTTAATTCGTTCTCGCCCCACCTTGGCTCAATGATGGAAGATGCCGAAGATGGTGCCGGCGCCGCATCATTCGAAGAGGGCGAGATACAAGAACAATATAATGTTCAACCTAGCCACCAACCCCGCTCTCAATCACAGAGCTTCATGGCCCCCCGGTTCGCGGCCCTGGCTGCCCAACAAGAGCAGGCAGACTCGGTCGGGCCCACCGGTCGACCTCAACTTGCGCCTGGCTTTATGTTCGGTGCGCGCACGCGTGGCAATGGCCCCATGGGCCCGCCTATCAATGAGGAAGACCTGGGATTCCAATTCCCGCAACAGCAACAGCAGCAGCAAAATTATCATTCTGATCATAATACTCACGAGCCTTCCCACAGGAAAACGGGCAGTGGTGAAATATCGGGCATCATGGCAGAACAAGTAGGAGGCTTTTACTTCCGAGACTATCAACCGCTAACTACGATTAGATTGCTCTTCAGAATCAAATCGATGCCCTGCAGCAGCAGCAGCAAGCTCTCTACCAGCAACAGCTTGCGTCCAATCAGGTTTTATCTTTCCAGACTCCAGGGCTTGCACCAAACCGCAATCTTCACCGTCGCGTCCAGAGCACAGTCCCGATGAGTCCGGGCGCAGGTGCTGCGTTTGGCCTTCAAAACCAAATGGGTCAATTTAGCAACCTTGGAGGTCTAAATCTTGGCCTAGATGGGCAAACGCAAGGTATCCCTCGAGGCCACGGTCGGCGGCACAGCGTCAATGTCGTGAACAAATCTGGAAGTCAGCCGGGGATAGGCTCTATCAGTTTTCCTAACTCCTATGTAGGACAGGATGGTTTTGATGACGGTTTCGCGGCCCCTGCTTTTGGAGGCCATTCTAGACAAGCTTCCCGCGTGGATTCTAGCTGGCGCATCAGTGAGTGATTGTTACTTTCTATAGCACTCTTATTGAGCATCGCCTTTAGATGGTGGTGTAGGTGGCGTTCAAGGCAACAACGCGTTTGCGGCCGACCTTGCCCAGGCGCAAGCACAGCTTCAAAGTCTTCAGCAATTCCGTGCTGCAGCTGGAGGTCACCACCATAAAATGCCCTCTTTCAGTTTTCCTAATATGCTGCCAAACATGATGGCCGCTAATATGATGGGCCTTGGCCTTGGGGGCATCAATTTGCTCCAACAACAACAACAGCAGTTCCAATCCCAGCTTCAACAGCAATCCAATCAGCCGCAACGCAAGTCCTTGTTTGCGCCATATCTTCCTCAAGCGTCGTTGCCCCCACTTCTTGCCGCTGGAAAGTTGGTCGTCGGTATCCTGCGAGTCAACAAACGCAACCGCTCAGACGCGTATGTCGCGACAGAAGTTCTAGATGCAGATATATACATTTGCGGCTCCAAGGACCGCAATCGCGCTTTGGAAGGCGATATTGTTGCTGTCGAACTTCTTGATGTTGACGAGGTTTGGGGGACTAAGAAAGAGAAAGAAGAGAAGAAACGGAAAAAGGAGGAGAATGCTGCTTATGACCTCAAATCTGGTGCAGGAAGGAAGGATGATAAGAAGAAGGATGACGTCGAGGTCGAAGGACAGGGTCTCATGTTGTTCGAAGATGAAGAGTATGTCTACCTCGTTCAATTCCCACCATCAACTAACAAGTCCACAAGGGTCACAGATGATGTGAAGCCTCAGTTTGCAGGCCACGTAGTCGCAGTCGTAGAGCGCATGCCCGGGCAGCTCTTTTCTGGGACTTTAGGCCTTCTGCGTCCATCTTCTGCAGCTACGAAGGAGAAACAAGAAGCGGAGCGGCGCGAGAGGGAAGGCGATCGTGGCGACGAACCGAGACGTGCCCCCATTGAACGCCCCAAGATTGTGTGGTTCAAGCCAACGGATAAGCGTGTCCCTCTGATAGCCATTCCTACTGAGCAAGCCCCCCCTGATTTTGTCCAGAACTCGGAGGCATATATTGACAAACTTTTTGTTGCTTGCATCAAGCGCCATGTGGGTTTTTCCTTGATTTTTTCTGTACTATTTTCTCACGGATTAAGAGTAGCCCATCAGCTCCCTACATCCATTTGGTACTTTGGTGGAAGAGCTGGGACCGATTGGTGACATTGAAGTAGAAACAAGCGCCCTGCTGAAGGACTGCAACTTCCCAACTGAAGACTTCACTGACAATGTGCTCAAGTGCCTCCCACCTCTTCCGTGGACGTGAGTGCCTGTTCTTCAGTTTCTATGACATTTTAATCTCTTCGCAGAATACCAGAGAGGGAGCTGGAAATTCGAAAGGATTTACGAAGTGATCGCATTTTTACCATTGATCCCAATACTGCCAAGGACCTAGATGATGCGGTCTCCATCAAACTGAACGAAGATGGAATGTACGATGTTGGAGTTCACATAGCCGATGTTTCTTTCTTCGTGAAGCCCAATACTGCATTGGACCGTGACGCTCGTAAACGCGCAACCAGCGTTTACCTCATTCAACGAGCAGTCCCAATGCTCCCTCCTGCATTGAGTGAACAGCTTTGCAGTTTGGTTCCTGGCCAGGATCGTTTGGCATTTACTGTTGTATTTACTATGACTAAAGAAGCAAAGGTGGTGAAGAAATGGTTTGGCAAGACTATCATACGGTATGTCTTAGCCAGAACTCCTCGCGTTCCGTCTCTAAATACGGCCGCTTTGACAGATCTGCTGCCAAGCTCGCTTATCAGGACGCGCAGGACGTTATTGAGGGTAAAGCGCTCCAGGTTGTCGTATCGCCTGGACACAATGCTGCAGACATTGAGCATGATATCAGAAATCTCGAGCATTTGGCCAAAAAGCTGCGCGCCCATCGTTTCGAGAACGGCACATTAAGCTTAGAATCCTTACGCCTTTCTTTTAAATTGGATGACAATGGCATGCCTTTGGACGTTGGTCAAAATCAGCAGACAGATGCCAACTTCCTCGTCCAAGAAGCGAGTGTTTTTTTTATTTCTGGTGCCGAACCACCCTTTACTTACGCCCGTTCTAGTTCATGTTGTTGAGCAATATTACCGTTGCACAACACATCGCCGTACACCTCCCTGAACAGGCTCTTCTCCGTCGTCATGATAATCCAATTGAGCGTCGCCTCGTACGTTAACATCCCGTTTTGCTCTCCGGCCCCGAATTCATGTTAATGTGCACAGGTCGCTTTTATGGATCGGGCAGAGAGGCTGGGATATAAGATGGACACTACGTCTGCTGGTGCCCTCATGAAATCTTTTGACTCGGTTCAAGACCCCACTGCTCGGAGGTTACTGGAACTACTCTCTTTCAAGGCTACTCACCGCGCAAAGTACTTCTGCGCTGGGATGTTGGACATCGCGAAATATCATCATTATGCGTTGAATGAGCCGCTCTATACACATTTCACTTCTCCGATCAGACGCTATGCTGATGTTTTGGTGCATCGTCAATTAGAATCCGTTCTCCAGGGAGGAGGTGAGACAATAAATGCGATGCATGATCTTTTTATTCACATGAATATAGCTGAGGCCAAGTTCACCATGGACCGAGATGCTGTTGCAAAGGTAGCCCAGCAGTGCAATATGTACGTTTCTAATTACAGTTGCTGAAACGGCCTTTTAACATCCTGTTTTAGTAAGCGCGACTCAGCAACTTTGGCTCAAGAACAATCAGCCCATCTTTTCCTTTGCGTCCTTATCTCCGACCTTACTCAGCGTTATGGTCCAGTCATCCGTCAGGCTAAGGTCGTAGGGGTTCTCGATGCTGCCTTCGATGTCTTGGTGCCTGAGTTTGGAATTGAAAAGAGAGTACATGTTGATCAGATGCCCATTGACGTAAGTATCTGCTCTTTCTTTTAACAGGACGGCCATGTATATACCTTTCCTTCACAGAACCATGTGTACGACGAACATTCCCACACCCTGCAGATCTACTGGTCGACTCGTGATGTTATCAGCTGGTTGGCAGAGAACAGCGATGATGAACATTTGAAGAAGGTGAAGCAGAATGCTGAACAGCACGCTTTGAAGATGGAAGTTGTATCCCGTTCAGTCCACGATGAGAAGGCCCTGTTCGACGAGGACGATGCTGACGACGACGAGATTGTCCTTGGACGTAATGAAGATAAGCTACCAGAAAATGAGACTTCTCGCCAGCGTCTGTTGTCCCAGGCAAAGATGAAACCCGAGTTTGAGGGTTTGAGGATTACATCTTCCGGACACAAGATCCAGGACATTCGAGAGTTGATGACCGTACCAGTATGTTATTCTCCGAAGTCTTTACCTGAATTATTGCTGACGCACGTCCGCAGGTCATCGTTACCGCCGATCTTACTAAGAGTCCTCCTGTCATCAAAGTGTACAGCGTTAATCCATACGCAGAGCACAAGTAACCAATTTTGCAGACGACTCCCTTTCATTGTACTTTTATGCCAAACTTCCTATGGCTAGATTGACGTATGCCCTTTTTCCTTCTGATGCACCCTGCCACTTCTTTGAAATTCCTTAGCCGTCGCTAACTACACCACTTCTGTATATTGTTGTATGCTGTCTTCCGACGAGAAATAACATTTATGCTCATGCTTATTCACATCTTCATGCGATGAGAAGCAAATCGACCTGGTTTATCTCGAAATTCCATATAGCGAGCGTTAAAATGACAGATGTAGTGTTGTAAATGTGCTCCGAAAGAAAGAAAGAATAATGTAATCCAATCAAAGCTCGAGGGGCATGGATGGGTGGGTGGAGCAGTTATGTACATAATCCTATCAAATCCAGCCAGCTGGAGGAGATCTAGAAGGACTGTGGCGACTTTGACTTCTCTCGCGGAGAGAGCCAGTCCATGATAAGGGGGTAGGTGGCGACTTCATAGTACCCATCTCATTCGGGCTGTCTTTGCTGAATTTCGAGTCGGAAGTGCCTGAGTCACGGTGTTCAGATCTCATATCGCTCTCAACACGTTCGAGCAGAGTATGTAGACTATACACAGATGCATGCATGCTCTGTGCAGATCCACCGGTACTAGTGCTGTGGCCACGGGCGTGTAGGCGAGGCCCATGTCGAAGACGGAGTTCATCTATGCAGAGTTTATGTAATCCATCAAGGCCGAGGTATGCTGCCTCATCCCGTAGGTCAAGGAGACTTTCGAGACGTTGGTATGACGATGACTGTAGCTGTGTGCCTCTGGGCAAGATTTCAGGAACTTCAGGGGTGCCCAGAGAAGACCTCAAATAATTCAGGATATGAACATATCTGTACAAAGCAGTTAGCAAAAGGTATGTCTACGAGACTTGAGAACAAATATAACATACGGAGCGCTTGGACGGTCAAGGAATATATGAATGCTGAAAGTCTGAGGGAGGAGCCCCTGAGATGTGAGGTGATGCCGATATGTCGATATGTCGTCGCTGTTTGAAGAGTATATAGAAGAAGTAGCAGATTCACATTGCTTTTGAGAAACTAAAGAAGAAACATATGCTGATAAGTGGGATGAACGTGATGTCAGGGTATTCAGCGTCGTCCGAAAAGTTGAGGTACATGTCTCTAAGGCGATGATGATTCTTGAAGGATCTACAACGCCGGTAGGTACCTCCGAAACTAAAATGGGATTGAACAATGGTGGGGACGAAGTGGGAATGCTGACGGGCAGTGGTGGTATTAGGAAGGTTTCTTCGGTAGTTGAAACCCGTTTCGCCTTGAGAGACGAGCGGAGCGAAGGTGCAGTCGGTGGGGTAGGTGGTGCGGCTCGTGTTGGTCGAGGAGGCGCTTTGGCAACTTCTGCTATTTCGCCTTCGAGGAATTGTGATTCCTCAAATTCCGGCATTGGAAGAGGTGGGAGAGGTGGGCTCTGCGGAGATGGGTAGGACTCGTCCAGCGAGAGTTGCGTGCCTTGAACTATTTTGTCGGAGGCCTGAGAATTTCTAGCACTCCCTACCTTGAGTAAAGCCTGTTCGCCACTGGCTTTGCCATCAAAAGTAAGCCGAACACCTGTTTCTCGCAGGGCTTCATCTGGTGTCCGGACGACTGTTGCCCCGGAGCCCAACACTCCACTCCGTGCCTGGGACATGAGCTCGATAGAGCGCACCAGTTTCGGCTCGGATATCCGAGTGGGCTTAGACGGAGCGTATGGGGCAGACTGAGTTGAGCTACGGGACAACCAGTGCATCGTATTCGATATAGAAGGGCGTCGACCGCGGTGCTTGGACGTAGGAGGAGACGAAGGGGCAGTTATTGTGGTCTGAGAGGAGGGGCGAGGTGTTAGGGTGGGATATGATATAGGTGGAGGGTTGGGGGTGCGTGTTGCGCGTGGTGGTGACGAACGAGGCTTTGTGGAGGTAAGCATGGTGTTGGAGGTTGAGTAACGAGAAGGACGTGGTCAATGAAAGGCGTTCCAGCCAGAAACCCTTTTTCTGGCTTATACTCCTTCATTTTCTTTGTCTAGACAAGAACAATAAACTTCAATCCAATTCCCTTTCAATGACAATGTCCTGACAGCCAAACACAACAAAACAACTACCTGCATGGATCACACCACAGACCCGACCCACAAATTTCGTAATGCTCTGCCCTACGCTATCTTCCCTGTATCTCCAGCTCTCGCAGCCCTCCACGCCACAGCAGGGAGGGGTGAAGAATGGTGTTTCAAGTGTGGATCACATCTGCTTAGCGGCAACGCCGAAATTCAACTCACCCGTATGGAAAAACGAAAGCGAGTCCTGCCACTCACAAGACTTTTACGGAAGACTTGTCGCAGCTGTGGATGGTCAAATGACACCCTGATCGCCACAAGGTCTCTCCCCTCAGTTTCACGGATATCGTCCGCAAACGTCCAAACGCACTCCATCAAAACACTAGTTTTACCAGCTCCCTCTGCGGCATTCCCCATACAAAAACAGCCAACACCCTCATCAATACTCCCTCCACCAGTACAGCTAAAACACCGCTCGAGAAAAAAGACTGGCCTGCAAGAAATGCTATCTCGGAATCGGGAGAAGACAACAACTCAGCAGAAGAGTGGAGGACAGATGTCTGAAGGACTTACTGCCTTTCTAAGCGGGCTCTAATGCATGATGTCATAAAGTCAACCGAAAATTCTATATGTAATTCACCCAATATTTTTAAGTGAGCTTCTGGATTACCGTGTTATTTTACCTGACTCTAAGTAGGGACTTTTGAGCAAGCCACAGGGACCTCATGCTTCTGCGCTGAGACAAGGTTCGCGTTGTTGATGAAACGACGAGGCCAAAATGGTGTGTAGACGGCTACCGCCATGAAACGCGGCAGGACGTCGAGAGTGTAAAATCACGACTCAGTCATTGTGACATGACCTTAATAACCTTCTGAAAGCTCAATAACGCGGAAGATCGAGCGAACCTGGCCACCATTATTCCGGTGCAGCTGATCACGAGCGCGAGGCCCAGAGCACGCCAGTCATTACACCAAAATTTAAATTTGTCCGTGATCCAGATGTCGGGTAGAGGAATAAGGTGTACAAGCCTGTGAAGGTTGTTAACGAAATGAGCTGGATGATAAGGCCAGCCAGGAATACCCAAACATGGCAATAGCAGTGTCATTCACGAGCTTGAAAGCTTCAAAGGAAAAGGGTACTGACCCCTGAACCTATCCGGTTTGTAGACAAATCATTCACAGATGCGGAGACTGGTACTGAACCCCAGCAGCAGACTAGTCATGTTGGTCAACTGTTAGCTTTTAGGCACAGACATGCAAGGAAAGTACTTGTGTTGGAAAAGTACTGATATCAGATACAATAAATATGACCGTAATCCGTTGAGTTGGAACAGCCAGGAATTGTCCTGCATGGAAATGTACCCCCAGCTGTCCAAGGAGGACATTCTTGGCCCCGATATAGGCACATGGCTAAATTAGAAATGCTCTTATATGTTGTGTGGTATTCAGTTCAAAAACAAATGTTCAAGCCCACCACCAACATAACGAAAAGGTACTGAACAACATAGAGTTCCTTGGGCTGAGAGTGAACCGTATCGGTGGCCCAAAAGCAAATACTAGGTGAAACGGCGGAAAATCATTGCTTTCTATTCGTCTGTTGTTAAAAATTAAAATGTACCATACGAGCCAAAAACCATCGAGAGCATCCACTTAGCTCTTCATCTCCAGAAACTCTGCGTATGTGAGATTGCGACGGCAGGGATAAGCCCTGATATGAGTTTGACAGGATGTTCCACGCCGAAATAATCAATAGATACCAAACAAGACACTCGTTAAGACATTGGAAGTGATATAACGCAGCGGGTTGTATGGGCCGTTCTAGGGGTCTACATAGGGATCGCTAGGAGGAGGTTGTGTACTGATGCGGCCCGCGACGAACTTCGTGACGTACAGAAGGCAAATGAGCGCGGGAACAAGGTGTCTGCATGCGTTCGACATGATGGATGGATGAAAAAAGGGGGACGAAGAGTGTGTGTATGGTCTAAAAAGGTTCCTCTATACATATGGACCTTACCCAACAACTACTCGTTGGCTTAGTGCGATGAGGGTATGACTGACCGAGAGAACCACGTGGTGGCAGCGTTGCAAGGCCACCGGGGGCCGGGGCAAGATTCACCAAGACACTAAGCAATATTACATGATACCTGGGCGGCACGTTTGCTCCCAGGATCCTAAAAAAAGTCCATGATCGATTACAATGCCACCCAACATGTAGAATATACCTGAAAACGCACACCCCTTGTCCAACTATTCAATAACCTCACCCTCTATCTCCATCAATGCGTGGCTCCGGTCGACTCAGTTCGAGTGCCTTGTTCTCTGGTGCGTCGGGTGCAAAGGCAAGAATGAAGCGGCCCGGCCAAAACGGTATGTATACCGCTGTGGCAATAAAAAGCGGCAAGGTATCAAGTCCATAAAAGAATGCTTCAGAAGTAGCAAGGCGTCCCTGAAATCCTTCCGAGAGTTCGACGACACGAAAGCCCGAACGGATCTGCAGAAAAATGGCAAAACGAGTGATCAACAATGGCACAGCGCTGATAAAATTCATTCGCTCACTAGAATTCCTATGCAGCTTATGAACAGCATCAATGCCAGTATCCTCCAATCTCTATACCACACATTCAGCTGATCCATCGTCCATACCAGAGGCTTTTTTGTATAGACACGGTATATGAATATCAGGTAAATGCACGTAAAAATGAAGAACGATAGTAGCTGGACGGCTAGGCCCGCTAGAAACACCTAATTGACCGGCAAGCAGGTGTGAACACTCTGCACCTGTGACTAAAAACTGATCAGACAGACCCGTGACCCTGCCAAAGCACGCTCTGGGGCGTTCGCTGATACGGATAGGGAGCCTCCGATGGCCTATCCAAAGTTGAGTGGTAAATAAATTCGTGAGAGAGATACACACTTGAATCAAGAATGTTGTAATATCCGAGGACACGAATACCACCGTAATACGGCGAGGCGAAACAACAAGGTACTTGTCCGAGTCGAGATGTCTAGCAAGACGCCCAAGAAGAACATAATCTGCAGCAATAAATGCACACGGCTACAAATTGAAATGTTTCAGAAATTTAATAGATAACTAAAGAAAAAAGATATACCGAGAGTACGACAAAAAGGTATTCCACAATGTAGAGCCCTTTGGATTCTGGATGGATGTGAAGACCAAATCGCGTGCCTAGGCCCAAAGCAAAGGCTGAAACGTCAAGTACACTTAAACAAAAATGTTCACGCGATGCACATACCATATGCTCCAATGACCATCGACAACATCCATTTTGCACCATATTTCCAGACACACCAGGTTTGGGCAAAGGCTACAGCAAGTATGAGAGCTATCCTTGCTATAATAAGCGTCATATCTGAACAGAATCTAACAAGATCACTCACAAAACGAAATGCCGGTGAGTGCATTGGAAGTGATATACTTTAGTGGGTTGTAAGGGTCATGTCTGGGGTCAGCGTATGGATCAATGGGATGTGGCAGGTCACCCCTGCTGAGGGCTACGGCAGATTCGAGTGAGGCGAAAATTCCAATCAGTGTGGAGATGCAAGCCACAAAGGAAGATTTTGTTAAAGCCATCACGAAACCTGAAGCTGGAAGTTTTCTGGACATTATAAGGTGGGAGTCATGCACCATGTGTCGCTTACCACGGGTTGTTCTATTCAAAGTAACGGTCCCAATAGTTTCTTCAACTAATCACTGCGAAAGTGACGGATGCATAGCCTGTGAGTCTCGATTGCTGATGAAGCTTTGTAGGAAAAGATATCCTTATGGGTATATAGCTGCATTAAGGAAAAGCGTTTGGATCAAGGTCAACTTTCAAGGCGCCCGTTTGATGATGAAATATATCACTGATTCTGCGCCGGTCTATTCTCGAGATGTTTCCCCCGAGCTGAAAGCGAACGTAGATTCCCAACTGAGATGGCCAATGTTTCTTTTTAGGGGATGTGTGGCCTCCATGCTCAGATAATGATCAGGGCTTGAAATAAAATGCATAGTGGCTGCCCAGGTAAGTACAGGTGAATTATATTGCTCATTTCTTGGGAGCCCAGAGGTCGTAAAGCTCTTTATCCAGAGCGTCGAAACAAGTTAAAAGTGAAGGATCCGAGCGCACTACCAACTTTCGGCCCGACGTGTTGGCAGATGCTGCGAAAACACTACGAAAAGTTGTGCGTGGGGCCTCATTTAAACGATTTGCAACGGTAGCTGAGTCGGAAAACGTGGACGTTGGAGAAGTTTCATCGGTAAACTTGGTGTCATAAAGTTCATGAGTAGGCACGAAAGATCAGAGCTAAATACGCACCTGAGGTGGTGCCGAATTGTCATATCTGTTGCGGAGATTGGCTGAAGGCATGGCGGGGGTGCTAAACTGTCCTTCATGATATTAGAGTTTAGCTTTGGCAAAATAAAGGAGTGTGATACTTGAGGGGCCTGCTAAAGGGGTGTTCCATGGAGAAGACATGTTTATGGAGACCCGCGAAATGTGAATGGACTGGGGAGGTGGACGGATGTGACGCAGATATCGTGACCTTGTCACGACGTGAAAGACCGTGACAGACTGATCTTAAACTCCACCTCTTTGTGCCTTTATATCCTGAACCACCACCTTCAAGGCTGTATGAACATCTTCAGAAGTCGTAAGTCCACTCCAAGTTCATCAGTCGTAACAAATTTACTTCAGCTCTCACAGTCATAGGCAAAGTTTGGCGTTCGTGACCAAATCCCTCGGATCGCATGATTTATGATCACTACTAACTTGAATACTGTAGAAGATCCCAATGCCACCGAGGTTGTCAAGATCTCTACAGGTAACATTAGCTCGGCTTTGGCTTGAGATCATGCTTTAGCTTGATGTAATTCTGCAGGGCAGTTGTACCTTATTCGACCAGGCAACATCCGTACTTCGCGAGAATGCATGTGCGTGAACCCGAACTCAAGGCACGCTACGCACATGTTTACAGATCATACGTAGATACCCAGATGCGATGGCCACAATCCGCCGCGTTCCCTCCGTGGAACATAATTTTCAACTCGTTGTAACTAGGGCTTATGACGAAGGAGAGATCATAGAGGACGAGGATGAAAGTAAGCAGATCGGCCGTTATTCGTCACGCCTGTCCTCACTGAAAGGGGCAGCCGATGAAGAGCGTGTGTTTCTCATTAGTGAGGAGCTTGAATTTCGGTCAGGAGAGACAGACAAAGAACCCAATTTCGTCTGGCGCGACTTGCAGGGCGACATTGACGAGTTCTACGAATATGTCGCCACAGATACAAATTTGCCAACACAGGCCTTCTTTGAGACATGTGTATATAGGGCCATGTATGAGCGCAAGTATAAAAAGAGCGCCGACAACACTTCCGATCACGATCTAGAAGAATTCATTTGGCGGTAGGCGATAATAACTCGATTCCATCCGTAATCCTTACGTACTGGCTTTTGACCCATTAGCCCCCCTCCGAAGCAAAAGACCACCCCAAAGCGTAAAACATCGGCCAAATCAGACCCAGCATCTGTGTCTGCTGCTCCCGCTGTGCAGAATCCCCCGGTCGCGGATCCCCCACCAGCAAAAACCGGGAACAAAACTGCTGGGGTACTGAAAACATCGCCATTCGTGTCATCCATGAACGTCGTGATATCTGCAGAAGCAGAGCTCTATCTTTGGAACTCGATGGAGGAACAGTTTGAAAAACAAGGGTTTGTCACCGCTGCCATCATGCAACAAACGAACTCTGCCTTCGCGTATTGGTTGACCGCCTCAAACTCAGACGGGCACCTATTGGCGCACAGGTTTTCAGCAGACATGAATCAACGATTTTCTCACAAAATGCATTCTCTCACATGGAACCACCTGGCTGATGATGGCTCTCAACGGAGCTGGTTGTTTCGTTTCGGAGAACCCGAATTCGCAGAATTCTTGAACAAGTTCACTCAATGTCTCTGGGAGACCTTGCACCAGGCGGTCTGGGCAAAGGCCAAGGTATATACTACTTTTGAACAACGCAGCACGTATCTTCATCTCATAATTTTGGGTTAGCTTGAGGAGCAAAACTATGCTCTCAGCGCGAACGAAGATGTGGAGATGCTCGATGTAGAAAATGACGAAGATGATGAAGACGAAGTCGAATCTGAGTTGGACCCTGAAGAAGGTAACTTATATAACATTGTCATTTTTTGGGCTTTGCTTACCAAGGGAGAACAGAGGCTAGTGATGATTCAGAGCAAGACGACGAAGAAGATGATGAAGATAACCCATCACCGATCCTTCCTGGCAGCGATCGCAATTCCCAATTAAATGTTGGTTATAAGGGTGATCGATCTTATGTTGTTCGCGGCAACAATATTGGTGTTTTTAATCACTCCGCTGGAAACGAAGTCAAATATTATGCAACTATCAGCAAGATTGCGACACCCAAAGGCAAAGAATTCAAACCGAAACATGTTTGTTGGACGGTTTTTTTTTGTTCCAGTAAAATGTTCAACGCGTTTTTAGGTCATGTTGCATGACCAAGATACAAAGATGGTTATGATGAATCCCGCGGACCCGCACTCCCTATTCAGTATGGATATCGAACGAGGAAAAATTGTTGAAGAATGGAAGGTGCATGATGCCGTCACGGTTGATCACATTGCCCCCCAGAATAAATTTGCCCCTACAACTCGGGAACAAACACTCGTTGGGACTTCCCACAACGCACTCTTCCGTATCGATCCTCGTGTGTCGGGAAACAAGATGGTGGAAAGTCAATATAAGCAATACGCGAGCAAGAATAAATTCTCCGGAGTGGCTACGACCAAGGACGGGAAACTTGCGGTCGCGAGTGAGAAGGGTGATATTAGGTTGTTTGATTCTGTCGGAAAAAATGCCAAAACAGCACTTCCTCCCCTCGGGGATCCAATTCTCGGAATCGACGTCACTGCTGACGGTCGTTATATCGTAGCAACGACCAAGACTTACCTTCTACTCGTCGACACACTAATCGGTGAAGGTCGTTACCAAGGATCTTTGGGCTTTGACCGCAGCTTCCCGGCCACATCCAAGCCAATCCCTCGTCGGCTTCAACTCCGCGGCGAACATGTCGCATACATGGGCCATAATGTTTCCTTCACCCCTGCAAAGTGAGACTTCCTAACCTTGTTCGAGTGTCTGTACTGACTTGTTTGTTGAGGTTCAATCAAGGCGAAGGCCAGGAAGAGAACGCCATTATCACGTCAACCGGACAGTATATTGTTGCGTGGGACTTCAAGAAAGTCAAGAAGGGTCACCTCGATCAATATGAAATCAAGAAGTACGAAGATCAAGTTGTCCAGGACAACTTCAAGTTCGGAGACGATAAAGAAATCGTATGATATATCTATTTTTTGGGTGCCTTACCTGATTCCGTCTTGCTTCTGACAGATTGTGGCTTTGCAAAACAATGTGCTGGCCATCAACAAGAAGAACCTTAAGAAACCAACACGCCACTCCCTTGCTCCAGAATCGGAAAGCCTCCGTAGCAGGTCCAACATTGTCAATAGCCCTTATTAAGATGATTTTGACGTGCCTATATCAGTCGTTTTTTCTTGGTTTATGCCACTACCCGTGACGAAGAACGAAAGAGGTGTAATACTATTGCTCAATTACTACTTATATCCCTGTATTGTGATGAGGCTACAATCATTGTATCTGTACCATTACCCTAGACGATAAGTTATTAGCTTTAGTAATAACCTCAGTCAAGATTATGCCGATGCTCACTTTACGAGTTGTACGATTATCAATGTAACTGCGGATCAGCCCCCTTTGAACTCTTCTGACATATGCCGTCCCGGCTCTCAACGTAGCGGCCTATGCCAACGTGCCAGGCGATCCGTGGAATCATCAAGGTCAAGCCTAACACGATTGTAGTCCATAACATTGGGCTCCAACTGCATACATCCCATTTCTGGTCGCCCAGGGTCCAAACAGTGAGGTATAAATGGAGGAAGTCTCCGACGAGGAGAGGGGCTAGTAAAGAGAAGACAATCTTCTCCTGTAAAGCTGGTTGACTTTGAAGGTGTTTCCGGGCGGCGGTAAGAACAAAGAAGTTCACTACCCCAATCAGAGCACAGACATGAGCGAGTTGAATAACAGTCACGAGTGTTGCCCTTGGAAGTGAATCGGGCGGAGGGTTATTGGGTGGCCAAGGTGCTTGTGCATTATGGGTCTACAACCTCCCTTAAGATTAAAATCGCATGCGGTAGAAAGTTATCTTACTGCCTGTGGATCGCTGGAATTACCAATTAAAGTCAATGCTGATCAACGGTGGGGATGTACTTAAGTAACGCACAACAAAGTTCCCATAAAACCAGCGATGGTAAGGAATGGCTCGTAAGCTGCGAAGAAGAAGTAATAGATATCGGGGATTGCGGAGGTCTGCTGCATTCTTAGAGGGGATGGCAGGGAGGAGTTGCCCAAGTCGAGTTTGGTGAGATGCTTGGAAATACTTGATGGACAGAGACGAACGAATGTCACCTCTTAAGTTAGCCCTATTATAACACCGATGTCACTCGCCGTGCTGAGATGAAAGCAAAAGTCCGGGACCTCATAGAAATTAAATGAATTACGATTTCTCAGCTGCGAAGTGAAAGTTGTACCTTGGCCCCTGTACACGCCGAGCTCGTAAGCCTGCATACGTGATGACACGCCAGCTGCCTGCCCTAAACTGAATTGTACAAAAAAATTTAGATCCACTTTAATCTGTTCTTCATCTTACATCACGGGTCTATCTACAACCAAGGCTGGCAAGTAGTTTCCGACATTGACCACCGCCTAATGGCGAGGACCCAGATAACTCTGGAAACAGATGAAAGATATAATGCTTGGTATCGCACATGGTCTGAGCTTCGCTTCTTTCTGACATCGACATAACATCATTATATGAACTCTCAATAAAATTATTTTACTTCTGACACAAGAAAAAAGTTTTGTAGTATAATTTGGGTAGACTTGTTATCACTCCTTCTATCGAGACTCTCATGGAGGGGGTCGGTCAGTGGTCACCGGGCTCGGGTATAATAGAACAGCCGGCCCAATGTGTGTAGAGCCACGATACCAGAAAGAAAGAAAAACAAGTCCTATAGAAAATGGTCTAGCTTTTCATGAGTTGCGGATTGCTCTTATGTATTTGGACGATTTTCACGACTCGAAGAATCCCTTCCGCGCCAGGTATTCATCATGTTCGACACGGTGTCCCCTAATAGAAGCGTCTACCCCACGACGCCAGATCGGAAAACCAATCTATATTGCTGAGTTAACAACAATGAAGAATGGCGAAAAGGAGTTGCATTTACCCAACCAATAAGACTGTAAATAGCGTCCATTAGCACATTATTATGAGGAGTTGAACCCCGTGTGGATGAGCGGAATAGGTTTCCCAAGAGATCTGCCGATATGTGAAAGTGGCCATTCCTGACGCCTGATAACGAGACAATGTGAGTAAAGTCAACCAAGCATCACCGAGCTTACCTTTCAGAAGAGCTTCCGCCGCCTTCTCAGGTTTTAGGCCATCATCAGCCTCTTCGATCTTAAGGGTGATTTTGGGTTTCGTCTTGTTCTCTTCGATATAACCAGGACTATAAATTGTTCCAGGGAAAAAAATATGGACAGATACAGAGTAGAGGAGTAGCTCGGAACGCAACGTCTCTGCTAAACCTGGATTATATATCGACCATCAGTAGATCCTCAATGATTATAAAGTATAACCTGACCTCTTACAGCATGTTTCGCCGGGGCATATGAAGCATAACCGACCATGGACATAAACCCGAGGAAGGAAGATACGAAAACAATCTTCCCGGGGGAATGGTCCCGTGCCATACGCTTCGAGGCAGCCTTGGTTTGTTGGAGATGAACATAGTATAAATAGAGAAAAAATGTTCGTTGGCTCACCAGCGCCGACCAGGCTTGCACCCAATAAGCATTGTCCATCCCTTGCCTCAACGAGTTTTCATCTTCTTCAATGAAAAACCCCGGTCTAGCTGATCCTGCACACAGAAACACGGCATCTGGACACTTCCCCCCATTTACATCACATACGGCTTCAAGTGCAGCTGCAGAAGAGCTCCCCTCATTCAAAGAGAACGAGTACGTTTTCAAAATTTGATTCGGCGTCTGACGAACTTTTTCCAATTCGCCCAAAGCAGCTCGCAGACGCTCCTTGTTGCGGGCCACAATCGAGACATTCGCTCCCTTTTTGGTGAGAAGAATGGCGAGGGCTAGTCCAAGCCCAGCGGAACCGCCGGTCACGTAACAGTGCTGTTGGAAGAATGTGTATTCTGTAACATACCGAGATAGTTGCCGAACGAACCTGTCCTCGAGGATTCCATTTCTTTTTGAAAAACATTGACCAGGAAATATAACTGTACACCACAGCCACTATTGCAACCACATATGGCGTCGAAAGGGAGAACATTGAAGAGGGGGTTGAAGAAAACGCCAAGTTTAGTAGTCCGCCCTGAAGCTAAAAATAGTCAGTAAGATCGCGTGACCGCGATCAAAAAGCTTTGCCCAGGACCATCATCACCCCGAATGGACAGACGATGTGCGCACCATTGATATGACAAAAGATCCAAGTTCGGATTCACAGGTGCAATCGCAAATTTCAGACGACGTAGAAACGGTCGAGACTGTCGAACAGCCCCCTCAAAGCCCATGTCAGCAAACTGACTCATATCCGAGTCCTCAACCCCCGAAATCGCCGCATCCATTGTCGCCCCACGTTCTGGCCCTCCTTATACCTTCCTCTATACTAGGCACCCTTGCAAGGCTAGGTCTACAAGCTCTGGCAACGTATGAAGGGAGTAGCATATTTGCTCTTGCATATGCCCAAGCCGTCGGTTGTTTGATCATGGGTCTAACTTTGAGGTCGAAGGACTCATTCAGTCGTTTGTAAGTCAAATATGTAAGATAATGTTTTTAAATCAACGCCTTGCACAGCTACCCACCACTTTACACCGCGATAACAACAGGTAACACCTTTGGACTCTCATGCAATACACTAACCTTACATTTTGCTTAGGCTTCTGTGGATCGTTAACCACTTTTTCTGGATGGGAGCTCGATGTTTTCAACGCGTGGATAAATGCTGCACAGTTTCATAGAAGTGGTTTCCAAGATGTAGGTAGGGTGTCTTCATTGGCTTGCTCAGAAGTTTATGGGTTGCTTTTCTCAGTTTATCGACGGAGCTGGAAGAACTGCTTTCACTCTTTCCTTGTCGCTCGCATCTGTGTCTTTCGGGGCACAGCTAGCGTCTATTCTCACCCCCCACTTTCGAACGATTCCTTCTCCTAATCAGACTATCCAGTTCACGGTTACCGTGCTCTCAATCGCCAGCTATGTCGCAGTATTTCCAGCGTATTTTTTACTACCGATCGACTTCCGTCACCAGGCTACCGCGGCCCTCCTATTTGCGTTTCCCGGTACCTTGACGCGATATTTATTATCTGTTCACCTCAATACCTCCATGAAAGCCCTCCCGCTTGGAACTTTTGCTGCCAATTCGGTGGGCACGGCGCTTCTTGGGGGGTTTACTGTTTTGAAGAACGTTTCGCACAATCCGGTATCGCCTGGCACTTGTTCAATCCTCCAAGGACTATCTGACGGCTATTGCGGTTGTCTGACTACGGTCAGTACATTCGCAGTCGAGGTTCGCAGTATGAAAGGTTGGCGAGGGTTCTGGTATGCGCTTGTGAGCTGGTCTGTCGGCCAATTATTCCTGCTTGTCATCCTCGGAGCTTCGCTCTGGTCCGGCCGTGCGAAGGAGCAAACGACATGTACGTTTAGCTGAGCAATTCGTTTCCCTTGACTTGTCCATCAGGGATCATGCCTGTCTAAGCTTAAGGTCTCATGATCGTTCTTTGCGTTACTGAGTCTTATTTTTGGACACGCTGGTGTGATTCTATCCCCTAGTCCCTTTTTTTCCAAAAATGACGTCTATCAACGCCCTAATATAGTATAATTTTTCGTTTCTCCACGGCCCATGGACCAAAAACAGCTTATCCACAAGAACACACTTTGGTATCCGTCATAAATATGCTTCTCTCCCAGCTCTGTCGTCGGTTTGTTTCCATCTCCCACAAAATGCCGCGCCCCACAGAGACTTCTAGCTACAAGGTAGGCATTAAGAGTGGGCGTCTTCACCAACAACTCGACAACGCTTTTCCTCGTTATGCATATAGTTTAACCACACTATGATCCGTATCAAGGATCCCAAGGCATCTTTGGCGTTCTACCAGAATGTAAACCTATTATGTTCTTCGAATCATCACGCAAAGTTAATGAACACCGTTGCTACAGATCATTGGAATGGAGCTTTATTCCGGTAGCCGTATATTTACATACGACTAATTCGCAACATCTCCTGAAATTTCTTTCAGAGAAGAAATTCGACGATTTCACACTTTATTTCCTTGCTTTCAACCATGACGGGAGCCAGCTGGCCGCTCAGGAAAAAGACAAGGCTCGCTTTGCCCGAGAGGGTCGGTAGGACACTGTTGGATGCTGACTATTTGCTAATGCACTGACCCCAGGTGTCCTTGAACTTACACACAATCACGGCACTGAATCCGACCCGACCTTCCAAGGGTATGCGAGTGGAAACACCGAGCCTGGTAAAGGGTTTGGTCACATTGCAATAACTGTTGACGACGTGGAGAAGGCTTGTGAGCGATTCGAAAGGCTTGGGGTTCCCTTTAAGAAGAGGTTGACCGATGGGAAGATGAAAGATATTGCCTTCATTCTGGATCCCGATGGGTGCGCATCTCATCGTCAGACGCTGATATAGTTGTCTGGCTGACTTTTGTATACAGGTATTGGATTGAGGTTTTGCCTGGTGCACTGTCATTATGAATAACCCCCCAACGTATGCGTTTGAAAACTGATGTAACCCTATAAGTATTCATCATGCATCTGTACTCCACCCTCTCAAGGATACCTCTCGATGTACAGAAATTCTTAAGACCCACAGATAAATGCGGATAGGATGAAGTGAGTTCACCTTTACAGATATATTGTGGGGGGCGTGTATGAGAATATATGAGTAATAAAATTTGACGCCAGAATTGAGCAGAGGGTGCGAACAGACTTGATTGTGAAATTTGATCGGAAAAGAAGTTTTATTCTTGTCTGCCTTGTATATTCCGGCACTGGTAGAAGTTGAAGGGATGCGCCGTGTACGCCTTGCCACTGTGCCTAAATTTCAACCAGCACCTGTTATAGACTCATTCACGGGGTCTATCGGAGTTCAAAAGCGCATCATCGACATCGACAACAGCTTCAGTGTTGTCTTTCAAAGCTGGAATGTCTTCGCGACAGCCTACGGCCACTGAGGCATCACAAGTAGAACTAGAGGAAGACGAGGTCATCAGTGGAACAGGGGAGGGTGACGAAATTATGGAGGAACCAGAGGAGCAAGACGATGGCTATAGTGAGTCTCCTTTATTCCACAGACGCGGGATACGATCTCGCGTTGCCTCTCTATATTCCTAGTCGAACTACTTATACTGGATGGGATCTAGCTTCATCTACTCCCACATCTACACTTACTTGGATCAGTTGGTTTTGTTCTTTACCTGGACATGAATACTTCTGCGAAGTCACGGAGGACTTCATCGAGGATGATTTCAATCTCACTGGGCTAAATACAATGGTGCCTTTCTGGAAGGAGGCCATGGAGATGGTGTTGGATGTTGAACCAGGTATTGGCTCACACAGTATCAAAGATGTCTACTCAGCTTGGCTCACATTCTTCTAGATGAGGATGCCTCTAAAATCCCCGATGTCTCGATCGTGGAATCCTCCGCAGAGATGCTGTACGGACTTGTTCACCAACGTTATATCCTTACACGCGTCGGACTACAAGCAATGGTGCGCTCCGGGGATTTCGTGTCATCTGTCACACAAGGCGACTGACGGCAGAAATGCGATCGTGCAGGTCGATAAATACGAGAACAACATTTTTGGCTCGTGCCCACGCGTTTATTGTGTTGGCTGCAATGTTGTCCCGTGTGGCCGCTCCGATATGCCGGGTCTTGACACTGTAAAACTCTTCTGCCCAAACTGCAACGATATATACGTGCCGCCCAGCAGTAGATTTCAGGGTGTAGATGGTGCGCTTCCTTATTAGGCCACGCAATTTTTACTTCATACTCGGTAATTATCCTCCAGGAGCCTTTTTTGGAACAACATTTGCACATCTTTTCTTTCAAAGCTATCGGGAACTGTCTCCAGCTCCTTTTTGGAAAGCACCGATGTCTGGGGGAAGCTCTCTCTCTCCTAGAAGTGCCACATCTGTCAGCAGCTCTAGAAGTACGACATTCTCGAACCCTAACCCACACGGTGGCCAAAAGCGAGCTGCCGGATATGTGTACGTCCCTAGAATCTATGGCTTCAAGGTCAGTGAGCGTGCCAAAAGCGGTCCACGGATGCACTGGCTGCGACTGCGGCCTGAAAGTACCAGTGAACTGGATCTTGTTGACTGGCGAGGGAGATGGATTGATGAAAACGATGAGTACGATGATGAAGTCGATAACGGCGAAGATCGGCAGATGGAGGATTTCGACCCGGTGCGTTGAGGTTATTTACACCTTCAATTTATCCGGGACCTGGACTCATGATCTAATTCAGGATGTCGGGGAAGGTGAAGAGGACGACGATGACGAGGAAGAGGAGGAAGAGGACGGCGGTGGCCATGGGGACAGTATGCAGGGTCAGCAACAACATGGCCACAAGCTTGTGGATACGACTGCACATAAGTTAAGACCTCCAACACCAACTCACTCCGCACGGACATCCCCAACATCTAGTGCCCCGCCGCGCACACCACAGGAGACAACTAAAATGACACCTTCATTAGATACGACTTCCCCCTCACCCCTATCTACTAGTGGCAGGGTGAAAGTTATCAGACAATGGGCTCCGAGAACGGAGATGTGGGCGGGAACGCTGCAAGTATGACCGTATATTTCGCCTCTTCTCCGAGTTTCTCTCCAATCCTTTCTTTTCCTTTTTCTTTTTTTTTTTTACTTTGGTTGCTTTGGCCTGCTCCGATCTTGCTCCATAAAATATAGATGGACACGTACATATACAAGTACAAGTAAAAGCCAATTGGTATGTATCAATTCAATAGATCGTTAAGTCGAGATAAGATAAGATTGGTGATATGATATGCAAGATCGCGATAAGATTCATGCTTAGATTGTTTGTGGGAAATCCTTGGGGTGAAACTATACAGACCCAAAGCCACCAAAGGTTCTCCACGTGACTGTCTATCCAATTATCAAAGATCGACCACTCGACGCAGCGAACGATCAACTCAAGACTTCAAGAAAATGGTCCGAAGCAGTGAGTAACGTTCGATACAAGTTTGTTTTGAACATCGTTGACGCATTATAATCACTCTGCCTGTGGTGGTTTTCGCAGATCTGCGTTATGGTCCTAACAAAGGTCACCCAACAACACCCATCGAAAAAGTCGTTCGCCCCAGTCAGCGCAAGGGTGTTCAATCGACCAAGACCAAGTTTGTGCGGTCTGTGATTCGTGAGGTTGCAGGATTCTCTGCCTATGAGCGACGAGTGATGGAGTTGTTGAGGAACTCTAAGGTACGTTTCAACTACTTAGGAATATTATATTCAGGTAGCCATACTAATATCGGACTTGCGATTATAGGACAAGAAAGCCAGGAAGTTAACAAAGAAGAGGGTGAGTATGGTTTTAGTGGTGAAGAAGGGCGTGGACGCTAATGAAAACGTTGGGGGATCTAAATTACAGCTCGGGACACTCCTGCGTTCGAAACGTAAGTTGGAGGAGCTATCCAGCATCATCCAGGAGAGCAGGAGAGCGGCGCATTAAAAGACAGATTGAAGTTGTATTGCTGCTGCTGCACGACATTACCCTACTGCGCAGATGTTATGCACGCTATGCCAATGGTCATGACTGCCATTATACATGTTGACAACAAGGGACCACAGCACATGACATAAAATGTGTATTAGAAATGCAGCAAGTAGTCAGGCACGATGGGTGGGCGGAATGAATCGGAGTGGGCCGTGACCGGAAGTGTCTCCGATAATGCTTAGACGTCTCAGATTAGTCGAAGAGTGTTGTTGGGTGTTTGGTGTGCCGAATTAAGGCAAGGTTCTTCGCGTCCCGGAAGATTTATATATATATATATATAATAATAAAAAAGAATGGGCTGACTTGGGGAAGATGACCCAAGGCTGACTACGACGCCTAAGTCCTTAATAATTCTAAAAAAAAAGAAACCACAATTCACTTTTATCTATCATGTCGTCCACAACTTGCCAACGGCTCTCCCCTCCCTCCACCAATCTCAGGTCCCCTCTCACCTTGAATTCACTGGGCAGGCGGCGCTCCTCCTCCTTTCTTCAGGTCACTCCTGCTGACCGTCCTGCCCCCCCACCTCCTGCACCGGCTCAAACCCCTTCCCTAACCATCGACCCCATAACAACCTCGCCTCCTCCGCCCTCCATGCTCGTTATCTTTGCCTCCAGGTTCCTCCAGTGGATGCATGTTCAACCGAAACACAAATTCTCTTGGTCAACCCCATCTTCCCCAAGATCTAGTACTGATGATTATGTTCTACCCTTGTCGGCTTCCGCACACACAACTTCGTTCGGGGAAGACGTCCACGAAGTCCACGAGGTTGTACAAGAGTCAAATAATACTTGGAAACAATATGTGGGTAATCTTTACAGAGCTGTCTCTGATAATTTACGAGTCATGGGTCTTAGGTACACGCACCAATATTGTTTGTTGTACTACTCTTCCCCATCTCCACTGCACTTGTTCTATTTTGCTTGTCAACACTACCCATATCCCTCGCATGGCCGCGGACGATAGCAGATGTTGCCCAACTTGGCCGCGAACTACACGGATATACTCAGAGCGGCCCTGGACCTATAGCACACGTTGTTGGCGTGATGGCAATAACCGCAATATGGAAGCATGCGTGGTCAATCCCAGGAAGTGTCATCTGGGTGAGTGGTTTTAAAATACGCGATAAGTATCTGGTTCTGATGGATGTTGACTAGAACGTGTTAGCGGGGGCGCTATTCTCGCCGGCCTACGCTACGGTGCTTCTCACGACGTTAACCATGTTCGGTTCAGCGTGCGCGACGATGCTATCAACCCCGTTAGCACCGTTTCTGACACACTTTTTCCCCCGAGCACTTGATATGACGCGTAATGCGCTTGAAGGCGATTCAGATTCCGATCTTGACGCATCGGGACAGTCTACCAAACCGCGATCGTCGGCATGGGTTCGTCTTTCTGTTCTCCGTCTTATTGGTGTTGTTCCCTGGTCCGGTATCAACATTGCATGCGGTGTGTGCGGTGTACCTCTTTCAGACTGTATGTTAGGCGCCTTCATTGGTTCTCTGCCATGGACTGCCGTGACTTGTCAGGTATGTATTCTACCCGGTTTCGCCCACATCTCAAACACCTGACCATATTGGGTGTATTATGTCAGATCGGGGACATTCTGCAAACAGTCGCATCAACCCCTTCCCCTACCCCTCAAACCATCTCTTCCCTTCTCACATCACCCGAAATCATCCTGAAACTTGTCTTCCTATCCTTCCTTTCCCTCGCCCCCATTTTGGGTCGCGACCGCTTGCGTACACTGATATCCAACTCTGCTTCTACTGCGGTATCGCCGAGATCAGCAACAAGTCCCGCTGCGGAGGAAAAAACGAGATGGACATGGGTGCAAGAATGGCGTTCGAAAATTCGCTTGGCCTCCCGTTCACGGACACAAGAACGGGAGCAGAGTCGTAAGGAAATGGAAATGTTGGTCCAGGAAAAGCGTGCCCTTGAAGACCTCCCGTCATGATCCGTGCCCCGTTCTCTTCTCTTTCGTCTTCGCGGCCCTCTCATCTCGGTATATTGGATCTCTTGCATTACATATTTATTTGGCAATGGTTTCTGTTTATGACCCACAACTCACAACTACAACTTTCTCGCTCTCGACAAGCTTTCCATTCACGCATCCTGCTTCACATCGATGTACCAAGCTCCCGTGTGCGACTTTTACCCTCCATCCCCATTATATCCAAACATTTACGACCATGAGTTCATGCTTCCCGATTTCAACTATACTTAATACATATTTCGATAGCCCACATTCACCTCCCTGCTTCCACTCTTTGCCCCTTATCACGACACTAATGATCTGACCGTCCACCCTTCCTTTCCACGATATTCTACCTCTTTTTTGCCGGATGTAAACGGTAGTTCTCGTTGTAGCTCAGTTCAATTAAACTCATTTATAGCCTACGACTCGACTGATGGTAGCAATATGTCGGTTAGATTCTGGTCTTTGTAATTAAGTCCGATTGGATAAGCAAAACAAAGCAGAATGTGCAGATGGACAAGCGATACATGTGCTGGAGGAGATGTGTACTCTAAAGGATGAAACATTTAAAGAGTAGATAACATATTACTCTATACACCGAGCCTACATCACACAAGTTAGTGGGTGAGAGTCATTGTATGTAGAGCACACACCTTCGCTTAGAATATTCGTAGACCACGTACGATATCGAAACGGATGGAACAACCTATGACAGTGATGTGTGAGTAACACGTAGGGCTCAGGCATCATAAGTCGGGCATAAGGGGATTGAACCAGACCTTTGCCAACGTGGGGAATAAGCCGCGATAAAATCCCCTCCAACCATCCCGCTCCCATGTCTTGAGCGCAACATCTAGAACCCCAGTGTATCTCTGAGGATGGCCGGAAGAGCCAGAGGCTTGTAACCGCGTCCGTAGAAGGTTCAGAGGATATACGCTCGTGGCCCCAACGCTCCCGGATATACTGCCAAACGCGAGCAATGCCATAACGCCGGGCTCGTCTTTACCCGTCGACCGCAGATAAGCTAGTTTCAAGGCTTCGAACGTGCTCATGTCAATGGCGGAATACCTGTCGGCAGTCAATTTCAGGACATGGATGAAAAGGAATGGACAAGCAAACGTACGGGAATACGCCCACGAGGCCAATCTATAATAGGCACACATGTTTTCAGAATTGAGAAAACGGGCTTCCCAGTCTGGGTAGTATATTAACGCACCGTTAACCCCCGATAGTAAGCACGGGCACCCCCAAGCGCCCACACATGCCGGGCAGCTTCTACTAATGTCCGCTTCTGTTGTGCTGTGCTGCTCATCATTTGTGTCTGGCATCGCTTTCAGGCTCACGGGAGACAAATGAAGTGATCGACGGTCATACCTTGAGAGTTTCTATAGGATATATACCTATTGGACGTAATATTAATGTGAGAGATGGGTCGAGATATGAGTTTATGCTCACTCAGTTGACTGCTGATCCCACCGATACCACCAGACATGAACCTGCTAACGCCACTGATATCTCGAGAGTCCTCCACCTCATCCCAATATTTCGCAAAAGCCCGTTTCTATTCATGCTATTATTGAACTCTGGAAACGAAAGCAGAAAAATCCGAGCACTGACTGAGGATTCATACGCAAAGAATTTGATTGCAGATTCTGGGAATATCTTTCCGACCGAAAGCCCATTTCCCGTCCAAAACGCAAGGACCCCTCCTTCTGAATAGATACGCGCCACTGCACTGCCTATCATTTTCATACCGCTAATACCCGGCTTTGGTGCAAGGGATGTGCCTCCGAGATCTGGCGGCCTTGTAATGAGGAAGATTTTCAGCCGATCGAAAGGTGCAGTGCATGTTCGCGACACTGAAGTGATGTAAAACACGCGTATCTTGGCAATACAAAGGAACGCTTACCAGCCCCTGCAATGCCTCCGGCCATAAGGAACTTAATGGCTGTATGACCTTCTAGCCAGTTATGAGGTTCTTCATCTTCATAGTAGTCCTCGTCCACATCACCATCTTCAGGGGCCAAATATGGTTGTGGAGGACCTGACCCCGATGCTCCCATATTCGACGCTCGGATTATTTCTGGTGGCTTGTCCTCGGCACTGAGAAAGGCATCACCTAGGGAAGAATAGAGTCAGATATAGTCATTGATCAGTCGCAGTTGTATTTACCTTCCATGGTCACACGAGCAGCACCCCTTCCATCGTCGCCCATAAACTTACTCACTTCGTAGTATTGATAAATCTCAGCAGGTGAAGCCTTCCTTGGTAACAGTAGGAGAAAATCTCGGAATTCCGCGAAGGATACAGTATGCGAATGCGGCGAAGATGTTAATGTTGTCATGAACTCCGATAGAGTCTTCGGAGATAGCTTTATACCTTGTTAAGAAGAGAGAGAAAAGGGTTGTTAAAAATGCGCAAAGTACTGTAGCCAGCCAGCTTACCAGCTTTATTTAGAGCTAGCGTAAGCTCCTTAGCGTCCAAATGACCATTACCATCCAGGTCCAGTTCGTCATGGAAGATTGACCACAGTTCTAAGGCAAAACCTCCATACAAGAGTATTTGCCGACCCAGAAACTCCAACTCACCGACTTCTTTAGCCTCAGCATATTCCTTGAATTCCTTCCAGCCAATTTGACCTGGTTGTGAACCCGAACCATACCCACCACAATGTCCAAGAAGTTCTTCATCATACATCGCCTTCAGTGATTCCGCTTTCTCCACCGTCAACTCATCTGTGTCGCCTAGTGCGTTGGTCCCGGGAAAATCTACCATCAGGACGCGATGTGCTGGCATTGGTAGACGTTTCCAGAGCTCCTGCAACCGTCCTTTTCGGGTTTCCCTTCCCTCTGCTTCTCGAAATTCATGTAATGTATGAGGAAGTGGGTGGTATGGTGGTGGATCCGATCGCAAACGGGGTATGGGTGGGCGGTCTTGGGCACCTGAAAGGCTGGTTTCGTAGATTCTGCGCCCGCTTGGGGTATCCCCTTTGTTCCGTTGGGTCATTTGGGTTCGCGTTATTAATGACGCGTGAGCTGAGCAAAAAAAAATGGCCCGTTGCAAACAACTTGTTGTGATGTGCGGCTCTTGGCGACCCAAGAGTGCAAGTAGAGCGCAAGAACAAAAAAGAGGCCCGTTCTCAACAATTCATAGTGTCAGTGGATGTCCCTCAGATAAGAAAAGGAACGGGTTGGAGTGTTTACTGTTTGCCGCTCCTGCTTGTGACAGCCTGTCCTAAATTTGCCGATACGGGGTGCATCAAAGTTCGACACGGTTCTACCGAGACGATGCTCAGATAATAATATGTACATGTGGCATACCATGGAATTGACATCGAAGACGAGTGTTATCGCTACAGTATTGATGATACAGGTAATAAATTTACAAACTGAGAAATGTCACTTGGACTGGTGATCAGCAGACAAAAACATTGGTGAAGCTCCTGAGCTTCGTTCTGAAAGAGGTGCCCCACATTCCCATACGATGCCACCAGGAGGACGAATTCAATGCGGAAGACCCTTTTGAAATTATCTTCGACCCAGGTATTCCGACGATATGCATTGGAAGCACAGGCAAAGTACGATGTCCAGCATCTGAGCCAGCATATGTGGTCGCCGCACTAGACCAGAGTGTTGAAGGCTCGGAAGTCCCGAATGACGAATATGTTTTTTCAGCTTGAATCATTTGAATTGAAGGGCTCTTCGTCCCAATAGTCGACAAAGATGGGGCCCTCGTTGATGGAACATGATAATACGGCCTCGAGCATGGTATTCCGTGAGCGGCATCACCAGAGGAACCCTGGCATAAAGTTAGTGAGCTTATATACACCATGACACAAATGAACATTACTGACCACATCATAAGATTCAATATTGTAGTTCTGATTGTCAGGAAGTCTACGTTTTTTATGATGTGTTGGGAGAGGGGGTGTAGGAGGGCGATATTGCTGCTCAAAGAGTCAAAACTGGTTTAGCAAGTGGGCCGAAATATTCACCTGGTGTAGCCGTCGTTTTGGGGGTCTTTCAGCACTGGCAGGCGAATCAGTGGCTGACCTCAATTTATGGGCCACCCCGTAGCTTTCCACAGCATCAACTGATTCAACCTATAACTCGCGCGTTAGGAGGTTACCATTAGCAATCGTACAAGGCTTTGCCTTTATCAGGGGAACAGGTCTCTCTTGTGATTCTAGTGGTCCGCTGATCAGAGCTGTAGGACTATCAAAGGCTGCTTTCGAAGGCGTTTCTGCGGAAACTTGTGGGATCGTCGAACGCCATTGGTCTGGTAGCTGTAAAACATGCGTTAGACTGCCCTCCATGAATGAAAATAAGTTCACAAACGGGTGGCATGAGGTCATCAATATCTAGTGATATGGCCAGATGCAGCGACGGCGACATAGGCGACGACGGAGGAGAGGGGATGTACTCTGGGACTGGCTTTCGGTAACTCATGTTTCGATGCATAGACGCCATTAAGTGAAAAAAACAGGTAAAAGAAAGAAGAAGAAAATGGATGAATGAGTGTGAGACGCGTCGAGGTCTTTTGAAGGTGAGGCCAAAGCTGAAGCGAAGAAATGAAAAGGCCAGAGAAGGGAAGTACGGCCACCACTATTAGTCGGAGTCCCGTGAGGATACCCCGATGACAGGCAACCATGTCCACGAGCCCGTGTTTTATATGGCTGCGGTGCCACACGTTGCAGACGCACACCAACAGCGCGTCGAGTGGAAATATCAATAGTCTCGAGGCGGGCCCTCTTGACACACGAGGTAAACGGTCACTGGAATGTTGCGCCACAGCCTGGAACAAAAGGTATCACTGGCAGTTTCCTTGTAAAAGCCTCGTATTGACTTACAAGTATTTCACCGCCTTTGCATGTGCATGCCAGATGCTCTACACGCCATTCGCCGCTAGCTTTTGACACGGTTTCAATTTCCAGTTTTCGCCGGTTTCATTTCCAATTTCGCGACCATTCACACAACGCGTGACCCGCGTCACAAAGCAATTTAGGTCATGTGCCCTTCCTTTGTGGTTCCCAAAACTGTCCTCATCGATGGTAGATAACATCAGGTCTATTTTTTAGCTGGGGATAATCCCAACGAGTCTCCATCTTTCACACCAGCACCTCTCTTCACTTCTTATTGCTCTCGATACGTATAATATGCCTCGTTCAGCTTCCGGCCGAGCGGGTCCCGTACGTGGCGCTGGTGGTTTTGCGCGAGGTGGACGCGGTCCCACACGTGGCGGTCCCCAGATTGGCCTCGCCACAGGCTCACACATTACTACCGTTGGTGTACGACGCCCAGACTTTGGCACGGGCGGGAGGCCTCTCCCCATCTTTGTCAATTCTTTCGTGACAACAATCCCCGAAGGCATAATACATCACTACGATGGTACGTCATCGACGTTCAGCAGGAAGTGGAACAACTGATATATATTGCCCCAAATTAAACAGTCGGTACGCTCTCTAAACACATACCCAATCACCTATCCATCTCTTAACTCTTTTCCACGTAGTCATCGCCCCGTCTGAGAAAACTCTTCCTGCTCGCCTCAACATGGACCTCATCAAACAGTTGCAGACTGTAGTTGCCCCCCAAGTCTTCACACCTCGTGCTGTCTATGACGGTCGGAAGAACATGTTCGCAGCCCGCGAACTTCCATTCGAATCTGGGACTAAGGAAGTAAGCATATTTTTAAGTACCATATGACTCACTCATTGTTCTTCTCGCAAGTTCAATGTCAGTCTTGGTGGACCGCGCGCAGAATCCGGTGGAAAGGGCCCAAAGATTTACAAAATTCGTCTAACAAAAGTGGCCGAGATCAATCCAGAGTATTTGTGATGAACCCTCCAGCTTGAGAAATATTCATTGTGATATGAAGGGTCCTCAAACGATTCATTGCTGGAGACCAATCTCATGACAACACTGTTCTTACAGCTATCACCGTCCGCTCAACAACCTCTTTCACAATTTTTTTTATCTGATCGATGTATTAGGCTTTGAACGTGGTTATCCGGATGGAGCCGACCATGAAGTATCCATTCAATGTCCGTTCTTTTTTTACCGACCGCGAAACGAAGGATATCGGGGCTGGCCTTCAACTTTGGCGCGGATATTTCCAATCAGTGAGGCCCGCAAGTGGTAAGATGCTCATCAACGTCGACATCTCCACTGGCACCATGTACAAGGCTGGCCCCCTCCTCGGCCTCTGTCTCGAGTATATTGGCAAGAACGATCCTAATTTCTTGGCGCCAAAGCGAGGGTTCCCCGACCGCGAGAGGCTCCGTCTTCAGCGATTCATTTCCGGCATCCGTATCCTCACCACGCACCTTGGACCAGATGGCACCGTTCAGAAGACTCCACGTGTAGTCAAAAAGCTCAGTACGGCTGGTGCCGCTGCGCTCAGCTTTACCATGCGTGAAGGTGGAACTATGACGGTCGCTGAGTACTTCCAGAGGACTCAAAATCGTAAACTCCAGTACCCCGATGTTATCTGTGTAGAAGTGATTTACACCCCATCATTGCTTGTTGCGTCGCTTGACTCTAAATTCTAGGTTGGTTCGGGGGCGCTGATCCCTTTGGAGTTGTGCACAGTTCCACCTGGCCAAATCATGCGTAAACAGGTCCCCCCTGAAAAGACGAAGGATGTGCTTGATTTTGCCACCAAGAAACCCAAAGACCGTCTTGCCAGTATCGTGAATGGCCTCGGAGTGAGCACGATCGATGCTTTCTGACTCACCCCAAACCAACATCTGTCTGTCGAATAGGTTCTTGCCTACGGGCAATCCGAATATGTTAGCCAGTTCGGTATGAACGTTAACTCTAGTGGACCCCTTAAAATCCAGGCCAGAATTCTCAAACCGCCCACATTAAGATATGGCCCTGGTAGCAAGCAGTTGACGATCGTGAGATTATGTCTTTTCTCCGACACAACATCCTAATCACACCCCACAGACACCGAACAACGGTGCTTGGAACATGTAAATATATGTTAATCGAATTTCACAGAGCTATTGTATCTAAAATTCTTGCAGGGTTGACAAACGGTTCTTCAAACCGGTCGAAATTCCACGGTGGGTAGTTGTCATCTATGAGCAGCAAAGACGATTCGGGGAAAACGCGGCTCGAGACATGATCACTGGCCTAGTATCCAGCTGTCGGGACGTCGGTGAGTTATTATATACATGCCTTGTACTATCGCCCAGTATTAACATACTTCACAGGTATTAGGATTGCAGAAACCCCTTATGTCTACTGGGAGAATGGGCAAGGTAGAATCGCGGATCAACTCCGAGCTGCTGGGGCTGCTTGTGTTGCAGCTATGGGTGCTGGCCCTAATCTCGTCGTCGTCATCTTGCCCGAAGGCGGAAATGACATATACACGGCAGTAAAACAGTGGGCGTCCTCATAATTTTTCATGTCTGATTTACTCAAATTTTGTCAGCTTTGGGGATGTCACTGTGAGTTTCATTTCAACGCCCTTAATGCCGCGTCTGAGGCTTTGTCAGATGGGTGTCGCCACTCAATGCATGAAAAGTTTGAAATGTTTCCGTGCCAAGGCTCAATACTATGCGAATGTCAGCTTGAAGTACAACAGTATACCTTTCACCCCTATATACCTGTCACTGAACCACCATTGGACCAGAATCAATGTGAAACTGGGAGGTATCAACACCATCCCCGATCCCTCTTCCGTCTCCGTATTGACCGACCCCCACAACCCAACAATTGTCATGGGTATGTTTATTTTGGTAATATTCAGCCGCTGCTCAGTTCGTGACCTCAGGCGCCGACGTCATTCACCCTGCTCCGGGATCTGACGGCCGGCCCTCCTTTACTGCCTTGGTGGCCAACGTTGACTCTGATACCGCAAAGTATATCGCTGGTAGGATAATATACCCTTTCTCTCTTGGATCTTCCCTTATATGTGCAGATTCTCGCGTACAAACCTCCCGTCAAGAAATGATTGAAGATCTGGATTCCATGAGTAAAGTCAGCAACACGCTACATGCGTTTTGATCAGAATACTGACCACCAACTATTCGTATAGCACGTATTGCAAATGTACATGCGTTATCGCGAAATGGCAGAAAAGAAGGGACAAGGTAACACTGCACCAAAACGGATTATCTTCTATCGCGGTGTGTCTCATTTTTATCACTCTGGTGATCTCTGACGTGCGAATGTCATTAGATGGTGTGTCTGAGGGGCAATTCAAGCAGGTCCTTGATCTGGGTATATATAATCTCGGTATATGCAAAATCAGGCTGATCGTTATCTATAGAATTGCCCCTTTTGAAAAGTATGGCTTTCACATTTCCCGTTGACTGGACCAATGAATCGTTTCCATTCCAGAATCTTGCACAGAACTCGGCATCGATCCCAAAATCACCATTATAGTTGTTGGAAAGCGACACCATGTCAGGTTTGCCATCCTTGTGCCATCAGATTATTTCTGGGAATGCAAATTAATGCGAACAGATTTTTCCCTCAAAACGAACGGGACGGCGATCGCAGTGGAAATTGTCATGCGGGGACTGTGGTCGATCGTGAAGTATCCCACCCAACGGAATTTGATTTCTATTTGCAAAGCCACGGTGGCCTACTGGGGACCAGCAGGCCTGCTCACTACTCTGTAGGTCACTTTATATGCGAACGCCTTGCATCCTAATTTCAATTATGGTTAGATTCTTTACGATGTGAGCTTCTTAATGTCGAGTGCTACCTAGACTATGAGCATCTAACTTTAACGCCCTTCAGGAAAATAACTTCTCGTAAAGAGATCCCGCTGTAGAAAGTTTCCTTTAACCTCATAACCTTTTTTTCAGCTCTGACTCTCTGCAGTCCTTGTCTTTCGCCCTTTGCCACGTGTATGCCAGGTCCACACGTTCGGTTTCGATCCCTGCGCCAGTATACTGTAGGTCGATGTTCCACACGAAGCCCCTGCCAATATTGACTTATTTTCCTCCTCAGATGCCGATATAGTTTGTTCGAGGGCCAAAAACCATTATGATCCTCAGGGCACTGTGGATTTTTCCGACACTGCTACGCAGATCGATGGGAGCCAGGCAGACACCTCCCTTGAGGCTTTCCGACGTGGTTTTAAGCCACTGCACAAAGCCCAATCAACCCTGATGTATTTTTCTGTGTGTGACACGTTCCGAATTTGCAGTATTTTGTACTGACCACCTTTTCAGTAAATTTTTATTGTATATCAAATCGCATTCCACCTGTAAATGCCCGTCCATTCCGTTATGTGTCGGTCCCAAATGTTTCAATGGTCTAATCACCCTTGCTCGTTGCCTCCCCAGCATGACTCCCTATCCCTACGCGTCAATCATTGTATCAAGCGATCATTTGCTACATTATGCACCGATCACGAGTTTCATCATCATCACTCACGAGTATATTCTATCCTTACACTTGCGCACGTAGAAGCATTGTATTGCAAACAGCTTACCAATCGAACATCCAACGTTTTAATGGTAGTAGTCATTCCTTGTGAATGAGATAATATTTGAAGGATTAACGAACGCCTTTGGCAATATTAATTCAACCACCAGATTCCAGCATTCAAGTATGTGGCGTAGCTTAGCCATATAGCATATGGCAGAAGAAATGGTGTCGTTTTCCCCTTTGTAGGGCTGTGAAGCACTTTCTGCAAGCAAGGAGTTCTCAGTTTCAGTCTGCCTAGACTCGGGGGTATACTCACGGTCATGTACCATGTTGTTGCTGCGTAAAGCACACTGTCGATCAGAGCTAACCCGGGCTGCATTTGAGGTCAGTTCGAGTATCGGCCCTTGAGGCATTAACAAACCCGCTGCGTTCCAAAGAAAAGGGGACTCCAGATAAGATTGAGGCCAATTTGGGCATAATATAGGGTAATACCAAGCTTTAGGCGAGACCTATATTGTGCTGTATCACCCAAAGATGTTCCGGCGTGATGAGAAAAGAAATACTTGGTAGCAGAGGTCACTGCGGTATCGAGGGCCTTGACGGCAACGTGAGACGCATACCCCACGGCTGACGACGCATGTGCGTTAGTGACAACCTCAAAGCCCGAGTGTTATGGCATACACAGGAAGAGGATAGACCATGCGAATGGAACGATTTCTCTCGGTGGACGAAATGGGGGCATCGTTAAGCTCTGGGAAAATGATGTTGAAAGATCCTGATAGCTTGGTATCTAGGGCTGCAGCCTACCTGGAACCAGTCCGCTCGGACGAAACTCGTTGTTTTGAAAGCATTGAGAGAGCCAATGGCAAGAGGTAGCCCCAACGCTGTTACAGGGTTGCGCGGTATCGCAAGGAGGATGGAAGGAAGAAAAATGGAACCTGAAGGTGAGGAAGGCATTGTCGGAATCAAATTAGAGTGAGTCGAGAATTAGAATCATAAGTAGTTATTTATATTCTAATGTGGTCTGTTTGGAGCTGGGGTCTTCGCCAGGTCCAGAACAACACAGACGAGCCTCGAATGCCGAACTTTCCCGCGGCCTAAACTCCATTCAACTTGTAATCACATATAGAACAGAACAGAATAAAAGAACGTAGGCACCGCCAAGACTCGAACTTGGGTTACAAGAATAATAATTACTACATCTAAGTGTAACGTCAGAATCTTGGGTGATAACCGCTACACTACGGCGCCTTGCCTCGGGGATCTCAACTTTTCGGATGAATAAAGACAGATTTCCCACGATTAATACCCCTCTATGACTCGTTTTTCGATCGGACAGGGGCCTTTGACGAAATTTGCTCCAAAACGCCAATGACTGCCTTCATACCCCTCGCAGACGACCAAAGGAGCGACCTACTCGAAGCCCTTTCTCGAATAGGTCCGATCGTCGTATCATCCCTATCTCTCTCCAACCGCTCCCAGCCGCAGAGATGTTACGTTACTGTGGAAGACAGCTCCAGCTCTAACCTGGATGATGTTGTATCTTGGTTAGATGGTGGTGTGGAAAAAGTAATAGTACCCCTTACATGGGCAAAGGAGCTTATCGCAACTGGTATTCCATCCGATCGCCTATATCTTCTACTTGACGTGGGGAACGTCAGTGCAGTTTCAGACACTGTTCGAAACAATGTATCAGGGGTATTCCTCAAGACCCCTACTATTGATTTAGATCTCATTTCCTCTGTTTCCAAATTCTTCACCGGCTCTGTTATCCATGTCCTCCCAGGGACGATATCTTCCCCCACAACATCTACTATCCGAGAACTTCAGAATATCGGCGCGACACTGGTAATACCCACCTCACAACTGACGCTCGCGTCGACATCGGGGAACCACATCAACATTGGAGATGCGTTCCTTGCACCCATTGTATCTGACCGACCCGATGGCTTGTTCCCGACTATCGTCTCCACCGAGACAGGGCACTCACTCGGCCTCGTGTACTCATCTGCACAATCTGTAAGAGAGAGCATAGTTACCGGGAAGGGTGTGTATCAATCCCGGAGGCATGGTTTATGGCGGAAGGGAGAAACCTCAGGAGCGACCCAGGAAGTTCTTAGTATTCGTTTGGACTGTGATTCTGATAGCATCGAATTTCGCGTATTGCAGCGTGGCGCTGGGTTCTGTCACCTCAATCGTCAGTCTTGCTTTGGGGAAACCAGCGGACTACCGGCACTGGAGAGTACTTTACGCTCCCGCTTGGCTCAAGCACCCGAAGGATCATATACACATAAATTGTTCAACGAGCCAGAGCTCTTACGGTCGAAAATCATGGAAGAGGCTGATGAACTATGCCGAGCAGCAACCAAGGAAGACGTAGCGTTTGAAGCTGCAGACCTTCTGTACTTCGCATTGGCGAAATGTATATCAACGGGAGTTACTATTGCGGACATCGAGCGATCGCTTGACGCAAAGGCCAAGAGGGTGACCCGCAGAGCTGGAAATGCCAAACCGCAATGGTCGGCCAAGGTTTCTGCGCTGTCTAGTCAGCAGAAAGCCATTCCAATAGCAGATTCTCGAATTCGGATGCGAACATCAGTTTTGTCTGAAGTCTCGCCGGATGAGCGGTTAAACTTGCTCAAAAGACCTGTCCTAAAGTCAGAGGAGATGATAAACAAGGTGAAACCAATAGTCGATGAAGTTCGCACCCGTGGGGATGCGGCGCTACTGGAATTCACGGCTAAATTTGACAAGGTTAAGCTCACATCTACCGTTGTCTTCCCTCCATTCGCACCACAGTCGATGCAGCTGGATCCTGCTGTCAAAAGTGCAATTGATCAAGCCTATGCAAACATTCGAAAATTTCATGCCGCTCAAGTCGATGGGGAGACACTGGTTGTTGAGACGATGCCAGGCGTGGTATGCTCCAGATTTGCGAGGCCCATTGCTCGTGTAGGGCTTTACGTGCCTGGAGGTACGGCAATTCTCCCGTCGACAGCGTTGATGCTTGGGATCCCTGCCCAAGTGGCAGGATGCAAGGAGATTGTCCTCGCAACTCCTCCACGTTCAGATGGATCAATATCACCGGAAGTAATGTATGTTGCACACCTCGTTGGTGCTTCGGCCCTATTGAAGGCGGGGGGTGCTCAAGCTGTGGCCGCCATGGCATATGGTACAGAGACCGTCCCGAAGGTCGACAAAATCTTTGGACCCGGAAATCAATGGGTAACAGCGGCGAAGATGTTGGTTCAAAATGATACAGACGCCCTTGTGTCGATCGATATGCCTGCAGGACCTTCAGAAGTACTCGTGAGTTACATTGTAGGTTTGGCTGTCTCACTTTGACTGACTTTCTTTGGGCAAGGTAATCGCTGACCACACGTCCAACCCCATGTTCGTTGCAGCAGATCTCCTATCACAGGCAGAACATGGTGTTGACTCCCAAGTTATTCTCGTTTCTATGAACCTTACCGTAGAGAAACTTGATGATATTGAAAAGGAAGTGGATGTTCAAGCCCATGCACTCTCGAGGGTGGATATTGTCCGGCAGTCAATCGCAAAGAGTATCATCGTCAAAACGTCATCCGTGGAGGAAGCGATAGCATTCTCCAACGACTATGCACCAGAACATCTCATCTTGCACATGGAAAACGCGAGAGATAAGGTTGACTTGATCGACAATGCGGGGAGCGTGTTTGTTGGTTCCTACACGCCTGAGAGGTCCAGTATTTTTCACAGTATTTCGGGATTGATTTCTGACTTATTATCAATCTCAGCTGTGGTGACTATGCCTCAGGGACGAACCACACTCTTCCAACCAATGGTTATGCTCGGCAATTCAGTGGTGTCAACACACTTTCGTTCCAGAAACATATCACATCGCAAGAAATTACATTCGATGGTCTTAAGGGACTGGGGCCGGTGGTGGCAACATTGGCTGATTGTGAAGGGCTAGAAGCTCACGCTAACGCTGTCCGGATCCGATTACGAGCAGACAACACATGACAGAATGGTGGAGGAGGCTGCAGTAGAATTAGAATTAGAAACCAGACAGTGATGATATAAAGCTTATTATTGGGTCTAAGAACGTGTGCAAATATGGGCTCGGTTTGTCTACAACCCCGTAACCCCGTCAGTAAAAGTAGCATCTAGTTCGTCCGGTATAGTGCACGCTTTGCAACCTTGACAATTAAGGGGGTGTCGGGAAAGGCAAGCGCCTCGAGATTAGTTGCGTACTAGAAATTACATGAACAGGTGAACATTAAGAATGAATGCTAGACACATACTGGTGTTGGTACGTCGGCACCGGTCACTCGCTCGACAGGGGCATCGAGGTAATCGAATGCTTCACTTTCGATGATCTGGGCACAGATCTCACTCCCAACACCAAACGCAGGGAAGCCACCCTCAACGATGACCAGGCTATATCAAGATCTTCAGGATGACACATCTTGAATATGAATTATAGAACATACCGGTTGGTCTTTTTCACTGATTTAATTATGGTGTCAATATCCAAGGGACGGATGCTACGCAAATTGATAACTTCGGCCTTAATCCCCTCCTTTGCCAAGACTTCTGCGGCCTCCATGCTGTGTGACACCATCTTGCTGTGGGCAACGAGAGTAACATCGCTACCTTCCCGTTCGACTTTGCATTTGCCAATGGGAAGGATAAAGTTATCGGACATAGCCTCGGCCGACATGGGGAAGGAGACACCATACATCATCTCGTTCTCGAGGAAAACGACGGGGTTCGGATCACGAATAGCAGCCTGACAGAGCATAAGAAAATGCATAATACCAGTAGGCACAACCGACACACCTTCAGGAGACCTTTGCAGTCCTCCGCGCTCCAAGGACTCACGACCTTCAAACCGGGGACCGAACCATACCAGGCTGCGTAATCTTGGGAATGTTGTGCTCCAACACCAGCCGCAGCACCATTTGGGCCACGGAAGACGACGGGGCATGGTACATTACCCCCAGACATGTAATATGTCTTTCCAGCAGAGTTGACAATTTGGTCTATTGCCTGCATAGCAAAATTGAAGGTCATGAATTCACATCTGGGTGATCGTTAGGCACATCGAATTCGGGAGTACTTGCGGTGGGCATACATTGGGCGGAGACCCTGCAGTGCGGCTCCAACAGCAACGCCAGCGAAACCCATTTCCGTGATAGGCGTGTCAACAACCCGTTTTTCACCGAACTTGTCCATGAGGCCTTTTGTGACCTGTAGTCAAAAGCGGTAAATCCCTGTATATTGGCAGTAAGAAGACTAGAAAGTACCTTGTAAGCACCATTATAACGGGCGACCTCTTCCCCTATGATGAATACTTTTTCATCACGGATCATCTCCTCCTCCATTGCAACATTGAGGGCATCACGAACCGTCATCTATGGATAGCACTGAGCAAGAATTCGTGAAAGGAGTGACGCAACTATGCTAACCGTATGTTCGCTGTCTGCTGTTGCGTAGCCTCGTCGTGCAGTCTGGAGGGCCGTTCTACCACCAATAGAAGTTGTTGCCCGAGCATTTACCAAGGCAGGAGCGAGACGGGAAAGAGCCGAACGGGCGACCATATTTTTTTTTTGTAGAGGGAGTGAGAGGTAGAGAAAAAGAGTAGCTCTGCTGGCCGTCAAGCCGTTAAAGAGTTGTAAAGTATGTAATCACTTTTTGGGGATTATTTTCGATCTCCGCGCACGCAAGTTTCCCTGTAGCATTCCGAATGTCACACAGTTAGTTACTAAGTTAGTAGCCCTGTATAGATAACTTATTTAATCGATAATTATAATCATATACTCCTTCACTTCTCATCCCTTGAATGCCCACTCGAAACCCCGTCGTCGTCGTCACCGGCGCATCCAAGTTCATATCCACCTTTTCCCCTTAATCTCAAATACACTAACTTCCATATCGCAGGGGCTTAGGCTTGGCTATCACTCGTATCTTGCTCCATAAATTCAATGCCAAGGTCGTCGCTCTCTCGAGGTCGCGAACACCCGACTTGGATGAGCTAGCCATGTCAAACAACCTATCAGTGGTTGAATGTGATGTGTTAGTGGCTCCCTGTAGCGCACTGTATCGTCTCATCAAGGCGACATACCATGTAGATCCAACAAGGTCGCGTTAACAAAGGCTATTGCGGACGCCGAGATGACTTTACATCATATCGATGGCCTCATCCTAAACGCTGGGACACTCTATCCTATGTGTCACATCGGAGATGATACCCCACTTTCGGCATGGAAGAATCATTTCGACGTGAATTTTTTCTCCCTTGTAACAGCATTAAAGGCAACATTACCCGCCCTACGTAAGAGCGAATTGGGAGGAAGGGTAGTGTTCGTTAGTTCTGGTGCTGCCCTCAAAGGGACTGTTGCCTGGGGCCCGTACAATGCGGGGAAGGCTGCCATGAACTCATTGTGCAGGTGGCCTCCTATTGCGGGAAAATTTTTGGTAAAAATCTGACACGAATAAAGGACTCTTGCCGAAGAGGAGCCCGACATTGTATCAGTTGCGATCCGCCCAGGCATGGTCGACACGAATGTGAGCTTCAGTTAAAATGGAACCACCATCCTGCTAAAATTTGTCCAGATGCAAGCCTGTATCAGGCAAGATGGTCAATCTCTCATGACAGAAAAAGACCACCAAATGTTCCGAGACATTCACAGCAGTGGAAAGCTCGTCAGACCCGAAGATGTTGGGAACGTCATTGCTGCTTTGGCTTTGCGAGCTGATAAACATTTGAGTGGTCGGTTTGTATCATGGGATTCAGATGAATGCAAGGATTTTAGGAAACCGGAGGCGTAAGTCGTACAACACCTCTGTAGGGTAGCAATAGCATTCCCAATACAGGCTCTTGTTTATTGAAACGACAAGGCGTCACATAAAGTCTACAGCTTCCTTTTTACTTAAAGATCTTTCATGTTGACAGTTTGACAGGGAATGATCGGTAGTGGTGCGTACACTTTTCATCTCTTCAACTTTCCTCGCCCCGTCCTGACTGTCCTTGTTCTCATATAATTCTTGCATCTTCATTCAATCATGCGAATCGACGTACATCATCACTTTTTCCCTCCTAATCTTGACAAACAGGGTTCAAACCAGGTGATGGGATGGCGCTCTGCTCCAGGTACTTTGCCATGGAGTCCCGAAGTCAGCCTACGATCTATGAATGCCTCTGGTACTGACGTGGCCATCCTTTCTCTGCCGGCCTTGAATGTTGGATGTATCAGCGAGGAGGGCCGAAATCTTGCGAGAAGGCGCAACATATATGTCGCGCGAATTGTCCAAAGTTACCCCACCAAATTCGGTTTTTTCGCCAGCTTACCGCTGTTAGACGACATAGAAGGTTAGTTGTGATAGATATATTTCTTGTCATTGTCCACTTATCCTGCAAAGGTGCTCTGCTGGAAATCTCGCACGCGTTTGATGTGTTGCATGCTGATGGAATTGCCGTTGTCTCCTCGTATGGGGTGGGATTTGCCGCCAGTGAATAAGCCACACATATATCTCTGTTCCTTCACTGACCTGATGCCACTGGAACCGAAGCCTATGTTGGGGATGATCGTTATGACCCAATATGGGCTGAACTGAACCGTCGAGAAGCAGTCGTCTTCCTTCATGGTGCTCAAGTTCCCGCCTCGACCCCAATCCAGGATCCAACATTATGTATTCCAGTCACGGAGGTATGTGCATTCTCAACCAAAAAAATCAAATGGTATCAGCCTGATATCTAGGTTCCAAACGAAACCTTCAAGGCAGCAGCCCATCTGGTAGTGACCGGGCGTAAACGCAAATACCCTAATGTTAAGATCATCTTAGCGCACATGGGCGGGAGCACTCTATCTATTGCTCCCCGTGTCGCAGTTCTCTCGAATCACATGGGTTGTGACCTCAGTCCTACGGAAATCATGGAGGATTTCAAGGATTTTTATTTTGAAACGGCGCTGAGCGCGTATAGCGCTACCTTGGCTTCATTGGATGCTTTCGTCTACCCCGATCATATTCTATTCGGGACAGATTTCCCAGGTGGGTATCGCCATGTCTATGTATTCCTGGACTAATACCCGGCCGCCTACCGTGCTCAGCTGTCAGCACAGAAATGGCTGACTGGTATACGAGAAACCTCGAAGAATACCATGCAGGTAATCAGGGGAAGCTGGAAGCAATATTGGGTGGAAACGCAATGAAATTGTTCCCAAGGTTCCGCTTGGTCACTTAATGACTACTTTGAAAGAGGGATTATTACACCAGAACTGTGTACAGAAACAAATATTCGAAATCATGATGATAAAAAAACAATAAATGTAAAGTGTAAAAAGATCCCTTTCTAGACGGCAGTCAAAAACCAAACTCTAGATAACTAAAGAAATACACCATTGGGTCAAAGAATTCAGTTACTTGACCATATCAAATTCCTTAAGCCAACGAAGGACCTTGACATGGCCATTACTGCCAGCAACGAGTGCCTGGCCATGTTTTCCTTCAGGATCATACCATAGGCCTTCCCGGACACCGTGAGAAGTGAGGTACCGTTTAACACGCTTAAGTTTTCTTCAGTCTATCATTTAATGAAGAGATAATCAGCGGTACCTCCGCGCGTATGATAGTATCTTTTCCTCCAAGAACGAAAAGAGTTTTGGACGGGTCCCGGGCGTTGGGGATCTCGTCGTACCAGAGGGAGTTGGAAACCCAGTCAAAATGTCGCTGTATAAGATTAGCCACACCTATTTCGGTGCCAACGAAATATCGCATTAAGAGTTCTATCCCCTGATGCATGCATGAGTTAATTGCTATCACCTACCGTGATGATAAACAATGGTCGATAACGTACGGTTCTACAAGGGCGATAGATAAAGTTATAGCACACATCTGTATGAAGTGAACCTCCTGAGATATGATAAACAGGACGACAAGCTTACCGCCTTCCCAAGAGCAGAAAGTGACAGGGTCAATGAAGCAGGATCGACTGACTATCGATGAGTAGCTTTTTAACATCCAAGCGTGTGTGTAGGACCCACTACATGGTTATTAATGAAGAGGTTAGACAAAAAGTAAATATTAAACTGGTTTGCTTACTTTGAGTGGCTCACCAGAGTGACGCCGTCGTTCCTATTTCCTGATAAGGAGGGAAATATTTCCTTCTCTTCCTCACTTTCTTCAGACGAGCATCTATCAACTGGTTGGTTCAGATTTACCCAACCCAAGTTTTCCATGAGCTTTGCCAGTCGGTGAGCCATTTGATTTCTGGTCATAGGCTTCAGAAATAGGGGGTGAAATATATTTTGACTGACTTGTGGCTGAAGGAGAATAAGCAGAGGTCGATTCGTAAACGTCTCGAAAAGTTGAGTGATGAGGAGGCTGTACTGAAGGAATCCCAAGCCGAGTCCGTGTATGAAAACAATTGGGCGGGGACCAGCCACTGGATCCCAATGCCTTGGAAGTCGGACAAGGTATCTAGATTGAATGTTTGTGAGGATGGATGATAAAGTGAGGACTGTGACACGCACTCTAAACCGTCATAAACCCCATGAGAAGCATTCCATTTGATTTCATATAATGTACGCAAGGACCGATTGATGAAAGCTATGATTAAATAGTATGTGAGAGGCCGCCACATAATGTTGACCCTATCAATCGTTAGACGCATTGGCTGTATCGCAGGGTTGGAACCTTCTTGAATGATAGAACCAGAACGCTTTTGAAGGAGGTCAAGCGCCTCGTCCAACACAGCTCGTTGGGAACGGGAAAGGTGGTCAAGGGGTGGGAGATCAGCATTGAAGATCGACCAATATAGCCACTTTTGTACTTCATGGAGCTTGATAGAAGACCAAGGGGCTTTGCAGAACCAGGTTCGCAAACTATTCCGAAAGTCAATGGCACGTGGATCAGAGTAATCAAGCTGAGTGATGTTCTTTTCTGGACTGGGGGGTCTAATGGATTCCTCATCGTCCCCAGTCTCTGGAGGACCAGAAAGGCCAGCCTTGAGTAATCGACTGTATGCCGCTTGAATTTCGAGGAGTTCTCCTGGGCCATGTGGTGAAGGCCCAGACACGCGTTGAGATAGATGATAGTGATATGCACTGAAGAAAACCTGTGTTGGTTGTTTGTTTAGGCGGATGACGTTAACGTTGCATCTTGGGTGAAACTGACCTCACAGAGCGTGACCACAAAAACAATTCTACCGGGCCAAGCAAAAGACCAAATTCGACCAGACCAAAACGAATAGATCACATATGCCCAAGAAGCCAAAACCGAGGACCACAAAGGCGCAACGAGGAACACGAGCACGACATAATAGGAGAGTGTGCGATTGCGTGGTGATAGTGGTGTTTCTGCGATGTCGTGAGCCATTCAAATGAGATGGGAGGGTGAGGGTCGTTACAAAAGAGTGTATGAGCGCGATCAAAAGAGCGAACTCGTTTTTATCGGGGCTCCGAGTCTCAGTCTGTCTGACGGACGATCAGTGGCAGTCAACCATGTGCCTACCTGCGGAACTGCTGGCAACGCAGGCACCCAAAATCTTCCGACTCATGGACTGGTTGATTATTACAGTATTACAGTCAAACCTGTCATAACCCATACCTACTAAACCCCAGATCTACAACCAATATTTAAACTTACGGCTTCCGGAACGCTGTATAAGGAAAGGAATTGCATAGTACTATCGATATGTCTTGCCCGATTTCTGTGCAGAGCTGAGTTCGTAGCTGCCGGTTGTTCCGAATGGGTATGGGTTATGACAGGTTTGACTGTATCAATAATAAAATTGCACGTGACTAGTGATCCGTTTGGAAGCACATGGATAGGATCGAATTTTATCTTTCAGTTCCGCACCCGAAACTTGCTCGACAACTTTTATTTTTTACATCCCCTGCCAACGTCTGCGATGTTGCGCAACGCCGTCTCCGGGGCTACACGCTCCTTCCTATCCCAAACTGTGTGTACACTTTCTCTCCCAGTCACTCACTACAATTAACGTCGATGTGAATAGAGAACCGCCACGACAGCAGCAGGTGCTTTCGCGAGTGTCGCTCAGAGAGTGGGATCCGCCTACACTTTCCAGCTTACGCATAACTGACATCATCATGCAGCCAACGACAAAATATGGTGGCATATATACCGTAGGTGCTTCAGCTGGTCATGAACTGTACAAGTGCCGATTTCACCCGCTCAGGTCACTCTGATCCCCGGTGACGGTATCGGTGCGGAAATTACAGACTCAGTCAAAGACATCTTTGAGCACGTCAACGCACCCATTGAGTGGGAACAATATGATGTCTCAGGGATGTCCTCGTCGGGCGAAGCGCTCTTCAAGCAGGCCATGGAAAGTTTGAAGCGAAACAGAGTTGGGCTCAAAGGTCGGTGCCATCCCTATATATCACACGCAGGCCTACATCTGTCTCTAGGAATTCTCTTTACTCCCATATCTCAATCTGGACATATCTCATGGAACGTTGCTATGCGTCAACAGCTCGACATATACGCCTCCGTCGTTCTGTGCAAGTCTCTTCCCGGATTTCCTACGCGTCACTCGAATGTGGATTTCGCCATTATTCGTGAAAACACAGAAGGGGAATACTCTGGACTTGAGCACCAGAGTTATCCTGGCGTTGTAGAAAGCTTGAAGGTCTCTACCCGGGCGAAAGCTGAGCGTATCTCGCGCTTTGCCTTTGATTTCGCCTTGAAAAATAACCGTAAAGTCAGCGCATTTACAATTTAACAAAGAAAGCGAGTCTAACTTTAGCTCAGAAAGTGACTTGTGTGCACAAAGCCAATATTATGAAGCTCGGCGATGGACTTTTCCTCAACACATTCCGTCGCGTGGCTGAGGAGTACAAGTCGTCTGGTATTGAGTTTAATGACATGATTGTCGATAATACGTACGTGCGCTCACTCTGTCATACATGCTCGTTATATATATATATATATCTTGCCAGTTCAATGCAGTTGGTCGCTCGCCCTGAGCAATTTGACGTCATGGTTATGCCTAATTTGTACGGAGCCATTGTCTCTAACATCGGAGCTGCCCTCGTCGGAGGTCCTGGTATCGTTCCAGGCTGTAACGTTGGAAGGGTTGGTCGCCTATACGTCTTATTAGGCAAACACCCTCATGATTTGACAGGAATATGCGTTATTCGAACCAGGATGCCGTCATGTCGCTAGTGATATCATGGGCACCAATCGTGCCAACCCTGCTGCTATGGTTCTTAGTGCAACCATGATGCTCAGGCATCTTGGGTACGTGTTCAATTTTTGAATCCATACTTTATCTCACCTGGTCTAAGGCTCGATCCCATTGCAAACCAAATTGCAAGTGCGACGTTCGATGTTATCAATGAAGGCAAGGTCCGAACCGCTGACATGGGTGGTAAGTATTTGAACAAAATTGTCGAAATTTATTTTTGACTTGACCTCTCTTCAAGGTTCCGCTACCACTTCCGAGTTCACATCCGCTATTATCCAAAAGATCTAACTCGTCCATCGCGTTCGATCACACAACGACATAGAGTCCATGACAATCCTGTGGATACCTAGATTTATATTACAGGAGTATGTAACTTGACACAACGTAACTTTGTGTTTAGTTTATTTGGTATTATGAGATATCATAGTGAAGTCCAGTTCATCATAGGGAAAATCTTGGTCAAGGGCGGCTTCGTATTCTTCTAAGGTGAGGGGCTTGGGGCGCTTCGGATGTGGCTCTTGCTCCCCCTGGCTTGGAAAGCGGGCCGACTCAAAGATAAGTGGTTCTGACATTTCAGACCCAGTGAAACCAAATGACTTAGTTGGTGGTATGGTATTTTTCTTCCGCAATCCAAGAATGGTCGAGCACTTCACCTCAGACCGCTTACCCCATTCGTCCACAGCAGGTCGAAAGTCGGCATATAAACTCCATGCCTTACTATTGATTTCGTCAGCCGCGAAACTGTCCGCAAGGAGTCTCAAAGAGCCAATAATGTGAGGTGTAGTATGACGGAACGCCCGAGAAATATAAGAGAATGCTGTGCTGGGCTGAACTGGGCTACCGTTGGAGAGTGCGCGCCATTGATCCGCCTGATTTCGGTAGAGAGGTCTGCAATGGGGGATTAGAAAAAAAAAATAGAAGGCAGGTGGTGAACCTGAACGAACATTCTGGGCCGCGTGGTACGACACGAGATATTCAGCAGGCCATAAGGCAACAAATAGAGTAGTAGACACACCTTCGCCCTATTAGTTCCACATAGGACTGAGAGCCCCCCTTGATGGCTTCCATGCCACACTGTTCGCCATCTTTATAGATCCCAAGTGAAACACCCTTTGAGACAGCATTCATCTCAGTGTAAGCAGATGCTTTTGATGCGGTATGAGTTATACGAAGTCACAGAAGATACATCCGTACCAATACTTAGGGCCTCCTCCCGCTTGAATCCAATACGTTCTGCCACGATTGTCGCCCAAGCTGTCATAAGCGGCGCTCTATTGATGACGATTGATTTTGTCATCAATGTCTAGGTTAACTTCAGTCGCTTCCTGCTGTCAAAGCTTGAAAAACGGATGTACCTGTTCGTCTAAGACCTCGTCAAACACGTGATTTCCGTATCTCGCAGCCTCGTCGGTGGGACCATTGGGCAGAAGCTCGTTGACGTCGTCTTTACGCTTCCGCTTACCCTTCGTTGGGGTCGACTAGTTATGATGGCTATAAGAGTTGGTAGAGTCGATATTGGGGTAAATGACAAACCAACAGTTGAACAGAAGAAATTGGTTTTGAGGTAGAGGGTCCTGGTGTAGATGGTTTATCTGATGTGTTCTCGATTTTCTTTCGCGGAGGGCTCTTTGATACATGACCAGATTGACGCAACGCTGTCATGATCAATTTTCGCTCTTCCTTGTTACTCACACCTGCAGTGACCAGTCTGACTTCGTTCAGTAGGCTGAGTTTAGCAGGTGTGTTGTAGTCCTTATATCTAGTTTTGTGTGGAGGTAATTATGAGATCCATGGAGAGTCAGGTCGCTACTGACATTTTGCTTGCGATGGTCATGGCCTTGGACATGGGAACATCATTTTCTGTAAGAAGTTTTATAAATCGGGGAAGGGGAATTTTGACATGATCCATGGGTGAGAATAAGCTCAGGGCGACAGACGCTGGCGAGTTGCTTGTGACGCCTTGATCGTAAACGTTCAGCTGTGGGTGATCAGTGCGGTGCAGATTGTTTGGTCCTAGCCCGTGTTCCAAATAGGCTTCTTGGATCTCGACCACGAATCAAACCACGTCGACTTGGTTATGGAAGGCCCAAACTCGCCCAACAAAAACAGAGAGCCCGAAATCGATGAACTTGATGAAGAATATGATTCTGAGGAAGGAGAGTATGACCCGAACGTCTTCAAGATACGCGGTCAACTCAAGCAAGCGGCGGCGAAAATATACTCCACTCGCGAATTACATGGTACCCCAACTTTCATATCTTATTTCCGCTGAGTAGCAATATGGCCTTCCAGCACTCATACACGAGGGGGTTATCGATTTGAATCCTCCCTATCAGCGAGGTACGACGATATAACCACATTAACAACAAAGAACTGAACGCGTCTGAAGATGTCGTGTGGCCTGAAAGCAAGCAAATTGGCCTTATTGATTCCATTTTTCGTAATTACTACGTTCCACCAATCATATTTGCAATTCGATTCGACGAGGATGGGGAAGAAATCAGGATATGTGTAGATGGGAAACAGGTGCGTCCATCCCTTTTTTTTTTGCACAACTTTTCCGGGGTTGAACGAAATAATAGCGACTAACGTCCATTCAAAAGTTCTTTGATGGTCAGGTGAGTCCTGCTCTCCTTTTTTCCGTGTCCTCTGTATTAAGGATTCAGATACCACGTGCGTGTAATACTGTCCCATGAATGTGGCGATAAATAATTTCCCGGTGATCAGACAGGGATGCTATGACCAAAAAACTTTGGTGGTATACCACGTCAGAATCAGCCAAGGGGGTTCGTTCGGAAGTTCCTGAGAATTTCAAAATGGATTTTGCCACGAAGCAGGTAACATGCGGTGCGTGGTTGGTATGGTTAGTACTAATAGATACATCTCCTCTAAAAACTGTCCATAGTGGAATATCATGGTTTGACACCAGGGGCTGAAAGAGACATATTCCAGAGAGTACAGCTAGGGATGGCCTTAACGGCTGCGGGTAAGCCCCATGATCAACTACGGTCGAAACGGTACATTGAGCACCGACAATTTCTTAGAAAAAATGCAGGCAATCTCGTCACCATGGGCAACGTAAGTAACACAGCTGTTTCCGTTTGCGTGATACAGACTGAAATGTTCAAGATGGATATCACATCTCGAATCTAAACATGTTCAAGTCGAGGGTGGTCTTTCTGAAGTCCTAGAATGGGATACGAAACGTGGTCGTGACTTCCAGAATATTGCATATCTCGTTTATTGTTGCGACGGCCTTCCTGACGCAGAAAATATTCCGACTGCCGCGAAAATGGAGAAATGGCTCTCACGGGTGGATTCACCATCTCAAGCTTTCAAGAATGAAATAGAGGAAGTTCTTCGGGAATTTTGGAACATTGCCGCCAATCCTGAGCTCAACTCGGGGTTGAAAAAGATTGGAAAGCGGTTAGCTCCGGTAGAATTCATTTTTATCGGTAAGTAAGCTCGCCTCTGGGTGGCATTGGTCTCATAGTCTGCGGCTGTTAGGAGCCCTCTTGTATGTGCTTCGGAAGAGGACCATTGAGGAAAAATCGAGGGCGATATACAACCTTCGTACGAACATCCGAGCGGAATACAAGGACATTCGCAATAACAGCACCGTCGGCAAGTCATTATGGGGTCATATCAATGATCTTGAGGCGAGACCCACGCATGCGCTTTTCCGAGAACAGAACGAGATTGTAAGAGGGAAAAAGAAACGGAAGGCGGATGCGGATGAAGAAGAGGATGAATATAGACCAGAGCCCATGCGAAATCTTGGGAAAATGCCGAAGACAAGGTCAAAGCAACCCCGGACGGGCTAGGCTATTATCTGTTGCTAACGCCTTTTCAAATTGTGCAAACTTATGGGGAGACATTGTACATATTCTACCTAATTTATCATGTAAAAAATCTGTACATTACGATGATGTTATTATTGTATCAACTAAACACACACGTCGGTCAGCCGTTATATTGCGCCCGGGCTGTATACCACACTCCTTGTGCATCTGTTGTCCCCCGAGCAAACTTCAACAGCAGCTTGTCGCGTTCTTTGGAGTTGATGGCTATATCAGCCAGGAATGGCGAGATGTCTTCACCCTTCCACCTGGAGCGGGTGAGAAACAGATCTGCAAAGCGGGGAGCTGGATCAACTGGAAGGGAGGAAGCGGGGAAGTAAGTCAGCTTATTCGCATCGTTTTGCGACGCAAGATAGTTTCCCTGATATATACGTGATGGGCAACATGATAATTGAGGTTACTTTCCTAAACAAACTCACAGAGAGTAGGGATAAAGAAACGAAGCCCTCAAATGTGTCACCAACCAGAGTCTTCCACTTGGCTAAAAGGATGTCCCTTTCAATGGGCTCGTTCTGAGTAAACATGGGCAAGTTGTTGGCGGGCGATACGATTCATGACAACATCATACCTTGTGTTGCCTCAAAATGCCCAAGCCCACTTCTTTCATCACCGATTCAACGTTCACCTTCCATTTCCCTTCCTTGATGTCACCAAACCAAGACATGATTTGCGTGGAAACCATTCTCGGGATTTGATGCTCGTCTGCAAGGGCAGACAAAAGTCTCTCGACATGTGCAGCATCCAAGGATAAAGTGAGGGAGACCAGTAAGTCCAAGAACAACCGTAGAAGTTGGGCAAGGTAAGAGGGAGCGATAGGCCTCAGTTCACCTGTTTTATATTTAATAGGCTCCAAGTCAGAAACAACGACCTTGTACCATGAATGTTGAGTATGTGTCTTTCTTTTAAGCCATGGGCAAGTTCGGCGTCGCTAGCTTGTATCTGTGTTTTAGCGTCCTCGTATGTAAACTTATTCTACAGAGTATATTATTTGCTATGTTAAAAAATCTACTCCAAACTCACCTCATCTGCCTCATTTTCCTCTTCATCTTCCTGACCTTCGTCGTAGTATCTCCCCCTCAGAAGTGTGCCAAGTTTATAGAGCTTTGGCACAATTGGCGCTAACTCTATGATTTCGTTGACCTGGTCCCGAATAACAACACCATCGTCCGAAAAGTCAGTAGATAACGCATCGGGCGGAGACGTGACAATGAGAACAGAATTCGACAGAATGACGGATCTCATGGTGTATGTTTTATCACCAGTACACAGTACAGCATCTTCTCCAGCTTGACCTTTGACTGAGAAGCTGCGTAAAGGATTATTTATCGGAAGCTCAACGATTTGAGTGGTTAACGCACCTGAGAGGGGTTATATTGTCAATTGAATCTTCGATGAGTTTACAAAGGTCTGTAGGGAGTTCCATAAGTTTGTATGAGCCGCCATCGGTGGATAATGAAGGAGAGAAACTAAGGTCGTGTTCAGTCATGAGAGAGCAGAAGGCACAATGATTGTGATCGTGACAACTCGCGTTGGTCACGTCGGACAACTCGCGTTGGTCACGTCGGACAACTCATGTGACATGCCGTATGCAAAGGACTAAATTACCTTAAATGGAAAGAACTCCAAGGGCAGCACGCGTTTTGCGAAGAATTCTGTCATCTTTAGTCTCACGCAACCATCTTATAAACTAAGTACACATGTCAAGCCCCCAGCATGGATTCTGAAAAGACTCAGCTATCTCAAAAGCTTCAGCAGATCCCGCTACCTGCCACAAACCCGAGTCAGCGAAATGGGAAGGCGCGACTCGTGCGAGCCCTCTGGCACATCGCTGGCTTAACCGTTCTCTTGCTTGTTCTCAATACCGTTTTGCATCGTGAGGGTCAACACGCTCTGCATCTATCACACCCCAAACACAAACATAAACATCTACATTCCAAGGAGCGCGAACATATATTCTTGTATGTCCGAGCATCTAATATATCCTGTCTCGTTCTAACCTTCAGAAGGTCTATCCCCAGTGCTGAGAGTGCCCTAGCAGCATCACGAACTTATGCTACTCATCCTCACCTAGCAGGCTCACCCGAGGACTTATCAGATGCTAAAGTCATGCTTAAGCTCTTCCAAACTGAATTCGGAATTTCTCCACCTTCCGATGAACCTATTTATCCTGCTGGTTCTCCAGAATCACGAGCAGCAACCCTTCATCTCACAACAAGAAAGAGTAATAAACCATCGGCTTGGATTGACACCTATTATCCTGTTTTGAATACGCCCCTCGATCACAGTCTCGAAATACTAGGGGAGAAGGGCGGCATTGTGTGGAATGCCGACTTGGAAGAGGATGGCGATCCATTGGACGAAGATGCACACAGATACAAAGATTCAGTTTCTACTTGGCACGGCCTTAGCAAAGATGGCACTGCGGAGGGTCAACTTGTTTATGCTAATTATGGAACGAAAGAAGTAAGGACCTAGTTGTTTGATTGTGTCCGTGCACAAGCTCTGATATCGAAAACCCAGGATTATGACAATCTTATTTCTGCTGGTGCCAATCTAACAGGAAAGATAGTTATAACTCGTTATGGTGCTGTCTTCAGAGGCCTGAAGGTCGGTCACTCTTTTCTGTGTAGAAGATGTTTTTTTTTTTTGTTAAACAAGGATATCAGATTCGAGGTGCCCAAGAGCTCGGGGCTTCAGGCGTTCTCATTTATTCAGATCCCCGAGATGATGGCTTCGTCACGGTAGAAAACGGATACGCACCTTACCCTGCAGGGCCCGCTCGTAACCCCACTTCAGTCCAACGTGGCAGTGTCCAATTTCTTTCCATATACCCAGGGGACCCAACTACCCCGGGACTCCCTGCATATGAGAATGCTGATAGGAAGGAAGCCACCAACATTCCTGGTATTCCCAGCTTACCGATTTCGTGGAAAAATGCAGAAAGACTGCTTGAAGAAATAGGGGAAATTTATTCCGTTGGGGAAGATGGAAAGAAAGTACTCAGTGGAAAATTCAGTGAATCGACCGTTAAGCTTGTCAACCATGGTAAACGTCATTTCGAACCTCAAATTTGGCCTATCTGACCATCTTACAGTCCACACGAAAGTGACCCCAATATGGAATACAATGGCTTCAATCCCTGGTCACATTCGAGACGAAATCGTCGTCGTTGGATGCCACCGTGACGGTAAGTGATATGTTGCTCCTAGTTTACATTTCTCAGCGCCAGCGACAGCATGGGTTTTGGGAGCAGCTGATCCAACTAGTGGAACTGTATCCCTTCATGAGATCATTCGAGGATTTGGGGCTTTACACAAGAAAGGTTGGAAACCTCTCCGAACAAGTGTGTGCGCCCATTCCCACACGCATACAGGAGCTAACGTATATTTCTCAGTTGTATTCGCCAGCTGGGATGCAGAAGAGGTAAGTCTCACCGGTAAATTTGACGTTCACTGATGCGTCTCAACAGTACGGCTTGGTTGGTAGTACTGAATGGGGCGAAGACTTCGCTGCGTGGATTTCCAACCACGTTGTTGCATACCTAAATGTCGATGTATCTGTATCTGGCTCACGTTGGTCAGTGGGAGGATCCCCGTCACTGGCGCATCTCATCAAACAGGCCGCTTTGGAAATCCCACATCCCACTGTTAAAGGGAAAACGCTATGGGATGCCCGAACTGACGAGGGGCCGTTCAGTGATACCAAATTCTCTAACATGAGCGTTGATGTGGAAGTTATGGAGACCTATGATGCACTAAAGCATGAGATTCGATCGTCGGAGACAGGCGTTCATCCTCTTGGAAGTGGGAGCGATTACACAGTGTTCTTACAAAGAATAGGGGTGTGTATCTAAGTTTTCGTCGATTCAGCTATTGACGGATATGACCCACTAGGTCGCAAGTCTTGATCAAGGATTCGGTTACACTCCAACAGACGCCGTATATCATTATCATTCGATCTACGATAGTGAACGATTCCAGGAACTCTACGCAGACCCTGGATTCCACCGTCATGTATGTATTAAGTTGCTAACGTTTCTCCACTAACCTGATTTTTTTTTCTAGGTTGCTGTCGCCAAGCATCTCGGTTTGCTAGCACTTCGGCTCGTCGACTCAATCGTCATACCTCTGAACACGACCCAGTATGCAATGGAACTCGATGATTACCTCGAAAAGTAAGGTCCTATGCTAATCCTCTGCTCTAAATTCTCACTATGGTCATAAGAGTCGAAAATCTGCTGCCTGACCTCCCTGTATCGTCCGAGATCCCCGACTTCACCAAACTCAGGCAATCGATCAGAGACCTTCAATCAGCCAGCACCGCCCTTGACAAGGAAAGAATGGAAGCCGAGAAAGAGTTTAAGGATCTTCTGCGCAAACTCTCACGGCATCGTCGAGGCGGCAAATGTCAAAGGCCTAATCGCTTTATGCGGCGCGTTAGGGACTGGGTCAAGAGAGTATTTGGTGTATCACCCCACCAGTATCAACCTATACATCACATGACCGAGTACGACCCAGATGCTTGGAAAAAAGTCTTCGATCTGGACAGCCTACATTTATCCGAAATAGAGTGGCACCCTCACCACTTCCCTATACGGAAATTTATCAATGCCGCCAAGCGCATTCGCAAAACAAATAAGAAGGTTATCGACTTTGAGCGTGGATTCATCTCCAAGGAAGGAATTAAGGATAGAGAGTGGTATAAACATCTCGGTGTCGCACCTGGGAAGTGGCTTGGTGTGTATCAACTATTACAGGTTATCTTGTGAAATCTTGCTAAAACATACGTTTCAGGTTATGGTGCAACTACTTTTCCGGCCTTGACAGAGGCACTGACCATCGAGCACAACACAACCCTTGCCAATCATGAAGCTTCACGCTTATCCGAATTACTAGATAAGTTGACCGCACGTCTTCGTCAGTAACTTAAATGGCACGAAAGGCCTTGTATATGTACTTTGTGACAATATGAAGGATGTCAATCAGATCCCCAAGTCTCAATGTGCACGAAAACCGAAGAATGCTGCAAAAGGAAGCCATTGTTCAAACTCTCAGACATGGTGAACCGATTTAAAAGCCCCTGGGGCCGGATAGATGCTGCAACAAACTACGAATTACTACCAACACCGTCGGGACCCGCCTCAAAATGGGCCTGCACCCTCGAATGAAGTGAGAAATGCCGTAAATTTGATGACGCAGCGAAGGCGCTAGGTAGCTCGAAGCATCGGCCAAACGGTTAAGGAATGATTACAACGATAGAGATCCAGACCTACCTCAGATAGCAAGCCCTGATCCCCTGTCATCTCCGAGCTTACTGCTCTGTCCCATCGATAATCTCCTAATGATGTCCGACCTAGATCATGAGAATCCATCCGCTCTCGAAGTTTCGCTCGGGAATTCAAAGCGCGTAACATGCCAACAACATACAACTTCCCTGTCAATAAAACAAAAAAAAGTATGAGGTGGTCCTTGAGGTGCTGTAAGATAACGGGTATGAGGTTCCGAAGCTGATGAAGTACGGAAGCACACACGGACGGGGCTCGCATGATATAAGCCCACCGCCACCAACATACAGATTGCTGGTAAAGCTGCTGACTCTAAAGTAATGATGATGATGTGCACAAGGATTTGGTCAAGGTCACACAACCCCGTCTTAGAACGCCACAGAGCGATAACCACTATTAATGACATGAGAAGTTGAGACGGTAGGAGGTTATACACTACATACAAATGGACGTGACGATGACATCAAGCACTGTCGGATCAGTTGTGAGCTTGGGATATCTTCATCAGCACTCCCGTAGACTCACCTAAGGATCCAAATATCCAGAATGAGAAGGCGACGACGGTCTGAACGAAACGAAGATAAATAATTGGACTCATAGCTGAGATTACAACCTCACTGATACTAGAATATGTTTGCTAGACTTTAAGGACTAGAAAAATAAGCTGAGTTTAGTGTTACGTCAATCAAAAATGGACAGATTATCAAACTAACCTCATTTGTCACCCCAAACTCGAAAGTGCGGAAAGCGACACTCATCGCGATTGCCTATCTGGTCAACGATGCCGTGTTTGACTCAAGTATGGCACTTACAAGATACAAGTTGGCAATCGCTATTGTGCAGGACAGCGTGCTTAGAGGATACAAAACCCAGGGGCTTTTGTTCGTCATCTTCGATAAGTTGAATGTGAGCGTTCTTGAGCCAAGTGTGACGTAATGGACTCACTTTCCAGCAACGCCTAATAAAAAAGCCTTCACACAAAGACGAAAGTATACCGTTCAAGAAAAGGTCACCCCATTGTATAGCACTTGTGGACTTCGGACAACCTCTCTTCAGATACAAGTAGACTAACTGGGAGATGCACCGACCCATAATTTCTGGTGAATGGTTGTCCTCCATGATTTATAGTCTTCCAACGCAGTTTGAAGGCTGGTGTCCGGGATCGAAGATTCAACGTTCAGTAGTGAGTCCCTATATGGCAGTCGCTGGGCAACTCACATCGAGATAATTATCACCGCAAAAACAAAGACACGTTTCCACCGTGAGTCGTCCTGGTAGTCAGCCCAATATTCTATAGCCTGGGCCATGACCACGCCCAACAAGAAAGACTGCAAAAATGCACCTAGGAGGATTGCACCTGGAATCTCTACCACAGGCTCTCCGGACAATGTGCTGTCCATAGTGAGAGAGTTGATGTGAATGTGCGTTTGATGAATCTCCTTTGTTAGGAAGTATTCAAGTGGGGGCTGACGAAATTCATACAACCCCCTGAAGCTCAACTACCGGCCGCGTCGGCATGAAGCAAGGAGAAATCTGAACAGGAAATCAAGATCAAAATTAAACGTCGTTTGCCCGTAGGCTCACTATAGACATATTAGAATAAGATTATAGTCAATGAGGCGATATGTATGCCCGTCATGCAGTGACAAAGGAGCGTGAGGATTTATACATTACGACGCAAGGTTTCCCAAGCATCATGATGTTCCGTCAAACAGTGCTGGATCAACTCTTCCTTTGTAGCTCCAATAAAAACTTGGGGTGGATCAGTTGTATATTTCATGTCATACCGTGCTCTAGGAGACTTCGGAGTCAGAAAAAGGAAAGGCAAGAAGCGGAACGGGCAATACTCACTTGCACAATATACATGTTTGCAAAGTGTCGTCATCTTCATCATCATCTATGAGAGCCGAAAGACAATCATCTTCCAAACGCAGACCATCAGGACCTATTTCAACAACCCCGTCATCACTCTCTTGATCAATGTCCATGCCATCTGATCTAGCCGTATCATTCGCATCTGGGGCGAGATCTTGGCCAGCGACCTGTCTAGTATTGATATCAGGATCAGCCAGCCTTTGCTTCTTGTGCTGTTGATTCGCGGTTCCTTTTACGTCAGATATATCAATACTTCCTCGCTTTGAGTTTTCTGGCCGAGGTGATGACATAGCGGTGGATTTGGGAGATTCTGATTGAACATCAGTGCGAAGAGTGTTTATAACGGCTACCAGCGAAGACGGTGAAGCCTCGGAGGCTTTAGGAAGTGAGTCAACCGGCGTTTCAGCTGGGGTTGGCATTCTTGAAAGAACTGGATGTACTCTATCGGAAGTGTTTTGTGGTCTCATCTGGCATTGTGACGACTGTTGCAATGTAGTCGCAGAAGAAGTTGGGACACTCCCATTTGATTGAATGGTTGTCGAACTTATCGGCAAGGGCGTAGTGATGGGATTACAAGTCTCTTGGGATGTGGAAACTTGAGAAGGGTGGACTGCACTCATCGGGGTTGGTGGGAGGTGTGGGGTTTGATGGTGTGAAGGTGCGACGAAAGGCGAAGTTTTTATAGATAGGGGAGGGTGATGATTGTACGAAGGCTGATTGGATGGAATGGAGGATGGCGCAGAAATTGGGCGCTGGTAATGGATCAATGGGCGCGCAGGATTGCTGGGAACTGTTGATAAGATAATTAGCATACGTTAGGTAGGGTCTATGGACAGTCTGACCTAGAATACTAGACGTTGTCTGAGGGTGACCACCTTGCTGGGACATAGGACGTGGGTAGCCCGCTGAAGATCTCCGAATTTGTGGCATTATCTGGCTTTGAGCTATTTTCACGGGTTCGAAAATCTGTCGAGTAGGAGCTGCTTGGCGGGCATTTGTATTGGCTTCTGGTTGGACCATGGAAGAAGATGAAGTGTATCGTCCGGGATTTATGACTTCAATGTATTTGCGAAGTTGGTTGATTTCATTAAGAGCCGCCCCATAAGTGGCCGAAAGTTTGGTATAGTCGGCGTAAAGGCGACCGTATTCTGCGTTGTGTGGTTGGTTGGCCATGAGAGCTTCATTCTGCCTTAATAAATTCGATCTTTCATCCATTAATGCTTGAACTCTATGCTCGAGGGTACGCATCGCGTTCAGACGCTGAGTTTCTGGTCCAGTTATGAGCTTCAGACGTTCAATTTGAGCTTGAAGGGCGTGTGCTAGGCTTCGATTATCTTGAAAGAGCTTGACATTTTCTTGTTGCCACTGAGCATTCGTCTGCTCCAGCTCACGCAGTTTTTGAGGCATTCCAGGATAGTAGCCGAGCTCTGTGAGGCATCCGTTCGCTGTTCCGGATAGGATCTCAATGACTCGACCTCGTAGATCGCTATAATCTGAAGGGTGCTGGACACTGCAGAACCTCTGAGCATATATGAAAGCCAGCAGTGATAAAAGAAATCTTACATATTATTCGTCGGGATGTGACTTATTACGGGGGCTGGGTTCATCGTGGTCGCGACAGCGTGAACGACCTAAACATATGCATATGTGAAGTTGTGAACGGAGCGATATGCGACGAGCCTCACGACTCAAAGGTGGCAAACTAATACTTTCAGGGTCAGCTCAAATTTCTCGGCAAACAAAACCCGATTACCGACCATTGCCAGCCTTGGACGGGAGTTGAGCAACATTTTCTGCCCTAAGTACCTCGTAAACTATAGCAGTGGCAGGCAAAGGCAGGTATATCAACGCTAATGGTGGCGTGATTGGCGCATCCGAGTTAATTTTTGGAGTTGGCTGGATTTGGGATAGTGACACTTGCAATGGCCTACCTCCAGTACATCAGGGCCCAGTAATTCAGAGGGACAGAGCCCGACTGGATTCTCCAAGGCACCTTGGCAAGAATCTGGAATTGATAGACACTAGTAGAAACCTGGAGATCTCGCGCAGTGCACTTTGTTCTACATGATCAGTAAATTTCTAGGTGCTTTTCGAGATGATGCTGTAACTAAGCATCCTGATAATTGATTGGATGATGGACCAGTAGCTATCTAACAAAAATCGCCCCGACTGTTACCCTTCTGCAGCTGTGTGATGTCGTGTCGCGGGGCGCGCAGCCTAATTAACATTCATATTGCTACTATCTTTCCAGTCTGTAACCTGACTATTGTCGGACTCGAACCAGACTTTCTATAGGACCAGGTTAAGATCCGACATCCCGGACTTGCACCTTGTGCTACAAGAGTTGGTCGCCCCAAACGTAAGTGTGTATGTACCTTCTTTGCGGCCGTCAATCACCAATCTACCCGAGGTCTTTAACCATTCACAGAGTTCGGTTATGTCACTAGCGCACTCGCCGCATCTCATAACTCTCCATCTGATTATGTAGAAAGTACCGTTTCCCACATTCATGTTTCCAATCATGTTGCATAGTGAAACGTGAAGGGTGTTCTTGGATGAATCCGAAGAAGACATGAGATAATATTGCGATTGCTGGATTGCTTTTAATTTGGCGGGCTGAATTGGCTTGAAGAAGGTTAATCTCGATGAGTGGCGTATTGAATTGAATAGACTGAATCTATGGGCTGATAAGCTAATTCCTGTTTGATTGAGCGATGCCTCAAGGCATGAGCGCTAGAGCCCTCGGACATTGAAACCGGAGTGATTTGTAGTGGTACGAAGAAAGAGGCGTGAAAATATGTACTTACCAGTATTTAACGAGCGCAACGGCTGTGTGCCTCGGGGTCGGGTCAGGAATGCCGGCTGTGTGCTTTCCCACGTGGTTCCCCTCACTTGGACAACACTCGGAGCGTGTTCTGCATTCCGTTCATGATCAACTACATCTTGCTTGTTTCTCGACAAGGTCCGTTTCTTACCCGGTCAGGTCTTAGACACAAAACACATCACACGATCTGTCCTAGGCAAAGTCCGTCTCGCAAAATGGTTCACGACCATGCCACCCAAGGCGAAGGCTAAGATTGTTAAAGATGTGACCCAGCTGGTTCTTGCCCGACGGACGCGCATGTGCAACTTCCTCGAGTACAAAGGTATGGCTATCGTCTTAGCTGCTGGACTTGAAGACGGTTATGGCGCAAGTTTTGAGATTGCCTTGCACGTAGTGCTTTTTCTGGCTTGTTCTCACTCCTAGCAGCACCTGGACCCAATCTAATCTCGATTTTAGACACTAAGGTTGTGTACCGCCGCTACGCCTCTTTGTTTTTTGTCTGCGGCATCGGCTCCTCAGATAATGAGCTGGTGACGTTGGAGATAATCCATCGATATGTGGAAGTTTTGGATAGATATTTCGGGAACGTGAGTAGCGGCTAATCATATATGTCGTTCTTTGGGCTGATGCTACGGATGTAGGTGTGTGAATTGGACCTGTAAGGAGTATTCAACTCCAACGAGGCTGTCAGCTGACTTGTAGGTCAGGATTTTCAATTTTCAGAAAGCATATGCGGTTTGTCACAGCCCCATTGTTCGTGGCCTTATCCCTGACGTTACTGCCTGCCAGATTTTGGATGAGCTCATCATATCTGGGGAGCTGCAGGAATCGTCGAAGAAATCCGTGCTTCGAGTGGTCTGTCATATTTTATATAGAGCATTAAGCCTGCTCTGTCTGACATAATTGGCGCTAGGTGACGCAGTCGGACACTGTCGAGGAACAAGAGAATGCCGAAGACACGATGGCTCGGTTAGGCTCACGAAGTGGTTAGAAGCATCTTACATTTTTCTATTCACGAATGCATTGTAAACACTTGGTATATTTTTGTTTTGCTTCTTCAAGGTCCGATGGCGTAAGATGACTTCAAGAAGGTCTACATGGGAGGGGATGAGAGGTATTTCATGTACCTAATGTGGTTCTGTTTGGCACATGGTAAAAAGTTCCTGTTTAATAGACCATACGTTCTCGCAACGTGATAATGACCTTGGCATTCATACAGTTTGAATGATCGTGATGGGAGTTCCCAAAGACAGCAACTGTGACCGTCTTTAGAACGCCCTTTGAGCCATACCTGGCGTGTGCCACCCACGGTTGGAGAAAGAGGTGCGATTTTAGTTACCATTGGATCTGTATAGGACGAAATCGTTCCCCATGACAGCTGTTTCGGCTGGGTATTTACGAACGTCGGGACAACATGCAGAGTGGTGCGCATGGACCGTTGTGATGCAATGGGTATTATTATGGTCCTTACTCCAAGTATGACATTTAAGAAGGGATGACTCGCTTGGCTGCCGAATCGAGAAAATGAGGTGATGGAATTGGAGGGTGCAGACTGCTCGGAAGGCGACAAACCCGTCACGGAGGAGATCTGCACAAATTTATTCAAAGAGAGAGACTATTTTTTTTTTTTTGCTCTTTCTACCTCGCTCGGCTGGTTGCGCAGATGTGTGCCGATGGGGTGACATACGGAAAATTTACGGATGGATGTATTAGAGGGCGGGGATAACGAGACAGTTGTTGCGGTAGAGGAGCAGGTACGCCCGGAAGAGAAGGTAAGGTAAGGTAAGGTCGTAAACAGAGGGTTGGACCAAGTTTGGGAGTGGATCCATAAAATAGGGTTTTCCGCGTGTTTCCGCTGGATTTCCGACAACGACTCCGAGCAGCCGTCCCGATTTGGACGTGGAGACAGGCTTATCGTCCAATCATATTCGAGTAAACAACCAACAATAGCGCATCGCCGCCCCCTTTAAGGCTTCAAAACCACTGTACTGTTTCTTCAAAAAAAAACACATTCTGCAGTACATCCTCTATTCCTCTCTCCTTCTTCTAGAATGTCCCACCTATACCGTAACGATCTCCTAGCCCCTTTCCTTGCCCTTCCCCAGGGTGACAAAATCCAGGCCGAATGTATGTCTGTCTCACTTACCTCCGGTTATTCTCTAACATCGCCCGGACAGATGTTTGGATTGACGGCGAAGGTGGTCTTCGTTCAAAGACTACGGTTCGTTCTTGTCGTGATCAGCGGTGACGCCCAGTCCCTAAATTCTTCTCGTAGACTGTTAGCAAAAAAGTAACGGACATCGGCCAACTCCGAATTTGGGACTTTGATGGTTCATCTACCAACCAAGCCCCTGGTCACGATTCAGACGTCTACCTCCGTCCCGCCGCCATATTTAAGGATCCTTTCCGTGGCGGTGACAACATCATTGTTCTCGCTGAAACCTATAACAACGATGGGACACCTAACCGAACAAATTACCGGCACCACGCCAAGAAGGTTATGGATCAGGCCAAAGACGAAGAACCCTGGTTCGGCCTTGAGCAGGAGTATACGTTATTGGACTATGATGGCACCCCTTATGGCTGGCCCAAAGGCGGGTTTCCCGCTCCCCAGGGCCCGTATTACTGCGGAGCCGGTACGTCATATATTGATCGCTTAAGCACGTCCGTTTTCTCACATTCTTCATGAACATAGGCACTGGGAAAGTCTTCGCCCGCGACCTCATTGAGGCTCACTATCGCGCCTGCCTATATGCTGGCATCAATATAAGTGGAATCAATGCTGAAGTGATGCCATCGCAGTGGGAGTTCCAGGTTGGTCCTTGTGAAGGTATTTCGATGGGTGATCACCTGTGGATGGCCCGATATCTTCTGGTCAGGATTGCCGAGCAGTGGGCAGTCAAGGTGTCGTTCCACCCCAAACCTCTTCAAGGGGATTGGAACGGAGCAGGGTGTCATTCCAACTATAGTACCAAGGCCATGCGTGAGCCTGGAGGGATGAAGGTGATTGAGGCTGCAATTGAGAAGTTGTCGAAGAAGCACGACGAGCACATTGCCGTCTACGGTGATGACAACGACATGAGGCTGACAGGTCTCCATGAAACTGGTCACATCGGTGCTTTCAGTTCCGGTGTCGCCAACCGAGCCGCCTCGATTCGTGTGCCTCGACATGTTGCAGCGCAGGGATACGGCTATATGGAGGATCGACGACCAGCTTCCAATATCGGTATGTGGTAACCTCTGTGAAATTTTTTCGCCGCATTGACTGTCTGCCTTTGAAGATCCCTATCGTGTAACCGGCATTCTTGTTGAGACTACTGTCCTCGACAAATAGAGATGTGTACATATCTGGAGAATTAGTTAGAAGTAATAGAGAGCATCATGGACATTTATTTATCTCTCCAATGGAATACTATTCATTGCAAATTTTTCGGAAGTACTCGCCATTTTCCTTGCCAATAAATTGCATGAAAGCTTTACCTCGACGGCTAGATTACCGGTCCGTATCCGGGCCGCTCGACATATCAAAAGGTGCCCAGGTTGAACAAAGGTAGCACGAAGTTGAACCGCCATGGAGGATTTCGCCGACAGAACGCCATTTTCTGAAAATCCGTTGGAAACAAGAGACGACCTTGCCAAGTTCTTAAAAGAACTACTTGATCCATTAACTGCACACACATCACCTGGGGGGGCTAGAATCCATCTAGGCCACACGGGTACTCATTACGATGAAGCGGCTGCTCAGTTAGAGGGCTTCTCGCGCCCAATCTGGGGTTTGGCTGCACTGCTAGGTGGAGGTGGCGATTATGAAGGAACCAAGAGATGGGTCGACGGGTTCACAAATGGGAGCAACCCCCAAAGTGGGGAGTTCTGGGGTAACATGCGTGACAGAGATCAGCGCATGGTCGAGTGCTCTGCCATCGGATTCTCGATAGCTGTAGCCAAGGAGAAGCTCTGGGATCCGTTGAGTCCAGAAGCGAAGGTAAATTTCGAAAATTGGCTGGGAGGAATGAACGACAAGGAAATGCCGAACACTAATTGGCTTTGGTTCCGGGTACGTATTGGGGTTACCAAGTCGATATACACTTTACTGACTTCAAGACGTCGTGATTCCAGGTGTTCTCGAACCTTGGATTGTCAAAAGCAGGCTCCCCGCGATTTGATGCAAAACGGATGAAGGCCGATCTCGACCATCTCGATACGTTCTACATCGGCAGGGGTTGGTCACGCGATGGCCCCGAGGGCGTGATTCAACTGGACTACTATTCTTCATCTTTTGCGATTCAATTTGCCCAGTTGGCATATTCGAAGCTCGCCCAAGCAGAGGATCCAAAACGATGTGAAGAGTACAGGAACCGGGCTCGCCAGTTTGCTTTGGACTTTGTTCATTACTTTGATGCTGAAGGTAAGTTTTGAGCTATATCAACGCCGAAAGCAATGAAATCAACGATATATGTAGGGCGCGCGATTCCTTTTGGACGTAGCATGACGTACCGGTTCGCGATGTCTTCATTCTGGGGTGCGCTGGCCTTCGCAGATGTAGAGCTCCCAGCGCCGCTCACATGGGGCGTGGTCAAAGGACTACAATTGCGGAACATCCGCTACTGGGCAAAACAGGCAGGCTCGTACGGTCCTGATGGAACATTAACCATCGGGTACTGCTACCCCAACCACAACATGACTGAGAACTACAATTCCCCCGGATCCCCCTACTGGTGTTGCAAATCATTCGTAACGCTCTCTCTCCCAGAAACCCATCCATTCTGGGCAGCCAAAGAAGAACAATACCCGAAAGCCCTGCTCGCAACTACCAAGGCTCTGAGCTACCCTCTGCACATCATGACGAATATTGGAGGTCATACTTACCTTTTATCATCTGGACAACAGTGTTCATACCCAGTGAAGCAGAGTGCAGCCAAATACGGAAAGCTTGCCTATTCCTCGGCATTCGGCTATAGCGTACCAGTCGGAAACGGAACTCTGGAGGAGCTGGGTGGCGATAATACGCTCGCTCTGAGTGACGACAGTGGGGAGACGTGGAAATGCAGACGGGCTACCAAAGAAGCAAGGATCGAGGACGGCAAATGGCTGAGGTCGATGTGGTATCCATGGAAAGATGTGGAGGTCGAGACATGGCTAGTGCCTCCTCAGGAAGACTCGCCGTTATGGCACTTGCGTGTGCATAGAATCAAGACCAAGAGAGAATTGTCTTCAGCGGAGGGCGGGTTCGCAATATACGGACAAGCCAAGAGCGGGAGGGCGTTGGAACCTTCGACTGGAGAAGAGTTTGGCACATACGAGAATGGAGGCGAGGGAAGGGCCGCATCCAAGGCTGGTGTGTCGGGGATTGTGGATATAGGCGCTGCTGGTCGCAAGGCAAAGGCATTGAGGACGGATGCGAATACTAACTTGATGGTTCCACGGGCTGTTCTGCCGACTCTCATGCAGGACCACCAGGCGAGCGAGAAAAACGTTTGGCTTGTGACTGCTGTTTTTGCATTGCCGTGCGTTGGGAAAGAGGTGGGTGCCAGGGCAGGCTGGACCAGTGAATGGGAGAAGCGCCCCAAGGTACCCAAGGAAATCGCGGCGTTGATGGTTTAGAGGGACTATGGGACATATAGCAAGAAAGCCACACCTATGTATTTAGTGTTATTATATATATCAAAGGTGAGGTTCCTCATCGTGCTTACCTTTCCATAGTTTTCAGGGGAGTTAAGAATTATGAGGGGCCAAAGGAAAGTTCCATTGCTCGTAGTAACCCACCTTTTGCAAGGACATTGAAAGGACTTGTGGTTGATAAAGTACAAGCAAAAACTGGGAGGTGGGATAAGGAACTACGAAGTGGTGTGGCTCATGGTGGTTGTTAAAAGGAGTGCGGACTTTCAAAGGCTTGAACAGCGGCTCTCCATGTGGTCCATGCGCGCGAGAGATAACGCGTCAGAGAGATAAGTAACACATCTCCCTTATCCATATGCCACACATGATAGACGGGACAATTGTCAAGTCTAGACCCAGATATACTGAAGGGTTTCAAACGATAACCTAATAATGGTAATGAAGTACGAATATGTATACCACAAAGAAGCACGGTCATACCCACAGCCATTGGCTGAGAATATCGTCTATGCACCCAGGATAGAGAACCAATGTGTGGAGGATAAGAGCTCACACGTCCATTAACGCTTTTTGGTACCTTTCCTCCTTTTTCCGCCCGCCATTGTAGTAGGCATACGCGCCACTTTCCCATTCCCATTGGCACTCTCCCGGTTAGGAGTGGATGTCCCACTGCTGGGCACGTCAGAGCCTGAGACAGAAGAGTCGTCGTCGTCAAACGGATCTTGCGTAGCGGCACCGGAGGTAATGATTCCTTTTCCAGTGGCTTTTTTGAAGGCCCATCGAGCAGCCGTGAAAGGCCATGTGCTCGTGAACACAGGGTAGACGACAGAGGTTACGTCGAGGAGATGCATGTCACCTGTGGGGTCAAGCTGAGAGGAAGATTTAATCAAGTCGCGAAAGAATGTGTCATGTTCGGCACGCACAAGGTAGACGTTTTGGCCTTCGACAACCATTTCAATCCATCTATTGCTGATACCTTCTTCACTCTGCCCACCGACATTAACTTTCACCTGAACTATATCAGTACTGAGGCGACCAACATTGAGGTGTGAGCTCACCTTTCTCTGGCCCTCATTTGGAATTAACTTGGGCCCCCAAGCAGCAGCCTTCGCTTCTCTGGTAAATCGCTCTATGCGCTCGATATCACGCTTATAATTCATGCGTTCGACAAGGAGTTGCAGACCCGATGTTAAAACAGCCAAAAACACAAGGACAGACTAAGGGATTGGAGAATGACGATATTAATGAACGAGGATGGTGCCAAGAAACACAAATTGAGGGTGAACGCACCCCTAAACCAGGGCGGAAGCGCTGGTAATAGTAACCTGTGCCTCTCCACTTCGGTACCCCATTCTTGTAGAAGAAGTCATAACGTTTACGCCCCTCTTTTTTCCTCAAGATCGTTGCGACGACTCCGAGGCGAGCAAACCGCTGATGTATACCTTTAACGCCGGGATTTTTATCAGGACTGTGAGATTGCAATGTCCTAGTCAGGCTGGAAGCGACGGAGGTGAATGGTGGCAACTCACTGGAGTTGCATACTCATTTTGCGGTAGGCCTTCGAGATTTCTGCAGTTGAAGCGGTGGGGGGGATGTCCAACCATGAGTAGAACGTCGTCCCCTTTCCCTCGGCGGCCTCGACCTCGCTAACCAGATCGAATATCTCATAATCTTCCTAGCAGAAACAAATGTCATAGACATCAGCTCCGAAGTGCAGGGCGCGCAACAGCGTGACATACTTTTTCCCAACTAAACGTGTCCACATGTCAGCGATGACCACACCAGCTTTGAAGAAGATAGATAAAGGAAAAGGAAAGAGCACACGCACGCGATGACGGTCGTTGCCAGAACGGCCAAAAAAGCGAACAAGAAAAAGAGCTTCATGGCGAAGCTGCAGCTGTTCGCAAAGTCGCAGAAACAGAGAAAGACTAGTTGTAGCAAGTTTGCCAGCGGAATCAACTCCCTGGCCCCACGTGATACGCCGATCCGGTCAAACCTTCGGCTAATTCTGTCAAATGATTACCCCTGGCTTGCAGCACAATTGCGAGCCTCCAAATTTCGAACGTCTTCTATCTTTCGATTCCAGCTCAAACAGACGTCTTGCACGCTTCGACGCCTCAACCCGAATTAAAAAATAAAATAAACAGAAACATAAGAAGCGTTCCATTTGGCGTATCACCAGCTTTCAACCCTTAATGCCCCCGCGTCGCCGCTGCCCAACCTGTGGGTCGAAGCAATGGCACAAGGAGCCATCGAGTGGGCTCATCGCGTGTAGTGAGGGACACGTCCTCCAAGTACGTATGGGACATACCTTGCCTCCCTTGAGCCTCAGCTAACCTACTCGAATGGTACGACGCACCGATCGCGCACAGAACTACCGCAATGAGGCGACCGAAGCAGAAGAGATGGGTCCACACGCACTGCGCAAACGCACGCTGAAGAGTGGGCGTAAAAAGAAGGAGAACACGAGCAGGGCTGATCCCAGATGTCCGTTTTAGCGTTTTAGCACCCCTGAGTTGAGTATGCGCTGATGTCAGGTCCGGCTATTGCAGTGTATCATGGCGCACGCGCGCGCTTCCACTACTTTGAATGTCTGCAACTTATCCTCCGGAAACAAATTGTTGCTTTGACTAAGCTATGGGACCTGCCCCCGGAATTCGAGGTGCGTCCGTTCCGAGTCGCTGTGAGGCTGATACTCAAGGCGCGTCTCGCAGATCGTGTGCAGGGATGTGTGGGCACTGCACCTCGATCTTCTACCGAACCCTCTGCCTGCGGATCCACACCATTCTGCGCTGGGGGAGAATGCCGAAGGGGTTGGGGACGGGAACGTATCCCAGGAGGGGGGCGACGTGAAGGAGAAGGATGCGGGCAGGGCGCCAACACCAGAATCTCAGATGTCGAACTCACCTGTGCCACCGGGTGAAGATGGGAAGGAAAGGGAGGCTGTAAGTACGGACGAAGGGGGTGAGAACGAGGATGGAGATGGCGAGGAAAACACAGACGAGGAAGATGAGGAACTTGCCGCATTGCTACAGCAAAACTCGGACGCGTCTTCATCGTCTGATTCCTCTTCTGAGGACGAGAGCGACATCGAGAAGGGCCAGAAAACCAAGCTTAAGAAGGCCAAAAAGGGGAAAGAAAAGGATGGCTTCGGGGGAAAAGGAAAGAAAAAGAAGGGCCGCCACGTTTACGAGAGCCCCGCTAGTACGCTCGCCGTGCTCATCATCGCTTTCTGGACACTACGCATCCCGGTACTGGCACGGGATCTAATACGGTGGGCGGCCGTCTTGTTCCTGGTCCCCTTTTTCCCCTGGCTCACTACTGTACACAGATTAATCGAATCCTACGACCTTCCTTATCTCGACCCAATTGCGCGACATATTATCCCCGAGAGTATGTCTATGCACTTGACGAAGCACAACATACAGGCTCTGTCACCCTATGTATGTCCCCTTGGCACACCAATTACATGACGTAGTTTAATTGGGCATAGCACTCCCCTGATACGATGACGTTGCACGCGCTCGCGTCGCGTCTCTCGAAGCTGCTATATTCTAACTATGGGATCTTCACGCCTGAGGCCAACGCGGCGCCTATATTGTGGAGGGTCACGGAACAGGGGCTGGGTGGGACCCGTGCGCGCCATCTACCTTCATTGTCGAGGACATCCCTTTAACCATGCGTTGCCTCGCCAGCGGTGCTCTACAGCCTTATAAAGCGCCTCGCGCAGATTCTCTCGCTTCCATTGACGCTACATAATACGCTCGCCCCTGAGCTTGCACAGCTGAGGCCGCGTGACCCTTCGGGCCATAATTATGACAACATCCCGCCGGAGGTTGGCTTTGCGGCAGCAGGGGTAGTTGTGCTAAAAATGGTGTATGGGCTGGACGGACGGAAGCGGTAGGTGCGTCTTATGTCTTGGGTGGGTGATATGCTCATGACAGACTGATATAATATATCCGTGTTCTGTCTCATTGGGTGAACCTTGTATTACACTACTCGGTTGGTTGGATACATGATTATTACGGTACATGCTCTATGGTTAGAGTGCCGAGGAACGCGGATGATGCGGCGTGTGCATTGCCCAGGATGGACGAATACTTGGAGGGGTTGAAGAAGCTGGATGCTACCGATAAAGCAACAAGGGATGCGGCGTTCGACTCCCGAAGGCCAATGTGGGTACCGATCTGAAACTCGAGCTTGGTACTGATTAGGTTGGTTGGGTAGATGCATGGCAGATCTGGGTGAGGAGATGACAGATGCCTATCTGGACTTTTGCGAGCGGGCTCTGCTGCCGGGTGATGGGGGTTAGTATGATTGGAAAGCTAGGTGGAACTCGGCTGATGGAATGTTTGCAGCGGAAGACGTGCTACTTGCAAACTACTTTCCTTTACGGAAGGCGAGCCGTGACGATCTGAATGAGGCTGGGCCGATGAGAGGGGAGGGAAAGGAGGATAGACGTTCAGCGACAGAGATGGGGGATGAGGGACTGCGGCCTGGAGAGGGGTATCGGATGTACAATTCACGGGATGTGATGGGGACGGTAGGGGTGGAGTACGAAACGGTGCTGAGGCGGGGGGCGGGGTGGACGGGGGTCGAGGAGGAGTATCTGGGGGGCGTAGTAGAGAAGTACGAGCGACGGATGATGCGATGGTGGGCACGTGAGGGACGTCCGCACGGCGAGGGCGGCGATGACACGTGGTGAGATCGAAGATGACATCATGCTGCACGTGTTGGGAGGCGTTGGTCCCAACTCGGGCTTTTCAGCGTATAGCATTCAATTCAAAAACCATTCAAAGCCATACAACGTGCGATTGCAAACACTGGAGACGCCTAGCAACACGCATGTCGAACGGCGCACAAGCTTTGGCTATTATTATCCTGTGAGAAGTGGGTGTGATGTGACGGGTGTGACCGGCTGACACTTGAGACAAGTGGGCGGCAGAGATTTGTGAACGTTGGCAAAAGTTGTGATTGTTTTTCTGGCGTCAGTCGTTCCCTTTGCCCTTCTTACACTCCTTTTTCCTTTCACAAAAAAAAAAACACAAATAATCTCCTTCCTCAGTAAGTTTGGCTTCAATTCATTTTCCTTGTATCCATCTAACCATCACGTTTTGAGCTGCTTTCTCTAATGCCAATTTGATTCTTCAACCGCAAATTCCACCATGCGTCGTCTTGCCTCCGTCTTTGCTTCAAAACGCGACAAACACTCTTCTACTTCCTCTGCTGACCCACCAAGTAAGCGTCTGAACACAACCCCGCCAGCCCCTCCTACACCCGGCCTTACCGACCCCGCTGTCTCCTCAGCATCCTCCTCAAGCGGCTCTGCCAGTCTTTACCTTCACACCCCAGACGACGACCATCACCATATCACAATCGTCACCCCCCAACACCAGCCCCAACCCAAGCCCCTTCAGCAGTCATCCAAAAAATCTTGGAAATCATGGCTTAAATCCGCCACAGCAAAACAACCCACAAAGCCCTGGCAGCACAACCCCGTTCCCGATTGGACTCCTCCAGCCGGCCCTCAAATTGACGATTCTGACGAACAGGAAGACTCCGACTCGGACCCCTACGACGACGATGACAACGACGACCACCCTTCCATGACCCCCAACGCCCTTCCTCCGTCCCCTACTCGGGCTCCCATCAATTTCCGCAACCTGGTGCAGAACAGCTTGGCCTCCCCCAACCCTGGTCCCACCCCATTCGCACAACGCTCCGATGCTCACTATATCTTTCCCCGCTCGTCCAACCCTTCAAATCATCTCCCTCCCGGAATTTCATTAAGGACCACTTTGCTCAAGTCTCGCCTCCGCGCCCGATGGGAGGCTGCGGATGCACGGGGTTTCACCCCCACGGAACAACTCTCCATTGCCTCTTTGGCCTCTCGGCAGATCGTTCCGATTACTTCCGCCAGCCTTCCGTCCTCCCCTTTTGATGAACCCGCCCTGTCCAAGACAACCGTTGTGTCGCCCACTAGTCGAGGTCTCCGTCGTTGGATTTCGAGGCCATGCTTTGAGGATCGCTATACCGTCTTCGTCCCGGAGGGGGACGCCGTGACCCACAAACGTGTAACAGGAGGCGCTCTCGCTGTCGCTGCCCTTGAATATTCAGAAACTATTGATGCCATGGTTGACTTTGATGGCGAGGAACCGGAGATGTCCCCCTCGCCTGCCTCTGCCCTCGTCATTGAGATCCCATTGCTCGCAGTCGAACCCCCAGCTACGGTGTTGACCCCGACGTCAGTCTCGTCGCCGCAGACGTCTTGTGAGAATATGACATCCATTGTATGACACATGTGTGCTGACGTGACTTGCCTTGCAGCCCAAACACATGCACGCAGTTCCCCCTATATTGCGGTCCCTTCGCCCTTGCGGAATCAGCATAACCCTCCGGCGATTCCGCCAGCAGTGGCTCTGTCGCAATCGGCACCCCCTTCCATTCCTGCTGTTCCACCTCCCGTGCCCATGGAGCCTCCTGTCAAACGGGGCGTTCGCTTCCAGGAAGACGACAAGGATGATGTGATTCCCCTAGGGTACGTCTTGCGCATGAAAAAGAGGCGAGAGGACAAGGCAAAATTCCTGCGTGCGGAGAACGAGCGGCGCGCGTTGGAGGAGGAACGGTTGAAGATGGAAGAGGAACGGCAGCGGCGAGATGCAGAACGTGCAGAATGGGAGGCAGAGCGGAGAGCATGGGAAAGAGAGAGAATGGTTATGGAGGAGGAGCGCAAGCAGAGAAAGTACGCAGAGGAGGTTGTCGCAGCACGGACAAGGAGAGAATCGCAGAGAGCAGGAGGGGTACCATCGTTGAATAATGCTTCTGGCGGGAGTGGTGGTGGATTTTTCCCCACGTCGCCTTCTTCGACATCTTTACATCACCCGGAACGTAATAGACCAGCAACTCTCCGCGAGTCCAGAAGGCATTCGCGGCCAGGGTACGACGCCGCTCCGCCAATGCCGCTTGCTCCGCCCCCAATCCCGCGGAGAGAAATGTCGGAACCAAATTTACCTACCATCACCCACAATAACACATCTCTCCCGCGGTCATCTCCCTACAGCACGTCTTCTCCATCGCCGGGAAGCTCCCGTCCGCCTAGTATAGGGGGTGGACCATCCACCCCCTCTCCTGTCGCTAGTGGCAGCGGCACCCGCCCGCCCTCGGTTCATTCATCACAAGGCGTCTCGTCTTCTGAAGACGTGCGGCAACACCGCGCGTCAGTAGCCGCCGCGAACTTGCTCAGTGGGAAGAAACGCCACTCCATCGCTCCGCCCCCATCACAACACTACATTAATGACAGTCGTACAATGTCGTATCCTGTGTGGGCGGGGAGCAACTCCAGCCTAGTGATGGCGCCGCCGATGCCCACGATGATGCCCGCGTTCGTGATGATGGATATGCCACTTCTCCCACCAACACCGCCGTTCATGTTGCATCAATATCCTCGCCAGCAAGGCCAGGGCTCGCTGGCGCCATCCAATTCCAATTCCTCATCCCGGGGGCGGCTCTCTTCGTCGGTGAACTCCAGCAGAGAACGTGTAAATATCCCGCAGCATAACCAGTACCCCCCACGGTCCGCGTCTTTCCCACATAGACCGGAGTACCGTCATGCGACGTCGTCGCCTGCGTCAGCGAAAGGACAGAGAGCCGTTCCAAAACCGAGCTCCCACCGGTCGGCACATGACCAGAGAGCGAGCGAGGACTCGAGGAGAGCAAGTATGCCAGTCCCGCCATCGTCGTCGCAGCACCACCCACGCCCGAGGCAATATTCAGACCGCCCTCCGCAGCCCAGCTCGATATCCCGGGGGTCGGCATCACAGCAGCACCCGCAGCTCCCAAGTCCATGGACAGGGTTACCAACAGAGAGGGGCAAGCTCCCAGCCGCGATACCTGCGTCAAAACAGACGCCGAAGGATGCGAGGAAGCATGGTGGGAGTAGTAGGAGGCAAACTACGATCTTTTCATGACCTGCATATTGGATTACACCCGCGTTTGTCTCGCCGCTCCTCCCGCCATTGCACTGTCCTCTCACACACTTGGAATCCATACCGTTTATGCCGTTCTAGAACCTTTCATCTTACGTCCCGCATTCCGCCTTCTGCGCACAGTACCCTGACCCGATCGAACGCGGACTCTGATGATATGTCATTCCTTCCATAGCGTCTGTGCCATGCGACGTTTTTCTTTCCGTATCTCATGCTTTGGGGACATTTTTTGGTTGTCTTAGTGTGGTTTTTTTTTTTTTTTTTACTCTTCTACTCTTTCTCATCTTGCCATTACTTACTTTTGGTTGTATGCATGTACCCGGTCCGCTCGTTACTTTCCCTATTTCCATCTTCCGTCCTACTCTACATTGACAATCTACACAACTTTTTTTTTATCTATCTCCCACCAACGCACACATTCTTTTTATTTTTTTATTATCAACCAATCATCCCTGCCACAGACTGCCTCCATCTCTCCTCCACCTTGCCAATGTTAACTATATTTAACATATCCACGTAGTTCTGCGACCGTGCACATTGAAAACTGATTTCTAGCCTCGTGTCACTTGTGATTTACCTCTCTTCCTCGGCCCTTAACTGCCCCAACAACTGGATGACGAGTGGATACTCAAACAGTTGTTTTAATTCTGTGAATGTCCTTCAAGTTGCTGTTTGCCCTCTTTTGTTTGTTGGAGTGAAATACAATGTAATACCCTGCGCAATTACTGTTTTTGAATAATAGATATGGAGTGATTTAGAGGCGGGTGGTAAGTATGCACATTGGCATCCTGATCAAGTAGAGTAGAGTAGTATTGTTTGAGTCAGTATTGAATTTACATAACCAGAAGCTGCTGATTTGGAGTATGAGTACCAGCCTGCACTAGATGTTCATTAATAGCATGAATAGTTTCCCAAGTTTTCATTAGCAAGTCCCATGCTTTGACAACATAGGTATCTCCCATACTACCGATATTGAGCAACACCATCATCAGGGATGCATTCAAGATGCTGTGGATTTCATCTCGGATGATACACTTGACAGATTCAGAGGTTAATAATGAATCCATGTTGAATGGTGTGCTGTTGAGATCTTTGGGGACTACTTTACAAGAAGCATGGAATTGTTTGATGCGATCTAGAAGCTTTAGATTACCTTGGTTATTTGCATGAAGCAGACAAGGGACGTTAGATAAAACCTACTTCAGCAGGATTTACCCCTGGTGGAGGGCTTTCCCTTATCTCACCTCGCTCAAGTTCTTCCAAACCCAAAGATGGAACTGTCAGTTGGCTAGTTGACTCCCTCTGCATTTCCAATTGCCTTTTACTCAACTCCTCACGTTGCTTGGACAGCTGTCTGACCCTTGTCAATAAGTCATTGACAGGGTCACACATCATGTATTGAGGAATAAGGGGTTCGACATCCTTGACCCACTGGGTGATGGTGGTGAAGTAACTTGAAATGTCCCTTCTTTGCTCGTCTAATTGTTTTAGGTGACTTCGCCTAGTTTCATGTGGGGATACCAGGTCTAGAGAGCCACATTGCTGTACTAATTTATCCTGCAGTGGTTAAGATGTCAGTCTGTCACCCAGTGTCTACTGACCCTCAACTTACCTGGAGAGTATAAAAACCAGCAAGATCCTGTATTCGGCCATTCTTACGAATTTTATATAAATTTTGTTCTATTCTGATGGCCTCTGCTGTTTCACTACAGGGCAGGAGTCAGTAAAATGAGGAGGGTGGATTTGCAGAAGTCTACTTTATGAGATTCTGAATAGCTGCTCGCTTACGTTCGGTTGCAGAAACTGATTGGTTGATAACCGACATTGGTTTGATTCAGATGCTAACGGGGAAACAGCTTGCTGTCGAAAACAAAATGATGCATCACGTGGTGGCGCAATTGGCGAATATAGTAATGTTCACACGACCCGCTGATGTGTGTCTAAAGCCTTGGAGGCAAACAAGTTGACCTTTCTGGCCACAATAGTCGCGGCACTCGCTTGAATCGGGCTTGGTTCTTCCTCTTTTCCTTCTTTAACGCGTCTACCATGGCCCAGACAGTCCAGCGAGGGATGCCATCTGGCTCAAAACGTAAAGCTGCTCCCTCGAGCTCAGACCCACCGACACCCGCGAAGAAGAAGGCAAAGACCGCCACCGCCCGGAAGAGTACTGGTGGTAAACCTCCCCGGCCAGTGAAACACGTATCAAATGCTAGCTCTAGTGCCGCAGGTTATATCCAATCCTTGCGTGCATTTGCCGATCTAAATTTTGACGCTGTGCAGACCAGCCAGGGAAGAAAGGCAGACGGTTCCGTCCAGGAACTGTGGCACTGCGTGAAATTCGAAAATATCAAAAGAGCACCGATCTCTTAATACGAAAGCTCCCCTTCTCTCGTGTTGTAAGTCTTCCCAGGTACTCCTTTGTAACTACAAACATATATTCTTACCGTCGGGCAAGGTACGGGAAATTGCGCTCGACATGGTGACAGACGAAAATGACTACAGTGACGCTGGACTACGGTGGCAGAGCTCTGCGATTTTGGCGCTGCAGGAGGCTACGGAGGCTTACTTGGTGCACTTATTTGAGGATGCGTGAGTTCATACGATTCCCTTTCCTCGTTTGCACCTCGTTGAGATACTATCTCAAGAAATTTATGTGCCATTCATGCGAAACGAGTGACCATCATGACGCGCGATATCCAGCTAGCTAGACGAATACGTGGACCATGGGGTGGCCTCGCATGACTTCAGTTCTTTTAATGACACTTACATGTTGTAACGTCCCTATTTATTTCTAAACAGTTAAACAGTTCTTCCAAGATTGTTGTCATTTTTGAATAGTGTAAAGTATCGGCATGTCTAAATTGAATGTAGCACCGCGATTCCACCTTGGAGTTAGCATTTCGCGTCTTAGTCAGGCAATGTGAGCACCTATGAAGGAGCGGTGGATATATCAGCTTAAAGTCGAGAAGAGTACGGATTTATGAGACGGGGGCGGTCATATTAGATCAAGAAAAGTTCAACGGGCACCCGCCGTTCCTATAGGAGTATTGAAGGGGGTCCCTCCCAACCACTTTTGTTTTCATTCCGCATCAACTAAAAAATAAGACTCACTCTTAGTCCCTTTATCTCTGTGCCTTAGGTCGTCGAGGAAACACTGGTTCAGATCTTATAACAGCGGGCGCGGGGGTTGATGGTATCGCAGGAGGACTGTTCATCGCGTTGCGCCGCCGTCTTCGGCGGATATCCAGCCAGTCCATCACCCAGGTTTGTATGAGACCAAAAGCTGCAGATGTTACCCAATACAATGCGATACTCTGCGAGTCGTCAGCTCATTTTTAGCGACAGAGTGAAGAAATTTGGACTTACACCAGGTGTAATTGCGGCTATCAGGATGCGTCCTATAGACAAAAGGCGCAAGCCTGACTTAACCAGTTTCTTGGGTTCAATATTGGGCCGACCGCCCTCCGCACGAATTTGCGCATTCTTCTCTTCAATTTTCTGAGAACGTTCTCGTTCCGCTGCATTCATTACCCAGTTACTTGATTCTACATTCGCCATCGTGATAACTCCCAGAAGAATTGGCAGTGTCATGGTTGGGTCAGGGTGAGCCAATGTCGTAAGCGTTAGAAAGGACTCTGAATCGAATGGAGTTGGGTCCAGGGATAATCGCCCAAAGACTATTGTCCCAATGACAAAAAGAGGGAGCTGGGATAATGGTGGAATAATAATAGATGGGAGTGGACGGCATTTGTGTATTTTAAAGAGTTCTTTTCGACGGGCAGTGAGCTGATGGTGACAAAGTCAAAATCATAGTCAAAGTTTACAAAGACAACTTCACCAGCTCAATTGAACGTTTCGCATGGAAATCCTGTAAAAACGTCTTTTCCCCGCGTATACCTTCCTTCTTCATATCTTCTAATACTCTCTTCGAAACGATGGGTTTCAGCTTCTCGATCTCCGGAAGGACAAGGTCTTCTATTCGTCGTGCACGATTCTTCCCCTGTGTTAAAGAAACGAGTTGAATACCTACGAAGACATACATGGAATAACAGACCCATATTGATACCGGAAGGAGGGCGAACCGTGCAGCAAGGGTAAGCAAGATAATTGTGGTAGAATATGGCGGTAGTGACGGTGGGATAGGTAAGGCAGTCGTCAAATCCAGGAAGCCGTCACACAGGCCTTGAATAAAGAATCTCCGTTGAGCTGGAAATGGTTTAGCATGTCGGGGAATAGAATGGGTAGACAAATGAGCGAGAGGACGAGGTCGTAGTTGCGCGGTCCTCAACGCAAACATGTTCAGATTCAGAAAAGAAACCGGCTCACAGGGCTCCACGTGGTGGGTCTGATGATCATAGATTCTGGATCTGCCAGGATGTGCGTTCACAGAATATCAGTTCAACGTTTTCAGTCTCTCAAAAGATCGCCTCGGTTCAGAAAATGTATGCTTTATGTTTCGTCGCGGCTGCAAAAAAAGGAGTTCATGTATACGACATAGCATAATATCCTAGAAGACCTGCAACCATAACCATCACCTAGTACGAGGTACCCCTGACCAAACCTGTCCCAACGCGTCTAGAATACCAACTGATGAGGGTACTGGCCCTTTGACAGACCCCAGCTGGCTTTGAGATATTTCGCGAGATTCTCGGTCTTCTTAACCGCAGCGATGACAGCATTGTCGACTTCCTTTTGGTCAGCAGTCCTGGATTCAGGGAGCGCCTCCTTAGCTTTTGGCTTTCCATCCTCAAAGAACTCCTCTTCAGCAGACCGGGCACCCTTCACGGGAGCTTTCGCAAAGTACGAGTCATTGATTTTCTCGTCGACCTAGACCAGTCCTCGGTCGCATTGACTTCTCAGATAACGAAGTGGACAACATACCTTCAAATCATCAAGCTCAAGTTTAGTAGAGGTGGCAATGACGTAGGCCTGGTTAACCCGTCGCAGAGGCACGCCGTTGATCTTGAATGGTCCCGTCACCAGCAACAATCCACTCTCCAACTGCTTTAAAAATACAACCCTCTTCCCTCGGAAACGACCTGCCAGCAAGATAAGAACGGTGCCGGGTGTGATGGAAGAACGAATTGAAGGAGCTTTGGGGGATTTCCGGCTCTTCTTGGGCTGGCGAACATCCTCTGCGGGGTAGTAGCGGGGTGCCTTTGCGCTGGGAACAAGACGTTTCCCACCGTTCTTGTCGCCGCCGACAGTCTTCTCGGTATGAGGCGCGGGGGACTCCACGGCGGGCTTGTCGGATTTTTTGAGTCCCTTGAATAGACCGCGACGTGCGGCTACTTGGGAGCGAGAAAGGCGTCCGATGCCGGGGACGAGTTCTTTACTTCTGGCCATCTTACAGCAGAGATTAGAGGTCCTCTGCCTGCAAATCGAATGATCATACATACCTTGTTCTGGAGGTCGTCGACGCCGTTGCCGATAATAATGTGGGGGAGTCTGAATTCCGCAGATTCGGTGGCTTGAAAGCTACACAGTACCAGCGGAGTCTGCCGAATAATGCCGAATCAACGTTAGCAGATAAGATAAAACGCATACAGTCATTCACGTGACAATGGTACACCACCGTTCCGTGGTACAGCCGAAATTGAATTCACGCTCACACAACATTGCATGCATATTTCTCTCCCAAATAAGTTGTGTTGAGAAGCCATACATAGCCTCAATTGTAATACAAGTTTCTATTTGACATTAGCCCATGATTTATGCCCACAAATTGAATATAATCTGTAGGATACATGAAATTGGCTGCATTTTGAAATGTTTCAAGGGTGGTTGACTGGCCTCATGTTGATATACATCCAAATTTTGACCTGGAACATGTTTCAAAGTATAAAGGATATATTTCTATAGATTTACACACTACAGAGGGCCATGAAACATTGTCAAAAACACAAAAACCAAACCTGGGAGGTGAGGCATATTTACCTCATGTTCATATTTTAAAATATATAACTCTAGAAACATGTTACTAGTACCCAAAAACCTACTAGTCCCCCTCCACATTCCCCACCCATGCTACAAGTATGACTGGACACACTAAATCCCAGGCTGCTGTCAACACAGAGGCTGCATGTCTCACAGATGCCATGATGTCACATGCTGTCATTGCATATCGGGCCGAGCTTGAGAAGCTACATGGTGTCCGTCACAAAGGACTATGCCAAATCTGTGCTGACTTCACACAGATCTGCTTCGATGAGATGGGAAAAAGTATTAAGCTTAGCCACTCTGCTTTGAACCAACAAGTTGATGGTGGACACACAAGAAGGCAGGCTCACAACAAGTGATCTTGGATTACTCCAGTTGAGAGTGAGGTTATGATTGATTTCATCATTGAGTTGGGATTGGGTGGGTGGCCACCCAGTGGTTGTTGAATCAAGGAACATGTTGACCTTATTTGCGGCTTATTCTATTGAGAAACCCCGGTTCCCCAGTGAACCCCCAGGTTTCTGAGGGAACCCCCTCCCAAAGAAAAAAAGTGAGGGGGTTTCCATGCTCCGTTAACTGGCTGGGGGCCGGCGTCACGTGCTGAATGGAACGTGTCCGCCCGACACTGTTCTAACTTGAGTGCCCGCTCATCGATCAGCGCTACGCATCGATCGTCGTTGTATCATTATCGTACGATCTCCATTCCTCTCATGAACTTCTTGCGACCTTTTGTTGGCATGCGGCGTGCTTAACAGTGCAAATCATAGTGTCATGATGATGGTTAGAGCTTCTTGTTTCCTCAAACAGTATATGTCAGCTCAGGTATGTGGCGAAGTTCTGCCTTCCATCTCCATAACTGACCAAGCATTGCAGCAATTATATTCTTTCTGGTTTATATTAGACCTAATATGTCTATGTACTCTCCCAATACCAGCTGTAGAAGCCACATCTCATCAATACATGTGCTCGAATACCCCAAACTTGGCGGATCCTTTGTATAATTTATCAGTAAGCTGGGTGTTGGAAATAGTTAAAATGGGGGCTCTGTGAATGGTGGATAGACGAGCAACCCCAGCTGGCCAGGATGAGCGAGTATTGGAAGTTCTCGTCACCCAAGCCTCATGCTGCGTACTCGACTGAATATTTTCAACAACTCACATTTAACAGAGCATGCGAACTCACCTTCCCAACAATTGCACCCCAAAATTTCATTCTCAAGTGGACATTTGCTGAAACCGTGCCATCTCATGCTGCTGGGACCGTTATCCGGCCCAACAACATTATTCCCAGTAGTACCGACCTCCTTCCAATCACAAGGGACATGGAAAGTGAATACCAGCATGGATCCCGCTCTGTATTTATAAAGTACTGCATCCCAGAGTCCAGTGAGGTTGTGGAGCAGTTGTACCACTTTTCGAAGGTTCGTCTTGAACACAGTTGATTTAATCCCTTCTCACTTGGTACCACATTCAGATAAGGCTATTTGTGATCATTAACAACTATAAGCCAGCTGTAGAGCACTCACAAAACCTCCTTTCTCATATGCGTGCCACCCCTGCATTCTTGCCTTGGGTTGAAAGTTTTGGGAAACTCACAATAGCATCATGCATCGCAGGGTTTTCTGTTGCCAAATATCTGCTGTGGGAATTGGGATGCCTCCTCAATGAGAACTGGTTGGAGGAAGATCTCCTAAACAGTTTACTCGAACTTCTTTACTTCAAGAATGCTGCTGGGTCGGGCAAGTCCTCACCATTATTCCTTCCAACATCTTTCTTCAATGATGCAAAACACCTCTTTTCACAACCTCACCATGACTATAGCCCAAACATCATTGCTTTATGAGACCGTCTGTCCATCACTACTCTGTGTGCAATATTGACTGTTAGCTGCATCAATGGCCATTTTTCTGGTTATTACAGCAACTCCAATGGGCACCTTGAACATGGAGACTCGATGGGTTTCGCTGCAGATCCTGAGATACTTCCCATCTTCCAATGGATTCTTGCTGGCCTTGATGCGAAAATCACTGTGCCTCACATGGTGGCCAGAGGAAGGATATCTCATCAAGGTCCGGGATCAGGGAGCTGTGGTATTGCCACATACAATTATCTCGAGTTATGCACCGGTTCAAACACTGTGAGCTGGTCAAATCAGACATTGGCCCTCTTTCGTGACAACACACTCTCAAAGCTTCTAGCTTACCATTTTACTGCTATCAACAAAGGCGTAAGTCTCTTCAGACTCCCATTTCATTCACAGTTCTCATATGTTTACCTGCAGGTGTATGATGATTGGGTTATACCAATATCTATCATCCATGGTGAAGCTACTGGTCCAGTTGGCTATAATGATTACAATCTTGTTTTACCAAATGTAAGTTCACCATGACAATGCTTGAATGATTCTAAATATCAGGCTTCTTGCAGGCATCACACCCGATCCATCAATTTATGGCAATCATGCAGGGCGAGCCAACTTTTAACCTTCCTGAAGAAATCGTAAGTGACAAGTATTTAATATTCTGCATCACTCAAGCCTTCTTTAAAGTCTAGCTCACCCAAGATTGAGGAGATTAAAGGACCTCAAATGGCACTCAAGTCTACTCCGGAGCGCAAACCTAGCCGTGAAATTATTGATCTGAGTCTCCTGAGCCCAAGCCCTCTCAAAATAACCATGCGCGATATACTGGTGCTTAAAACTCCTTCAAAACCGAAAAAAGAGACATTATTCCTGGACCTCACACTTCCTTCTGGGTCTGCATCTGCTCCAATACTAATCACTGATCACCTTAATTCTGATTCTGATAAACTGCGCTCCACTAAACCCTCTCAGAATAGTGAACCAGAGTGGAAACCACATAGGGATACCCTCGAGACATTTGAATTCCCCCAAGTGGGTTCTGTCTATGCCTTGCTTGAGGATGCCATGAATGCTGTCTTTGAGCGAGAGTGGCGACTTGGACATATCTGGAAAAAGGCACAATTGAAACACAACAGCAATGGATCGATCAAACGACAGACCCTACGCTGCAATCATTACGACCAGCACAAGCCCACGCACTCAATGGCAGTCGACCCATCAAACCATTGTAAAGGAAAAACCATCAAGACCAACTGCGATGCTCACGTCAACATCAATTTTACAAATGGATTGTGGCACATCACAACAGTCGATTGGATACATAATCATGAGCACCAAGTTCTGCCAGGTGGTTTAGTCTCACAGCCACCTACAAAAGCACAACAAGCCATTGTTGCCCGGTTTTCTGCCCAAAACTTTTCACGCCAACATCTTATTCCAATCCTTAAAGATCAATTTCCTGACCATCCTCTCGAGCCTCGCCAAATAACCAACATGTTGAACTCTGCATGCAAAGAAGCCCATACCGAAGTGGCAACACTTGGTGGTGATATCCCCGCAATCCTTTCACAGCTACAGGAGAAGAGTCAAGAAGAACATGGTTGGCAATATCATACACATTTCAATGGGAATCATGTCCTTATTGGTTTATGGTGGCAGACACCCACTCAACTGCGTCTCACGCAGAGGTATTATGATGTTATAATTACCGACAACTCGTACAACCGCAACCAGTATGGATACCCATTGGATATTGGCATTATAATTGATAATGCTGGAAAGTCTCAAAATGCTTGGTATGCTTTTCACCAATTGGAAACCACCTCAATGCAGATTTGGGTCTTCCAGTGCCACTTGGACAGTGCAGGAAAACCTCCTGAGGTGATTGCATCTGATCGACATCCATCACTCATCTCTGCTGCTGAACAAACCATGCCGCTTACTCTTCACATAGTCTGTTTACACCATCTTTCAGGGAATGTGGTCCAACAACTGCGTATATCTCTTGGGACTTCCTGGAATGACTTCAACCGTGATTTTTGGGCAACTTACTGGGCTGTCTCTCCTGCGGAGTTTGACCGCCTCTGGAACCAGCTAATACAACAATATCCACAGGCTCAAGCTTACCTCGAAGAAGAACTATATCCTTGCCGGGAGAAATGGGCCTGGGCCTGGATCACAACACAATTTACAGCCGGGGTCAGGACAAACAGGCGAGCTGAAGCTGAAAACAAGACAAATAAAACAATCAGGCATCCAAAGAAAACACTACTCAACGTTTTCAATGGCCTTAATGCAAGGAGTAATGACCAGACATCCCTAGATCTCATTGGTATACAAGATGTGGGTTTTTTTTCTCTTATTATCCCATGTTTTTATTTATTAATGGGTGTTTTTAGTCTTCACGCCAACAACATGACAGCCAACTTGAGTCATTATTTGTGCTTCCTATTTGCATGCTTCGGGAATATGCTGGGCCATACACATTTCATAAATGCTATCAACAAATGCAGGACAGTATATACTATTGAGTTGAGGCTGTGCCACGGCCCCCAAGTGCTCCAACATGGGTAAAATTTCAACTTCTTATCACTCACATCACTGGCTCATTATTCGCAGGAGCCACATGTTCTGAAAACCAAAAGTGAGCCTGGATATGATTGGGTTCCTAAAGAGGAAGATGTAAGTATGATTGTCTTTTGTTTCATCTGACATGGCTAAATCTTGCACAGAAAATGATGAACACATTCAACAATGATGCGGCCTATATCTCGACACATTGGCTTTTACAGTTGACCCAGGGACATGGTCTGCAAGTCCAACATATATTACACATTATCCATACAGGAACTGAGAAAATACATCACCTTGTAATCCTGAAAGACAAACGGTACATCTGTGATTGTTGTATGGGAATCAATCTCGGCATACCTTGTCGACACTATTTTGCTGCTTGGACTAATGTTCAGGGCCTCCCATTTCATATAGGATTGGTTCGCCCACGGTAAGTTCCATTTATTTCCTTGAACACATCTCTTTCTCACTGTACGATTCCTCAGGTGGTACAAAGATGCAACCCTTGATGTCACTGAGGTCCGACCTGTGACATGCAATCATGCCCAGCGTGTAGGGGAAACATTTGAGACAATTCCACCAAACTTACTTTCAAATCCTCTTGGATCATTCCAGACAACACCCACACCCATACCAACTCAGACTATTGGATCCCGAACCGTTTTTCATGGTGCACAGATGGCCCTTCATCCACTGCTTACTAACATTCAAACTCAAGGACAACTTGATGACCTTATGGATAAGCTGGATGGTATCCGGTTTGTTCAGACCAATGATATTTCCATTTCATGTTCTAAAATTGCATTCACAGACAAGAGGACCAAGAAGAAAGAGAACACGAACGGATTAAAGATCCCCCAATCATATTACACAAAGGACGACCACGCACTGCCTGTATCACGGGACCACTGGAGGGACGACCATGAGGTGGAGGTGCCGGGATTTGTACGCAGGCTACTGATTCATCTAGAGGGAGTAAACCTCGCAAATGTGGGCTATGCCACCAAGCAGGCCATAATCGTTTGACTTGCCCTTTCCGATAATGATGACTACCTTAAATTTTAACATGTTATAAATAGCCAGTGTTACGGCGCACTGCCAAAAAGCATCACCGTTGACACCCCAGGTTTCTCAATTGATAAACTTATAGAAACCAGGTTCCCATTGGGAACCGGGGTTTCTCAATAGAATAAGCCCTTATTTGCCGCTCTCATAATGCACCTAATTTTCCGGAGAATGGGGTGGGCAAGCATTGGGTAGATCAGTTTGTGATGAAGCATTCTGTTCACATCAAAATGGCTGATTCAACCCCACTCGAGGACAAGCGTGATCGTGCTGTGAATCCAGAAAACAACAAGGAGTTCTGGGTGCTTATGAAGGAAGCTCAAGTGAAGCCTGGTGTATGTGCAGAGACTATTTTTGGATCAGATGAAGTTGGTGTGTCAGAACGCAGTGAAGAACATGAGCATGTTGTAACATCTCGGGATCATGTTGGCCCACAGTACCAGCAATGTGCCAGCACTCGAGAGAATACAACTGTCATTGTGACTATCTGTGCAGATGGTACCACCCTGCCACCTGCTGTTATTTTCAAGGGAAAATCTTATCAAGTTAGTTGGGGTGATGAGAACCCATTGAATGCATCGTGCGTATTTTTATCTTAATTTTACCATGCTCAAAATCTTATCACCACTGTTAGAATTGGTTACTGGCAAAAAGGCTGGACAGATGGTGAGATTGGTGCAGAATGGATCAAGATATTCGACAAGCAAATGAAGCATAAGGTGAAGAATGGTGAATACTAACTCTTAATTGTTGATGGGCACAATTCCCATTATACAGTTGCATTTCTCATGTATGCACATGAACACCTCATTCTCGTCCTCTGCTACCCTGCCCACACAACACACATCTACATATCAAGGACTTGATGTTGTCATTTTCACAGTCCTGAAACGCTTCCTTATGGATGAATGTGACAAATGGAACTGCAAAAAAGCTCAGGCAATGGACAAGAATAATTTTTTGGCTATTTACAGTGCAGCTCACATCCGTGCTCTCACTCCTGAGAATGTGAAATCCGCATTCAAGAAAATTGGTGTCTGGCCATACAACCCATTGGTTATCACTGAGGAGATGGAAGCAAAGCAACCTCAGTGCAGGTCCATCTCCCTATTCCGATGTCTGATCCGGCCACTGATGCCTTAGTTACAATGTTTTGGGACCTTGCTGCCATAAACAATGCTGGACGCAACACTGAAGAGGCAAACAATGATCAGGTGTCTCAAACATCAGACACTAACAAACAACGACATAGCGTAATCGACACTGCAGTTGAAGCACTGGCACAAACAAACCTCTCACATCTTCTCGCCACTACTCTAACCACACATCTTGACACCATGCCCACCACTTTGCCCACCACTATCCCTCGCACCACCCCAAATCCACTCCTCACAATCAAACCCCAGACCAATGTTGAGGTGATTCTCCTTGCAGCACTTCAAGAGGCTGAGGCCGAAGCAGAGGCACTCCAATTGTGAAACATTGCACTCCGTGCAGGCAACCCCCTAAACCAGGTTTACTGTGGAAACACTTGGACCCAACTACAGGCGCAGGATGAGAAGAAGAAACAAAAGGGAAAGGGGAAACTCACTGGTAAGGCCTGCTTGTTGTCTGGTGATGCATTCTATGAAGAGTGGATGGAATTCGAGAAAGAGAAGCGTATAGAGAACCAGCTGAAAGATGACAGGAAGACTGCAATGGTACAGTACCAAGCAGCTAAAGCCTTGTGGGATCAGGGGGAAGTCAAGCGGAAGGAGATAAAGGAGAAGGAGACAGAGAGGCACAAGAAAGCAATGGCTGCATGGGAGAAGGCAAAGGCAAAGGCGGCAACAGCAGTGAAGAAGCAGGGCCTTAGTCGACCACCTCCATTTCATGTGACAAAGCTGAAAATGCAACCCCTTGCAAAGGGAAACCCAAAGCCTATGGTGAAGGACTTCACAGAAGGTTCTGGGTCCTCTCCTTCGTCATCTAGGAGTGGCAGCAGCAGCGAGGGCGGCGAGGATGATGATAGCGACAACAAGGACGACGCGTAATGGCATCTAACGGGACCGGACCGCACTGCCACCTGACCGGTGATCAAGGTGTACCACACAGTGGGAATTTTTTTTCGCAGACTCAACACTATTTCTTCGACAGCTCATTCATTTCTATCCCGTTCCCTTCAATTTTTTTGTACACTTGTAGCTACATGATTCGAGTAGTTTATTATGTTTTTATTTCAGCAAAATTACAGATATTTGTGACGACAAATCCAAAACCGATTTGACTGTACCATTGTCACGTGAATGACTGTATCAATATATAATTAAATCTTTATGTAAATGGGTCTCGCTAAACTACAAACACAACCTGATCTCAAAAGGTTGAAATCGCAATATGACCACTGATTTGCTGGGTACGACACTTGAACAGCTCCGAGCCTCCAAAATGATGACTATACTGCACGGCAGATGAGCGCGCTATCGTTTGGTTTGACATTGACAATACGCTCTATTCTGCGAGTTCCAGGATCTCGCACGCGATGGGCGAACGAATACATGGTGAGCCACTTTTTGTCATTAGGGGACTCCCACCCTCGTTTCTGATCCGTTATTCCAGCATACTTCGTAAATCTCGGACTCAGCCATGAGGAGGCTTCTGAACTTCACCTGAGATACTATAGCCAATATGGCCTTGCCCTTCGAGGGTTGACCCGCCACCACAACATCGGTAACGTAATCTTGACTTATTTCTTAGCAAGCGCAAGTCCTATACTCACAAATGACCATGCAAAGATCCCTTGGACTTCGATCGCAAATGTGATGGATCGCTTCCTCTCGAAAACATGATCAAGTTTGACCCAGCCGTTCGGCAGCTTTTTGAAGATATTGATCGATCCAAAGCGCGTGTGTGGGCCTTGACGAATGCATATAAACCAGTGTGTTTAGCCCATACCCTCATCGACTAGCCTTATATCTGAACGTCCATCTCCAGCACGCGCAACGTGTTCTACGGATCTTACAGCTCGAAGACCAAATCGAAGGTCTAGTGTTCTGTGATTATGAAATTCCAGACTTTACGTGTAAGCCCGAACCGGAATACTATAAAATGGTGCGTAATAGACATCCTATCCTGTCGCGTTATCACAGTTAAAAATCAGTACAGGCTATGAGACAGGCGAACGTGACCGATCCTTCCAAGTGCTATTTCGTAGATGACAGCAGAGGAAACATTGACGGTGCACGCGCGCAGGGCTGGGCGCGGTGCGTGCATTTTCGCGAGCATGGTTTGGAAGCTGTAGAAGGTGGAAGGACAAAGCAGATCGGAGATGAACGAGAGACGGAAATAGTAGACAAGGCAGTAGAGACAGTAACAACCCTTGATGGGCTGAGATCTGTCTGGCCTGAGATATTCAAGGAATACGACAATAGAAAGTAATGTGGAGGTTAATAGATATCTGTATACTTAGTGCATTATAGAGCTGACCACGTTTGCTGATTTATCATCGTATTGAGAGTTCCGACTTCAATCAATACTTGAATTCAAACTCAACCATTCTCGTCGCAGATACTAATTCAATGGATTATTTGCCTCGATATCCACAACCATTCACGCTAGCAGAAGCCACCGCCTTAGACGTATCTGTTATCACTGAAGGTTGATACCCTACCGTTTAGATGAGCCTTGTACTTTTCTTCTCACAAACGAAGTTTAGAAATTGCACGCTTGCAAAACTCTCTTCGGTATCTGAGGCAAACACAGGACACTCTTCGTGAACATGTCGCATTAGGAAAGCCAGAAGACGTTGACCCAGAAATAACCAAGGCACTGGAAGAGAACGAAGACGTGATGTGAGTAAGACTCTCTGGTATCTTACCAGTTAATCGGGAATCCCTCGGACAGAGCCTCCCAAGAGGAACGGGTCTCAATTCTGAAAATGGCATTGGCTGAAAAAGGCGTACGTGCTGGAAATCACTATGATCTTGCACCACTGCCAGAAGTGGCACAGGCCATACCGAGAAATGATAACTCCATACCAGTAATCACAAGATCCAATGGCAGAAGTGAACCAGGAGGTGATGGAGAAGGTGGAATTCACCTATAAGATATCCAATAGGCACCTGTATTGTACAGCCTTGAGTATATTTTGCTAGAGCTATATTCTCTTTCCAGTCAATCATTGGGCAGGCGCAATAATCAAAGTGGGCAAAAGTTTCGTCAGTCACTGAATGGCGGGATATCCGGTCCAAATTATGAGGTTGTTTTCAACTAGCTGGTTATAATGATGGGTGTATGTATGCATGTAGTAGTCATAGATATTTCGCAACTCAGAAGTGATGAAAGTAAAAAAAACATGCCATTTACATGGTGTACAATTCGGATCGACGAGTATTGTACCCCCCTTGTTTCTAGTAATGGTCCAAGTTGAGAGGCTAAATAGATTCCACCATAAACTTACACGACTCAATTTAATAATAGAACATCAAGTAAAAAATAAAGAATACAGTATCACGTCACGGGTCGCTATTTTTAAGGGATACTTACTCTTCATACTCACTGCCTTTGGTTTGAATTACACTTCACCCCCGGCCTTAGTCTTTCCTTTAGGTCTTGTTGAATGGGGCGAATTATATGGGCATCAAGTTCTGACCAACTGGGAAGATGCACGTCCAAAGTTGAAAGCCATCTCTAGAGAATCCTCCCCAACTTCTCGTTTATTCATTAAAGTCTGAGAGCTCACGATTCACCAGCCCCCCGACCAGACCCAATCACCCGCTGTACGTTGATCCCATTGAAGGTGTACATGCATCTCAGTAGGCATCGTCTGTCCGTTCAATGTTTACAGTTTACGCGACTTAGGGATTTGGCGCTGGGGAGGCTCGTTTATTGCTTTCTTCCGCCCAAGTGGATTATTCGATACTGACTACACACGCTACCTTCGGTTATCTTCTAACGGAATCCAATCTTTGAATAGTCTCGCCTGTCGTGTACAACAACGGCAGCTTAGTGTGTAATGCTTAAGGTACAGAAGGTTTCTTCAACATGATCTCTGCAGGGTAATAGGCAAGGGTCAGATCCTGTATTGAATACCAGGCAGTATTCTTTCGAGTGTTTGAAGCTTGGGAGCAGGATCAGTGTTCTCACCGAGTTAGTCGGTGCTTCCTCCGTTGGAAAAGTGATAGGAAAGGTCGAAGAATTTGGATATATAAATTATGAACATCAAGGATACACAGGGATACATGAATGGGACACATCCCAGAGCGCCAACCATTCTCCACATCCTAACCCGAACCATAATGCTCGGAAAGATACTTGTGCTGCTTCCTTTTCAAAAAATTAACTAGTGCTATACTGATATATTACTTTGCATACACCTGACGCCATGATGTCTATGGCGGCAGGATAACCGGTCGATAGGCAAAGGGATAGCGACAGCCAAATCAGACTGGATCGCATGATGTCAAGGTCACTGTTACTTTTGAGTCATACAAAGAGGATTAGTGTAGTGGTTTCCGAGATGAGAAAGTTGTTCCACCAGTCGCGAGGTATAATATATAGTAAGTAGCGACTGTCGTACGTTGAGTCAGAGGTCGTTACATGTGCCACCCATCAGTTAGCTGTTATAAGGTGGCAGCAGTTCCGCAAGGGGGAAAGGGGAAGAGCATTAGACAAGGACGTAACATAAAGAAGTAATCCTCCACTAATGATTGGCATCAGTTTTCCTTTGGGTCCTCTTCGCCATCATCCTCATCATCCGACCTCTCGTCCTCAGTCTTGTTTGTAACAATTGCCCTGGATAGCGCAGTCAGGATAGATAAAAAATTGAAATAGTAGCTTTACTGACCTGACAAGTATCCGCATCATAAGATAATACCAGAATAAGTTCAAGAGCTGAAGAAGTCCTAATGCGAGAAAAATTTGATCGCGCATCCAGTCAACTAGATAGACACCGTCCACTGCTTTCCATATCCTAGAAGTCTCGCTAAGGAAGGATACATAAGCCTAGGCAGAAGACACTTGTTTTGGCACTTACGGCCTCAGTTCAAACTCAAACCATACTGAATATAAAATGCGAAGGTTGAGGTAATGGCGGAAATATCTGTTCGTCCAGTAAGCTTACCAGTTTTTACACATTTAAGTAGTCCTTACGTCCAAACAAAAATGAAGGTAACAAATGAGTAGACTTTGGCTCTTTCCCATTGAATATAATTTAGAAGTTTTGAAAACTATGAAGGAGACATCAGATAGAAAAAAGAGGAGTTGCGAAAAAATGACTGACAGCCAAAAAAGTGTCAGGTATGTCCATACTCATAAAGACTGCATTCCCAATGAGTGTAAGATTCATAAAGTAACTCCATCTATGGATTTCTATCAGTAAGGGATGTATGTAAAAGTGATGAGGTCATCTTACCCTACGAGCCAGAGGGTGACTATGTGATGCGCAACAAGTTCCCAATAATCCTTCCTTGGCTTCTCAAGGCCCAAAACAAGAACAAGAAATTGTTGACACCAGTAAGCAATTTGCATGAGGTAATACCTTTTGAGTTCTGGCGTCATCTCCCAATGAGGGTAGTCTGTTATTTGTGGTAGTGAGATTACGAATAGTGTGGTCGAGAATGAGCCTGCCTATCCAAAAGTATTCTGTGCTATACCACCACGTACGCAGCTGTCCCATAATTCTCTGTGGGGAAGAGAATAAGTAAGGATCAAAGAGAGACAAGGAGAGTACATACGAAACCCCATGCACCGAACACCATGAAGTAAACCAGCGCGTATCCTTGCTCTCCAAACCTATCCAACTTGGCTTCGCGCTTGAGTCCAAAGTATATTGCGACCCTTCTGCTAAGTTTGACCGCAACTACTTGTCGAACGAGAGAAAAAAACACGATGTTGTACGCGAGGAAAAGCAGGTCTTGGTAAGACTTCCCATAGAAAGATTGTTCAGGCGTCGAAGATGGAAGACGGTTGGAGATAAGGAAGAAGCCACCGAAAGGGTTGGAGATGCCGGGTGCGAGGTATGGAGATAGGAGTTCCCAGTTGATATAGAGCACGATTGGAACGAGTAAAAGTTTGAGTGAAGAAGCTATGTATTATCATAAGATATTAAAAATAACCACTAGGGAATACTAAACGTACAAGGTTGAACGGCCCATCTCAGCCAAGGGGAAACTGATGGATGGTGCGAGACTCTGGCATTTGGAGAGACTGGAGAGGCGCTTCGCTCTGGTGTTAGGGAACCAAGAGGACTAACGAGGGATTTCAGCATCGAAATAAGCCAGCAGAGCGACAAGCATACGTCTGAGGTAGAAAGGGGCCGGCGAGATGGTGGTTTGGATCATCTCTGTCACGGAATGACGCTGGTTAGTGGTGCAGCTCGTGGTGCGGATGCAAGAATTTAGAACGCACTCAATTCGAGTCGTCACAACATTTTTCAATGGACGGCCCTTTGCTTTACCGACCTTGGGCGGCATTTTGGATAAAAAGGACCTTAAGGATGGGAGAGGTTGACGGGCGGGCTTATTTAACTTATGTGCAACCAAACCCCAACTTATAGCTCCTCGCTGGCCGCCAGCCCTGTCCAAATAAAAATTTGAAGTGATCACGTTGTACCGATCAATATTATTCCTGCCATTTCGCCAAGCCACCTCCTTGTCGCTCGTTGTTCAGCAATTATCGATACTACAGCTGAAAGCTTCAACACGCCATGTTTTCAACTTTGGGCCTCTTTCAGACCCTGGCCTGTCCTGAGCGAGGTGAATGCACACGACCTCAATGTATTTTTTCGCACCGGCACGATCTCCTGCCCCCCGCGTTCCTTAGTATTCAAGTGCAGGAACCAGTCACAACGCCACCTGTCAAGCACCGTGTTTCTCAAGGCCCTCACTCTTCTGTAAAAATAGCCACTTCTTCGTTGAAACGATCCGTTCCAGTCTCCCCTCATCGGAATGTTACTCCAAATCCAACTGGAGAGCCGCCTCGTAAGCTCCAGAAGCTCAGTGCACAACAGAAGCCAATGGCCGTCCCATCGATGGCCCACACAAGTGTAAGAGGTCCAAAGGCCTTAGTATCATAACTGACGCGTGATTTGAAGACTGGGGTGCCTATTCTGAGGGTCAATGCTGCTCAATCTCAAGTTCCAATTCCAGTTCGACAGGTTAGTGGATTGGGTTTTGCACTTCTCCATCAAGGTCTGACGGTCTTCATCTAGACTATGTTGAAAACACTCTATGATCATTTTGTTGTCTTATACCACTCTATTTTACCGTTAAACCCTACCCTTGCATCAGACCACGCTCTTAAGCAGGAAGAAGAAGTGTACAGGAAGTCAAGTAAGTTAACATACCGGAATGTGGGTAAAGTGGCATTCTGAACTATTTAAGACCTGGTTGACCCGATTCCCCAGGCTATTATACAAAGTGCAGGGGCATTGAAACGACGGCCTATTCCCGACGCGTTATCTCATGCATCTGTTGGAACAGAATCCCAACTTATAGCCCGTGCTGAGTCTCGCAAATCGTTGGATTCTCTCCGTCTTACCCGTGCTCTCCTCGAGCCATACGTGCTTTCCATACCCAGTCTGGCGACATGGGGTTATTTTGTTCAAATTCCAGATGGCCCTGGAGGGGACAACCCGAGCCAAGAAGGCAAAGTTGCGAAATGCGAACGTTGCGCACAACCTTTTCTTGTGAAACGGAGAGAAGAGGCAGACGAATGTATTTTTCATTGGGGAAAGCCATATACAACCAAAATCAACGGTGAGATTCGTTGGCCATCACCGCTCCATGTTTATTCAGCCTTCCCATAGGTGAGAAACAACGATTATATAATTGTTGTTCGAGATCTGTTGTGGATAGTGAAGGCTGTACTCACGGCCCACATGTATTTTATGAATCCAAGGCGGAAGACTTGCATTCTCGACACCCTTTCTCATTTCTGGAAACACCAAATTCGGGAACGACAGCCTTGGACGTTGCCGCAATTGACTGTGAAATGATCTACACGACGGGCGGAATGCGCGTCGCCCGAGTCTCTGTGGTAGACGGTTCCGGGATTGAAGTTTTCGACGAGATGGTCCGAATGGATCCTGGAGTGGAAGTCATGTATGTAACAGCACTTCCATCTACATTCTTGGACTTACTTGGACATTTCAGTGATTATGTTACCCGATTCTCTGGTATCAATGCAGAAAATTATGCAAAAGCTTGCCTTCCGCTTGCTTCTGTTCGGAAATCATTGGACTCTCTCATCAACACAGACACTATCTTGATTGGCCATGCTTTAGATAATGACTTGAAAACACTTCGCATCATTCACCATCGATGTGTGGACACAGCCATACTTCTCCCTCATCGAGCAGGCCCGCCATACCGAAGGTCACTCAGAGATTTGTACGAGTTTTTTTACAAGTACTGTGGCTTAGGGGCACTCAAGCTGTTCTTCAGGGTCCGTGAGAACCTTGGTATCTTGATCCAGACAGGTGGGGGCACTGTGGGTCACTCTTCGGTCGAAGATGCTGCCGCAACCCTTGACCTTGTCCGATGGTGTATATTAAACAAAACAAAGCCTAATCCACCCCCAATATTGGATCGTACCGCAGAAGATGGTAGCAGTAGTGCCACGGCAATCATAGTCTGAGGTCCTCTTTTCTTTATATGCAGTTTCTGAGGGTAGCCAAGTTTAGTGTTACGGCCAACTATGTCTGATTAAGGGATTAATTACAAGAAATTCGAGTAAAGCATATAACTCTTCGTCTTTAGCCTCATTTCATTGCACTCATCTCTTGTGTGTATAAAATGCAGACTAACATTCAAATAAAAAAATACAGGATAGATGATGGTGGTACGAGTGCTCAGAATAACGTAACAGAGACAACATGTGAGGATTCTGAAACTTCTAAGATAATTCCATCGTAGCCATGGACTGAGTGATCAATGAGTGCTGAATGAGTGTTTTTGACTTCTAAGAATTCCTTACGGCGGGTGGTTGCACTGGGTAATGTGATATCCTCTTCCTCGTCCGTGCGGTCAAGATGCATGGATGGTGGAGGTTCCCGTGGGCTCAGAAAGTGGCTGATCGTTTCGAACTAATACCGAAATTGTGGGTAACAAAGATGCGCCCATTGTAAAAAGAAAGACCACTCTCATACCTTGTCATAGAAGCGTTTCCGTGGGGGACTGTCTGTAGGGAAGTGAATCTAAGACTCAAAAATAACAAAAATCCAGATACCGTCTTCGTCATCTTCCGGTTTACCTTCTATTTCCCAATTACAACGTTTGTATTGTTGAAACAATGGCGACCCAGCCTTTAAGACTGATCTATAATTTGTTGGGGGTGTTACAACGAAATTACTCACCACGTTCGAATGTAGGACAATTTTCTTTACAACATGAGTAGAGCCTGATATAAGGAAATCCAGACCATGCTGGAAATAATTATAAAAATCTACAGAGATGTTTGGGTAAATAGTGGGCCATAGAGAGGAAAACTTACAGTCGGTGTCCATCTCCTCTTGGAATACCTTGCTGGTAGAGTGAATCGTCATCCTCTCGTCATCTTTGTAGTGCACCCGAAGTGGGGAACCAAGATCCACCGTAAGATCTTGGGCCGTTGTTTCTCCTAGTCGCATGTGCACGGGTTTAGAAGAAGATGGATAGAAGTATAGTGTTATGCCATCGTGAACCTGTCACGAGTTGTTATGAATATAGCTTCGGTTGCTGTGGCATGGTCTGAAATTCAGTTTGTACTGACCTTTACCACTGCTTGCCTGATATCACCAGTCATAGTTGAACACTCCGCAACTTCATCCAGTGCATCCTGGTCTTGAACATCGTTTCCTTTCTGCGAGATAAGGACTCGTTTCACTTCTTGTCTTCTGTCTTCGGCTTGTGCTCCCTTCAATCCTTCACCAATTCCGTCTTCTTCGAAGCTGAACCATAAACCTGGATATCGCAAATCATCCCCGGGGTACGTTGGGCCAAATGTGCGACTGACACTGACCCGTCTGAGAATTTCGTCAGGAGATGACAGAATAGTGTCTTTATATCGAATTATCACTGGTGGATTCGGATCTCGCAGTTTCCGGAGGCAAATTGTATGGAGACGTTGATGTTTTCCCGAGAACAAGAGATCAAGGTGTGGACGAAGGTGTAGGATGATTGGTGTCACTGAGGATGCGTCTGGGTCATGCTTTACATCCACCTGAGGGAACGTATGCGGAAGGTTGCGTAATAGGTCGAGAACAGTCCACAAAGAAGAGCCTGTGAATGACTCGAGGTCAGAATCCAGCGACTGTATAGTCAGGAAACAACCCTTACCAATGTCAAACCTCCCCAGCCCTGAACCTGGTCTTATGTCTACATCCAATGTAGAGAACATTAGTACAAATGAGGATGTGGCAGTGATCAGGTTGACTCAGAAATGCCTCAGGTATTTGAGGGTAGACCAAGTTAGGGGTTAATGACCACGTGCTAGTGGTCCGGTTCGCGCTAACACGCGTCCAAGTCGGGATTCGGTCTCGGACTTCGGAAACGCGTCGCGTCACTTCTCCAACGTCAACTAAGTACTAGTGCTGAAACAACGCTAGAGTTCAACACCACCTTCTCATACACAACACTGAAAATTCTTGCCACTTTACAACCGAAAACAAATGGCAGATGCTCGACAACGCAGTATCTTAAAGGTTCGTTAATCTAAGCTGTTTTCTCACACTCTACAAAATTCACCTCCATGGGATTCAGGTGTTCCGAAAGTTTAGCTATTCTCTTGGACCTGATGTCTTTGAACTCCTTGAAAATATACTGAACCAACATGATATTCTGGATGAGGATATTGAATCCAGTCTAGAAACTTTGGCAATAGAATACAGCAAACAAGACGGTACACTGAGTTTATTTCGTTTGATTCAAACTTATTCTTTTATCAAGATGCTACAATGAAAGTTTCTGTTGAAATTCTTCAACGGGTCTACGAATCTCTGCAAGATCAAGGCCAAAGGACTGACGTTGAGAAGGAGTTGATCGATCCAGAGAGCCACTTGTTCGTTATCAATGCCTTTGATATGCCGTTATGGCGGTGGTCGCAAGAGAGTGGAACCTTTTTAAAGTCTGTCCAGCAATATATCACTGTGATGCCATGTATCTTAATGCTAGTAGATCAAATGCTCCACTCACAATATCTGGCACCGCAGAGTCTCGGATACAGGCGATCCGCGATAGGCTTTTTATCATTAAACAGTGTGTCATGAGAAACGAACATTTCGCTCCATCCACCCTTCCATCTCGGGACCGGGAGAAACTTGTGACTGTAAGCTATGCAAACATCCTTGGTAATGAATGTATGAGCCTTATCCTGTGAAGTTGAAATCCACTAAGCAACTCTTGGGACGGGCTGGAGAAAGATTTCTGCTTCTGGGCATGTTGGCGCATAACAAAGAGGGAAAACTTTGTATAGAGGATGCTGATGGGAGCGTAGAATTGGATTTTTCAAGACTAGTGAGTAGTACATAACGAAACTACTGCTCCATCCTCAGATGATATACCAGGACGAACCAGGGGAGGGTTTATTTACAGAAGGTTGCTTTGCGCTTGTGGAAGGAGAGTACACGGAGGACGCTACCTTAGAAGTAGTTGCAATCGGACAACCCCCCTGCGAACCCCGTGAAACTGCTCGGTAAGCTATGGACCTGAACAAAAAAATTACCGAAAATGACCCAGCCCAGGTCTATATACGGGCACATCGACTTCCTGGGGAAGGGATCGACATCTTTGTCAGAAGACGTATGTTATTTTTTTTCCAAAATCCTCCACGAGACTAAGGTTTAATTAGTCAAAATTTGCGACCCGTATTAGGGAGGAACTACCAGAGCTCCACTTTTTCTTCCTCTCTGATGTTTGGCTGGACCATCCTCAGACCTTGGTTGGCCTTCAAAAGATGTTCGATAATTGCATTGAAAACAGCTTTATTCCCAAAGTCATAGTCCTTTGTGGTAATTTCACCAGTCGGTCCATTTCACATGGTAATGGGCGTGATGTTCAACTTTACCAAGGTATGTAGTCGTATTGGTCGCGTTCCATGTTGTTTATTATTTACCTTGTCAAGAGAATTTTGAAGCCTTAGCCGACCTCATCGTCGCCTACCCACTCATCACCCGTTCTACTCATTTTGTATTTGTCCCTGGTCCTTTGGATATCACAGTCAATGGTATTTTACCGAGACAACATTTACTTTCGTCTTTCGTCGCTCGCCTGAAGGCCAAGGTTTCCAAAGTTCATTTTGCATCAAACCCCTGCCGCATCAAGTTTTTCGATCAAGAAATTGTGATATTCAGAGAAAATACAATGTCACGAATGTTAAGGAACGTTGTGGGCGTAAAACCTGATGTCAACAGTGAAGATCTGAAACGATATGTCAGTCAAGCACCCTTTGGCCCTATTACTCCACTGACCGACAAGGGCAGCTTGTACAATCTATCCTAGACCAGGCCCACTTGAGTCCTCTAACTATAAATATTCAACCGACCCTTCCAGACTATGACCATGCGCTCCGCTTGTACCCATTACCTACCGCTGTGAGTAAATCAAAATCTGCTGAGCACACTAAATGATATGTAGGATATTCTAGCTCGTACTTGCGGATAAATACGACAGGTACAAAATAACTTACACAGGTTGTCATGTGTTTAACCCAGGGAGTTTCATTGGAAACTCCTTTGTATTCTCAACTTACAAGCCTTCAGAGGCAAATTCAGAGGAATGGTGAAGTGGACATAGCTGCTTGGGTTGACTCATACTAATTTTTTTTGCAGTGTACTTGACATGGAATCTGAAGAATAGATTGTGTTTGTTATTGGTTTTTCGGAATAAAAGTGTCCATAAATTTAGTAATACCACCTACTGCCCTTTGCATAATTGCGTGAAAACCAAAATTTTGTGCAAGGGCATTTTGCAAGCTTTGATGTGACTAGAGTCATGTTCAGGATCTCCATATGTGAATCTTATCAGGACAGTAATCTGTTGGCCACTGCCTCAAAAATTTGTGCACCAGCCTCACTGAGCACCCAGCCAGTGCTGCTACAGTTTCCATAGACTCTCCATCATCTGTGTACTATTTCACAACCTTTTCTTTGAGGTTGACCAAGATTGTGGGAGTCACTGAGGATATATGTAGCAGGGTTTATCTGTACCCATTATCAATTTGATCTAAGTGGGTCTATCTTGTCACATGGAATGTTCTGGAGCTTTTGTACAAAATTTTCAGTTTTCATGCAATTATGCAAAGCACAGTAAACCACTTCGGTTTTTGTGGATGGAATATCATTTCACATGCAAATGCTGATGTGAAAAATGTAACAGGCCTCACTGGACAAATCTAATCAGATCTGAAAATATATTGGTACATCTGTCAAGTAATTTGGAAGTTGTTGTGTGTTTGTCCAAACAATGTTGCATGGTTGTGAAGTTCTCTCTACATGGCCAAACCTTTCATTTGGAATAATCTTGAGATGATTGATGTCAGGGGCAACCAGGTGAGTAATCCCTGAAATGAACCCTGTCCATATGGTTGTGAGAATTGATGGAGACCATACACACCTGTCAACACCCAAGAGGTGGAAGATCTTCCAATCCTGGACATTTAACCTGAATCCCAATTTGGATGTCAGTGATGTCTGAAGAATGGCAGGACAGCAAGCCATCAACCAAATTAACCCAGCTAGCTTTGATATGAGCTTGGCAACTCACTATTGACAGAAGGTGTATTTGAGTTGTGTCTCAAGGTGCAGATAAAATTCTATAAGTACTTATGTTAGATGTAGGCCATAGAACACAAGAAAGATATATAGTATGATGAATACAGGAAATAATAGGCATGATAATATATAGCATGGTACACTTAGAAGACAGTAGTGTCAACTCAAAAAAGACATCTAAGCTATCCTTGTGAGGAACAGCAGAATATGGATACTGCAAAGAGATCAGGTATCTTTTTTTTTTTTTTTTTGGTTCATCATTTTATATACCAGCCATATGTAATACATGTGCTGGTCACTACAAGTAGTAATTGGGGAGGGAGGGAGGGGGGGCAGAAGACAAAGCGCTGTGAAGCTAGGGTGCTTGCCCAACCAGAGTCAAACTAGCGAATGGAGCCAGAGCTCAGTGTACACAGGCCGGAAGGGCCAATCTACGCCAGGGGGTGGGCCCCCCGCAGCAGGTGGTGGCTTCAAGTCCACCAATTATCCAGGTTCACATGTTCAGGCAGGGAGCACCCTATAGCCGTCACTTAGAACACTGAGTACCACCCCTAGCCTGTTTAGGACTAGGGAACATTGAACGCAAACGTGCTCTTGTTCTCCGAGAGGAAGTTAACCAACCACACATAGCGCAGTTGCTGACTGGGTTTGTCTTCCCATCCATGGTGTGGACAGTTGTAGAGGACATGTTGCATGGTTTCCATAAGGACACCACACCTACAGGCGAAAGACTCCTCTTTGAAGAATTGGGATTGGAACACCCCAATTGGGGTGTGTCTGGTGCATTGCACCATGTGTGTGGTCAGAGCATGGCTGTGACCAGTCTTGCGCATCCACAGCCCACTGTTTACATGGGTCAGAGTGAGCAGGGTGTCTTTTTTTGCATAGAGTGTCAAGAAGTTGGAGCCTATATACTTCTTGGACTGGAAGAGAGATTTCTAGCCATTGAGCATACAGGTCACTGCCTCGCATCACGCAAAGTCAGCAGAGATAACGGGCGCCCTGCCTGCCTCAGTGCGAGTTGAGATGGTGCTGATGTGTGCCGGTTGGTGGTCTTCAATATCCACTCCATCTGTGATGTGGTGGAGGTGGATCTTGTGAATGGTGTGGAGCCGCAGCCAAGGCAGCAGCACCTCACACACTTTGAGGGTGGATGCCTGACCTGAATGGTGAGATGCATCAAGGGAACACCAGAGGGTGTTGGTAGAATTGGAGAAGATGTGGACATCATGGATGTCCTCTAGTCCAATGTCAGTGGCCTGTCGGATGCCCTCCGCAACTGCTTGCAGCTTGGCGTCATCAGATGTAGAGAGGCCGGTAGCATACCAGTCCTCATATAGGTCCCCGGCATGCCAGACACGGTAGACCGCAACTGACTGCATGGGAGGGGGGGGAGTAGATGCATCAGTGATGATGCAGATGCTCCAGGGGGAATGAGAGGCCACATCAACAGTGCTCTTCAGCAATGTGGTGCAGTCTTTCATGAAATCCTTGCAGTGGTGACTCCCCTTGGGTGGGGGTGTGACAATATCATTGACAATGCGGCCAGGGAACAAGTCCTTGGGGCGCATGCCCAGTTGATTGAGAGGGTGGACAGGGTCCAAGTCCAAGGAGGAGAGGCCAAGGTTAGACCAGGCCTCTACAACAGGAGATACAAGCTTCCCAAGCCTGCGGCTCGGGTTGCAAATGTTAAGGGTCTCAACAGAGAACTTGTGGTTCCCATTGATGAGGCGGTGGAAGGTGTGCAAGGCCCGAAGTGTGCAGGAGTGGACATAACTCCTCTGTTAGAATGAGCAGAAGAGAGCAAGTGAACAAAAGCTATCACCTGTCTCTACTGTTGGAGCTAAATGTCCTCAAGTAGTCCGAAGATCTGTGTATTTGTGTTGTTGCGACCAAGGTATCAGCTCAGTTGGACAAGCAGCTATATACAAGATGATATGTAGATGACTAAGGTCTGATGTGTAAATCTTAGTAAGGAATTGGTAATACATCAGTAAGCAAAGTATCTAAATATAACATCCAGTCAGATGACAGATATGATGTCAGCAGTATGACCAAATCAGACATGATCAAATCTAACATCCTCTCCACCAACTTCTTAACGTAAAGGTGAATAGGTGGGATGCCTGTGAGGGTCTCAGCGGCCCCATTCAGGGACGTCTTAAAGGCACCGGTGATCCAGAGGCAGGCACGCCTCTGCATCTTCTGGAGGTTATCGAGAGGGCCCGCCATTCGGGCCCCTTCATACATCCAAAGCCTGCTCCCATATGTAGCAATGGGGAGGATGCAGGCTTGGTAGAGTGTTTGCTTGTTTTTGGGCCTAAGCCCATGCATGGAGTTGCCAAGGGAGAGCATGGCCTTCATGGAAGTGAAGGCTTTGTTCATGTAGCGTTTGATGTGTTCCCTGAATGTAAGGGGGCGGTCAAAGAAGAACCCAAGATAGTGCCAGATGGTGCCAGGATGGAGGGGGGTGTCCCTGGTGTATGGGGCATAGCCAAGGTCAATGTCAGGGCTGACATCACTGTGTTTCTGAGAGAAGTGGAACCCCTTGGATTTATTGTGCTTGAGCACCAAACCCATTGCCTGGGTGAGCTCAAATACAACTTTGTAGGCTCTCTTGAGCTTAGTGAGGTTCTGGTCAAACATGTCTGACTGCACAATAATGGTGCTGTCATCCACGTAGGCTATTAGAGATGCTGTGCAGACCCTCCGTTCAAATTCCTTGAGGAGGGGTGTGAGGCAAGGGGTGGAGAGGATTGAGGACAGGGCACTGACGCTGGAAGGGAAGAGTGGGGACAATTCGTCATCCCACATGTATCTCATATGGTGATCAATGAGATAGGACCTGAAGAACACAACCACTTCTGGTGCAAATCCCTGTCTCTCGAGGATGTGTAGGAGCTCGTCTTGAGTTTGGTACGCCATCTGGCCCAGACAACATGTGTGAGGAAACAACCAGCATCCTCAGTGGAGTTCTGACAAACCCCTCCGAACTGATTGGGGTGGAGTACACCATGTTGAGCAGCTTCAAACTGCATCCTGGTGGACAACATTTTCTCTAGCAGTTTACCCAATGTGTTCGAGAGAACAATTGGGCAAAACAACTTGGGAGTGTCATACAATGGCTTACCTGGCTTGGGTATAACCACCATAGTAGATGCTTTAAACTTGGCAGGCCAATGGCCTGACAAGAGACAAGTGTTGGCTAGCCACAAAAGTAGTTTACCACATCAATCATCTTGGATGATCCACTTAAGGTGATGCCATGAAATGTGATCTGGCCCAGGGGCAGATCGATTCAAAGTGCCTGCAAGGGCATCCAACATCTCGGCAGCAGAGTAGGGGACCCATGCCTGAGTCATAGGTGAGGTCCAAGTGTTGCCCAGCTTGTTGAGGTCAATAGGCCTATTGATAGCTGAGTTGAAGGTGGAGTGTAATGCATTCCATAGCAACTCCATGGTAGTACATGGCACGCCTTGGTACAAGATAGCCTTGACTGGGGGTGTCTTGTGGGGGCCCACCCAGTCCATGAGATCCCATGGTCTGAGGTTGGTATGTGCAATTTCATCAATGCATTCATTGAAGTGCTTGCGTTTCGCTTTGCATGTGGCAGCCTTGAAGGCTGCCCAGTCCTCTGGGAGGTCAGATCCCATAGCGTCAGACCTTGTCCTGGCACAGTCAGAATCCCACCAAGACTTAGACCAGGTGCAAGCCTGGTTAGCCTTAGCATGATGAGACCATGCCGTTTCAAAGCCCTTAGCTATTGCCTGAGCAACCAGTTGAGTTTGTTCCACTGACATGACGTCAGGGATCTGGATGAGTCCTAGAAGCAACTGAACTTCTGCAAGGAAGTCGTCTTCTTCTTCAGAGTTGACTTTAATTGACATCTTCCCTTTGGGGGACTCAACCCTAAGGGGGATGTCTAAAAGTAGAGGAAAGTGATCAGGCTCACCCTTTTCACCTAGCATCAGGTTGGCTGTGTATCCCTGGAATGCTGGGACAAACACAAGGTCAAGGATCAAGCCTCGCAGAGCCAAGTTATACAGCAGGTGCATGACCTGACCTGAGGGGGGGGCAATCCTCTCAAGGCTGAGGGCGGCTGCGCACTCCATGAGCCTGTTGGCCATGGGGTGCTCATGAGTGAGGGTAGCATCCCAATGTGATGAGGGGCAATTAAAATCACCCCCCATGTAGCTAACATCGGGGAAGGCATCCAGGTGGTTCTTGAGGAATCGGATTGTGGATCCATTCTTGTCTGAGTAGACGTTCATCAGATGCACTGGGCCCAGGTGGCCCCATACAGTGATGAGCATGACATCACGGTGGTTGACGATGTCCAATCAGAGCTTAGGCTTGACCAAGCGGATAGCTCGGTTGACATAGGCCATGATGTGCGGCCAATCCTCAGCCGCATCAAACTCTTTGGGGAACATGGGAATCCAGTCCAGGTGAACGGGGGGACCCCTAATGGGGATCCTGTCTTTCTTGGTCAGGGAGGCTGTATACCATGCAGTGGCCCAGGGCAGTTCTTGCAGGAAGAGAATATCAGTAACGTCTTTATGATGTAATAAAAGGTCAGCTGTCCAGTGTTGTTTGCACCTGACATTTTGGCAGTAGATTCTGAGTATATTTACATTAGAAGTTGTACTAGACATTAATCAAGTAACTTTATGTCAAATTGCTTGAGTATCCTCCCTGCATCCTCAGAGCCTGTCTCCTGTAACAGTGGGGAATGGAGTGTTAGTGGAGGGCACAAAGCATAAAAGCTCATCGCCTACCTTCTGGGCGGTGTACTTGGCTGCTAGCCATTTGGCATCATAGCAGTGTTTCCAAAAGGAACACCTCCTGTCATCAGACTCATGGGCGAGGCCACAGTTGACACAGTGGGAAGTGTGGGGGCACTTGTGGCCCGCTGGTGTGGCAAGCCTTGGTGGGGTAGCCTTGGGGGCAGCCTTGCAGCACACCACTAAGTTGTGGTGGTTGCGGGCATCATGGGGCCCACTGCAATAGGAGCACAGCTGAGCTCTGAAGGGACAGACCTTCTTGCAGTGGCCGAACCTCCAGCACTTTGTGCAGATAGGGATGCCTGTCCGCTTATTGGCAGGCAGGATGGTAAGAGACTGGGACCCAAGCATGAAGCTCTTGTTCTGGAGGCTGTGGAGGTGGGTACCTCCATAAGAGTCATAGATGTCAAAGAACATGGTACATGAGTCTGACATCTTAGAGTTTATGACCACACGGGGGAGTGCCCCCTGGTACAGATGGATTGCACCTTTCCATTTGCAGGTTTCAAGGATAGCCTTGACCTCCAGTGGAGTGATGGGAATGGGCTTCCCAGCATCATCATACATGATGGTGGTGCCAAAGAAGGGGAAGTTGGGGATGCGGAGGAAGGTCTTGGAAGACCCAACCTCGACCCGTGTCTCTGTCTCGGCCCCCCGAGCCTCCTTCGCCTTGGCATTGAAGAACCAGTAGAGGACCTGGAGGTCATCTTCGGAAGGCACAGAATCCATGACAAGGGACAAACCTCTGAGATGGTTTCATGCTTCCACAATGGCATGGACGGTTCATTGATTAGAACCGAGAATACTGTTGACCATCAGAATAACAGGAGCATTGTCCCAGTACACCAGTGGGGAGCAGAAGACCACAACTTCCTTCTGAGAGGAGCCGTGGGTGTTAGAATGCTTTACATTGGCACGAGCCCATTCAGCATTTGTGTGAGAAACAGCAGCCCCGCCTGCAATGATCTGTTGCATCTGGACGATGGATGCATTGGGAGCCAAGGGGAAGGACTTGGCTATCTGGACAAGTCCCTCAGCTGTGGCAGCGGTGCCCTTCCTCCACTTAGAAGGGGGAGGTTGGGGGAGAGGGGCAGCAGCAGCTGCCATAGAGGCAAACAAGGCCAGGGTTGGGCGGGGCAGGGGAGGCGGGGGCTGTCTAGACAACCAAGCTGGAATGAGCTTCCTCCGGGGCCTGCAGAGGCCAGCAGGGTCAGAGGTAGCATTGGACAAATGGGGGGGCTGCTGCCCTGACCCAGATGGACCATACTTAGGAGGGGGAGGAGCGTCAGGGGGGAGCTGGCTCTGAAGGCTGTCAATGACCTGCTGTAGGGCGACAACTTGAGAAGTCCCATTGGCGACATGCCAGAGGAGACCAATTTTGGAGGCCAAGTAAACAACCTGTAGGAGCTCAGTGGCAAAGGTGTCAGTGAGGTGGGAAGGGACATGGTATCCCTTTTTGGTCCAGAGGTTCATAAGCTCTGTGGTGTTGTGGAGCAACAATGTGGCCGTCTTGACATCAAGCTCCACCAATTCTCTCAAACTGGTTGGGAGAAAGACATCAGCAAGGTCATTGAAGCTCTCCTGAAATGAGTCCATCTCCACCCCCTCCAAGGTTTCCTCTGTCCTGGGGAGGCGGAGCTGGTGCTTTGCCTTTGGCAGACAATGACAATGTGACAGTGTCATCGTCTCCTGCGGTGTCCATTGGAGTAGAAGAATCCTCCTCCAATGCGGGTGCAGGCATGGGTGGTTGAAAGAAGACCCATTGTGCAATAGTAGGGAGGCCCGGGGGCCTCTGAGGAGTGGTGCTCCTGGATGGAGCAGAGGAGGAGGACCTGCAAAGGTAGTCGCGGATATCTGGCGGTTTTGAAGCACATTCCACTGATAATTGAGATCAGCTGGGGGGGTTGTCTTTGCCCATGTCAGAGGCATGGGGCTTGGCTGGTAGAGAGTTATCGGGGGTGATATAGGGCAACAGGGTGCATAGGACAATGGTGATGACTATGACGGTGGCTGTGCACATTGTGGTAATAAGTCAAGAAGCGATGAAGAGATCAGGTATCAAGAAAGGAAGCATCCTTTTTGAGTGGTGCAGTGGAAGGTACAGAGGGAGTATAAATAGCAGGTGTGGGCTGAGGTAAACCATACACAATCTATATACAGACTATTGTAGGAATGATATCTTGGGGTAGGCATGTTAATGAGCTTAGAATCAAGAAAAAATGCATCCAACATTGTTGAGATAATGTCGAGGCTACATGTCTGATGTAAAAACTTCACTTACTTGGTTGAGGTGTAGCCATCTGATGCCATTTGCCAACACAACCCACAACAGTTTCCTTATTTTGAGGGGGGGGGGAGGGGCCTCAGCTATGATATCCAGGATCAGAAGATCTGACATCTCTTGTCAACACTCGTGTGGCAACTTGATGCAAGATCAATAAGCTGGTTATTTGCTGATCATTCTGCCTACACTGCAATTGCACAACCATCCCCTCCCTTTCTTTCTGCTCCTGCCTTGCACTGTTATAGCTATCCCTGCACCTAAGGATCTTGTTGTTAATCCTGTTACCTACACTCTCCCAAGTGGAAAGCAACTGACAACATCAATTGGTGCTAATTTCATGCACTTGTGATCTCTGTGAATGTCTGCCAGTTGGGTCCCACTGGCTGCTTTATACCAGTTTGAGCAGCATTGGAATAGTAAAAGGTATAAAGCTATGGAAAGTAGTCTGTTGACTCCACTGGGATCATCTGCTGTACTACCCATTACAGTGGCTCAAAAAACTGCCCCAATGTTTGTACATTTTTGAAAGATCAATATGGTATGAAGTGCTGACATAAGCAGGGGACCTGGGGTAATTATGTAAGATACTATGACATCGTGGCTTTCCAATGGACCCTGGATCATGTGATTTGGATCAATATCCATTAAGCTATAAGCCAAACAAAATGGCTACTCATTGGGGCAGTTTTTTGACCCTTATCTTATTTTCCATTATTCTGGCATTTATGATCCAATGCAAGAACATTATGGACTGTGGGAAGAATAAACAATGTCATGTGACTTTATTTGTATCAATTTGACATGTTGGAATTGGTTCAATCATCTTCTTGACCTCTTACCACCATCATGAAAGCCATTTCTACTGCTCAGCACAATACTGTTGTTTCTCTCCTCAATGAGGGCTATTCTCAGTGTCAAATCAAGGAGAAAACTGGTCTAGGGAAGGGTACCATCAGTAGGATCAGCAAAGAGGTGGATGGAAACAAAGAAAACAACCTTGGTGGCCGCCCCTCCAAGCTGTCTGTTCATGACAAACAGTCAATTATTCGTCAAATCAAGTCAGGGAAGCTTGATAATGCAGTTCAGGCTACCCAATTCATCAATGGCATCATCCCCAATCCTGTCACACCCCAGACAGTCAGAAATGCACTCAAGGAAAATCAATTTTATGCTGCTACAAAGAGGAAAGCTCCTCTTCTCAAACAAGCCCATCGCATCCGGCGTCTCCAGTTTGCAAAATATCATGAAAGCTGGACTGTGGAGGACTGGAAAAGGGTTCTATGGACAGATGAGACCAAAATCAATAGGATTGGGTCAGATGGAAAGGTTTATGTCTGGAAACAAAGGGGAGAACCACCATCTGATAGAACAACATCACCTACTGTCAAACATGGAGGAGGAGGAAACCTCATGGTATGGGGTTGTATGGGGTGGAATGGAGTGGGAAAGCTCATAGAGGTGCAGGGGAACATGGACAAGGTTCAATACTGTGAAATTTTGGAGAGTGGAGTTCAGGAAAGTTTTGAGAAGTTGGAAATGGTGGATGGCGAGCACTACTTTCAGCAAGATAATGACCCCAAACACACATCTGGACTGGCCACACAGTGGTTTGAAGACAACAACATTCAAGTCCTTGGCTGGCCTGCCCAATCCCCTGACATGAATCCAATAGAACACCTTTGGGAACATCTCAAGCGCCGTCTTAAAGAATATCCGACACCACCCAAAGGAGTACATGAGTTGTGGGATAGATTGGCTGAAGAGTGGGGTGAAATTCCACCAGAGGTATGCCAAAACCTGATAGAAAGTATGCCCAGGCGGATACAAGCAGTTATAAAGGCAAAAGGTGGTCATACAAAGTATTAGATAGAAAATTAATAGAGGGTCAAAAAACTGCCCCAATGAGTAATCATTTTGTTTGGCCTATAGCTTAATGGGTTTTGATCCAAATCACATGATCCAGGGTCCATTGGAAAGCCACGATGTCATAGTATCTTACATAATTACCCCAGGTCCCCTGCTTATGTCAGCACTTCATACCATATTGATCTTTCAAAAATGTACAAACATTGGGGCAGTTTTTTGAGCCACTGTATCCAGCTAAGTGTCCCAGCTATACCAGCAAAAAATGATGATAAATATATTCATATTAAAGGAGCAGGAGGACAGTTTAGGCATAGCTGAGGAGGACACAGAAAACTGGAGAGAAGATAATTGGATTCTTGGAAGTGATGGGATTATGGCAATAGAAAAAGAAATTGTAGCAAAAAAGGCTGCTCAGGCACTATATCAACAGTAGGTTCTCAGCACAGATTAGCAAAGAGGAAGATGAGCATTATGTGTAGTAGTTTTTGTATTCAGGAATATGAGGCCAGCAACAGGTTAATCTGCTTATTGATCTCACATCAAATGCAGACAGATTGAGTTGCTGTGCCAGTGTTGACAGGTGTGTATGGTCTCCATCAATTCTCATGACCATACAGGCAGGGTTCATTTCAGAGATTCCTTGCCTGGTTGCCCCCTGATTAAGCTCCAATTTAGATCTCACCAGCATCGAATGGCCAAAAATTTGGTTTCTCCCAGAATTATTCCTTATATAGAAGTCAGCTCATTTTCACATTTTCAAGTGCCAGCTGGCAAACGGGGAACATTACAAACATATATCATTTTACTGAAGTATGAGTATGTTATGTGTACTATTTAGCAATAACTAATGTAGCTATAAAAGTACTAGCTATATAAATATAACTGACTACCTCTTAAAATCTAAGTTACCTTTGCAAATGGCAAGCCCAGTCATGGGTGAGCCTTGTGCTTGATTTTAAACATACATAACTGATTTCTCCTAAATTTTTAGGAGATATGTCATATGAAATCAGGCAACACCTAAAATTTGTTCAGGTGATATCAGACCCAGATGAACTTTGTGGTGAAAATAAAGTGAAAAAATCATATTATCATTTTCCAACACCCCATTGCACAGGTTTGCTGTTGCTTGATATCACTTGACTAATAAAATTTGTATTGAAGTAAGGTTTATTCCACTGGAGAGCCCCCAATGAGATCTGATTACAGCTAACCACTTAATTTGGGGCATTGGCTTGGTCCCTGGAAGCCTCTGTTGCTAACAAGTAATGCCAAGCAACTTTTATGTAGTTACTTTTTTGTTTGTTGTTAACATACACTGCTGGCATCCAGCCATTTATCTTGAGAAAATACTATATTCATAAAAATGTCTTATCATTTCCATCACATATTTCTGCTACAAATATAATCAATATTTCTGTTTGAAAAATACAAGATGAACTCACTGTCTATCTGATATGCTTTCTTCCGAAATATTTGGAGTTCATCTGTGAAATTTCCTTTGAGATGTAGAGCAGAAAAATGCAGGGTCTTTCCTTTGTGTTTCCAACAAAAATGCTTTCCATCCTTGTTCTTGATAAAGGGGAAGTATTTCTTTAATTGTAATTCTCCTGGAAAATTTTGCACCCTACCTCGGAGATATACTCAAACACCCATGTTTCTAAAGGAATTATTTAACATTTTTCCATTTCTGGCAGTTTTACCTTGAGAAACATGGGGGTTTGGCTATATCTCCAAGATAAAGAGGCAGTTTTTCCCCAAGAAACATCTTTGGGAAATATTTTCTCTTTATCCTGCCAAAATAGCCAAAGATGAATGCAAAGTGTTTTTTAATGAAACATATAGGAAATACCCCACATTTTTCTGCTCTGCTTCTCAAAGAAGAATTCACAAGATGAACTCAAAATACCCCCAAAGGAAACATATCAGATAAATGGCAAGTTCATCACAGATTCTTTTGGTGAAAATATTCATTATTTTTCTACCAGATATACACAGTGTAACTGATGAGACATTTATCTGAACCACATATTTCCTCCAGATAAATGACTCAGTGCCAGCAGTGATATGAATTTCATGGCTGACGTAACCTCCGAAATTGCCATCAAAACATGACCGATCACAAGCCGAGGTGGCATGTTCAGTCGTGTCCTCAAAAACTCCGCGTTGAGATCAATACTTAGATTCATAATTACACCCCTAAGGCTATCCTACAGGTGTATTCTGCCTCAGGGTTCCGTGTGCCCCCCCCCCCCCCCCCATATTGAATACACGCTTATCGCTCTTTTGTCGCGTTGGACTGGGATCCTCATCCAGTGGATTAAGTATTCTACTCTTGCTCAGTAAGTCTGTTAGTTCTATTTTCAATGATGTTTGATACTCAAAAATATGCCCTTCCCGAACTAGACAATATCATGAGGCAGCACTCTCCAATGTCTCTTTTGCGAAAGCTGCTTCTAGACACACCCGAAGACGCCTGGTGGACGTCTTTGCTCTTTTGGGTGTTAAGGCTGACAACGCTCTCCTTGCTATTGCGAACATATCTGATTCCATGGGTATTGTCGTTGGTGTCAAGGCACGTACGAGTTCGAAGTGTAAGCATTTGGTCTATTCGTGGGCTCTATATTCGAAAAGGCACTCGGACCTACCGGGTGGATCGCGTTAGTTATGGCTGGTCTAGGGGAAAGGGGATTAATGTGAGGCTGAATGGGCTGAATCTGGATATCGGGAGAAGTGAGCCCAAGGTATATTTGCCTGCACTAAGAGGACACAGTCGGAAGCTTACCCTCGCGGATTTTGCTCCATCTCCAATGGCATATCGGTTCCGAGAACTTCTATCCGACTGTTACTCCTTGGTAGAACCGATATTTCGTCCGTTGATACGCACTGCTGTCGTGGTGTGTCTTCGGCTTGTTATCCGGTGGCTACCTTACATTATCGGGAGCCTTGCATTCGACCTTCAGTCGACTTCACTCACCTTCACAGATTTACCAGATGCCAAAATTTCTGTCGAAGGGATATCATTCAACGCACAGCTATCATTCACACAATTAGAAAAAGTAATGGACATGGTGGACAAGGAGAAGATGCCAAGGTCGTTGGCAGCACGACGTCTGACTGGTATGGCCGCGTGGAAACGGCGGTTCACGGATAGCTTCCAGAGATCTCTGGATCGGGCTTGGGGAAAGGCTCAAGGAAATGCATCCATTTCTCTCAAGTTTACTAATCTGGTGGGATCAACGCGTTCTCGGACATTAGGTGCGTTTATCTAAGCTTTTAAGAATGACTATTAAACATCTACGAAGGATCAGCGGAGGTCATAAAGTTTTTACGTTTGCCAGGGGCAGTGGATTTTGAGGCATCGATTAGATTCAATCCGAGAGAAGGTTCTGCAGACGCACACAGTTTAAGGATTGCACTCGACATTGGAGATTGTTTCGTCAAATTGGACACTCTCAATCAGCTTCTGAATTGTTTGAAGAAGAAACAACCCCCTCCGTCGTCCTTTGGTATCCCATCTCCAACCATTCCAAGTTCACCCTTAATCATGTTGAATACACCGAATTCAGAGGAGCCATTTCACCCCAATCCTTCCCTTCCCTCCCCTTTCAGGAACTCGCCTCCAAATTCCGCCATGGTTTCTCCCGTGTCGCCGACCTCCCCATTTCTTGAAGTACTTACTGTAAGTGAAAATATCTACTACCACGGTTGTAGCTGGCTACAATGATTGCGTTATAAAGGCTTCCATTCGACCACGTCGTCGCTTTCTCCACCGACCGTGTCCAAGATTGAAGGACACTAAGGATATTGTGCGTTGGTCCCAACTATTTTAATAAAATTAAGTCCCTCATCATGTTTTAGTCTTTATTATCTGTCCTTAAAAGTGCAACTTTCTCGGTTTCGTCGATAACGGTATCATCTCAGCCGACGTGGAGTACTGGTCCGTACGAAGTTGTAATACAAGATATTGCTTTTAGTTCCAATCTCGTTGAAGACCCATCCGATGATGCTTTTAATCGACAATGGCTAGGCCGTAACGGGAACATCGATTCTTTTGATCCAGATGCATACGGATTCAAATTTTTTATACAACAAGTCACTGTGGAGAGACGCACACAGATGGACAGCTTACGGTTGTTGACCCTGGGAAAGGTTGCTTTTCAAGCTTTGGTAACTCAATGGCCTGCTCCTTGGCTTGTGGCGTCCCCGTTCATGTGTGGCGATCCCAATGCCCCTCTCCTTGCTGTTCGCGTTAAGGTCGAGGGTGTTGACGTCACAGAACGTGTGGAGTGTCTGCGCGACCTCTTTGCTCACCTTGAAGCCACTGCCAAGGAACCACGTGTGCCAAATCCTAATGTACAGGCATCCTATCGAGTACCTCGATCAGCTTTCGAGGTCCATTGTGGGACGATTCGTGGACGCCTGATATGTGGAAATCCTCGCGAATCAGACCCAACGGCATTGGAATTAAGGAACAATGGTTTTATTTTCTCGTTGTCTTCAAGCTTTGGACGAGACCGTTCCCGAATTTCTCGGTGGAATCTACTCTCCAATCCTGATCAATTATCGCTGCGTGTGGATTACAAGATCTCTCTCATATTTGATCCCACACTCATTCGGGTTCGCCCAAAATCCATACCACTATCTGGGAAGTTCACCAGTCTTCGTTCCTCCGACGCCGATTTCCTACACGATCCTCCAGTCGTCTCGATGGAATCTTTTGAAATATTTGGGGAAGGCCATGCTATTGCATCGCTGAAGCACGATGCTGATACAGTAGCCATTCTAATGCGGTCTTCCCCTGTACTCGGCCTTCACTGCTCAACAGATGCGTTATGTGTGGAGCTATGGCATCCTAGCGTCATGGAAGCGATTCATCAAGTTTTCTCCATTGTCCCACCACCTACTACTCGCCCCAACGGACCGTCACATTCCTTACCCTTGATAGACCGGTTACCTGGAGGTGTGTCGTTGACAATGGCATTAGCGCGACTCGTGGTTTTTGTCACAGCCCCAGACGTCAACCCTTTGGATGTGATGGATTTGTCTCGCGGGTTTGCCTTCCGGACGTGCATTGCTATTCAATATTCATGCATGCATGCAAGTCACGCCTATCGTTTCCATGACCTTCATCATCGAGCTGAGACCCGACATAAACTTTATCTTCCTCGAGAAAAAATCGTTGACGCAGTTGCCGCAGCTCGAACATCTGGCATAACGAACAATGTGTCGGCACATGTTAAGGTTGACTTTTCAAACCTCTCGTTGCGCAGTGCTGTCGCAACTCAGTACGACGCTGATGATCCGATGATCGCAGAGAGAGATGACCCTTCACTTGGGCATCAAGAGTTTTTGCATATAGCCAAGTTCAGGATAAACTCCTCTCTATCGGGAAAGCGCAGTTCTGTTCCATCCATAAATGGCAATACTTGGGAAATCTTAGGAGAAATCCCCTACGTTCGAGCTACTTTCCATCTGGCGCATATGTATAGTGTCTTATTGGCTATCCAGACCATACATACTTTGCGGCCTGTATCGACTCCCGGTCCTCCGGTTGCCCAACCCTCAACGGTTATCCCATTCAGCTTCAAATTTGTGGTCAACACACTTCAAGTGATGTGGTTGTTACCGAAAGAAAATCTTGTTGCCCGTATAGATGGCATGAACGTCAATGCCACTACCCACGGACCCTTCGGAGTCCAGCTAAATAAAGCAGTTGTCTGGGTTAAGCTGCCCTCGCGGATAAACCGTTGGGAGGAGAACTTCGGGGAGAGATGGGAAGAAATGTTAGGCCTACACAAGTGGGACATATCTTTTCCGCCATCAACTGGAATCATGGACATCACTGTGGACGGCGACAGCGCTCGTCTCCGTATACCCCATGGATACGTTTTCTCTGAGTTAGTCGTTGATGCAAGTGTGACTGTTAAAGCACTCCGACACCTTGCCCGAGTCGCAGTGGCAGGGCATTACACGGACATGCCCGCACCCGGGCCAGAGGGACCTAAATCTATGCCAAACCTCTCGATCCGTATCCGCTGTTTATGTCTCGAGGCGTCTGATGACCCTTTTGAAAGTAAATTAGCTGTCATCTGGCGTTGTGGACTTGAAGCCGCCAAACACAGGAGGGAACGAGAAGATGCGTTTGCTGCGAAAGTAGCGGCCATTTACCAAGCGGAATCGGAGGTCCCTATTCCAGCTGATGGAAAGATAGAAGCGGACTATAAATTCGGGGCAGCACATTCCGTCTCGGTACAAGAAGCGCGTCGAAGGTTAGATGAAGTGCATGCCTTGGATTGGACCTTAAGGCTTCAAAATCACAAAGAAAAGTTGGCAAAGGCAGAAGATATCATTAACCAACGACTGCATGGGTCGGCCTCTGGGAAGGGGGTACAGACGATTCCCAATATCGTACTTGTGTCTCCAATCGAGCAGTTTCCGCCCCTATTCAGAGCGACTTTGAATGGTTTGTCTCTGGTCGCTCAGCCCCCATCATTTCCGATTGAACAGCTTGCGGATTTCTTGCATGAAAGAGGTAACGGCCTGCCACGCGACACGGAGTTCTCGTTGCTAATCCCAATGCACCTCAACTTTACACTCTCCTCCTTGCACATCACACTTCGGGATTACCCCCTACCTCTGTTAAGCATTCCACCACATCGCGACTCGAGCGTGGCAGCTCTAGAGTTTGATACAGATATCGCAATTGCAGAGGAAATGGGAACTGATTTGTCAGTCGATTGGATTGACTGCCCCATCCTTGCGCCGAATCATGGTGTTCATGGCTCCTCTCAACTGTCAATTTCTGTTCCGAAAACAATCATGCCAGTCAAGAGCTACGCGAATCCTGTGCTCGACATCACAGCCAGCTCTGCCACGATCCTCTCTTGGGGTGTCAGCTATACACCTGCCACTCAAGACCTTATGAGAATTATCGAAACCCTTTCCAGCACAACTCGCGACCCGTCTCCTGCCATTGGTTTTTGGGATAAGGTACTTAGGTTTCCTTTACATGCTCTTTCGCAACTGGCATTTACTTCAATATCTAGCTGAGACTAATATTCCACTGGAGTCTTGTAGCATCGTTTAAAGGTGAAGTGCGTGCTCACATGAAGGGTGTGTTTCTCCTTAATTATACAATGCCTCTTCTTCAACTCAATCGACATAGGCTCCCGGAACCCTTATGAAGTCACAGATTCTGGATCAGGATTTGTACTCTCCTTCCAAGGAAATACAAAATGGCTTGTGGGACACAAAAATGAGGATGCTGAATTAATCCAAGTCGTTAGTGATTCCCTGTTCATAGCTATTCCTGAGTAAGTCTTCTATCCATCTAACTCATCTCGAATCTCAAATGTTGCAGTTTGCAACATCTGTTTGCCCACGGCGAACGAACTTCCTATGGGCACCACATCCCCGAGGCATCGAAGCCGTTCAGGAAGATATGTGCCAAGCTAAGGTCTGGCGTTCGATTTGGAATTGGATTTGCACTCGAGCGCACCTGTGGCGTTGGCTGTCCTCTGGGCTGTATTGGGACATCATTTCAACGAAAATGTAGACATTTCAATTTCAGGCCTCACTACGAAGTCATACTAGAGAAAAAGCCTACGGTACCCTTAATCAAGGTAAATTCCGTTCTTCTGAACAAATCACGTACGGGTGACTGATGTACTAATAGGGTCCTGATGACTCGTTTAATCTATTTCGATCGGATTTCATACACCTATCTATCTCATTGGCATCATCGACAAGAAGCTCGGTCCTCGGTATTCACCATCAGGATCCAAGTAGTTTGCATTTAACACCAAAGTCCTTTGCGCATTTCTGGTCGTGGTGTTCTCTATTTGATAGTGTATTGTCGCTTCCTATACGTCAGGGTAGTTATTACCCTCCAAGGCCGATTTCGCCAAAACTAGGACGTCATCTAGCAACACTGAAATATCGTATTCACTTACGTCGTCTGTTTATCATGCACGCATACATGGACGAATCCAGAGAAAGTTAGTGTCATAATCAACTTAACTCAACTGTGCTAACCCACCTCGAAATACAGCATGGGTTGATGGGGTGCTGCCTTGGGTTGGTGTTAAAGGGATGATCAATGAATTTCAGGTTGATATGCATCAACGAGATGAAGAATCGACTGTACCAGGCCTTTTCCCCAATACATCGAAGGTTATTCGACGCAAGCCTCTCTATGCTGCAGAAGTAGTCCTAAAGGGCTTGGATATGCGTGCGACATTGGCCACATTCGAAGAGCCACTTCGGCCAAAGGTCCAAATGACTGCGCCATCACAAAGGAGTAACTACAGGGCTCACCAAGACCTGCCCATCACGGAGCCTTCTTCTCATTGGTGTGACAAAGATGATTTCGTCGAGACCGACTGGGCACCATCCGTGATGCCAAGGCTGCACCTTCTTCCTGTGGTATCATGCCCCCATTTCACTTACTTTAAACGGAACTCAGCAGCCCCGGGAAATACCAACGAGGCCAGCAAATTTGGTGTGGAACAATCCCATACGTGTCTCCTCGGGAAAGAACCTTGTATGTCAAAGTGCTTGTTTTGCTTTCCATTGAGCTGAACTTCAGGAAAGCGGTTCCTCAAGTTCAAATTGCACAGGCTTCTGCCAGAATTTCAGAGCTCAGGAAATTGATTCGCATTCGGAGGTCCAACAGTGACAGGGACCAAGTAAAGTACAATACCCTTCCATCTGAGTCTTTCGCTGATGGGGACCTTCAGGATCGCACTTCCCTCGAAAAAATGGTGACCCTACTCGAAAATTATGTTGCATTGCTACAAGAGACAGACAAGGCGTCTGACAGGAAAGATACCAAACCGTCCCAGAGCTACTTATTGCCTTCATATACCGTTTCTCCTAATGAATGGGCCGAATTCGAAAACGTCTATCAAATACATTGCCCCAAGATCTATATGGATAGTGCTATCCGAGACGTATGATCTTTTGCACTTCTCCCTCCATCACAAATGCTGATCGATCCCACATAGATTATGATGCAGTATTATTACTGTTCTCGTGCTCGACGAGGTCTTGAATACCATATGTCAACTCGGTATTTTTCATCTGCGCTTCATGTTGTTAAAACAATCTCACTTATTGTGCCGCAGCGCTGTCAAGTTTATACGAGATCAAGCCAAAGCCGCCCTTGCTGCGGATCTTGAGATCGAAGAAGGCGAAGAGAAAACCTGGGGCAATAGTAAGACTGCACAAATGGCAGCATCAACTTTGCGCAAAATGCTGGGAAGTGATCAGCCAAAGTCATCTGTCGAGGTTTCTGTCGATTCAGCACTAGCTCCAGACGACGTTGATCCTCTCAATGGGTGGTCGGATGGTGTTTCCCTTCGAAAGAGCCACTGTTGTCTCTTACTCAAGCCCCAGATCGTCATGCACGGCGAGGGGTCTAAAGACGTCTGCATCGTGGCCGCCGTACAAGCCAAGCTTTCATCATTTGCTATCATGGATGACTCTAACGCCGATGATCCTATTAGCGGGAAAGTCATGTCCCGGTCCGTGTTACATCTTATGTACTAACAGCTTGCCTAACTTGCTCAACAGGAGTTACACATCCATTTCTGGCCTACAGACTTTCTCTCCCGTCATCAATGGAATTTCTCCCAGAGACGGTTGTGTCCCATACGAAGTACTTATCGACCTCCGATGTGAAAGCAATGATTTTGACCGCCTGGTGCCACAAACGGATGCAACTTTCCATTATGATAAATTTAATCGTCTTCGACTGCGCAACAATGTTACATCAGCTACGCGAGGCTCAACGGAAAAGACCTCATTTAGTGGTACAAGTCATCATCTCCAAGATCAAACGGTAAGCTCATTTTCGTCTTTTCTGTGATGAAGGATCCTGCAATAACTGGCTCCAATTGAAATCCAGGACCTTATTCGTGTCCACATACCACAATTTACTGTATCAGCCAACGATGAACATTTCCAAGCAATTTCGCATATCGTCACCAAACTGTTGCTCTTCTCTGATGCAGCCCACAAAACACGTCTGGATAAACTGGAAACGCTGCTGTTTACCTACGACTTCACCGACCTGGAATCTGCCGCAGACGTCGTTACTGGCCTCCAAATTAGACTAGAAGACGCGTTAGAAACCCAAAGGATGGCAGAAAATTCCCAACGTGTTCGACTCCAGGAGGAAGAGGGACAAATGGAACTTTTGAAACTCAAAGCTCATATATTCCTTCTATCCGAGGAACTCAACTTCTTATTCGATGCGATCAAGCTCGCACAGGACCGCTTCGATGACCATACAGACCAAAAATCCGCTCTTTTACTGCATGCATCGTCGTCTGAGATTTCTTGGAAGATGTTGGATGACCATCGAGATATTCTTTCCAAGCTTGTCGTGCAGGACATTGACTTTTATTGGCTCAACCGACAAGATAGTTCGACCGGCAACAACCTGGCTGTCGGAAACCTCCAGGCATTCGATGGTTCTCGACATGCACTCTGGGCTGAGATTCTCTCCAAGCATGACGAGCCAGCAAATCACCCGCTTCTAAAGGTTCGTTAACAATCAATCATTCTCATTTCAATAGCTCTGACCCCTTCCATAGCGAGGTCTCTTCCTCCTGGCTAGTTGGACTATCCTTGCACCTGTCGGAGGGATCACGATATATGAGTCCTTCGAATTATCTCTCCACCCTATGCGATTGCAGATAGATGCGAGAGTCGGAAGGCGAATCATGGAATATTTATGGCCAGCTAGAAGGGATCGTCAAGGCGTAATCGATGATGAAGGCGAAAAGTTGGAAATTCAGATACCTACCAAACCTCCGCACGGAAGTCGTACATCACTCGATTCCCCACGTACGCTCCATGGCTTCAGGCATGATACTGCCAAGGAATTAGTACCACCCGTGCTTCGAAAATTGGGAAGTTCCCGATCTTTCACTGACCTTCGATCGAGAAAGGACACCCTCCATCTACCATCCCTGAGTCGGATGCATTCGACAGAGACCCTTCGTCACAACTCAACCCCAGATGCCGTGGAAGATCGGAAACATAAGGCTGAAGTAGCTAAGCGGGCAGGCGATGCTGCGGAGATGAAAACGCGTGCGAACCAAAAAAGCTTTGTGCTTGTGCGAATCTCAAGGTACGCTTCCTCCTATTTTTACCACGATCCTGAATGTCTAATAGCTGGGATTCTCAGTTTAAATGTACTTTTGAGTATTGTGAAGGAAGGTTCTTTTGAATGTCATGATGCGCGCATCAGAACTCGTGATCTTGAATATCGGAATCAGACATGGAGTGTATGTGCATTCTCGTTTCCACGATTTTAATCTTTCTCAATCCAATTTCTGTAGTTTGAAGAGTTGGTCAACCAATTCATTCCGTCAGATATGAGCTGGAGGGGCTGGATAAAAATGGCCTTCCACCAGCCATTACTCCCTGTGCTGCCTGTGGCGCGAGAGCTCATCTCCAAGACGAAATGGATAGCGTCCTCAAAAGCACCATCACAAGTGGATGTTAAAGGCCCTCCACCGAAGCTCCCCCGTGCCAAGGTTTTATCAGTGGATGACAACTCGAAATTAGAGCTGGTGCACAAACCACGATCAAAATCAAAATCCCCTCATCGAGGATGGCGGAAGGCTGTTCGCAGAAAACCTGAAGGTCCTATCCCCAGTATCACGACTCTTCCTCTGACAGATGAGCCGGAGTCATTGGAAGCAGATGAAGAGGGGAGGCCAACTAGGTCAGCAAGCCGAAAGCGAATGATGAGTCTCTTCGTACGGTGACTGTCATCATCGAAAGGGGACTTGTTAAGCGTAAGTACGGCTTTGTGATAAGGAAACGTTATATCACAGTCTTCTACGACTCTTCGCCATGACCAACCCCCGATCGAAGGGTAATTATTAACATCGCTAGGATTTATTGCTCTATTTTATATTTTGGGACTATAATTATGTACTTAGATGACGTCAATTGATCGGGAAAACTGATGGGTTCACGTGGGCACTGCAGCCCCAGTCTCCAACTTGAAACGGGTGGACTGAACTGTACCAGCTGCCAGCCTCAGTAGCGTCGTTTCCCCAGGCTGACATTGCTTTTTTCTCTACTAATTCTATTATGCCGTCTATCAGAATTAAAGGCACACCCTACTCTTCCCTCCGCGATGGAACTCCACCGAACGAACCCAGAACCATCGCTGAGATATTTCCCCCAAATGCCATCCAATCACCTACGACCAGAGTTCCTCCCCGTATGCAAAGGTCTATGCCCACTATGCGTGAATTTGAAACCAACGACCCCACTTCTTCAACATTCCCCGTGATCTCACAATCCCCACCCCAGCGACCCCGTGCAGGAACCGTGTCCAGCAGGATATATAACCATTGCGTCCAGAGCTCGCAGAGATTCATTCGAGTGGCTCCGACTGACCACGACAGCCAACTGTCCACGTCTCGGACGGCTTCTCCACTTCTTGTCAACCATGATGGTATGGTGACCTTGGAGGGGTCCCAGGCAGACATCAGGATGCGCTCAAGTGAAGAAAGGGGCCGCATCGATAATGCCATCAACCTCTCCAACGCCCACCTTGACGCCACCGAAATGTACGCGGTCAATTCCAGCGGAACCCACCACGACGATATTGTGGAACACCTTGATGTTATTGGTGAGTTACACGTTCACTTGTGAATATAACATGATACATAACCGGTGTCAGATCCCCAAGTCGCGACACTTTCGAGTTTGACAAACGCGGCGAACACAATTCTAATGTGCGTTCATACGTTATTTGGTACACTAATTCCTCCAATGTCTTGAGTATTAGACCACCCCTTTCTTGGTACTCCCGGAAACCCGTCTTTGTATTATCATCCCCACCTACACCCAACATCGATGCAGAGGTTGGGGATTACAGAGATGACAACAAGCAGTTCGAAGATTCCCTGGATCGACATGTTGATGATGTGTTGAGACGACGTTTAAAATTTCGCCGTACTATGAAGGGCGTCTGGTCATTTTTGAAAACTCGTAAGGACCTTTTTCTTTTAACCCGTATTCCGAGCCCTTGACACAGTTCCCCTTAGCTATGGGTGTATGTCGCACTATTAACTCTCCATCTCCTGCAATTATCAACCCTCTCAACTAGGTCATCACAGCTATATATGGATTTCTAGTTGGTATGTTCGCCGAGAAATATTAGGCAGCGGGGCGCCTAATCATGTCTTTCTCCCTCCCTCGAGTATTCTGGGGTGCTGCTATCGTCATATTCCTGGCAAAAATCATCAACTTCCATAACGAAGACACACAAGGCTTTTGGGTAGAGGTTAGCTCGCAGGTCGAAAACGGTGAGAAAGTCAGTTGTCCTGGAATATTCCAGCCCTGCTCAAAACCCTTGCAGGACTTTTTACAGTCACCGGTATTGGCTTAATTCCATCTCGCGTCTTAGATACCTACAGTATGTGGTGTCATCTCCAATCTCCCCCTAAATAACAATTATAGGAATCTGTATCATATGGCATTATAAACGCAAAACAAGAAGACTCCGTGCCGAGGCAGGCCTGCCCCAATTGTTTGATGTGGACGACTTGCCAGATCCCGCCTACGACCCCAATTATGTTCACGTTCTAACAGAAAAGCAAGAGAGATATCTACACCGACGTTCGTTATAACCAGAGCTGCAAGCGATTTTACCACTGACGGAATGAAAATTAGAGCAACATAAATTTCAGCATCATCAGACTTGGTACCGGCCTCATGGGACAGAAACACATCGGGTACGTGACAGCGTAAAACGACTTGCCTCTCGTTTTCACGTTTCTTCAAGGCGTTTCCTATCAAGTGCGAACCAAAATATGGCCGTTAGCTACTGAACAAATTATTAACCCAACCTTTAGCACTGCCCTCTTGATATGTCTTCTAAGCGATGGAAATTCGATTTTTCAGGTACATTAGTTGTTTTTGACGTTCAAAGCTATCAACTTTTCTTTGCCTTAGATCATGCTGTGCGGCACTATGTGGAGTCTTGACAGGTGAGCCAGAGCTTAATCTCAAGTAACTCATCCCTCACGGAGAACACAGGTTCAACAGACCAGCCTGGACTACTGGAACTTTGATCCCTGCAAGTTTCCTCTGCGGAATTTTTGCTGCAGTGTATATTTGGCGTGGGGGACAACAGACGAAGCGGGTGGGTGAAGTCGAAAAGCGCCTCCGAGCAGCTCTGGATGCTGGTACCCCTCCCGAAATGGGCGGGAATAGCCTTGGCGGGACACAGAGACACATTACAAAACAACCGCCGGAACTCAGTGACACCGAAAAGAAAGTGACAGAGGAGACCGCTATTGATGAACATATGGTGATACCAGCCGCTGGGCAGGATGGCATGGTCACATCATGAATGAACGCCTTTTCACTCCTTTTTTCTTCACTGAGGCATCATACGGGATTTTCAGGTTTAGTATATAATGTTTCCAATATTCTAAAATCATATATCACTCATACACATCCATTACAGTATCCCACTCTATGACCTCCTTTAATCTCAAACATTATGGCGATACGTCATCTGGATCTTGAGTCCCGACACGGATGTCGACTTTTTTAGACTAATTTACTGCATCAATGGTCCCCTCAGCATCTAGGACCATATTTTAAACACGTTCGGGGATGCGCGGGGTAGTTGTCCATGGGGCTGCGAGTCTACATGGAATGGTCGATGAAACCAACGCGCTCGTTCTTTTTGCGAGGCGGAGGTTGTCATTTAGCTAGGGAAAAGTAGTGTCTTTTCTGTTACAAAGATTACAATCGGTGACGGTGCCCGTGGGGCTTCTGCCGTCTTGAGTTAAGTCGTATTTATACTCTGGAGGGATTCAGCAATTGGACGACTCCAGGCGTTCCATGTATGCGGCCCAGCCTTCTGCCATGTACCTCTCTGCGCGCGCGGCAATAACGTCCACCAAGCTAAGGTCGTTGCCATAAATCCCCCGCCCTACGATAATGACATCACAGCCGGAAACAAATACCACTTCCCGAGGTGACCGATACTGCTGGCCCATCGCGTCGCCCTTGACATCGAGCCCAACACCTGGCGTCAAGATTAAGAAATCTTCATCGACGGCAGAGGCTGCATCTTCCTCTGCAAGCCCCATACCATCCATTCGGCGTTGTGCAATGAAGCCGATAACGAAGTCGCGATGGGCACGCGCCATGCGCACAGTGTCTTCCGTATAAGAGCCGCGTGCAAGAGTACCTTTTGTGCTCATCTCTGCTAGAAGCAGCAGGCCACGTCCGAGGGGTAATCCCACTGATGATAACCCATTTACGATGGATGGTCCTGGGACTGGGTGTGCATTGGTGATGTGTGACCAACTGGCAATTTTATAAACACCACTTGAGTATTGAAGTGCAACAGTGTTGCCTGTAGAAAGGTATTTGGTAGACAACGATTATGGTTTTATTTGGCACACTAACCTATATCTGCGAACTTTCTGTCCTCAAAAATGACAAAATCGTGCTTTACGCTTAAATCCTGGAGTTGTCTGATCAGGCCGTGCTCGAAGTCTTCGATAATATCGATGTGCGTCTTGTGTCAAATCCCGTAAGAATCAGAGGATAGGCCCTCAGAAGAGAGAAATATTGCCTTGATGAGACAGACGAAAGGGCCAACGACCTCTATGATAGCAAGGAAATCCTTCGTTTTGGTCACGTCGACGCTCACGGCCAGGTTGGACTTCTTGCGCTCCATTGTCTCCAGGAGAAGCTTTGCTGTGGGATTCGTTTGCTTCGATGCCCTTTGGCCATAGGATTGTTGGTATCGAAAAGTCATTATATGTCCTCTACTTTGTAAAGGCTTCAAATCGATGGAAATTTTGGCGGGCCCGATCAGTGATCAAGTTCAGGGCTGTCCGTAATTGGAAATCCTACACAATCCACTTTTGACCTGACTCCAATTTGGGGCATTTCTTATTTAAACTTATGGCTTCGATAATCGTTCACGAGCGTGAGCAAGACGACGGTGACATTGAGCGATACTCCAAGCGAACCAGAATCGAGGGACCACAAGAATCGGGAGAAAGCATAACAAACGCGACGGCAGAACCCACTCAGGCTCATGTTCTTCCTCCAAGTCATGCCCTCCTGGGTGTCCCTCTTCCTGTCGCTCAGGAAGATGCACCCATGAATTTTATGGAGACTGATGTTGGGATCTCTGAATATGTTGGTCAAGGTGTTTCCAAGATTGAAGGGATCATCAAGCAAAGGTCGATTATTAAAATATGAGAGAGACCATAATTAATGTGTTCTACAGGTTTACGGATTTCCTTGTATATGAAATGGACCTTGATGGAAACGTTGTTCATATCAAATCCCTCGATAAGCCTGAAGTCCCCAAAAAGGATGTTGTACTGAGCACCTCTACAAGTATACTCCCCGGTGAAGACGATGCTATGGAGGGAGTTGAGAACTCAGAAAAGCAGGTACTGGAGGAGGGAACAAAGCCAACTGTTGCAGCTGAAACTTTGACAGCTCTAGAACGAAGCAGCAGTAGCAGTGAATCCAAAGCTAAGGCTATAGCCGAGACTATCATGGAACCATGGCCTGAGAAATTCACAACCACTCTCGCTACATTTTTATCCCAGGAGACGATCTCCAAGGTCAAGGCGATGTTTCTTGAAGGTCCCGAACCTCCGCGAGTTAGCGATAATGGTTGGGGAGGGCGACCTGCCAAACCTGCAGGAGAAGATGAGGATCAAGGCTCTGCAATTCTCCCAGAGCCCATACAAGAGGATCCCGAAAAGACCGAAAGAAGCAAACGTGGAAGGGACAGAGGGGTAAGGGGTAGTAGGGGTGGAAGAGGCGGGCGCAGTGCTAGAGGCAGCGGTGGTAGAGAAGACCACAGGAAGGTGTTATCGGATGTCCGTGTCCCTTTGTGGGAATACCCCTTTCATCACATTGTATTCTCATCGTCACTTCATTAGCCCATCACGGCCAAAACGACTCGCACTGCCTTGCACCAAGTTATACGTGAATTGTTTGGCGGGAAACTGGACACTGAGACGGATTCTGCATCGGCCCCCGCTCCTGAGGAAGGTTCGCGGATTGTAATTAAATGGGCAAAGCGGGGAGGACGCAGCCGGGGTGGCAGGGGTGGAGAAAGAGGTTTTCCTGCCTATCAATCGTGTTGCCCCGCCGGACTGACATATGTGTGTTTTCTTTAGGAGGCATTGGCCGTGGAGAACATGCCCCACGAGGAACATATCCCCCATATATTCACTTTACTCTCCAGAAAACTAACCGTGATACTCAAGACGCCCTTGGTCACCTAGCTCGTACACTTCACGTTAACGTCAAAGATCTATCCGTGGCTGGCACGAAGGACAAACGGGGTGTAACAGTCCAACGGGTATCGTTGAAACGCAATAATAAAACCGTGGAGGATGTCTGGAGGCTTGCTAATTGCCAAAATGGTCGGAGAACTCCTAAGGAGGCCGTGACTCAGCGCGGTGAACGAGGTGTTAGAGTCGCAGATCTCAACTACCGCAAAGCCAGCCTAGAACTTGGAATGTTGAAGGGGAATGCGTTCATTATTACTCTCCGGTGTGTTCCTGAGCGTGTAACATCCTGATCCAGGTCGTCGAACTTAAGTATTCTCAACGACTCCTAGAAGTGTTAAAGTGGATTCAGTGGAAACGCTCGACAAAGCCCTAAACATCGTCAAGTCCCAAGGTTTCATCAATTATTATGGTAGATAACCTATTCTTATACCGGATAATGGCTGATACATCTGAGGCCTCCAGGAATGCAACGCTTTGGAACTGCTTCCGTGCCTACGCACTCGATCGGCCTGGCATTGTTGAAATCGGAATGGCAGAAAGCTGTATCCTTAATTCTACAAAAACGGCATGGAGAGCACCCAGATGTTGTTATGGCCCGAGAAGCCTGGCTACTGGATGGGGATTTGGACAGGGCTCTAGAACTGATGCCGAGACGTGTCGTGGCTGAACGCTGTTTGCTTGAGAGTTTTAAAAAACAGGGCGGTGATACGAGGAATGCTATGGGAGCTCTCTCCACGGTAAAAGGCGATCTATCGTCCTAGCTTGTTTAGGCTCACGAAACATCTTTGCAGATTCCCAGGAATCTCCGCTTAATGTATATACATGCATATCAATCCTATGTGTGGAACGCTATCGTTTCGGAACGCATCCGCAGATACGGTGCCGATAAGCCTGTTATAGGTGATCTCGTCTTTGAGACTGAACCGGCAGTCGAAAACATGGCTGTCTACGACATCATTGACGACGAAGCGCCGCTGGAGGAAAATGCCAACGAGACCGAGGAACAGGGTAAATTGGCTGTTGAACGTCAGAAGCTTGATACCTACTATTTCTCTAGAGGTGGATTCGTACCGCGGTCGAAAAAAATCCAGAAAGCCCTGGGTCGCTCCTCGCATCAAGACATTGGGGGAAGAAGACCTCGACAAGTATAGTATTTTTGATGTGATAATGCCGCTACCCGGTACGGATGTTGCGTATCCCGGTGGGCCCCTTGGTGAACGTTATCGGGAGTTCCTTCGCATGGATGGGTTGGATCCCGACGACTTCGTACGGAAACAGAGGTAAGTCTTGAAAAAGGTGATATATATATAGTAAGTGTTGACTGAACTGGGTTTCGCCTCCCAGGGATTACACGCTCAATGGATCTTACCGGGCCATCTTACACCTTCCCAAGGAGCTCTCTTGGTCCGTTTTGAGATACACTGACCCAGATGTTGCCCTTGCACAGGCTGACGAAGATAAACTGATTGGTCTTGATCCACCCGTTCTCTCGGACGATGGGAAATTCATGGCACTTCAAATAAACATTACCCTGGGAACCGCTGCCTATGCTACCATGGCATTACGAGAAATCACGAAGACGGAGACCAGTTCCCACTTCCAGACGAACCTCACGGCCACGGCTGAAGACCAAAAGTACCGGGGAACGGAGAAGTCGAGTATCACAACGGGCGAAGGAGAGGCAGGGGGGGCAGACGAGGATACTAAAGCTACTTGAACACGATAGGAGATGAGAGACATTGTACAGCTTGGGGGACGTCGATAGTGGTAGATAGCCTAAATGACAAAAAAATTACCGTGTTCCGCACCCCTTTCTCGGTTAATTGGCAACCTCGGAGTTGATTCCAAGGAATGTAACCGTAAGACAGACACTCCTGGATCGTCAACAAATTCTCATGGCATTATATTTGCTCAAGTCGCTAGCACTACGACTCGAATACGCGGACACGTCGACTTCCCACAGACATAAATTATAGATCAGCGGCCTGCCTCTCAGAGTCTTAATAAATTTAGCTTTCTTCCGACCATATCCCTTCATTTCTATTCACTGCTGGCGGGCCCCAACTGCCGACTCATCCATGGCGAAAGTTGAAACCATTGTATTTCTATCTCTGGTACTCGATCTCTTCGCCTTCACTATTCCGCTTCCATTATTTCCGCGTCTCATAGAATGGTACACATTGGTGTGTTTTCGTCGTTCCCTCTCGGACTGTTGAATACACTGACCAACGTCGATTCGTAAGCGCGAAACATCTGACCCCTCTGGATTCTTGTCTAGAACTCTACAATTTGTATCCTATGTCAGAGGATTCCTATACAACTCAAGCTCACACTCGCGGAGATGGGATGTAGTACTCCTGGGTGAGCATTAGCAAGGTATACTTGGTGGGAGAGCTATTGATAGAGAAGTATAGGTGGATTAATGGGCTCTGTCTTCTCGTGAGCGTTGCATGCTTTTGCATAAATGACTCCGCTCAAGGATGGGTCAGCACATTACAGTTCTTTGTCTCACCTAGGATTGGCGCACTTTCCGATAAATATGGGCGTAAGCGCATCCTCCTCATCACAATGATTGGGAATATTCTATCTGCAGTCGTGTACGTGGATCTTATGGCCTTCTGTTCCTCGAACCCGAATTCAACGTAGGAATTAGATGGATACAATCCACGACCTTCGCCTCCTACATGCTTTCACGCGTAATTGGTGGACTAAGTGAGGGCAATGTGCAGCTCGCAATGTAAGTGACACTATTCTACTGGTTCTATTGATATTTATACGGTAATAGTGCCATTCTGTCGGATGTCACCACAGCGGCAAACCGATCCAAAGCCCTTGCTTACGTTGGTATCGCATTCGCAATATGCTTCTGCATTGGACCTCCAATCGGAGCCTACTTTGCGACTCGTCCTCTACCACATTCTATGGATTCTTGGGGGCCAGAACTCAACGTATATGCCGTCCCGGCGATCTTGACGCTCATTCTCTTGGTTGCTGAGACAACATTCCTTGCAGCCTTTCTGCCCGAAACACGGGGTCAAGGTGCTCGCTTTTCCACTGAGGGGAAATCCAAGGGGTCGCCTACCCATATTAATGGGAACGGAAAAGCCTATAGTGGCGGCCATCTAAAACCAAATCGTAAACTAACCACTGAGAAGCGGCTTCTGCTTCTAAAGTCTTTGCGGCGCTTACATTTCCTGTTTCTTGGGATATTCTCTGGTGTGGAATTTACCTTGACATTCTTAACTTTTGATCGTGCGTCGTTTCTTTCTATCATGCTGGGCCTAACTCTTTATTACCGGCCTCCTTAGTATTGGACTGGAATAACAAACAAAATGGAATGTTAATTGGCTCAATTGGTATCATCAGCGCTCTACTCCAAGGTGGTTATGTTCGGCGGTCCACCGCTGAGATTGGAGAGGGTGTCATGGCAAGACGGGGGGTTTTAAGCTGTGCATTGGGTCTCCTCTTCCTTGCCTTCATGCCGCAATCCGTGACCACGAACCTCAATCTCGCGATGCGGCTTCTCCAGGCCGCTGCCGTTTGCATGGCGTTCACTAGTGCAACCGTGGTCAACTCCTTAACCGCTTTTGCGTCATTGCAGTGCGATGACGGTGCATTCGATGAAGATTCTGGAAAACCCAGCGAAGAACACCCCGATCTGGCCAAAGGCAAAGCTCTAGGTCGGTTTAGGTCATCCGGCCAGCTTGGGCGTGCAATTGGGCCTTTGCTTGGTGTGTTCAGTTTCTCATGTCAAGTGTGTTGGTTTTGATTCTATAAATACACTAGCATGTGCTTCATATTGGACGTTTGGTCCATCTTACACATACGGCGTATCAGCAATTGCCATGTTCGCATTATCAGCAGGAATGAGGTCAATAGCAGCGACAAAATCATCATAGCTTAATAGCACACTTCAATGAATATATTTCATTTATCTTTATCTTGCTCTCAAAGCATGCTGTGTAAGGTAGTTGTATGTAAAGATGCATCGACTATCGGCAGGGTCTTTCCTAACCTATCCAGTACATTATGGGCTGAAACGAATGTAGGGACAAGAGAAGGAATCTTGCCACTGGGTGATGATATTCTTTTGGGGGAGATCAATCTAACGGGAAGGGGAGTGTGGGGATAATGAGAGCAGGTAAAAGTAGTTAAGGTATCTTGGAACGTCAAATTATAGGTATCCCAGTGTTTCGTGTAAAATGGAGCAGCACTTGCAAAGAGTGTTATGGGAGTGGTTATTTATGGGGTATCGGAGTCCTGCGAATAATACGAATAGCAGCACCGATTGTGTCCGTGTTGAGTTATGAGTCCCAGGATATCAGTGGACGAGTTGTGCTGCGGGATCTTGTCGAACCGTTACGCGACTGCGGCCGGGATGGGGGATCTGTGAAGTCAACGAGGTGACAGTCGTCTTGCGATGAACGGTTGCTTGTCGAAGTTGACATTATATCAGGTGGATACAACCCCATTGAATAGTCCTCCCGTAAGTCACCTATACTTTCGACATCTTCATGATATCGAGGTTTCTCCGGTGGCGGCAGCTGAGACGCCCTTGAAACACGGGATATGTTTAGTGGCGATGACGATAGGCGAGGGGGCGGTGAGGCTGCAGCGAGCTCGATGTTCTGGGATTGGGTAAAGATCGCTGGGAGGAAGAATAGCACACCTCGGCTGTGTGGTCGCTTCGATCGGATTTGGATTGGAGACCGTGAGATATCATCACGGGCACCGGTCATGGAAACCATGCGGTTACGAATCCTGTAGAAGGCATCAACTAGGGGACTTGCCGTTCGGCCAGCATAGGGGTCAACCGCGGCTGAAGCCTCAGACGAAGATGATGGGGAAGGGGGGCGGACATTGAAGGGAAGGTGGAGGACGGGTACTTCAGTCTCTATGGGGGAATTACTTCCGCTACTGCCATCAGGGGACGGTGGTTGCGTAGACGGGCCAGACCACCCTCCAAGGTGTAAATGCAACCGACCTGTGCGGTGCGACCACCGAGGGAAGAGAACTTCATATACACCAATTCTCCTTAAACTGTATCTGCGCTGTCGAGCAGGCAGTCGCACGACTCCTAAAATAAGGACAGCCAGCCCCACCCACATCAACACCTTGCCCCATGTTCCCAGGAAGCCAATGAAAGCCGCATCATCAGCGTGCCAGCTGCTTCCGTAGAAGTGGGAGAAGAAAGAATGGGGTGCTTCGCCTGCCTTTGCGTTCTTACCATACATTGACTTTGGCATTATCCGAACGTCGTCGATTGAGGTAGTAGGGTGTGAAGCGGTGTATAGCCCATACTGGGCCGAAAGGAACATGGGACCGGTGGAGAACATGACGGTGGGGTAGTTGAGAACCCATGAATGATCGAAGGTGACGAGATTATGTATGGTCTGTTGGAGGAGAGGATGCCCTTTCTCCGCAAACATAAGGTCGTTTGAGATACCAACTGGGATCGTTTTGGGGAGTATGACGGGATAGATCAAGAGAGGATCCATGGGACGAAGACACCCGATATCCAAATCGAGATATATTCCACCGTAGTAGTGAAGGATGAAGTAGCGTATCGCGTCGGCACGTTGAATGGGGTAGGTATAACCGTCAAAGGTGTCCAAGAACCACGGATAATAATTGGCGATGAATTCGCGAGAACTGGCATCCGTCCATAGCATATACTCGCTGTGAGAAGAGTTGAGATGAATACGGGCAGGAATATGGTTGAACGCACTAGTCAGGCATCATGTCCCGACACGCTTGAGAAATGCCCTTCCACCGAAGTGGCAACGGCTCCGACTTCCAAGTCTGATGCAATATCCTTGGAATACGCTCTACATGGCCATGTTCAGTGGCATTCCACCTAGTGGTGTTTCCCAGAACAGGAACTTCAAGTTCGGTAAGATAGGCATGGGGATTGATGGCGAGGTAGTAGGTAACGGAAGAGAGAACGACGACAGTGCCAAGAAGGAAAAGGGCGAGGATAGAGAGGAATATATAGAGGGCACGGCGGCGAGTCATGAAGGGGAGAGGAGAAGGAGCACTTGGCTGTAAAATTATAAAATAAAACAAAATAAAACTTCAATCTCTCCCGCGTCATGTTCTCATTTCCTTTTTCGGCTTATTTTCCTTCTTGCCAAGTTTATTGTACTGCCTTCGGCTCAATCCTAAAGCCTTGGCCAGACGTCCGCAGTTTTGCGACTCTCTCTCTACATACAAACTGCGGCCAGATACTAGCTACTAGTCATACACTGCTGCGTAGGGGGCTGCTGATATCCCACCCCTTCACTCCCCCATCATAATTTATTGATCATCCTCACGTTACCTTCTGTAACAGATATTCAGGTCATACAGATGTATCAAGGTAATGATGGATGGTAAACATATGTCACCGCGGACAAAACCGCGATGATACCGTAATAACGACAGTCAGTGTGGCATCCGCCCAAGCCTCAGATCCCAGTCGGTCGCATTCTCATCGTGAATATTCCCTGCACATGACGGTCCAGTACCCTGAGTGATTCGCCAATCGAGACTTCCTCCCAGGTATCACCAATCCTTTCCAGACCTCTAAGCGCTATTTCCCAGTCACGTCGCGACCAGTCTTGTCCTCGACGCGCACCAGGGGACGTATACGGCATACTAAGAAACACATCTACCCGTGGACTTGTTGAGGGAACCCGCTTTTTACTGTCCAGAAATTCCAAGCAATCCGTGATGGTCCACTCAAAAATATCTCGTTTGTGACTCTGCCATTGTGGGGCGTACCGAGAAGCAGACGTACCCCCGTTCGGCCTGTCACGGTTGTGGACCTCTGGACCCCCAACTCTACCCACAAGTTCAACCAGGAGTCTCGTGAAGTGATCGATGACCTGGATGTGGAGCAGGTCAAGAGCGTGACTTGGTAGCAGGATTTCGTGCACCGACGCATCTTCGTCAACCATCATCATATGCTCGTCAGTCTGGGGAGCAGCTGGGGCTAGCGCGATCAAGTTACTTTTTGGGTCTCTGTAACTGAGACGGTAAGGCCCAAAATAGCTCAGATCGATCCCGTGGTCCCGAAACATGACCCAAGCAATCTCCCGGCTACTCCAATTACGAGAAGGAGTGATGGTCGCGATGCCTATGCGATATAGGTAGATAGGTCAATGAGGCTTTTTATTTTGAAAATATCATACCTCTCTCACTCTCACTCTCAAGGCAAAGATTGTTATCGGCACTGCACAGGAACGTTCTTCGGTCACGCCGGAAATATAGACAACAGTCGAGAATCAGAGTGTCGTTTAATCTTTCCGAACCAAAGTCCTAAATTCAATTAACTGAGGCTGAAACGCAAACAACGTCATGTACTCGCGCACTAACCTCCCCAGGCACCCGTATCTTCCAGTTCCTTGAGGGTTTACACGTCTCTTCGTTCGCCTGCCCCCTAACATACTTTCGTTCCCTGACCTTTTTCAACAGCCATGCGGAAGCGCGCCTCGCAAACCAAGCGAGGCCATTCCGATTTTTTTGCCTAACATCTCCATGAGCTTGGTTCTACCCCAATGAAAGAATCGCACCCATCTAGTTCATATATAACTGCCCCCGGAACTACGACGACAATTGGCAAAGATAGCTTCTCGGCATCCTCAACAAATTGGGTGAGAACGTCAAAGTGGTGCAGAAGTATATTGGTATCAAGAACTAAGAAAGTAGAGCTTTCCGATATTGGTGCCTGTTGAGAAAAGGTCAACCGATTTTGTAGCACAAGAAACGCTCGCCAACAGACAATGGATCGTGTCTGTCTCTTACTACATTCCAAGGGCCAATTCTGTGGCGAGGGATAAGATATGCTTTGACTCACTTGCATTTCCACATCTTCATTGGCAAGCTCATCGATTTGCTGGAGGGTGGCGTGCAGATGGATGTCCCTTGGATTGGAATCTAGTATGACACTATCAGGTTCAAGGACACGGGCCCTTTCGATTATACTCGCTTGAAGGGAAAGAGTTCAGTGATTGTGAGCTCGAAGGTATGTTGTGAATAAGGGGTTCAAGAGAAGCCATGTTGAGCTCGCTATATTGGCGAGCATAACTTTTAAGTATCATTATTCGATACCGTGATCACGGGACATGTAACCACCTCCTTTTAACGCGCGAACTTTTGAAGAGCATGTTCACTCCACAGTATATATTCAAAAACAATAGTATTGGTGTATTTCTATGGATGAGTGAAGAGAATACAGATGCGAGTTAGGGTGAGAAAATAAGATTATGAATGCGCTGCAGAACTTCCATGGAATCCATGATATAAAATGCCAGGTGACGATAATCAGAAATCGGGCACGTTCATGCCACTGTCGACAATGACGACAGTGCCAATTTTTTAAACGGCGGTGTTCCGTCTGCCTCACCGGCAACTGCGGAATCATTCTGATCAACCTTACGCTTCATTCCCGCAAGTTTAGACTCGAGCGACGGAGAACGTGAGGGTGACTTCGACATTGAGTCTCTTAACGTTGCACGTGGTGGTGTTGATTTCGATAATGAGACTGACATAGACTGTGCCTCAGGTGTACCAGAACGACTTCCAGTAGCCAGTTCAGTCCGTAGCCGAGCTGCAAAATTGTTTGTTGACGCCACAGCTTCTGCGTGACACGTCGCATGATATACCTGGGTGAGGAGCCAGTCAACTCAAGATTGTACATTGATTTGGGGAAAGCAAAGAACGCACCCTATCATCCTTCATAACAGCATTTTTCCACACCCAGTCCTCATCATCTTCGAGGAATTCCGACTTAAGAGTCTCCTTACAAATCGGACATGATATGGGTTTGGCCTCATCACCTGATGGAACAACGACATGGAGTGCCCGAAGCTCAGCCTCACGTTTAGCGTTCTCTGCAGCAGCAGCAGCCTTGGGATTCATGGGGTGGAAATCATCAGCACGACCTTTGCCTTTCAAATCCATCGAAGTATTGTGAACCCAATCCTTGACATATATATTAGAAGCATCTAGGAATGATATTGGTATTTCACATACCTCTACACCAACAAACCAGCTCCGACTATGACCTCGTCCGAGGTTCTGGTTAGCCTTACGGTTCTGTCTAAAATGCATATCTAGGTGATTCTCCATGTCCTTCTTCCCAACGACAGTATCAGCGAAGCGAATGCCGCATTGTTTACATTGGGCAGTCAACTGGTCATATAGAAATTCTACGATTTGAGGCCTTTTCCTATATCCATCATTTCAGATTCAGAAACTTAACGGTAAGGAACAGTTTACTTACCTCATGATGTCTGAGCTCGTCAACTGAATCTGTTGCGAGAGAATAGCTTGCCGGTAGGCTCTCGAGGCCTCTCGTTCAAGGTTGACACTTTCAACAATTGGCTGCTGGGAGGCCTGGAACGCCTCTTCTTTTGCAGTTGCGCCAGCACCCAGAGGAGTTCCGTTTGCGGACACGACGCCGGCCTTGAGCAAGGTGGATAAGAGGTTTGCTATGTTGGCGGGAGGCGGTGGAATATCTGTTGGGGTCGAAGTCGAAGATTGAGCGACAGAGGTTGAAGATCCTTCTATTTTTACATTTTCGTATACATTATGATATGGCACGTGAATAGGCGCCGTAGGATGCGAATAGGAACGTAGATTAGGAGGTTGGAAGGTTGTTTGTGCCTGGGGCTGAGTGGGGTATGAAGGCTGGGGTTGCCATTGCGTTTGCGCAGCAGTGATAGGGGCAGGGGGTGGAGGAGCGGCACTTCTAACGAGGGTACGTAGCTGACCGAGGATCTGTTGGAGCTCCTCTTGAGAGACACCTGCTTCAATCAGCTTGCGTAGCTGCAAAAAGTGTGAGTATGCTATTGTATAGCAGGGAAAAAGTTCATACCTGATGGAGAACATTGACATGGTTCTGTGATACCGTGTCGTAAGGGTTACTTTGCAGAGCCCGTTCCTTCTGCCCTAGGGTAAACTCCAGTTCACTAAGGACTTGCGATTTCGTTATTTGACCAGATCCAGAGTAGAAGCCTGGACTTGTCTAAATAGGTAGGAATTGACTAATGACATACACAAAAACCACGCCAAAACTCACATTATGGTTTGTGGCACCATCGCCCCAGACACCGCGTTCGATAGCAACTTGAGGAGGGACGCCGAATAATTCTTTCCCATTAGGCGCTCCTGTTCGCCATGTCAGAAGCATCTCCTCCATCTTGCTCCGAATATTCTCATCGACTTGGCCATAAGTCTCCAAAAATAAGGGGATTACAAACGCAGCAAAATGACGTGCGTAAGGATCGTAGACATTTTTCGAAATAGCGTCCAAAAGATAGAATGCAGGCAGCTTCATCCAAGGCGGGACCTGACATGGTTGACGAAAACGGAAAGATGAGTCAGCAAACCGCGGAATAGTAGGAGACCGGAAACGGCAAAAATAAGATGAAAAAAAAAGTGATTGGAGCACAAGGGACCGAATAAGAGAAGGTCTCTGAGGTGATTCTCGATCGGCCATCTTACTTGTCTTTGTGCTCAATGTACGTCTAAGTCTACATACATGACATACGGACAACATATATTATGAATCAAAAGGTCACGATATTTGTTGTATGTCTCCAAGGCGGTGAAAGACGGGTTCCGGTGATGAGGGAAAGATGACTCACCCGTCGAATGTGTGCTTCCAGGCATTGAGCGACGATTTCGGCGAAACGAGAGTAGTCTTGAGCCAACATGGACAGATTTTGAATGATAGGCCTTGAATTAACGTTAAGCTCTGCAAGACGATTCGTGTACTCCCGCCGAAAGGATATCGGATCAAGTTGGAAGACGGGGGGTGGGGGAGGTGGTGCGGGTGATAGCTGTTGATACTGATACTGATATCCGCTGTGAGAGACGGGGTGGGTAAAAGCGTTGGTGTAAGAAGGTTGCCCATAATGATTCTGAGAGTACAGAGACATGACTTATGCACAGAGGGTAGGTAGAGAGGGAGTGTTTCGCTGAGGTCTCAAGAATGAGGTTACTGCAGGGACAACGTCACTGAGTTGGACCAGACGATGAGCAAATTGATTTGTCGATTTCTGGTGTAAATTTCAATGGGCCTCACACAGACTGCAGAATAGCACAGACAAGTGAAGACGAACGAGTAGCACGGTGATGGTGGTTGCTGGAAGAGAACGCCCAAGTCACGGATGATGACAATAAGCTCCGTTCGAAACTCCGCCGTTTGTCCCGGCCGCCACCACGACCCATGCCGGACAAATACACAGCTCTCAGTAGGTTGTACACGCTGAGCACTCAAAATAATCGAGGCACATTGTTTGAAATAATTGATTTTTACATATCTTATGCTGTTGTTCCAACTTGAGCGAGAATCATAAGTTTTGTGTATAACAAGCAGATTTCTTTGGGAGACTGGTGGAAACCCAAAATAGGCAACGATTATGTCAGCCGCATAGAGCAGCATTGACAACTGAATCTACCATCCGCCCAACTCAACTCAAAATTAACGTTCAAGGTGCGTACTGCTGCCCGATTTTTGTTTCGTTGTGTTCCCTAGAGTCCGAAGGCCTTGGACATTCGTTTAAGGCCCATTTTGAAGGGGTTCAACGGGTTGGACACCCTGGATGGCAGGATACCGCTTTGGATGATATGCATCGGATCGTCAGAGGATTTACATATTTTACTTCAGATGCGGGACGTCCTCAAGACTGAAGAACTCGAGATCCCTGAGGGTGTCGAAATAACAATCAAGTCTCGACTCATTACCGTTACTGGACCGAGGGGAACACTGACGAAGAATGTCCGCCATGTCGACATGGACATCCGGCTACTGAAGGGGAAGAGCACCAAAGTTTCTCTTGCTGTCTGGCAGGGAGGACGAAAACATGTCGCTTGCCTCCGCACCATTAGGACACTGATCAATAATATGATCATCGGTGTGACGAAGGTTTATCCCCCTGGTACAGTACCATAGGAAAAGACCGCGTTAACAAATATTGTCAGGGCTTCCGTTACAAAATGCGCGCCGTATACGCCCATTTCCCTATCAACTGCATCATTCAAAACGACGGGCAACTAGTTGAGATACGTAATTTTCTGGGTGAAAAGGTCTGTGTTGCATTCAAGAAATGATTACGACCATTAAACCGAGTATAGACTGTCCGACATGTCAATATGCTGAACGGGGTTGTCATCACCGAGTCAAAAGTGCAGAAGGATGAGTTGATCCTTGAGGGTAACGATATCGACATGGTCTCGCAATCAGGTTTGTCGTATTGTTCGGGTAATGTAAATGAGTAGGCTCTGACGCACGTTCATAGCCGCTTCGATCCAGGGCATCTGCCGAGTGCGGAACAAGGATATTCGTAAATTCTTGGACGGTATCTATGTGTCAGACAAAGGGCCCATTCCCGTAGAAGAGTAGAGCCCATATTCTTATATATGCTACATGTTATGTTGCATACCATGCCCTACTCTCTAAGATCATGCTTTCACGCCTTGTTCATGATTATCTGTCGTCATTCATAGTGCAAGGCGTATGCGGTAATAATATTAGAAAACTGGTTGCCTCGATATGTATTAATGTCTACCAAGTGCTGAGAGAGCATTAGGGTACAAACGGTATCAATGTTCCAACTCGCTTGCGGTAATTTGTATAGTCATCACCGAAGAATTTGACCAAGGCTGCTTCTTCAGCTATCAAGGTAAATGAATATAGGACCCTTAAGCAAAGGTAGAACACTGACCTCTGGTACGATAATAGAAGAATCTCCATAGTAAGACGGCAAATAATGCAAATGTTAGAGGATTTTGAAGGACAAGTTGAGTGCCCAAGGCCCAGTAATAAAATCCTGCATAAGATGGGTGGCGAAACCAGCTAAAATAAAGTTAGTGCTGTTGCCATTAAGCTACATATTTCACTCACGCGTAAACACCGTCGGTGACAAGTTTGTGGGTTTCTCGTTTGCGGAACGCGACAGAATGGGAGAAATTAGTCGATGCGTGAATCATTGCGGTTGATCGTAAAATTTGGCCAGAAGCCACCATGAGTATTCCTAGACGCGTCAGTTAGAGCAGTTAGGAAAGTGAAAGGACATTACCGATTAAAGATATGTATTGGTATGCTTTTAAGGTGGGTTTGAGATATAGGGTCAGAAGGTATTCACTCAAAGCCACCCCGTTAGCAATGTGATACATGGAACCGTTGTCCAAGAGAAAAGCTGTAGAGAATTGAGTTCGACAATTGTGTTCAAGCAAAGCTGCACTGACAATCAACGCTGCACTTCTCGAGATTCCAGCCCGCTGTTACAGCAAATTCGCCCCAATGGAAGGCGGCCCATGCCGCAATGAAGAACCCCAGTTGGTGGGTCGCCCACCAGTGCGTGGGGAAACCACCGACTATAAATGTAAAGGCCCCCAGAGAGAACACCCCTCCCAGGAGAAAGGCAATTGTTGACACAGCCAATGGGGTGTTAGGGATGTTGCCTAACGGAGCATCGGCCGCGGGAATTGTCGAAAGAGGGTGGGCCAGCAGAGCCTCGCGTTGTAGAATGCGTTGTTGGACGTTATCTGGAGTTTCGATTGACATCCTGGTGATCCTGAAGGAAAAGCGAGACCAGAGCTTACGGCCATTGTATCAAGTCGAGTGTGATAACAATAAAGTCTCTTTACAATTGTTGTGTTCAAAAGCTTCTTTGAACTCTTCTTGCCAAGAATTTTGAATTTCCACAGCTCAGCTTTATGTTTCAAGCTCATGTTCAATAGTCTACGCAATAGTCTACCCAAAGTCAAATTCCCCCTGAGACGTGAATACGCCAAAGCATCTGGTCATGATCCTTCCAAAATTCGGAACATGGCCCTCGTAGCCCATATCGGTAAGTTGTTATCTCGTGTTAATGTCCAGCATTTACTCATTCGAAGCAGACTCCGGGAAAACTACATTGACAGAATCTATCCTTTTAAAGTCCTCTTACCTTTCCACGAGAGGCTCAGTTGATACTGGAAGTACTACGACCGACTTCCTACCGGCGGAACGAGAGCGAGGAATAACAATTCAGTCTGCGAGCATTCCTGTAAAGTGGAAAGACTGGACGTTCAATTTGATTGATACCCCAGGACATGCAGACTTCGGTATGGAGGTTGAGAGTGCCAGTCGCGTTGTGGATGGCGCAGTTGTCTTAATTGACTCTGTTGAAGGCGTTGAAGCTCAGACAAAGGGTGTGTGGAGACAACTAGATAGGTGCGTCGTTTAGGTGAGGCGGGTTCAAACCCTATATTCTCTGTCTCTGATCCATACTGTTCTATAAGGTACGGGGTGGCATCGCGACTAATGTTTCTAAACAAACTCGATCGTCCTGGAGCATCATTCAAGGCATCGTTAGTTTCCCTACTCTCACATCGGCTCCACCCGAACCCAATGGTCTTGACGCTTCCAATAGCATCATTCGACCCTCAACACTACGACCAGGCTGAACCTGGTATCCAGGGGTTGGTTGATCTAGTTCAATGGGAACTCTGGAAATGGGACGAAGAAGGGCAGGCCACTTGCCATCCTCTTCCACGCGACGATGAATCTTTTCAGAACTTAGATTACATTACAACTTCTCACCCTATCCTCTCGCACCTAATACCTGCACGCACACAACTTCTGGAGAACTTGTCAATGTTTTCCGAAGAGCTGATGGAATCCCTTCTCAATTTGCCTAGTGGGCCCACATCATACCTAAATGTGGAGAGCTCTGTTATTACCCGACATCTTCGTCATGCCACGTTAAAAAACGAAATCCTTCCTGTTCTTTGCGGCTCGGCTATGAAGAATATCGGCACTGACCTGGTGATGGACTATGTCGGCCAGCTTTTTGCCAGCCCATTAGACGTGGCGCATGATCCACAAGGTCAAAATTCCCCACTTAGGCTTTTAGCTTGGAAAGTCACTTGGGACAAGAAGCGAGGGTGGATGACCTTTGTCAGAGTTTATTCAGGTAACCATCCACATACCATGTTCGTCATTCAAAATTTGAGCTGTACCTACAGGCAAGCTTACGCGTCAGAGTGTCGTTTTGAATACAAACAAGAATCAGCGTGAGCGAGTGTCGAAGCTCCTGCTCTTGTACGCGGCCGAAGTCGAAGAAGTGGAAGAGCTTCCGTTCGGTTCTGTTGGCGTGATACTTGGCCTTAAATACACTCGCACTGGAGATACCCTTGTGTCCTCTGGTGGCCCACCATCCAACAGATCTGTTCTCCGTGAAATAACCCCACCCGCAGCTGTGATTTCGGCATCCGTCATTCCTCAATCGCATTCCGATACGGAACCCGTACAGTCGGCGTTAGAATCCCTCGTCCGCACCGACCCTTCTGTTCGCGTTGATATACAGGAGGGCCAAATTCTAGTACATGGCATGGGCGCTTTGCATCTCGAAATCGTCGAAGGACGGCTTAAGGATGAATGGGGCGCTAACTTTGAGTTTGGTAAACGTCGCGTTAGTTATCGGGAAGGACTCGGACCAGGCGTGGCTTCCCGAAATTCAAGTTTGTGGCAGACAGATGTTGGAGGAAAACATATAGATATCTCTATAGAATTTGATGTCCGACCGCTCGCCAACGGCGAACAAGGAGATCCTATGTGGGATGGAAATATCATTCTGGACGAAACTGGCATGCCGCTCCCTGCACCAGATTCTATAGCAGGAACAGCCCAAGCTTTCATCGCTCAAGGAATTGCCAGCGCCCTCTCAAATTCACCGAACACGTCTCTAGCCATGTCACACTTGTGCGTGCAATTGAAGAAATTCTGCAATCCATTAGCCTCATCCCCCACTCTGACCGGCGCAAGTGCCGCCATTCTGCGTAATCGCATCCGTGACGCTGGCCTTGGCCCAGTGATGGAACCCTTTGTTCATATCAAGATTTTGGTGAACGAAGATAGCCTTGGGAAGGTTGTCAAGGATCTCACAGAGCATGGAGGGGAAGTCCTTGATCTTGGTACCGGCTCGGCTGTGAGTGTGGATGAGACAGATGAAGTAGGAGGTTATCCGGAAGAGGGAATATATGTCCCTCCTACGTGGTTATCTCCCTCAGGGGGGTCACCCACCTCCCTGTCATCATCCGGCTTGCGGGTGAAGCGGTCTGTGCATGCTCTTGCACCTCTTAGCAACATGTTGGATTATTCAAACAGACTGCGCTCAATATCGGGAGGACATGGCTTGTTCGAAATGGCAAATGCAGGGTTTCGGGAGGTCTCAGAGGCGCGAAAGTTGGAGATATTAAAAGAAATCGGTCGGGCGTAGCAACACTGATTTTCGATGATTTAGAGCGTACATACATCTAACGTAATCCATAAATACTAATCACAACTCCCTGGCCTCGTCTGCATCCCCAAAAAACATGGAGGTATCGACGTCTTCATCATCATCAACAGCGCCTGCTCTAAATTCCCCAGTTGCACTCAAAACTTGACTGAACTCCATCATCCCACCAATCTCCTCATCAGAATTGTCAGAATCGTTAAAGAAACTTGTGTCTTCAAAGTTCTGGCCTGCAGCAAGGGTTCCCCAGTGCTGCATTGGAGCAGGTGTTTCACTTCTTTCTCGGTCTGATTCATAGTCCGGAAGGAACAATGGCGTCTTCTCTCGGAAGCCAGGCCCCTCAGATGGTACAATTTCAGGTGGGACGAGACGTGATGTCCTGTGAGATAGGTGAGCAACAGAAGGTGCCCTCGATATGGATCGAATCGGTGGCCAAGGTTCTACCACAACGCATAAGCAGTGGCCGTAGATGCTGAAACCCTGGTACCGGAGTTGTAGCTTCGGCTTGGGTTTCTCTTCCTCTTCATCGAGCTGCAGATCTGCCTCGGCTGGAGGATGTTCGACTGTTTCGCGAACTTGAGGTGTTTCGATATCCATCACGCCAGGGGTAGCCAATTGTTCAGCCCGCATTAAGTCGTGGGGCGGCGTCCCAGATAAATCAATAGGGCCAATATTCCCAGCAGACATACCCTCAATTAAAAGTGCTGGGGCTTTGCCTGTATCGTCGATCTGTCGGTATACTGTCATAGGTTTCTTTGAAGACCTCCTGGAGGGACGAAGACCGTGGGTATCAGGTTGAGCTGGAGAATAGTCACTGTCGTCGTCTCCACTTGTTTCAAATTCCTCGTCTGGCTGATGCGCTTTCCCTTTTGTTCTGCGCTTCTTTCGAGAAGTATCGAGAGGGCCTTTTACGGTTTCACCTTTGCGCTTTCCTTTCCTGGGTTTTGATGTCCACGGAACAAGTGGTGGCGGCATCGTCGACCTTTTTTGCGGAGGCGCAGCAACGAAATGTCTCGCCTACACGTATGAATTTTTTTGGATTAAACGCATACCATGCAAACGGGAAGAGCTCACCTTGATCACCACCGAATGTGGTTCCGTCTTGCGGATAAAGTAACAAAATTGGTACGTTTCTGACGCGGCCGTTATAAAGCAAGGAAGAATATGTTCACTTGGCCTCACCTCCCCGATGAGTATCCACAGTGGCCTTCTTGGATGCGACGTGTCCCGTCCCCATATGTAAATCAGCCTCAGCCTTTAGTTTTGGTAAGATACTGGAGAAGTCATCAGTCAGCGTAAGCAGGAAGATTGGGGGGTATTCACTGTGGCCTGAGATCGGACAGAACGTGCTGCAAAACGAGGTCAGACATCCAGTCAAGGTGTCGTTCATCCAGGTAGAGCTAAGCAGAGGATTCAGCATCGAGTGTTCCAATACAAAGCCCACGACCAACATAGAGAGGTAGAACGTTTTTATCCGATATACGCAGGTAATATGGGTTGCGCGCACGGAACGGCATAGTATGAGTATGTATCTGGTCTTTATTACGCGGCCAAGTCGTATACTGTGTGTACCATTGCAAGGCACGTGGCTAAAAGTCGTAAATCAAGCTCTACATATTATATAACTAACAATACTTTCAAATTATACGTGGTTCACTGGCTTCAAAAAGAACATCAAGCAAATCTAAGGCTTTGGTCGTGTTGAACACTTGTATCATCCTGTGGTATGTACTGTATCGATAAAGTTTCAGTCCACGTTTGGTTGGAGTCCCCTCTTGCTCTAAGGTTCAGGATAAGATGGGAGCACTGCAGGAGTATGAAAAGGGGTATCAGCGGGGCGCTCGTTGAAAGCTGCTGGGTTCACCCATACCGAGTACGAATACATTGCTAGGTGCCATCTAAAGAAAGTTGTAGCCATTGAATATTCATGACAAACGATCAGCTTACGGTGTGATCGCGACTTGGATCGGCCCCCCCACCCCAAATAGGGCGATCATCTCGAAGAGAAGAGTAGCTACACGGAAATAACATATCAGATCAATTAAAGTATACGATCTGCATTAATAATACTGACCAGATGTCCTGCATTTAAATGCACAGATGAATGATCGTCCAATGAAAGAGAAGTATTAATCTACGCACAGGGCAAAAAACATGCTTCCGTCGTGGGCGAAAGCGACCAGGATGGGTGATAACATGCCCACATTTTTGTAACTCTTCCATGTCAGCTTCCCATACAACCGCTGAATGTTTTCAACCAACTTCTTCAAAGTCATAGCAAGGAAAACCACTGGAAGTAATCAGAACGGTTCATCTGATAAAAACCAATTGCTAAGAGGGACCATAACTTACAGGAAAGTGCGAAATTCAAGACGCTGGCGAGTTTCTATAAACAAGAGAAGCGCGTCATTTGATGTAATTATTGAACTTACTAGGAGATAAGATTGTATTTCAGGCTGGGAACCTGGGTTGCGCATCCAAGGTATGGGGGAGGTACCACTGCAATTCCCCTGATGAGCTCCTTTGCCAGCGATGCATTGGCCCATTGGTTTATCTAGACATGAAAGTAATGTACCAACGATCAGTGATTTAAGCAGGAGGCGGTGCTTACGGAAAGGTCAACTTTGAAGGTTTAATCAGAATCGTCAATCTGTTAACGCCAACTGAACTCACCGAAGACCAACGAGGCGAGAACAGTGAGAACTAGAACGCGGAGTTCAAAGCCTCCCCCGCAACTCTTGAATTAACCTTACACACACCTAGCTTGCTCCGATCATATAATGCGAAGATCCGCAGGAGCAGAACGGTGTCCACAGCCAATAGATGTATGCAAGGAACTCTGCAAAGAAGACAGTTCAGCTTGAGGGTACCAGAGGGTAAGATGTATTTGGGTTCGTACGCCGCGACACTCCATAAATAATACCCTTTGCATCTTTCATATAATTGACTCGCGTGAGGACCATAAATATATAGGAGGGAAAGGGCATTACGTCTGTTGTGAAATGAGTGAAGGAGCTGAAGACACTGAGGATGAATTTACCTGATAACCAAGGTCAGCGGAGGTCCAGCTATATACTATCCGTAATGATCAATATCAAAACATCGCGTTGATGAGCATTGACATACACGTAGCGAGAGCTCTGTTGGATATTAGACTTCGGAAAACCGATATAGAATAGACACACACATGATATTGATGAGACTGTAATACCTCACAAAAAAATACAGCATCGTAACGAGCGACTGCTTTGATCGCCATATATATTTAACCTATATCAATGGTATATCAGCCAATATCGTGAAAGTGGTACTTCGTATAGGCGCAACTGACCTCCTGGGGAAAAGAAAGCACTATATCATACGTGCAAAACGTCAAGGCTGCTACTATTGGTCAAATCAGATGAGTGTAGCAGTTGGCAAAAATATATTCTGGAAAAACCTACCAACAGCCGCCACAGCTCTTTGGTTTTCTGACACCGCTACGGTAAACTCGGCGATGAGTTCTGCTGGCGATTTGCTCATTTTCGTCTTTCCAGGGAGAAGAGATATCACATATCACATCTTGAACGTACTTGCAGTGGCTTTTTATACCTTGGTAAGATTACAATATACTGAGTCCGGGAATTAACACAGCATTCCCTTGATCATGATGAAAATCAGGATCACTGATAGGCGGAAATCAGCAGGGGAAGTGACATGCATCGCGATGATTGAGTATCATTTGCTGTTGATGGCGACAATCCATAACGCGCTGTATGATTTTGAGGTACGCCACGACCTGTCAGTGTGCACATGTCACAAAACGTGTGTCAATAATGTCATCGTCACGCGACCAGAAGATTTTTGGAAAATCTCAAGTGCGATCAATAATGTTCAAGCGCTGCTTTCCTCCCCATGCTTTCGCTGAAAGTTCGCTCGATAGACTAAAGTGGAGACCGCCGACTCGGAAAATCTCTAAAACTTCATATTTCCCCAGTAATACCCGTTATACACGGGTGCTCCCAGCAGTCCTTGGGCTCGGAGTATTAGCTGGGGCTTCTGTTTACCTGTTCTACCCAGACGCTTCTAGGTCGGCGCCCTCGTCGACAAAAAAGACACTCTCAGCTTCACACTTTACTCCAACGATAATCACTTCTAATGAGCCTTGTGGCCCTGACACAAAGCTATTGGAGCTCACAGTCCCATCGCACCTGCTGCCCCCCCGTAGCCCCTCAATTTCACATTTCACTCCCATCTGGTCAGTCTTCATAAAGGACGACGATATACAAGTAGAACGACCTTATACTCCCTTGGAAGGAGTTGATAAGCATGGCCGCATGCTCTTTTGGATCAAGAAGTATCCCAAAGGCGAAGTTGGGCGGTGGTTGCATTCCAAGGACCTCGGCGAACAAGTGGAATTACGTGGCCCTTTAACAACATGGCCCTGGAAGGATGATGTTTGGGATGAAATTGTCATGGTGTGTAGGATGTATATCATACAACATCCAACATCGTACTCATGGCATCGCATCTTAGATTTCGGGAGGTACAGGCATAGCCCCGTTCTACCAACTGTTGCATTCCCTAAAGTCTTTTCAATCTAATAATTCCTCTCCGGATACACATTTCACGCTGTTACATTCTTCTCGGTCCCCTGCCGACCTTCCACCACCAAGGATCCTCGATACACTTTCTACAATCGCCTCTCAGTATCCTGACAAGTTTACGCTCCACCTTTTCGTAGACTCTATGGATGACTCATCTGATCGGAAACCTGAGCAAATGGTTCAAGTGGGCCGTATAGGAAAGTTCGCAATTGAGCAAAGCCTTGGCTTGCACAGGAAGGGCTCTTGGTGGGACAAGATCGCTTCCAAGCATGTAGCAACCGTAACACCACCAAAGAAAACGCTGTTTCTAGTATGTGGTCCTGACTCGTGGGTGTTTTGTTATTTCCTGCTTCATCTCATGTTCATTTCTAATTATCAGCATGATCAATGCGATTTCTGGACCATATGGAAGGAATTTTTCGCAAGGCTCTGTTGGCGGTGTTCTTGGCGAGATGGGCTTTACTTCCAAAGAGGTGTGGAAACTATAACTTTGGGCCATTATAGCCTACCAAATCCTTGAAGGCATATAATTGGATGGTGATTGAACTGAAATCGGACTACGTGTGTCTACCTTGATGGTGCTTGCTCCACCCTATTTCTTGATACTTTTGGCAGTTTTAGACATCCAAATGTATGGTAGTATACTCAACATAATAGGATCCTTATACAAATACATAATGATACATGGCTATTCATTCTCATGCAGCATCGGCTGGGAAGTCAGGACCTGAAATGATGGCCTTAATTACTCCTTTACCATCTTCAGTCTTGCCTGAACGTGTAGCTTTGAATGCAGCAATAGCTTCATCAAACGTGAAACTGGATGGATCGTGTCAAAGATAGGCTGACATCCGTCAATAAAGACTCCAAACATACCGATGAGTGACAAGAGGCTTCAGGTTAATCTTGCCTTGGGCGACCAGAGCAATCGCGAGAGGGTAATCGCCAGCCTGGCAGTAACACTTAGAAACTCGGAGGAAGAAGAAGAACATATAGGGGTACCCCATAGCGGAACGAGCCCTTGTATGTCAACTCCTTCGTAGTCACAAGCCCGATGTTAATCGTAACATTAGGGTTCCCCATACCAACCTTTTGCTATTAATGGGGCTCTTGTCATGATTAAATGTGAGTGTAAATTACCTGAACAAATGTTCCACCTGCTTTAGCAATGTACAAGCCCGTTTGGATGGAGACCTCTGCTCCACTGGCATCGATGACCAAGTCAATTGCTCTGTTCCCTCTTTCCTCGATTCCAAGCTGCTTTTGCATATTCTCAGCATTGCGTCGGCTATAATCTATCTTGCTCTCGCCATCGAGAGGTGCCACAGGAAGATAGACATCTGTTGCCGCGTATTTCTTTGCGAACTCGAGACGGGAAGGCACAATGTCCACCGCAATGATGCGAGAGGCCCCGAGAGCCTTGGCTACAGCCATGCAAAGGAGGCCTACAGGTCCACAACCGAAAATCGCGATGGATTGATTGGCACGGAATCCTCCCAAGTTGGATACGGAATGGATGCCCACAGAAAGAGGCTCCATCTAGACAAGGTGAGACGCCTATTCAGTGACGAAAGTTGGAATACCTACCATGGCCCCATCTTCAAGAGTCACATTGTCAGGGAGAGGATAGGCAAGGTCCGCAGGTAGACGGTAGTAGCGTCCAAGAGTGCCGTCATATGGGGGAGTCGCAGCAAAAATTATATCAGTACAGAGCTAAATGATTATAATGTGATCAGCATTGTGCGGACATGGAGGGAGATATAAACACATACGTTGTACCGACCGGCCTTGCATTCCTCACACGATCCTATTTTCATGTTCAGCATCAGATGGTACCAAATGGATCAAGAGTCACTCACGGCAGGTTGCGCCTGGCTCCATCGCAACACGGTCGCCGACCTTCAGGTTCTTGACTTTGGGGCCCACTGAGATGGAAGGGTCAGCCAAGGGGATATTTGTTTAGGTGCATTTTTTCGACCTTTTGAAATGATGCCAGCGGACTCGTGCCCCAAAACCTTCCTCCGAAAATGAGCCAACGTTAAAAGGACATGTTAGACTGACATACCATGGGATTTTTAACAATAAAATCACCGATTCGTCCTTCAACGAGGTAATGTACCTTGGCATATCAGAGTGAGGTTCCGGAGTGGATTCAGAGGAAGGTACAAAGTACATCTGAACCGCATATTCCTAATAGACAAAGAAGGGTGAGGGTGTGTCTTGTATGGGGGGGGGATGTGCTCGCCAGTCTTCTTTACTTCAACCAGAACCTCATCGCCAGAAACTTAAAGTAATGGTTAGATTAGATTTACAAATATACGTCAGTGGCATTCTAGATGGATCAATACTTACTCTCAGGAATGGGGCGTTGCTCGTATGCCACGTCATCTACGGCGCGCAAGACGAAAGATGGGTTATCGACCATTAGGATGGGTGTAGGATGAATGTAGATCAGAAAAGCTAGGTATTCCAAAATCGTTAAAGAGCTCCGGGCTCATTGACGGACCGTCTGACCCGGGAACGGGAAAAACGGCGACAACTCGGACAAACCAGAAACCGTAAAATATTCTGCAAGGTTGCCAAGCTACTGGCAGGAGAATTGCTGAGAAGTGGACCCATGGTCAGTTGCTCAAAATGCGGGGAATTTGAAGTCTATGCACATACATAAACTTCGAAAACTCAGGGTCGGCCCGTTGCCCAGACTCATGATGAGGGAGGTTTGAATGTATATAAACAAGACGAATTCCAACACAGTAGCTGTCCAAACACGACTTCCAAGTAGGGCGATGATCAACACTCCCCTATTCCCCACTTCCCAGTCCAACCGACTGCCTTTGGACATTAAAAGAAAGGTTCCAGCCTCCCAGTTACCCACTCCTTTCCCTTCTTACTTCTACTCTTTTGCTCTTTTATTCGTTTTTTCTTCTTCAACCCCTTTTACAACTTTTCAAGCACATCTTCGTCCATCATGGGTCGTATAGCTATCACTGACTCAATGCCCGATTTCTCTGGACGATTTATTGATAATGGACGGCTTAAACTTCTGGAAAGCTTAGGTTCTGGCGCCTATGGCAAGGTTTATCGCGCTCTTGCGGTAACCTCTCCCCTCAACAAGCCGGTCTACTACGCTGTAAAATGTCTACTCAAGCCGGAGCGCGGGTCGCACCAGGAGGAGTTTCAGAATCGCGAATTTACTCTTCATCAAATGGTTTGTGATCATCCTAATATTGTCACCTTTCACAAGATCATCTACGAAGATGGTTATGTCTATGTCGTTCTTGATCTTTGCGAAGGAGGAGATTTGTTCGCCGCCATCACCGAAACACAGGTCTTCCACAACAATGTTCAACTTATCAAGAATTCCTTCGTTCAGCTCATAGACGCTGTTCAATATTGCCATGAAAATTCCGTCTTCCATCGCGATATAAAACCAGAAAATGTTCTCTGCTCCAAACATGGCACGGACCTACGGTTGGCTGACTTTGGGCTTGCAATTCGGAGTCATGTGTCATCGGATTTTGGCTGTGGCAGCTCTTACTATATGAGTCCTGGTCAGTTTCTTGTTCCCTTTACACTCTCCATCCAATTAATGTCAGCCACATTTAGAATGTATCGGCAAAGAGCTCACCGTCGGCAGATACTCAACTCGACATAGCGACATCTGGTCTCTAGGCGTAATCCTTACCAATATGATTTCTGGCAGAAATCCATGGCGCTATGCGACAACGAAGGACGATTGTTTTGCCGCGTATCTGCACGACAGAGACTTTCTTCGTTCTGTCCTACCCATCTCGAATAACGCTAATGCGATACTCAAGCGGATCTTTAATATCAATCCATTATGTCGCATTTCACTGCCCGACTTACGGAAGGAAATTCTCAATGTGGACACATTTTTTATGACTCGGGAGGAACTTTCAACTGCCGCTGAATCCGTGCGGAAGGTCGCAAAGAAATACTCAGAGGGCAACCCCCAGTCTGCACCTCATGTTGGAATCAGCAATACAATAATCGAAGATGGCAGCAGCGACGACACTGACAGTTCTGTGAGCTCGGACGAACGATATGTCTTTGGAAGCCCACCTGACGATCATTCTTTGCCACCACCAACACTATCTGCCTCCCTCGAGGATGTCCCACAGTCTCGAGATATCACCGATGTTTCCACCGACACATCAGGGTCTTCCAACGAGAAGACGTCGGGCTCATCAACCTCAGATACCGATAGTGACGGGCCGATCACGCCTGCTACTTACCCTACCGATCCTGCCATTGAAGTTCCTGAACTCCTAGATGGAGAGGGATTGGATCAATCTGCTGCTTATTCCATTGGCACTGGAAGACTTGATCCAACCGCTTCGCCCCCAAAGAGGTCCGCTTTTAGAAAATCACAGCTCATTCGAAAGGCGTTCCAGCGAATCAAGGCCCTGTCGTCTAGTAGCGCATCATCCTAAAGGCGATGCTGGCGTCGTCAATCCCTTCTTGCTTTGTCTATCTTGTTTTGCACCCCTATTTTATTGTACTTTACTTTTGTGTATACATTCTTAGAGTTTATGGACGCCACTTGAAAGAGTTGAAATCCTGCGCGGCATTAATGGCACAGTCATACATAAGATCGCTTTTACATTTGCCAATGGAAATGCCCAGAGATTTGACGCTGACTAGGTTCATTCTTTTCAAGTAAAGGTTGGGAAACGAACTGTCTCGATTTTATGTCTTTTTCCTTTTTTTTTTTTCGTATACGTACCATCAAGCATGATTTTCGAATCATCCGTGGTTACAAGGTTGAGCACAAGTCTCCTGATTTCTTCTTGATGACTTGAACTGTTTCTAGGTCCCGAATTGTACAGTAAAATTTGGTATGTCACGAAAATCAAAACAGATATAGTTTGGCATATCTTTGGAGGAGGTGCCAGAAAAACATACCGATTTACACTGATTGTGATCGATTTACTTATCGATTTAATCTCAGGGTCTCCATAGCACGTGCGTTTTGAGGAAAAGTCGCAATCGTTTAAAAGCCCATCTCTTCTTCGTTCCACCATCTTCTCTGTTCTTTCTTCCCCACCACATACACAAATCCCTACGAAATGGTTGCCTCTAGTGTTCTTGGTTTCCCTCGTATCGGTAAGACCTATCGTCAACAACATCGTCCAGTTAATAACATTAAGACTTTCATCTTTCTTAGGAGCAAATCGTGAGGTTAAGAAGGCTGTTGAGGCCTACTGGGCTGGAAAGATTTCCGCCGATGACCTTACAAAAGCCACTGCTGAAGTGAAGAAGGCAAGTTGGACCAGCGTAAAAGACCAGGGTGTCGACTTTGTCCCCAGGTAAGCGGACGAACCGCTATCGATCTATTAATGAGAGATATTAGCGACTGACGAGTTTCTAGTGGTGAATTCTCTCTGTACGATCATGTCCTTGATCACTCCGCCGCGTTCAATGTGATCCCCAAGCGATATGTTGGACTTGGACTGTCCCCACTTGACGTTTACTTCGCTATGGGCCGTGGCCGACAGGCAGACGGTGTGGATGTTCCTGCGTCAGAAATGAAGAAATGGTAAGTCTCTCAAATACTGTCATGACATCGGCTAGCTAGCGGTCGGTTTTATCACCGATTGCTATTAATAAACGTTATCTCTACTTTTTTTTTAGGTTTGACTCCAACTATCACTTTGTTGTCCCTGAATTCTCGGAGGAGACTGACTTTAAGCTGAACTTCAATAAGGCTCTTGAAGAATTCAATGAAGCTAAAGCCGCCGGTGTAGTCACCCGTCCTGTTGTCCTCGGCCCCATCTCTTTCCTCGTCCTCGGAAAAGCTTCCAAGAATGCTAAGCCTGGCTTCCAGCCCATTTCTCTTCTGCCCAAGCTCCTCCCCGTCTACAAGTCTCTTTTAACAGACCTAAAGGCTGCTGGTGCCGACTGGGTCCAGGTGGATGAGCCAGTCCTCGTCCTCGACAGCGCTGCCACTCTCGAGAAGGAGTTTACCACAGCCTACACCGAGCTCGCTTCTGTTGCGCCTAAAATCCTCCTCACCACCTACTTCTCTCGCCTCGACTCTAACCTGAGTTACATCGCTAAACTCCCTGTCGCAGGACTCCACATCGACCTCGACCGTGCTCCTGGTCAACTAGAGGAGGTCGTTGCAGCCATCAAGAACACCAACATTGTTCTCTCGCTTGGCCTCGTCTCCGGTCGCAACATCTGGAAAACTGATTTCGCTGCCGCCATTAAGCTGGCACAAGTTGCCATCGATGCTATTGGCCAAGAGCGCGTCATTGTCGCAACTTCCTCTTCCCTCCTTCACACCCCTGTTACTCTGACCTCTGAGAACAAGTTGACTGCCGAACAGAGGGACTGGTTCTCTTTCGCCTTGGAAAAGGCCTTCGAGGTCGCCATCATCGCCGCCGTGCTCTCTGGATCCCAGGACGCCAAGGTCACTGCTGCTCTCGAAGCCAATAAGGCTTCCATTGCTAAGCGACGTGAGTTCGAGTCGACCTCCGACGACACCGTCCGTAAGCGTGTTGCCGCAATCACCGCCGACGACCTTGAGCGTCGGAGCCCCTTCGCTGTCCGCAAGGAAGTACAAGCTAAGCACCTCAACCTTCCCAAGTTTCCCACTACCACCATCGGATCTTTCCCTGTATGTCAATTAGTAAATCCAACTGTTGAATCTCAACTAAATTCCTTTTTCCCCCAGCAAACGAAGGAAATTCGCCAGGCTCGTGCCAAGCTCGGCAAAGGAGAACTCACCACCGAACAGTACGAAGATTTCATCAAGAAGGAGATCGAGACTGTAGTCCGCTTCCAGGAGAAGATCGGCCTCGATCTACTCGTCCATGGTGAACCCGAGAGGAACGATATGGTCCAATACTTTGGGGAACAACTCCACGGCTTCGTCTTCACCCAAAACGCCTGGGTTCAAAGCTACGGCTCTCGGTAAGTTACAGCCGAAACTCGGGTCTGCATTTCGCTAATTTGTTTGATACAGCTACGTACGTCCTCCCATTATCGTCGCGGATGTTAGTCGACCTGGACCGATGACCGTCAAATGGAGTAGCTATGCTCAAAGCCTTACCCAAAAGCCCATGAAGGGTATGCTTACGGGCCCCGTCACCATCCTCAATTGGTCGTTCCCTCGTGCGGATGTGTCTCGCGAGCTCCAATCCAAGCAACTTGCTCTTGCCCTCCGTGATGAGGTCATTGATCTCGAGAAGGCTGGCATCAACGCTATCCAGGTTGATGAACCTGCTATCCGTGAGGGTGTATGTCGCGAACTATAATTGTTCTTGTAGCTCTTTTGCTAACGTCTGATTGAAATAGCTTCCTCTTCGCCGTGCCGATTGGGATGCATATCTCAAATGGGCCGTCGACTCCTTCAAGCTCTCCACCGCCGGTGTCACTGATCAGCTTCAGACACATTCTCACTTCTGCTATTCCGACTTCGACGACATCTTCCCTTCTATCCAGCGTCTTGATGCCGATGTCATTTCCATCGAGGCATCCAAGAGTGACATGAAGCTTCTCAATACCTTCAAGCAATATGGCTATTCCAACCAGATTGGCCCCGGCGTCTACGACATCCATTCTCCCCGTGTTCCCGGAGACCAAGAGATTAAGGACCGCCTGAAGTCCATGCTTGACATCCTTCCTGACTCCCTGCTCTTCGTCAATCCCGTTCGTTCTTCATAGCCCTTTTTTAATCTTTGGTGGCTGCTAACCTACCTGACTCATTTAGGATTGTGGATTGAAGACCCGTGGCTGGAAGGAGACTGAAGGTCAGTAGTTTTTTTTGTGATCCAAATGCCAGACATTGACATGTCTCGATTCTAGCTTCTCTAATCAATCTCGTCGACGCTGCCCGCTGGGCTCGTGGGGTTTATGCTTAAAATGCCTCTGCTTTTCCGCTTCAACAGCGCTCGCGTACTGGTTAATTTAAAAGCAGCTCGCCTTTGCATAGCCTTATAGCAAAGGTAGTGCCTTGGTCTTGACCGTTGGGTAGTTGGGCGAAATATGTCGTTGGCGTTGTGCCAGCGACGGAATGGGGCGCAGATGCTGCATTCTAGCCTGCTAAGCTCCATAGAAAGCAGGGACTTTCGGTGTTTGATGTAGTAGTATTCGGATTTCAACAATCCCCGCAATCTGTATTCTATCAAAGACACATTTGTACCAATCAATGCAAATAGAAATGTCATGTTTGAGACGATAAAGGGTGCCTTTGTACTGTTATCAATGCATTGTAAGAGATGGCTCAGAAATAGGAAATTCATCGCAAGTTGTATATAGGGGGGGACGGGGCGATCTATCTTTCTCGCATTCGTCAATCTCTTTTTCTTTCGCGCCCCGTTTAAACGTATCGTCCTTTTATCAACGGGATCGGTCAGGTGCTGGATGAACGCCCACGGACAACTGGTGAGTATGTGTAGCGTCAATTGAACGAGCTGTGACCGGACACAATAAACTTGTGCTGGGGCAGTTGCGGTAGCGAGTGGATCGCTACAAGACGCTTGAGTGTTGGGCCTACCCGCGAGCTATGCTCAAGCAAGAGGCAAGGTGAAGGTTCGTCTAGTCAAAGACGCCCGACTTTTGTTGCGACTAATTCCCTACCCAGAACTTCTTCAACCCCAAGTTAATGGATGAGGAACTTGTGGATCTCTGTCGTTGTGAGGATCGATTGCGGGGTTGGAGGACCTGACGGAGGTCCTCGTATGTCGCGTGCGTATCACGGGGTGACTGTGCAGAGATGAAGAGGTTGAAGGCGTTGGGGGAAGTGGGAGATGCAGGGAGGAAGTTCAATGAGGTGTTCATCGTAGAGTAAGACATCGCAGTGTACAAGTCGCTGACGAGTGGATGCAGATGTTAGACTGGAGATTTGGGTCCTTGAGGAGATTGGGGTCGACGGAAATGACAGTACTGCAGCAGTACTGATGAGGAAATCCTGTCCATTTCTTCCGAGCTTAAGTACCGTATCCTATCCGTGATTAGCGCGCCTCGAGGACGGATTGGTGGGGAAGGAGGAGGTATCATGGCAACCAGGAGGAGGGAGCGTTTCTATGTAAAATTCCCAAACTTGGCAAAAAAGCAGCAGGACCTACACCTCCAAAGCATGGAAAACATGGTTGCTTGGTGACGAGTCGAATCCATGGCAACTTGAGCGAGGATTGGCGTCGAATGGTACGTTTCGGGCGGATAATGCTGGACGTTTGTGAGGAGGAATGTTGATATGTGTTTGTGGACACTCCAGGAGTGCAAAGGGGTCCAAACAACGCTGGTTCTACTAGCATCGTGGGCCCGCGGCACGGGACGGTCTACAGACAAAATTCAAGTTTCAAGCTAATTGAGGCTAACTAGGACTAGTATATTCAAATGAGATGTTCTTCAAACACTACCAATCTTTTCTGCGCGCTTCAATGATTATCACTCTGCGCCAGGGTTTTTAAACCTTCTAAGCGCCCGATGCCTCGCGTCGTCGTGTTTGACGACGGGCCTTGGATAGCCCAATTTGTCTGCGGCAGAGGCAGAGGGGTTGTGCAGATCTATGACCCCGAAGATGATGTGTGGTTAGTAATTGTAGGAAGTGCTTTTTTTGGCCTTACCAGGGCCCATCAATTTCCGGAGTTCAGGTACCCAATGTCGAATGAATTCTCCCGTCGGGTCCACCTGCTGTCATTAGAGTTTGGTTGTTTTACTGGTCGACGAAGAAACACACCTTCAGGCTTTGCGTATATGGATTAAATATCCTGAAGTAAGGACATGGGTCGACCCCAGTGCTGGCGCTCCACTGCCAACCTCCGTTATTTGATGCTAGATCGCCATCGATTAATTGCTCCATGAAATACTGTACGGTTGTTAGTGAATTTCTATACGGGGCACCATTGCATACCCTCTCTCCAACCCTCCAGTCAATCATCAGGTCCTTCGTCAAAAACATGGCAGTGATCATCCTCATACGATTATGGACCCACCCCATCTCCTTTACACAACGCATAGCCGCATCCACAATAGGCACACCTGTTGTGCCATCTTTCCACCTCTTCAAGACCTCGCCATCCTCGTCGAAATGCCCTTCTATATGAGTGGTGTCTTCTGGGGCTTGGTGGTCTTCCCACACAACGGTGGAGTATTTTTCTAAAAATGGGCGACCCATAGAAACTCGAGGAAACCCTGTCAGAACACAGGTGTAGAAGTCACGCCAGGCAAGTTCTTGTATCCAACGTCCGATACCCGAGTTTCTGCCCCCATCAACTTTGTCCGACTTCAGGAGAATCATCGTCGCCCTAACACATGCACGGGCAGAGATAATGCCCGCAGAGAGGTAGGGACTGTTAAGGATATGAATATATTTTCTCGCTCACATTCCTGTAGAGCTCACCTGATCCTGCTCGTAGTATCTCTGTCTGCTCTATCACGCTCCTTGTCGTAATTGAAGATACGATTGGCCTTGCTGGATTCTGTCGCACCAGGTGCTAAGGGATCAACTGCACCAAGCTGCGAGGGACGGGATTTTGTGTAAAGAAAGCGTTCCAAAATCTTGTGACATCGTTTTTAACGGACACGCGAAAAATGGTATTAACATACTTTATTAGCTGCATCCTCGCCAGCTGGCCACACCTCCTGCATTCTCTTGAGGTCCTCTTCCTGTAGCTCGAACCCTGGAACGGACAAGGGGATAGGCGTATCAAACAAAGCGCCAAGTGGTTTTAATTCATATACCGTGTCTGAGTTTGCATGAGGTCCTGGGCAATCCTCCAAGTAATATGGGATGTTGGCGTTCAGAACCGTCAACCAGTTGCGTTGATACGGTGAGTAAACCTATTGGATGTATGTGAATTCATCAAAATGTACCAGAAGTATTTACGGACAGAATAGCTTTTCCCGTCTTTTGTTAAGATGACCCCGGGATCAACGATACACTTGTTGTGAACGAATGTGGCCATGATGTGGTTGGCTTTGGCGAGTTCGCAAACTTGAATGTCACGTCGGAGTTCGTCAACTTCGTATTCTATGTTGGCATAGAGGCTTGTACAACCGAACTTCGAGACGAGACCCACAACATGTGCTGCGAGGGTTTTTCGAGGCGTATGACTTATTGTATGAAGAGGTATGTGAAGCCGTGCTAATGAGTTCTGATGCGGTCGTAAGAACAGAGTAGAAACATCGACTAATAGATTGCTTACCTTTATAAGCCTGAGGTTACGCAGCACAAAATCGATCCTTCGGGCTGATCTATCATGGGCCAAATAATCCTGGGGGCTGAGGACGAACAATACGACCAATGGAATGCCATCCTCCCGGGCTTGTTTAGAGGCTAAAGATAAAGCTCGGTTGTCGGAAACTGAAACGTTGTATGAGCGTTGCCTTATGAAAGAGATGACAGTGTGATGCACTTCTGAGATCCCCCATTCGCATCCAGTATACAATTGAAGTCCCTTTATTATAATTTTTACCACCCTTATCAACCGCTTTGAGTAGTTTTGGGAGAGGAGGGGCGGCATCAACGACAGCAGCTGCCGAAGCAGTAGCTACCTTGATGGGTGCGAATTTATTTACTCGAGGACGCTTGTGGACAGTAACCTTGTCTTTAACATTGGTAGTGCTTAGGGACCTTGCGTGCTTCAGTGCCGGCATTACTGTAGAGACGATGGGAGAATATCTGAGGAAGATGGTCAACATTAACGCTGGGAATTCAATTCTTTATATGATGATCTGAGGCTGAAACGCGCCGTCCGATGGTGAGGGAAGTTGTATCGTGATCGTGTTTCCCATGTGACATGACGTCATACATATAATAATAATAAGGCAGTTCAGCCAGCGGCCTTGCGTTTCCGTTCATCCTCTTCTTCACGTTCTTCTGCTTCTACGACCTCTATGTCGAGTGGGAATGTCAATATAGCCGCTATCCCAGTCAGCTGATTCAATTCTGTACATAAGTCAGTACAATGTGGACACTGAAGCGAAGAAAACACTCCACGTTGTCCAGATTCATGCATGCTCGAAAAGACCACGACTTCGCCACCTTTCTGCTGAACAGCCTCTACGACGGCGACATATTTTTTCCGTGTTAAGGGTGCACTCGAACTGAAAAATAAACTTCAGTTTTCTTCTTTCTATAGTCCACAGTACTCTGCCTTACCGGAAAAGGTCGTCAGAGATGAGTAGCGTCCCAATGGCACCTCGATCCGCTGCAAGGCACACGTGGTCTGGTCCATACCAAGCCCGCATTTCATCTGTTCCCAGCATTTTGAAGAACCTTTTATAATCAACGTCAGTTCTCAAATGGAATTAATTATGATTATCGATTACTTGTCCAGCATGATGCCCTCTCGTGCAAATTTCGTTTCCTTTAATTGGGAGGTAACCTAGGGGTTTGTATTAAGAAGATCACTGTGATGGAAGGGTGTTATGTAAAGCTTACCTCGGGACTCTTCAAAACCTCGACTAAACTATGAACATGGGGACTACTTATATGGACTTTAACCACCTTCTCCTTCAGAGCCCGTTGTAGCACTTTATCCCCCCTCCTTCCGGCTTCTCCAACTATATACTCGTACACCGAGTCGCGCACCCAACCAGGGCTTGCGATAACGATCGCCTTTAGACCCATATTTCCATAAGGAATATGTCGCACGAATGAATCATATAGTGTTGCGTAAAACTTGAGCAGCCCTTTCTCGTGTTGTGACGCGCCTGATGCCGCAGATTTTCGCGGTATGGGTACCGATATTCGATTGGCCACCAAGGTCATATGCTGCGAGAGAAGGCAAAATGCCGCTGTCCCCTCCCCACATACAACCGCGCCTACCTCTGCTCCTTTCCCTGGAACAATGGCCTCTTCCACGCGTGACACTGCGATGCTATCCCAGCCATCGGCCTTTTCGATGCGGACATCACGATTAGCTTCGACATCAAGAGTATGGAATGCTCCAAGCTTGACATGAAGATTTTCAGAGGTGACACGGCCGGAAATGTGAAGGGCGGCCGATGTTGGAGGTGGGGCGGAGGATCCAACTTGGTCGGTAGGGGTGGAATCTGAGGCGGAGGCTGGTGCTGCGGAAGAGGAAAAATCGACCCGGCCAACTTGCAGGGTTAAATTTAACCGAACTCGATGCGATTCGGTTGATCCTGTTGACGATACGCTTTGTATGCGGCTACGCGATCGTTAGAAGTTCGTTAAACTTCAGTAACGAGTAGGGGTGTTGCTCACCGAACCGCGGGCGCACGCACAAAGTCGTCCTTTTGAATTAGATTATACAAGTGCCACATGTCCTCGTCATCTTCGGGGCGCAGGGTGACATGGCCCTAATAGCAGCTATCAGAGATCAAACGGGTGGTCCGTGAAAGGTTTGGAAGGGCATACAGCACCGTGCTTGTCGATATGTCGACTGACCAACTTCATTTGGTTATTGGGATGGTTATGTGTACGAGGATAAAGTGTATTTGGGATTTTCGATCGTGGTTTCTGATGATATTTCCTTTTTGGCTCTCATCCTCCTCAATCCATGTCCAGGTAGTTCAAATTCTAACGTCTTAATATAATTCTAATGACCTTGTACACCACTTAGTACCAGTAACTCCAAAATCGCATCTCTTGCGTCCCGTTTGGTTGAACCGAACCAACCTCATCACCGACGTAATTACACCCACGAAGAAGAAGATGATGATGATGAGGCTATATTCGCTGAACTTGAAGCAGAAATAGAGAACGACGGGAATGCCGCAATGAGAGAGCATGGATTGGATATTCTCAGAAGAGAGTAAGGTGCCTTCCCAGCCTCTGCCAAACCCCTGGATGGTTTACGGAAAGTGATGTCTAACTCAGCCTCCCACAGAATGGAACGCGTAAAGGATATGAAGGACAATGAACATGGGCAATATACAGAGATTACTGATGAGAAGGAAGTGGTGCGAGTGAGTGCGTGAGTTGTGATCCCTTTCATTTTCAAGCACGGAATCATTATGGCCAACGACTAGGAACGAAAAGAGATGCGTGATCCATTTCTACCACTCGAACTTCAAGCGATGTGAGATTATGGACAAACATCTGGCTGTATGTTGCATCAATCTATGATGTCTTATCTGCCTTTCTAATGTCGACGGCCAGAAACTTGCACCAAAATACTTTTCGACCCGCTTTTGTCGTGTCTTTGTTGAAAATGTTCCTTGGTTGGTCGAGAGGCTTGGGGTCAAGGTGCTACCTTGCGTGATATGCTTTGTGGATGGTGTATCCAAGGATCGGTATATTTCTTGTCCTCGTCCCGGGGGCTCTCCTGACAAAAGAACACAGGTTGATCGGCTTTGAGGAACTCGGCAACAATGATGCATTCGATACAGCGATCCTGGAGTTAAGGCTTTCTGGTTGTGGTAAGTGCTGCAGTTGCTTCGTAGGTTTTGTGCTGGCATTGATGCAGTAAATAGGAGTAATCCAAAAGTCAACTGGAAGTGGTCTTGAGGTGGTATATAAGGTGTCGTCTTCTCGGGCTTCGCGTACTGGGCGACATGATGATGACGATGTTTTCGATCTGGATGAATGAGAATATACCCATTATTTGGCATTATACCTATTTTCCAGCAAGTCCGTCTCCTATTACGTCTCACCAACTACGTTTGCATTTGTTTCTCTGACCTTGCCGATCACTAAACTGCGCACTCAAGGAAATGGGAACGAAATTTGGATTGTGTAGAAGTACAACATCCGTCAGGGCTCCCCATAAACTCCTACTTCCTTGAATTGCCGTAAAAACGCTGATATTCATAGAATAAGCTGTGAAAGAAAGGGTTAAGGCTCTGAACAGTAAATCGATAGTTGCACACACAAGAGCTGGAAGAAGGTATTAGTTAACTGGAAGACAACTGGTGGTGTATATGAATAAGAGGCCTACCTAAATGACCACCGACGACGGGGCGAGCACGGAAACCCTCTGGTGCTCCATTCGTTGTTTCATACCAATCGCCGAAGGGCTGAGAGCTAAGTCCGTCCGAAGCCCACTTCTTCACTGAACTTATGAAAAAGTTGCGTGTGGTCGTATCAGTAACAATGCCGGCAGTCCAAATTTCCCAGTCTGACAATAGTGAGTATTTCGTTTCTGGATTTAGGTAAGGTTTAGTATCGTTATACCTGTTTTTGTATATGTGTGGCTGTTGACTTCATGATGAGTATATGTTATGAAGTACACTGTTTACATACCGAGTGTCCAGAGGCACGCCGAATGGCTCTGTTGAATTCGGTTCAGAGATAGGAGGCTATCTATAGAAAACTAGCCCACTTACGCGTAACCGTCTTGTACCAGGCAGTTTCTTCCATAAACAAGGTTAAGTTGTACGGCATTCGAAAGGCCCAGAAAGCTTACGCATGCTGTATACAGATGCAGGGAAGAGGTTCAACTTCAGTAATTTATCTGCATAGAGGTTGTACGACAACCCCCAGCTGAAAGGCTTTAGAATACGATTTTTCGATGGACGTAACGGGGAGTACCTTGCAGAGTTTCCATACTTTTAACTCAATATTAGTGTCATTAAAGATGAGTTACGATGCGGACCCACTTGAAGTGTTAAATGACTTCCGGATGACGATGCCGACAAGGTTTGCCAGCGTGATACATAATTAGCAGCGATTGCCTAACCGAACGATTAACCAAGATTGAGCGCGTGATGCAGACATGGACATACGGAATAGTTAGCACTCTTTGTATTGTCACCAACTAACGAGGCAATCTGAGACATGGCCTTGATCCCGATTATTCCTTTAATTGCAAGGTTTGTCTGATTCACAAGGTGGCCGGCAAAGTCGTCGGTACTAAGTTGGTCTCCCGGAATGAGGGAGTCCGTGATCAAGAACTGAGTCCACTGGTCAAGAAGGGCGTTCTAATAGCGATGCTTTAGAAAGGCAAGAATGAGAATACAGGTTGCACACATATTTGGTGAGGTGAGATTTATCGCCAGTCTTCTGGGCATAACTAAGTGCCATGATGACCATGTTCCCACTTTCTGTAGGAGGAGAGATCAAAAACTAGAAATGGATTTTTAATTAGCAGGCACCTTCGACTGGCATGGCCTCGTCCCTTCCATCATTGTGTCCGAGAGCATTCGGATAACTGGAACCTGTTATAAATAACTATTGAGATACGTTCTTGATGAAGAAACCCACATAGCTTACCAAGATCATGAACACTCCACTTATTAGGATAGAGGCCGCTGGCCTGGTATCTGAATAGGCCCTCCAAGAGAAACTTTCCGAGTAAGGGGTTTGTGTAGAGTAACACAGGCCATGCAGGGAAAATAACATCTACTGTATTCATGTTCTACAAGTAAAACATCAGGCGTCAAAGAACGTTGGATAAAAGTGAGACGAACCCCATCGCTAGATATTTCTAATAATGGCATATCAGCACCAACAGTGTTACGAAGCAACTCACGATTTTACCTTTCATGAACACGATCACATCAGCTGTATTCCATGAGCCGTCGCTGTTCTTAGAGATCGTGACCTCCATCGCTCCAAGGGCTTGGCGGATCGATAACGCCACGATAGAAGCATAATCGGTGGATATCCTGTTTGCATCTGTATTAACTTTGGCGTCGAAGGCGTTGGCTCTGCTGAGAGCGTTAGAGAAATCCCCAAGGAATGATGAAATCTGGCCATTATATTAATCAACAGGGTAGTTTTTCATTGCAACGGAAGTGAATGTACCAGGGCGGCCGAGGTTGAGAATTGACTCCAGAAGTAAAGACTGCGTGATTGAGTTCCACCACCTGCCACAATATACTTGATGGCCGGATCCCGTATATGGCCAATAGAAAATACAACCGGCGCAGAAGCACCAGTGATACTACCAAGGTCGTGAGCAAAACCAAAGACGGGCCAGTTGTCCTGAATGGCACGGAAAGCAGTGTCCTTCGTGTTCGGAAGCCGACCATTATTGATGAACTGTGCCCGGACGGTCACATCTGCGCCAGACTGGAAAGTAGCGCCGACAGTCTTCAAATATGAACGAATAAGAACTCAACGGGCAAAATAATGCAACCATTTACATACATTCGTTGTCGAATAGAAAGCAGAGCCGTCTGTAAAATATATCAGAAGAGTTGCAAGGGAAGGTACGCCAAAATATTACATTGAGTGTGATCGTTAACTTCTGTGAAGACGGCAGGTGACTGCAACTGTACTTCATGGGTTAGGATTGCGCCCGTCGTTGTACTCCATTTTGCGAGCAACGCATTATTTCCAGAAACCCATTCAGCACTAATATCCGAATAAACTTGTACAGAGTGAGCAGCACCGTTGGTGGATACAGCTGAGACAGCCATATAGGCAAAAGGCGTAGACTGCCTGACCAGGTCTGTAGCCTTGGAAGCTTATGTTAGAATATGTCTCCTTTGCTTTGGCGGGGCTGAGTACCTCAACAGGACTTAAAAATGTCACAGTTATATCCACCGGTCCGGCGGACAGCACAAAGATACTCTGAGTGGATGTGAACTGTAGAAAATATACACGTTTTAGTGGCGGGCATAAGCAAGGAAGTAGAATGTTGACCGACATGCGAGCTCCTCTGTACTGCTTTGTTGAAGGTCGTTCCTGGGACATTGGGCGTCCCCAAGAAGCTGTAAGCCTGGCCATCTACCTTGACGAATCCAGCCCAACCAAGGACCTAAGAGAAACAGTCAGAGGAAGATGAAGCCAACGCGCTTTCTGGATCAAAACTCACAGAGCCGGTCCAAAAGGTCGGCCAAGCATCGTTCAGAGCAGCCCCTGTAAACACAACAGGATTTAGTGCAAGCCAAGGTAACCGATAAATAATCCTCGAGACCTGATCCTTGTGGGAGCCACGCTGATACGTAGGGCGTGCGTACTGCAAGTGGTATGGACGGCGGATTGAACGGTGTTGCAGTCCAGGTGATAGCCTGGACTGAAGCAAGGAAGAGAAGCAGAGTACTGCTGTAGTTGAGAAGTTTCATTGAGACCTGGGAATTGGAGTATGATGTGCCCATAAGTTTTTAAAAGAATTATCTGGAGTTGGTTACCAAATCATAAGACGACTTGATTCGTGATTCATGGGGCGGTGGCATATGGGGCAGTCACGGGTAGCAAAATGTACATGCTGTAAGTAGCAGAAGGCAGGAACTGATGTGCTCCAGAGTGCTCTTCGTTGCATAGACTGCGACATTCTCGACGCGACCGGTCCGAATCTTCATGCTTCTCGTGACTTGGTTGAAAGGTCATATGACTCGTGACATTGGGGCCTCGCCCGACTTTCGCACGGTTTAAGGAAAGGCTTCCACGAGTTGTGACGGTCTCATGTTATTATTTTGCTTCTAAACCGGGGTTTTATTTAGATGCGACCGTTAAATTTAGAACATATCCTCGTGGTATACCGGTCAGGGTGACTTTTTCCCTGGATATTCGTTTCCTTGCGTTAGGATCAACACACACTCTTCTTCAAAGCATGGCTGGCTGTCTTCTCCTACCTGCGGGTGATAAGTCACCCGGTCCAAACGTCTGGATATCTACAGACTCTCATCTACGACCGATGGTCTAAAACGAAAACTATGAATGTATAAAAGACTCGTTTACGAAAGGAACTCCCTTCTTTCACTTACCCTGGTGGTTCTCGCATCGCTTTTCTTACCAGAGTTACTGTCTTCTACTTTTCCCGCTTTCTTTTTTTTTCTACACAACTCAGAGGTCTTCAGCTGGAACCATGTGGTCTTCATCATTCATTGTTTTTTCGTTAACACATTTGCTGTCCCTAGTTCGCTGTGCTCCCGTGACTCTTTCGCACTTGGGGTCTTCTCGTTCTGCAACAGGCCTCGAAGGCGATCAAGCATTATTGGCAACACCGTTGTTTATAACTGGGCAGGAAGTGACGATAGGCCAACCCAACGTAACTCTGTCAGCCTCGTCAGGCTCAATTTTGATTGTCCCTGCCCTTGGCCCTTTATCCACCTCTCCCATGCCTCAAGAACCTCCAACCACAGACACCGTGCGGCCCCTCGTAATGGGCTATTATCCAGACTGGGCAGGCCCCTCTTTGGCTCCGGAAGATATCAACTTTGGTTTGTATGACTGGATTGACTTTGCTTTTGGTATACCAGATGCCTCATTCAATTTGACATGGGACTCTCCAGAATCGCCAAGGATACTTCAGAGGCTTATAAATATCGCCCACCAAAAAGGCGCGAAAGTGAAGTTAAGTATAGGTGGATGGACAGGAAGCAGGTACGTTTTGAGAGGGTTTTTTTTTCTGGTTTTTTTTTAGTAGGCAAACTTTCGATCTTCTATACTAACAGAGCTGTTAGATATTTCTCCTCGGCCGTCAGCTCTAGCAAGGGCAGAGAGATCTTCGCACAGAACATCCTCGACGTCTACAATAAGTTTGGTTTAGATGGGATCGACATCGATTGGGAATATCCTGGCCATGAGGGCGCTGAAGGCAATCACATTGACCCGAACGATTCCATAAATTTTCTGTTGCTGCTTCAGCGTCTACGTGTTATTCTACCACCAGCTGCCCGAATCACTGCAGCGGCTCAAACAGTTCCGTTTGTTGATGCTTCCGGTCAGCCAATGAAGGACGTTTCGAAATTCGCCGAGGTATTAGACTGGGTACTAATCATGAATTATGATGTCTGGATTGGTAAGTGCCAGCCCTCCTTTCTCGTTGGAAATGACTGATTAAACGACACTTAGCATCTCCCACACCTGGTTCCAATGCGCCTCTGAACAATGAATGCAACAATTCTTCCCAACCCAGTGCAAATGCCGCCGCCGCATATGAAGCGTGGACGGAGGCTGGATTTCCTGCGTCTAAACTTGTCCTAGGGCTTCCATCTTATGGCTATGTTTCGGACTCTGAAGCTTCTGGTCTTCATTCGCGATCCTCTAGGGCACTCAACTCCAGGCGACTTCGATCTTTGGATGATGGCTCTGAAGAACCAGGTACAACGGTCAAGATAACTGGCGAGGACGGAAGTAGCACCGTTCAATTTAGAGACCTAATCAGACAGGGTGTGCTCATTCGTGCCAGCCCAGTAATTACCAACGGCCCAACTGTCTATGATGCCGCAGGCGGATTCACAAGGCATTGGGATTCCTGCTCAAGTACGCCATGGTTGCGTTCAATGTCGGTTAAACAAATCATTACATTCGATGACCCCGGATCACTCTACATGAAAGCCGAATTTGCCAAGAGAGTAGGAATGCTGGGAGTCAACATGTTTGACATTCATGGGGACACGGATGAATGGGATTTGATTCAGGCGGTCAGGCAAGGATTAAAGAATGTATAATGTAATAGTGTTAGCTAATTTCTAAGTCGGAGTACCCGTAGGACGATGTTTTCATCGGCTATGTCTGTTTTTTGGGCGCAGGGTGCCGAGTGAGAAAGAGATAATAATAATGTGTTCGCTGGTTCGGCACATCCTCCCTAACTCTAACTCCATGGGTGCTGATACCGATATCCAAAAGTTTCACCACGTTGGTAATATCACTCTAAGGTGTGTGGATAGTCGCTTGTAGGCAATGGTGCACGGGGGGGGGAGGGGGTGGGCGCGGGCGTGATGACCAAATCCCGAGTCGCATATTGCGACGAGTGGATGGCTACAAGACGCTTGAGTGTTGGGCCTACCCGCGAGCTATGCTCAAGCAAGAGGCAAGGTGAAGGTTCGTCTAGTCAAAGACGCCCGACTTTTGTCGCGACTAATTCCCTCCCCAGAACTTCTTCAACCCCAAATTAATGGATGAGGAACTTGTGGATCTCTGTCGTTGTGAGGATCGATTGCGGGGTTGGAGGACCTGACGGAGGTCCTCGTATGTCGCGTGCGTATCACGGGGTGACTGTGCAGAGATGAAGAGGTTGAAGGCATTGGGGGAAGTGGGAGATGCAGGGAGGAAGTTGAATGAGGTGTTCATCGTAGGGTAAGACATCGCAGTGTACAAGTCGCTGACGAGTGGATGCAGATGTTAGACTGGAGATTTGGGTCCTTGAGGAGATTGGGGTCGACGGAAATGACAGTACTGCAGCAGTACTGATGAGGAAATCCTGTCCATTTCTTCCGAGCTTAAGTACCGTATCCTATCCGTGATTAGCGCGCCTCGAGGACGGATTGGTGGGGAAGGAGGAGGATTCATAGCAACCAGGAGGAGGGAGCGTTTCTATGTAAAATTCCCAAACTTGGCAAAAAAGCAGCAGGACCTACACCTCCAAAGCATGGAAAACATGGTTGCTTGGCGACGAGTTGAATCCATGGCAACTTGAGCGAGGATTGGCGTCGAATGGTACGTTTCGGGCGGATAATGCTGGAAGTTTGTGACGAGGAATGTTGATATGTGTTTGTGGACACTCCAGGAGTGCAAAGGGGTCCAAACAACGTATCAACCTGCTACTCCAACTTGAAGTGCTCGACTCACGGGAACTTCGAATTTGTTACGACGTTTAGTCTTTCTTTCGACAAGCTAAGGCATTTTAGAATATTTTTCCTTATCATTTGGTGGAGGAATGTGGAAGGTATTCAGTCGTACGTGGCAAAGTAAGACTAACAACCGACTCGGACTTAGGTTCCAGTGTCAGACTGTCAATGATTTCCTCGATATTGCCAATGTCACTTATAAGCATTCCACTATGCACCAGTCAATGGAGCCTGCTTTTTTCCTTTCAGAAGTTATACTATGAACAGTATCCTCCCAGTCATCATCAATAAACGGAGAAATCGAATTTCCAAAAAGCCGCCAAGCGTTTCCATTGCTCAGGAATTTTACGCATGAGGTCAGAACGTAGCATATGGTCCGTAAACACAGAACCTCACGCTTTGGACCGGAAACAGTGCAATATGTTCATCATCAAGCATATGACAACCATACATACTCGAGCAATAGATCCAACAACTATCATATGATGCCAGCTCTGGGAGTCACGCCTTACACAACAGCTTCTTCGTTGACTTTCTACGGACTTTTTATCGTCGATGCAGAAAATGCGCCGAAAGAGCTTTACCGAGTTGCTTCGAACATATGGACAAGGATTGGCGTTATCACAATTCCTGTTATCGCATGATCTTCCGTACTCTTGGCTGAACTCGTACACAATATCACTGGGTTCGTTGATGATTATGGCTGTTTATATAGGACGAGACTTCAGTCCTTTTGTCTCTTAAGTGACTTCTTCATCATGAAGTTCCCCAAATACACCACTATTTTTTCGCTTACCCTTTTCCTTGCATCAGTCCAAGCTATAACCTGGACTGCAACACCATTCAACCCGCCTTCAGTCCCCCTAGCTGTGCGCACACCTTACTTGTCTGCTTGGCTCCCACAGGGCGCAGGTACAGGACCTCGCGCTGTCTTGTCCGGCTTGTCTATTTTAACATAGATCACCTAGGTGCAGCCTTGAACGACGTGTGGCCTACCTTTTGGACAGGATCCGTGAGTCATGGCAATGACATGTAATTTAAACTCTCAACTTATCACAACCATCTTAGATTCTCGGATGGGCTGGTTTTGTTAAGGTTGACGGCAAAGCATACAGCTTTTTAGGAGCCTCTAATGTCCCTGGAGCCACTTTTACGAAAGCGACACAGAAGAGCTCTCAGGCATGTTGATCAGCAGTTTGATATCCCTTATTTTGACAACCCGCTACCAACCCTGTCTAGTTCACATCTACGCAGAGTATTTTCGTTTTATCTGCCGGACCTGTGGACATTACAGTCACATTCCTGAGCCCGGTTGAGGTTTTTATGTTTTTTTTTTCGACTAAGAAATGACCATTTTCATTCTAACATGGTAAACGCTAGGCCAATGATTTGGTCAAACAATCCACACCGTTTTCATACTTGGCTGTATCGGCTGCATCCACAGATGGTTCTTCTCATTCTGTTCAAGTTTATTCCGATATCAGTGCCGAATGGGTATCGGGAAATAATGGTTTAGTAGCTAATTGGACTACTACAACGGGAAGCATCCTTACACATCAAGTTCAACTGCAAACCCAATCAGTCTTTTCTGAAGCTAATGACCACATTCAGCGTACGCTTACCGCTCGACCGACTGCCATAGCTAACAATAATCATTAGACGGTTCTGCCTTTTACTCAACGCCTAATGTATTTGAAATTTCCTATCGTTCAAGTGCGCGGATTAACCATGCAGCGCTAGACTGTCAGTGCTACATACCAGACCGGAGGAGATGTAGCTGTTCGTGCTCAATTTATCAACAACGGGCGGCTCCCCAATACGCGGGACACCAACTTCCGCGCTATTCAAGATAACTGGCCGGTTTTCGCACTTGCCCACGATCTCGGAAACATCAGCGGGACAACTGCCCCAGTCGTATTTTCTGTCGGTCATATACGTGATCCTGCTATTAGATATATCGTCGCTGGAGGTGGCACGCAGTCTCGGAGCGTTTATTTCTGGAGTCAATTCTCAACCCCGGCTGCACTGGTATGCAATTCCTGCATTCCTCGCCCGTAATACCTTAAACATATTGATTCTTCTGATCAGATCTCATCATTCTTAGGAGACTATAGTAGTGCCCTTTCTCGGGCCAAAACATTCGACGCGAAAGTCAACGTTGATGCATTGAAGGTGTCTGCGGACTATGCTGCCATTGTTGCTCTGTCGATTCGCCAGACTTTGGCCACAATTGAGATTACCATCACAAAGAACAGCAATGGATCATGGAACACCAATGATGTCATTGTTTTCATGAAAGGTGAGGTCCCTCACATCATTTTTTCGTGCCTTACGATATGTTGCCCCAGAGATATCAAGCAATGGAGTGAGCCCTTATCTGCAAGGTGTAATTTTCTAATGACTCATCACCCAAAGAACATGAACACTGTTGACGTCATCTTCCCTGCATGGCCTGGATTGTTATACACTAACCCATTGCTGGGGAAGTACCTACTGGAAGGTTTGTTCCGCTACCAAGCCTCCGGCCAGTATCCCAATAAGTGGAGTATACATGACCTTGGTAAGTCCATATCAAGTCATCTCTCAAGATCTGGCCTATGATGCCCTTGCTAGGCGCAAGCTATCCACAAGCCTTGGGTCATAATGACGGCAATGACGAAGCGATGCCCGTAGAAGGTAGGAATATTGTAAATCCTGGCCTTCACTTATGTCTTGAATTGATTTGTGACCTTGTACAGAGAGCGGGAACATGCTTATTATGGCTTTAAGTTATGTTCAAAGGACGGGCGACACATCTCATATCGTTAAATATGTGTGTTTGACTTGCACTCACCCTACACTGCATCTCAAATCAAGCCATCCTTAGTCCGCTCTTCTTGACCAATGGACCCAGTTCCTCATTTCGGATTCCCTCATTCCAGCGAATCAACTCAGCACTGATGACTTTGCGGGTCACTTAGCAAACCAGACGAACCTTGCGATCAAAGGAATTATTGGCATCAAAGCCATGTCACAAATTGCCCAAATACTGGGTGATACTGCCAAAAGCTCAAACTACTCTGTATGTCAGCGGCCCACGTCGCACCATCCGATATACTCACCTATCATGCCAGTCGATCGCAGCCAACTACGTGACTCGCTGGCAAACACTGGCTGCTTCTTCCAGTGGCCAGCACCTGACTCTCTCGGTAGGTAGGCTTCCATCGAAACTTTCTTGACCCACCTAAGTTCCGGACTACTACAGTATGGCGACTCTGCAAGGTATCCTATATCTCTTCCCCGCAGAATAAATCCCATCAACCTTTCCTAGCTGGGGGCTTTCGTACAATTTATACGCCGATAAGCTGTTGAAATTCAACCTCTTCCCAACTTCCATTTACAACATGCGTGAGTTCATCATATTAATGATGCGCAGGTGCCGTCCTACCGTTTAACATCCTATAAGAAACGGCGTGGTATAAGACAGTAGCACGTAAGTAGGCTTTTCATTCTTTATGTGACTTCGCACCGTCCCTCTAACCTTCGCCCAGAACCTTTCGGTGTTCCCTTGGACACCCGGTAAGTGTTTTGGCTTTTGGAAGGTGCACTTTAGCTTATCACTTACCACAGCCATACCTACACGAAGACAGGTTCACATAATACCTTTCTTCTCTTGTTTGGTCCACCTTAATTACTCCTGATAGATTGGGAAATCTTTACCGCGGCCATCGTAACTGACACAACGACGAGAGACCTCTTTATCGGTTCGGTCAAGAAATATGCCTCCAATGGGCTCAGCTCGCAACCCTTCGGGGATTGGTATGAGACAACCAATGGAAGGCCGGAGGGTTTCCGAGCTCGGCCAGTCGCAGGCGGTCACTTAGGTGAGTTGTTATTTCAAAACTGCGCCACCTTATGAAACCTTACGAGTGTCTCACACAGCATTCGTAAGTACTCTTCAAACCGTATCCTTAAACGAGGTATGACGAAGCATTGACCTGCAGCTGATTTTGTGATGGGGGTGACAACCTAAATAGTTCAACCCGAATTTAGCCACACTATGTCAATCGCTGGTGTCCTGCTCTGTTTTACAATCCCGAGCTTATTACTGCGTGTGACTTCTTATTGTTTCCTGATTTATCGTGGATGAATATCCGGCTGCAGTCATTCGGGCGCAGCCTAAGTCACCCTGGTACGCAGGCCGGCTCGCTGGGACAGTACCTCCCTGTTGATCTGGATAATAATCGACCCGTCTCCCGAGGAGAAGCCACCAAGTTGCTTGATAAATCCAGATATCATGTACGTAAGACAAATTCATGGCTCTCGTGAATAGGTTGGCACTGGTTAACTCACGTCGTTGATGACACTCGTACCCGCTCACGGTCCCATCTTTCATTTCCGCCAAAGAACCTAGACTTTCCTCAAAAACCTTAGCGGTGTAGGTTAATTGGCATGAATGTTCCTGTTTTGTCAGACAATGGCAAAAGTACTGGTGAGCCCCTTTGTTCGACTTATTGGCTTGTCCCAACATGGTACATGTAAACCAGTCTAATGGTACTGCTCGCCAACATTCCGCTACGGCTCGGCGTCCAATTGACTCAGTCAAAGACTAGACCATGGGAAAGTGGATGTAGAACAATGAAAGAATTCAGTCTAATTCTCCCATGCTTAGAAGCCACATTGCGTCGACTTGAAAAAAGCACGCCACCCCCCAGCGCGTTATGAGGGGCGACTTATTGACGTAGCACTGCCCTCATTTCGACCGACCATATAGGCTCCATTCATTTCATATCTATAAATAATGTATTTATGGCTAGAGTGCGAGAAAATCGCACTCATATACGCCTGAATCTGTGATTGACCCCCTTGGTTCACTTCATGTCCTGCGCATTGCCTCCCTTCTGTCGCGGCGGCCAGAGGCGTGTGGAATCTCATGCAAAGAACCGTATTGACCCAGTTTTCATGTAATAGAACATTAGCGCCTTGCATAGACCGGGCACAGGACGGTTCGGCCTTGTCAACAGGTAAAGCCCTTATCCGAATGTAGGTGGTCCGATATTCATTTTTTAAAGAATCGAAGGCCCAAAATGATAAGCACACTACTATATTTGATCATTAAAGGTCGAGTCCAGCTGATAAAAATGTCGGTGAGCTGGGTGCGGCACCGAAAGTAAGAACCACGGAATATGCGGAAGCTTTGCATATCTCTGGCGCGCACCCTGTGCATCCCGGCATATGTGATGATCCATCCATACAGTTGAGCTGTACAGATGCGCGGCAAGAGATGAGCACATGAAAGCGACATGCGATGTATGGACCGTGTTGGCTGGGTGGAAGTACGTTGGAAGCAACAGTTGCACCCCTGTCCAAGTAAGTAGATAAAAAGAAGATCATTGGCGTTGTCGGAGACACAAGAAGCGGAAGCCAACAAGATCTGAAATGTGTCTCTTTTTTTTTAAGTTGCCGGGCTTCGAGATTCACAAGCCTCATGGGGACTGATTGATCACTTGATTGACTGCTTGGACAAAGAGGGTGGGGCGGGTAAGTGTCTGGCAGCCCGGAGTCTGTGTGGTGAAAAGTACCAGTATATGGCTAGATGCGTACTTGGGCTGCTTGTTCTCATGAGTGACAAGCAGCCAGAGTTGAACCCATTAAGATGGCGGTGTGTGGAGCTTCCCTGTTGATGTGCGATTGATTAAATACGGCTTCTATCACGCGAGTCGTGGCGCATCAGCTGTCGGGGACTCATAGAGGGATCTGCCAGCAACCCAAGGGGTAGGTGGCGTGCTGGGCAACCGAAAAACGAGGCATAAGTGACGCTGAGATGAGAGCATGACAACACACGAGGCGAGATGACTATACATGTTCCGTCGATTAGTGACTCGATTTATTGGGCCGAAAAACGAACCTATGTATAAATTCCGTAAAATACGCGAATGAAATGTGAAAAGTGAAGGGAGGCACTTGAATCGGCGATCAGTGATTCCCAAACGGGAATAAGTGGGTGTGAAGATGGACTGGCAGAAGGACCGGGAGAATCTGTGATTAATGGCTGCGCAGTGGGGGAAAGACAAAGGACAATGGAGATTCGGAATTGGTGTGCAGGTTCGATTGTGGTTAGCTGGGCATCAGGGACGACGAGGGGCGTGTTAAAATATAATATTTACCGTACAAGCGGATGCGAGGTCGTTTCCTTTTTGGGCGGTTGCTGTTGTTTTTTATTATTATTAATGCCTCCCAGCTGAAACGTCGAAACGGACCGACACAGATATGAAACTAAATAAATAATGTCACCAGTAATGGCCCGTTCAATGCCATCCTTGCCTTTCTATAAAGCCCTGTCATCGACTCTCCCTCTTCATTCAATTTCTCCCAAATGTCCTTCTTCACCCGTCCTGACTCCCCTCCTCCTCGCCAGCTCTCCCCCGACTTTCTACCCGCACCCCTCCCCTCCCCTCATCTGCGCGCTCGTCTCCGCCACTCATCGAGCAAGCACTCCCTCCCAAGCTACTCCCCATCCCTGCCTCCCGGCCTCACTCCTCTTTCCAACTCGCATACACACATCACATCTATGCGATCTTATGATCACATAGACGCCCGGAGCAGGACAGGCGATGAATACGAGAGGAGAAGGACGCGTTCAACTTTCACGGCATCCCCACCTACCACACCACGCTCCCTGCCAGTTCCATCTTCGTCGCGAGCCTTAGACGAGAGACCGTATCGACGCTGCCTCTCATCTGCCATCCCTTATCGCTCGCCACCACCGAGCCCCACTATCTCCTTGGCACCTCCCCCCGTTCCACCCATCCCAGCATTTGTGCTTACTCCACCCGCAGATATGAAGTCCCCTCCTCGTCCGCAACCTATGTCCGCTACGCCCATCCGTCTGCCCGAACTCGATAACTTGCCACCATTATCCGAGTCCACCTGTCGCTCCCAGAAGCAATCTAGACCCCTCCCACTTTCCACTCCTTCCCCCGAGAAACATAGATCAGTGGGGATATCATGTCTTAGATTCTTCTCCCTGCGCAATTCGCGGCAGAGGTCGACGCGGGCGACGGTCGATGTGTAGAGGGATTGGGTCCCATTTTTGTTCCCGCAACCAACGAATATCTTGGACGTTTCGCAGCTTAGACATGGCGGAACAAGCTTTTCTTGACAGGCCCCTTGCCAAATGTACTACACCCCCCACGATACAAACACCATTACTCTAATTCACCCTTTAAAACTGGAAGCCTTGTATGGCCAGACTCCTTCCCTGTACTTCACGCCAAAAACTCAATGAACCTTCACCGACCATACTTACACTCACTGTTCAATCACTTGGCCTCACTGCCATCGTTCATTCATGTTTGCTATTTTTACCACTTACATGTATGTATCAGTACCTACCTTAGTGTACACTTTAATCTCGACGTAATACATCTGCCACATAATCGATTGCCATTTGTTCATCGACTCATGACATCAATATCGACTGGCGCTCAAGCTTTTAGGTTTGCTGGACGTGAAATGAGTGTAGATCGTTATGACTTGTCGCGTCAATCACGTGATGAGAACTTAGTTTAGGAAACCACGTGCAATTCTCTGTGATCGTGTTGAGGCGCGACTGCACAAACCGTAACGGTGATACTCTTGCTAACACTAACTCCGGGAACTTATCCGCTCTGTATGCGCAAATAATTCGCTCGCTGTCCGGCAGTTTCAATATATTCCATTCTTGATGTTTTATCAAAAATCAATATGCGTCGCTCTCATAGTTGTCCAGTAACTTCGGAGGCATTAAATCTGCGAGACTAGGATCGCCTCTACCCTGAGTAGAGGAGGCGGGACTTCACGCACTATGGGAGAATGATGTTGTGACAGTCGGGTTGATGGTGATCCTGGAAACCATAGACATCGAAACGGTGCAAGCCGCACACACGGGGACTCCAAGGCTTTAAAGCATATACCCACAATTCATCCGGAGTTGGGATATCGGCCCTACTGATCGAAAAGTGCCGTCCGAAAGTCGCGGTGTGTGTGCCTCTCTTGAATGGATATATTTTGGGCGGTCTCGTGCCCGGTTTGTACCCATGGACATTGTAGTTATCCACCAACCCGGAAAACCAGCAGCCATTCACTCCGAGACATGAGATGTTACACAAGCTAATTGCAAAGTCAAAACGACAAACAAGCAGGATATAGGAATACAACTGTGAGACAAGTGGTCAGCTAATCACTACATGGTACACAATCGCTGCGGAAACTCATACCGGATATACTACACAAGAAAACCAGGTCTCTTGAGAATGTGTCCGTCCATGGCCAGGTTACACGCAAATGAAGAGAAAATGCCTTATAATCCCATTCGTTCTGCCAACGTCCGATCCACACTAGGAAAAGAGTCGTTAGAGGCTAAAACACGCTCAGCTCGGCGCCCAGGGCCGCCACGACCAGTGTTACCGCCAAAATTACCGTTTCGCCTGGGCGCCCTACTGCCATCGCGATCCCGCTCCCGCTCCCTTTCCCTCTCCCTCGGCGCACGCTGCCGATCACGATCCCTATCCCTATCCCTATCCCGTTCTTGCATGGGAGATGGTGGCCTGGCCCTCTGATCTTCTTCAACCTCCGTTTTTAGGTGATTGGACCTTCCACGCCCTTCAGGCATGCGCCGTGGCGCGTACTCCCTCGTGTCCGACCTCCAAGAGGAGTTGTGAGACTGACTGTGCAATTTGTGAGAGGGAAGCGATTGATTCGTTCGAAGAGTAGGCGACGTCTGTGTCTCTGACAGACGGGCCCTCTTATGGGCTCTGGGGCCAGTGGGTGGTAATTTCGCACCAGATATTCCGTTGTTTGCTGTGTTAGAATGCGGAGAATGGTAGGAAGCACGCGGGGATTGTGAAAAAGATTTTGTGCTACTAGCGGTATTGATTGGCCGAGCAGCAGCTGCGAAGCTTTCGTATGATTTATCCAGTTCCGTTCTGTTTCAGGGAATAAGCGCCCAGTCAAGGTTGAACAGAAAAATTGACAAACGAGAGTGCGCTTATTACTTGGTGAGATTCTAGATTAAATTGAGATTGTGAGGCGAGGATATGGGTGAGACAGGAGGGTACTGACCCCGGAGCGCTCCTTCCAAACGCTCAACGATACTTCGTAGACCTCGAACTTCTTCCTTCAACCTCCCCGTTTCTCCCTGCTTTAGGATATCGTACAGCTCATCGTTTTCTTCTTGAAGGAGTCGCGCTCTTTGCGTGAGGGCAGCCGTGACTGTGTTCGAACCCGGTGTCGCGCCTGACGCCGACGCCGAGGCATGCAAGTGGGGTAATAGGATAGATACAAGGGCCGGTGGCAGCGTAATCGGATTCGACGTCGAAGGGCCGGTCTGGGAAGTCAAATGCTGTCGTAACTGTGTAACTTCATCCTGTTTGAAGAGTTCTCAGTTGGAGAGCATTTCACCCGCGTTTATTAAAAATCTCACGCTAAGCTCCGCAAGCTGGTTGTCTCGCTGCCTGAGCAGGGTTTCCAACTCGAGTTCACGCGAGGTCGGGAGCGTCATTAGCGAGTGAAAAGAGGGAAAGGAGAGACGGGACTCAGCAGTCTCCCGGATGTGCCACCGAATGGGACACAAGAGATCGTGAGCGAGACGCCGTTCAGCGGGAGTTGAAATTGAACAGGTCTTCGTGACGTCTCCGCATTTTCGGCACGTCGAACAGTTCATTGAGACCCATTCCAGACAACTACAAAACCTATACACACTACATGGTATGTTCTATAAACACAAAGGCTTCTCCCGTTATCTATGACTGTTGTGCCCCCGAGTCTCATCGGTAGAATTCGACTTGATTTCAGATGTATGCTCTTGTTATAATTGGCATTGAGATGCAATCAAAGCCAAACACCCCTTGTGATATAAAAGTTCGCAACGAAAATGATTTTGTTCACTGAAAATAATATCAGGGCTGTCTGTATCCAAGGTGTGTTGCTGTTTCTAATTCCCTTAATCCGGTTTCTCTTATGGCGGTGATGATTACTTTATTCACACTGTATGAACGCTCGTGTCTTTAACACACTCGTCGTGACCCTTTCTACAACGGTAGCTGAGCCTTATTGCGAAATTCTTACAGGATAGATCTGGTGTGTTCGAAAATATTTGCTGACAATTCCTTTCCACAGGTGAAATAATCGGAATCAGTAGACTACATTCACATTTAGAGGGGTTTTCTGTTCTTTACGATTCGGAACAAATTATGAGTCATTTTCTCCGTCAAACGCATCTTGCGGCACTTGGCCCTGCATCTGAGTGAGAGCGCCGGCAACAATATATAAGAATGGGGCGGATTTGACAGGCGGCGGCGATGACTGGTAACCAATAACTAGGGAGCATCTCGGACAATGGAACCTATATTGCCGCTCATGACCACCCTCCCTGTCACATGTACTGAGTATCGGGAGTATGTCAACACAGAGTTTATACGTACCGTTCGAGAAGAACGGGGTCACCCGAGACCGCATTCAGCTTGAACACCCTGGCCTTTCCTGCATCACTGTCCTGAGAGCGGATGATAATGGCGTTGTCAGTCTTGCGTCGTGGAAGTGTCGCTAGGTTTTTGTCAATAACAAGCTGTTAATAATACGTCAATGACGGCGAGGTAAATTTGTCAATAGACTTACGATGAACTCGCCACAGATACAGTCTAAGATGATTGGTCAAACCTTTATTTACGTCGATGATCCGGGATGATACGCACAGTAAACACGCAGGGCAGCTGCGGAGGACGCGGTTGGCTGTGCTGAAGAAAAGCTGGGTGGTGAGTTGTGGGTCAGATATGACTAGAGAGCGACAGACCGTCAGTGGAAGAAGATACCGCTGAGCGTGATACAACCTTGGGCATTTGTTATGATTTTGTTGCACAGCCGGATGGTTGAAACAAAGACCCTGAACCAAACCTCGAGCTCTCAGGCACGCACCGCTTTCAGACACACCGCATCTCTTCCCACGTGATCTCTTCCACCAAAGGCCTCCAATTTAAATGTCGTGACAACTCTTTCCAATTGTCTTTCTATCCAAACCGCCAAGCCGCCCTCCTTTTCTTCTTTGTTCCTCCTCAATGGCCGAAAAAGATGCCACAGCGAGGCTCCGACGGGCTGTTAAGGGTATATCTTCTATCTCGGAATTTCACAAGACACCGGCCCTGATCAGCATACTACAGAAAATAATTTGTTTCTCGTCAGACGTCTCGTCCAGAGGACGGATATACGGAATCCAGATCCCGCACCACGACGGTTTACCTCGTTGGCATGGGCCGCTGTAATGGGGCATGAGGAGACTTTCGAGTTCTTGTTGACAGCTGGTCATGACGACGAGGAACTGAGCAAGGTATGTAGATCGTGTCACTCACTCACGACTATCTACAGAAAATATTTTGCGTTAGGATTCAGAAAACAACACTATCCTCATGCTTCTCGCGGACCAAAAGCCTTCCGCCACTAATCCTTACACCTTTTCGCCAACATCCGAGGATGTCACGGGTGCAGCTCTACGCATGGCCCGTCTGTACTACGATCGCTATTCATGGATTCTGGACTGGTCAAATGTGGAAGGAAAGACGGCATTGCATATAGCATCGTTAAAAGGGAACGAGGAACTTGTACGGGTACGTCTCATCATTCGTTGCACCATGGTACCATTATTCATTGCCACCCAGATGTTTTGCGACCTGGGAGCTGATTATGATCTATCGGATAATAAAGGAAATACCTCACTGCATTAGTATGTATTACACTTGTCCGCGTGCAACATATTGATACTGTCTCACAGTGCGAGTTCTTGGGGGCATATTCCTGTTAGTAAATGTTTTGCATTTTGCAGCACTCATTATCTATTTCATATCATACAGGTCGTCCAATTGTTGATTGAGAGGGGTTGCCAATATGCCGCGAGGAACAACGAAGGGTTCACGGCATCAGATTATGCATATTCGTGAGTCACGTTAGTCAATCCAAGCATACCAGCCAACCAAGGTCTACACCCTAGGTTCAGCACGAGAGATACTCTTCAAGACACTGCTCGTTTACAGTTTGAAAACAATAAAAAATCACGACGGGGCGTATTCGCTCAGGCGGCTGAAAGAGGTCATGAATGGGGGTCCTCCCATCCTATAAATCTGCCACCCCAAGTACCACCAAAAGCTCAACACCTCACTCCCAGAATGAGGAGTGGGTCGGGCACGAGTCGTACGACCGCCACTTCGGATAGTGGGGATCTGGACTCCAATAGTCTCATGGCTGGGCACCAAAGCCAGTCATCGTTTTCAGCTTCCTCATCACCATCACAACCGTCCACGGGATTAGCTTCACTTTTTCATCAGCAAGGTCCATCTGCTGGGTATCACACACCTCAGATAGCATCTACAAGTAATAGTAAGACAACGTTTGTTAGTCCCCCGCCCGCCGTTCCAGGCCCGGCACTTAACCCCCCCGTCAATCCTGCGTCAGCACTGTCACCTATTGCGAACCGTATGCGAGAACGAGACGCTGATGCTATGGAAAAGTATCTAAGACGCAATCGGAGCGGAAGCCAAGGAACGTCTTCAACGGACAACAAGTCACAAAATGGGTCGAATTACTCCTCAGCCGGTCCATCGGCCAATGGAGATGATATATCGTCATTAAACCCTATCCTGGTTAGCGGTACCACCACACCAAGGAGGCTGCGACCCTCGATGTCAGCAGCCCAGTTGCGCACCAAGTATGACCTACCTGCTGCTCCCTCCAATGTCAACGGCGCTATTCATGCACAACCACAACCTGAGAGTCGACATCGATCAGGCACCAATCCCTCCACACGACCATCACCTCCGCTTCCCCTCACTCGATCATCGTCTACGTCGACCTCACCACGACCTCTTGTCAGTTCCGATCACAGGACTTCGGAGGATAATGAGAGCTACATTGGCCCTCCCAGCCAGTATGCTCAGTTTCCAGAACCACCCATGCCTAATGAAGATAACAGTACACCAACAGCTGGTCGTCGGAAAGCTTTTCATCTATTATCGAAACCTCCACCAACCCCTGAACCGGCGGGATCCAGTCATCGGCGAGGCATGTCGTCAGCTTCCGTCCGCGGCGCTTGATAAGGCGCCATAACATTCATACTCGGTGTCTGTACTATTAGTTTGTATCATCCATTCCATAGCTCTGTTGTTCTCTGCTATCACTGCCCCAACTCCCGATCATTTATTCTGTATTGCTGTTGTAGTTCCAAATGTATGAATCTATGGCTCGTGATTCAGACTCATCCTTATCTGGTTGTAATGAAAAACTTTAACTGGCGGCAAACGCTTACTGGCCTCGACTGATCAACTCGAAATGATAAAAGGAAGGGTGATTGCTAGTTGCCGTCGGTGCCAGAGCTACGGAGAGTGCCGATTGCGGGAATGTGATGTGCAAGGGCAACATGAACCAATACATAAACCTGAATGTTCGCTTTCTACCCACAGAACGCCCACCTCGGTAGCTCAACTATCTGAGACGCCCCCATGATACCCCCAATCGCTGACAGCGATCCCGACCCCACAACGCAGATTCCATGGCCAGCTGCCAGATCAAGACAAGTCCCACGTCCCGACGCCAGTCCGAGCGGTGTTCATGTTGACACGGAGCCTTCTAACGCTTTAGAGGTTAATGGGAAGGTGAATGAAATGCCTGGAAGGCGTAAAATGTCGACGTGGGATCTTGTTACCTTGAGTATATCTATGGCTGGGGCTCAAATTGCGTGGACAGTTGAGCTTGGGTATGTGTAGCAACTTGTCGCTCTAATATCACTCGGTTAACCCTACTTAACAGTTATGGAACACCGTTCCTATTGAGCCTTGGGCTCTCGGAGCATGTTACATCCCTCGTATGGCTGGCAGGACCCATCAGCGGTTTGATTGCACAACCAGTTATAGGCGAGCCTGGCCCCCTTTATACAGTATTAAAATATTTATGCTATTCTCAGGTGCCGTATCCGACTCCTCTACGTCTAAATACCGGCGGAGGTACTGGATCGTCCTCTCGACTGTAGCCCTTGTTATATCGACATTCACCCTCGCCTATTGCGAAGAGTTGGCCGTATTCTTCGTTGATCTCATTGGGGTTGGCGCAGGTGATTGGGATGAGAAGCGGAAAAAACAGGTATGACATTACACTTCCTCTAAATCACTCACTTATACGCCCTTTAAAGGTCAACAGCACTGCAATCGGCTTCGCCGTCGTATCGTTCTATATCCTAGACTTTGCTCTCAATGGTTTACAGGCATCTCTGCGTAATCTTCTTCTTGATGTTACACCCGCTGATCAAGTCAATGCTGGAAATGCATGGCACAGTCGGATGACGAATGCTGGAAATATCGTTGGATACGGGTTCGGTCTGTGAAGTTAACCAGTCACTTCCTACATGTGTTGACAGAATGACATACAGGGTTCCTTCCTCTCGCCCAATTACCCATTATACGCCTCTTGGGTGGTAGCCAATTCCGCAAGTTCTGCGTTATCTGCATTATTATATTAGTCATCACAGTATGGATGACGTGTTTCTTCCACGAAGAGCAGGCGCGCCCAAACGTGTACGGGAGGAACAGGTGAGTTATTGCTTGCTCAGTCCATTGCCAACGGTCCCTGACTATATTCACAGTAAATTCAAAGATGTACTCACCAACATTCAGACTGCACTGATCAACTTACCGAAACCTATTCGGAGAGTTTGCTACGTCCAATTGTTTGCGTTTATGGGCTGGTATGCATCTCGCCTTGTCATCGTGATTTTTCGCTGACCCTTTGAGCCAGGTTTCCGTTCTTGTTTTATTCGTGAGCATTCCATTGCATTTGGTTTTGGATCATCTTAGCTTGCTTCAGCACCACATACATGGGGCAAGTCATGGCGTATGAACATCAGAAGGAACCAGATCCAGAATATGCGACACGGACTGGAGAGCTTGCAATGTTACTATATAGCGCCGGTATGGTCACAAGAACTTACATTACCTTCTCGGTGCCTCATAACCCTGTTTAGTTGGAGTCCTCACCGGATTCTTGTTACCTCATCTTGCCAGTCGTGACCACCGCTTGTTGGCGCACCAGGAAGACGTGGACGAAGATGCTGAGTTGACACGCCTTCGAAACACTGTCCGTGAGTGGCGTGCGGATGCAGCACGCCAGGGAAAACCTCTGCGACTTCCTGTGATGCCATTCTTACTACGGAACATATGGACTGGCGCGTTGATCCTGTTCAGCATTCTCACATTCTCAACATTCTTCATCTCCACCGTTTTCCAGGTGTGTTCTATTCTTCTTATTAGATAAATACGTCTCATGCATATAATCAGGCAACCATATTCATCACTTTGGTTGGTATATGTTGGGCAGTTGCGATGTGGGTCCCTTTTGCTATCATTATGGAGGTAAGGTGTCATCTAAAAGTGTAGTAGAATTTCACAAATATCTCTCTACAGGTCCTCAAAGAAACGCCAGCGCCAAGTGCACCCGTTAGAAGACCCCCACACAGTCGTGTGCTCTCCACGCCCCCCGTTTTCCGTCGGGGCAACAATGAACGACAACCCTTATTGCGGCGTCGCTCCTATGACGAGTATGATGGAACTGCAGAAGGAGAAAGGGATGTCCCTACGATTCCTGTGGCTGGAGGGACAGTATTGGGTATCCATAACCTTGCTATCGTGATGCCCCAGTTCATCGTGAGCTACCCTTTTTTTATGGTGATACCCAGCTAAGTACATACCATAAGGTTGCTTTGGTCACCAGCGCAATATTCAGAATTGTGGATGGTTCTAATCCAGACTCCACGGGGACTACCTACTTGGGCAAGAGTGGTGTCGGCTGGGTTCTGCGATTCGGTGGGTGTTGCACATTACTGGGGGCAATTATAGTGCGCATGGTTCCACCCACCCCGACGGAGAAAGCCATGCGGCGCAGGCTTGGAGAGTTAAAACTACTCGAGGAAGAAACTAACCCATAATCTTCTATGTTTTTGGTTTTCTGGTGCATTGGTTCAATCTATCGGGATTTTCATGTGTGATATAATATATTGGTGGCAGTCATGTGCTCCTTGTAATACATTTACTTCCCAATTTCAATCACTGTTAGACTGGGATATTAAGCTCCAATAATGCACAAGGCATAATCCCAGTCATCTACATCCTTGGTCGAAACGAACCTACAAGGGATTCTGGTGATTGGAGGCGGCGAGCTCCCGAACAAGCCCCGAGAGACAGATGACACTTGCAGTTATATATAAGTCAGCGTGAAAGAAAGCAAGCGAAGAAAAAACACTTACGGGATATCGTACGATTCGGAACATAGAAAAGACGGACTAATAAGCCTCTTTCTGAGAACGAACGCAAAACATCCGTTGTACCAAATGTATCCGAGAGCATCGGATCATCTATTAAGTATTTTTTTGAGTTATTGCCTTGGTCAAAGCGCGACTGACCTCCTCTGACACAAATGATGGCAAACGATGATGTCGTATCGGAAAAGCATGAAACCTCCCAGTGGACTGCAGTACCTGATGAAAGAACTATGGTATCTGAAATGATGAATTAGCAAAGTATGGAGAAAATCAGTTATTCACACCTACCCCGTAGGAATAAGGGATCTCGCGGTTGTAACGAAATTTCCCCATCTTCGTCTATTATTTCACAACGACCAGTATGCTGGAGAACTTGTTTTTCGATCATCGCATCTTTGGGAAGCTCCTTAATAACGAGGAAGAGCGTAGGGGCATTGAGATGCTCTGGTGTGGCGCTAAGAACCTTTTTAATGTGGATTAGATGTTTGGTATCTGCGAGCCAGAAGAGAGTGGCCTGTGTATGACCGACCCAACCTCCACCAGAGCCACTTCGAATGGCGTCGGCGACTCGAGTAATATGCTGAGACGCTAATGCAGTTTCCATGGCTAAAGATGGAGGTGAAGGTAAGGCGAGGCAACTGGGGATGAGCCCAATCTGGCCAGATATGAAGATACGTTCTCCTGCCTGCGATGCATGGGATTGGCAACATATCAATACCATAAGCGTTACGACGAACTGTGATTGCTTGTGAATAAGGCCCAATGTTTGCAGGTGCCCAGTAGCTCAGGCCTTGAACGTGAAGTGCTTGTCGATCTCTTTGATCAATTTCAGCGAATGCTATGCAGTCGAGTCGGACACGAATAGGGTTGGGGAGGTCAACGGCCACACATGCGCGCGCCGGAGGGCTGATACCAAAAAATGTAGAGTAAACACCATTCACACGAGCAAACAAATCTATCGACGACAGAAATATGTTGATGTTCGTGCAGTTTGATACGTCAAGTCCATGCTGAAATAGACGGGCTGCCCAAATGCTAAGAATGTGTATTCGATAAAAACGCAACATAAATCCCACCTTTCAAAATGAGGAAACACTGAGTAACTTCTTCTTCGATAGATATTGCCGGAGAAGTATCACCACCGCTTCTCTGAATGTCCGAAACGGAAACCCAGGGTCCCAGCCTCTTCGTGTCTGTTCCCCCCTGTAGGATTTCACCTTTACCTTGTTCTACTCTTCTTTCTTCAAATGTTGATGCCGCTGTGCTAATCTCTGATTCCAAGACACCATCACGCAAAGCAATGAAACCTGTTTCCAACATCGGAGGAATATATACTTCTGGTTGATCTTTGGTTGTTTTCGGTTCGAGAATCGCTTCTTTGATTCTCAAAAAAGCGACGGTTGCAAAATCGCTGTCAGAATGAATGACAGTTTCAGTTTCAGTTCTAGTAATATATATTTAAAAATCACTCAAAGGGGTCAAAGTTGTCACTCACAACACAATCCGATGTTTAAAGAGCGGGCAATCCAGCGTTAGCGTCTCATATTCTCCACCCTCGCCACAGATATGGGATCCGTACATATGGTTCTGAAGGATAGTTAATTAGCTATCGCGATACAACGAAGCCAAGGTAGGAAAAAATACCAATCTTATCAGACTAGGTTCCATAACCGCGAGTGTTTTTCCCAAGTGCTCCGTCGTAAGTCCAATACCTGCCACCTTGATAAGGATCGCCTCCAACCCCGAGCTAATCATCTCAGAGAGCAACTCCCCCTGATCCCTCTGCCAGAGGTAACATAGAGATGTCAAACCAAGACGACGACATCTGTAACGATATTCCTCAATATATACCGCCCTGATCAATAGGATTGAATTGGCCTCACACATGTTCTACGCGTACGCGCTGATAATTCGAAAGTATGGCGCCTACTGATACGCCTTGAACGTCGGGGTGATGAGCCTTTGCATAGATAGTTAGAAAGGAGGACAGAATTATGGATAAGGCAGACCTTGACTTCAGACAACAATGCGAACAGGTCCTCTGTTTCATCCCCATCAACACCTGCAAAATCCTTTGCAATTCTGGTTCCATATTCTGATCCCTGCTCGACTGCATTCCCAGTGATGACACGTCGATAGAGTGGTATCTCGAGCGCGCGAGCCACGAATTCGATCGCGTCTTGTCCCACCGTCTGGTAGAGATATGAGTCAAGTTCCTCTGGGTGATTAAATTTGTTGGTTGAAAGAGGTCAGACCATAGGCAAGGACAGCCGTCGGACCTTTTCCTGGCCCAGGACCCAGAGATGCAGCAGCTACGAGTTCATGGCCGTTCTTTGCACAGTGAACGAGGTTGTAGCAGCTATCTTTGCCACCGCTGAGGAGAGCGAGATATTTCATGTTACAGGGTCAGATCGAAAAAGGTAAACAGGGTGTCTGGTGTCCCACTCGCGATTTTGACTTGACTCGACTCGATTTAGCGACGGTTATATATCTTGACTCCCTTCCCAATATCCACTATACACAATGCCCACCGTCGCTGTTGACAAGGCTGATCTTTGGGAAAGGTTAGGTCAAGAGTACAGTACGCCGATCTACCAAGTTTTACACTGCGCCTCCCACTGATCTCTCTGCAATTCAGCAACAGAGGAATTTGACAAACTTTGTTTCGAGTATGGATTAGAACTCGACGAGGATGTAAGTATAATTACAGTTTAATGATTTGGAGGGTATTGAGCAAATCGATTCGTGCAGACCACGGCGGACGTAGAGGAGGCGATCAAAGCTGGACTGCCTACCGAGCGTCCTGTAAGTACTCACAATCGATTATGTATATATTCCAGCTCGTTCAACTTCTTAATCAGCAATTGAAAATAGAGGTCCCCGCGAATAGGTATGTGCGCAAGGCCATCCTACTCAAAATACTCTCCTGACGACACCTATACAGATACGACCTATTGTGCATCGAGGGCATTGCTCGTGCCCTTCGCATCTTCCTGAATAAGGGCGAAGCGCCCCGGTACAAACTGGTCCACCCGCCTGGTGGAGAATCTCAGCTAGTGACGGCCATCTGCAGCCCTGAGGTTGGTTGTACCGGTTCTTGTGGATCAACACCTGTCTTACGCTCCAATTCCAGACGAAGCAAATCCGACCTCTCTTTGCATGTGCCATCCTGCGAAATATCACCTTCACACCAAGATCATACGCGTCTTTCATTGATCTGCAAGATAAACTGCATCAGAATCTCTGCCGGCGGCGTCAGCTCGTCGCTATCGGGACTCACGATCTCGACACACTAAAGCCACCTTTCCGATACCAGGCCAGACCACCCAAGGACATCAAATTTACGCCCTTGGGAAAGGATAAGGATTACACTGCAGAAGAACTTATGGTCCTCTATGAGGTACATTGTTATTTCTCAAGTCCCAGTCGTTTTGTAATTTACTCATCACTCGTTTTTATCAGTCTGAAAAACACCTAGCGAAATACCTTCCTATAATTCGTGACTCTCCTGTATACCCCATCATCTACGATGAAAACGACCAAGTGCTCTCGATGCCTCCGATCATCAACTCTGAACACAGCAAAATCACACTCAACACTCGGAATGTCTTCATTGATGTCACGGCTACTGATCAAACGAAACTCGACATTGTTGTCAATATCGTATCCACCATGTTCTCCGAATACTGTGCGGAGCCTTTCACGTACGTAGTCAGTTTGAAATCGCAATATGGTACAGAATTCTTAGATTTGGTCCAGCATTGAACCGGTCAAGGTCATTTTCCCTGATGGCAGATACCGCATTTCCCCTGATCTCTGGGAGCGCCACACAATTGCGCACGCATCGTATGTGAACTCATGTACTGGTCTTTCCCTTACTGCCGCGGAAGTGACCACCCTCCTGCAACGCATGGCTCTCTACACAAAGCTGTCCCCGACGAATGCTGATGAAGTGTTGGTGGAAATCCCCGCTACGCGTCCGGACATCTTCCACGAATGTGATATCATGGAGGACGCGGCCATCGCGTATGGTTTCAACAACCTGCCACATACTTTCCCTCCGACAAGTACTGTGGCGCAGCCTCTGGCGATCAACAAGCTAAGCGATGTCGTTCGGATCGAATGGGCTCTGGCTGGGTGGGTCGAAGTCCTGCCACTGATCCTTGTGCGTTCCTCCGTGTTTTGCCCGTTGGCTAGACCAATCTGATGACACAAACCTCGGGAATTCGCAGTGTTCACATGAAGAGAATTTTGAGTTCCTGAACCGCGAAGACGACGGCAAGACAGTGGTCAAAATCGCCAATCCCAAGACGCTCGAGTTCCAGGTTGTGCGCACGACTCTCCTTCCCGGACTTCTCAAGACCATCCGCGAAAATCGGTCACATCCACTTCCCATCAAAGTATTCGAGACCGGCGATGTGGTGGTCAAGGATACGGCAAGGGAACGTCAAGCGCGCAACGTGAGGCACGCGGCCGCGATTTGGTGTAACAAGACTGCTGGATTTGAAATCGTTCACGGGATGCTGGACCGCGCTATGAAGATGCTCGAGATCTCACGAATTGGAAGTGAAGATCAGAAAGCACAGACCGGTTACTATATTAAGGAGAGTAGCGGTAAGCCAATCGTTGTTCGGAAGTTTGTTGTCGCTGTTATCTCAACCTACGTCCAGATCCTGCATTCTTCCCTGGCCGCGCGGCGACTATCTACTATCGTGCTGCCCTAAAGAAAACTGACAGCCTATCGACCATCAAACACGACCTGCAGGCTGCACTTCACATCAAGAAGGACCAGGAGATCGGTACTCTAGGAATCCTGCATCCTAGTGTGCTGGCGAAGTTCGATATAGGCTACCCATGCTCTGCACTTGAGTTCACACTGGAGCCGTTTAAGAAACAGATGCAGAAGATCTGGACCAATGAGGAGCATGGTAGAAAGTAGACGCGAAACGAGTAAATCCATAATGTATCAAACATTGAGAGGCTCGATGGTCTTCGTACTTGACGAATTGGGGTTTCCCGGGGCTATCGGAGAGAACAAAAGCAGAAGACTCCCCATGTGAACTAGGATAGGCTCGAATTCAACTAAAGTACGCTGTCCGAGCCTTTGTATTTCCAGAGGGAGTGAGGTTAAATGCCTGGAATGGCCGAGCCGGGGATCTACATAACTACGGGGACGTGTCTAGCCACTCACGTTTTAGCTCTTGGGCTTTTCTTTGTCTTCTTCGCCAGCTCCCGTAAGCACTATGGTGGAAGAAAAATAAAATGGGGATAAGGGTACGACAGAAAAGTATACTGACGTGTAAGCATCACAAAGCCAACGATGTACATCCAATACTTCTCCAGGAAAGTCTTTTCTGGAAGATGAACAACGGGCTCGCCTTCGGCAGAAAGCGGTGGTGGTGCAGCGAGCTCCGGTCTGCCGGAAAGGGTTTGAGTCTGGCCTAGACACGGTTAAAGCCTCCGGGGACTTGTACTTACAGAGGCGGGAAGCTAGAGCCCCGGAAAGTAACGGTTGTATTCAGGCGATGCATATTATTGGCGAACGCGTGGAAAGGGTTTGTATCCACAAGAATCTCGGCAGTTCCTTTGTATCTGCCTGCCTGGCAGGCACCATCATGCGGGATGGGGGCGATGAAATAATCCAAGGCGTACGGTTTCGGATTGTGAGGATCCAAGGTATGCAGATGAATAGTTTCAGACGATGCTTGGAGCAAATGACACTATGTAGATGACGACGGAGTGGGTAGGTTAGGATGAGGCATCAATTACGGAGGGCCAGGCCGTTCCAGAAGAGCAACTGACCGCTTTTACAGACGAGATGTCCCATTCTGCTTCTGTTTTGTCGCCACTTCGCTCTAGGGCGACCTGGTACAATGCGAGGTGGGCTTCCTGCGTCGCTGACCGCAAGACGTCACCAAATGTGGTCAAGTCATCTGCAAAGGACGGGGCTAATTGGAAAGAGAGTGTATTATGTTTGTCAATAAACAGAGTTGCGCGATGTGCATAAGGAGTTGTTCCAGCTGACGGATGGAAGAGACGGTGGAAGAGCTTGAGCTGGGTGGGCTCTGCGGAGATGAAGGGGAGGGCAGCGAGGGCGAGGGCGGCAATGAGCCTCATCGTCGTCGACATAGGGAGCACGGGGTCACGTTGTGACGAGATGGTGAAAGTCACGTGATGTCACCCAATCGGATGCTGGGACCAATAGGAAGGCAAGATCCAGACTGTCCCGATATAGACAGTGGGGTTGCGGAATTGGAGGTTCCGGATTGGCTGCAAGCTGGCCTGGACTCGTGATTGGCCTGGACGTTCACCCCGACCCATTATTTCACAATTCCTCATTTATACATATCTCTTAGGTCGAGGCCTCCCCAGATTTCTTATATACTCAACAACAAAACCCCCCTTCTCCCTCTTGCGCTCTCTCTCTCTCATGTCTTCCATCCCCACCCCTCCCTTCTCCCCAAAGGCGGAGGAACGCGAAATGGCCATTGCAGACCATCCACTCAAGTCCACCATCCACCTCCTTGACGCCCTCGTCAGCTTTTACCAGCACGAGCGGATGTGGGTATACCGAACCCGCGCAACACTCGATAACGCATTCCAGGATTCCCCCATGACCGACGCCGAAGACACCTTACCTTCCCCTACATCCGAATCAGACTCTCCCGTTGAGGACGAGACTGAGAACGAAACTGAGCCATCCGATGACACGCCGTCCGCTTCTTGGACAAAACCTAGTTCACGGTGGCTTCGCCGAAAAAGGGGCTTCAAATTGAAGCTTGAAGGCGCCGGTCGCCATAGGCGCGCCAGCACTCTGAAATCGCTAAATGCGAACGCACTCCATCAAAAGCATATTCCACAACGAGAACAGATTCTTGAAATGTTCGAGAAGATGATGGAAGCCAGATTAGAGAGTTGTCAGAGAGTTCACAAGCTCGTGCGGAATGCCAATAGAGCAGACCTGCACCATCGGTGACATGAAACATCACCTCATTACCAGAACCCTCGGTAATTTTTCCAGTCGATATCGTGCGAGAGCCATCTCTAATCGTCGTTGTCGTTCACCTCCTGTAGACGCGACGTGTAATTGCTTCGGACGCGGAAAGCGAAATTTGTCATCATTGATTGGTTGGGTAGGGCGCGAAGATGGAGAACCACATGATAGTCGTTGTAGCTCAGTTGATGTTCGATTTGATACCAGATATTTTATTTTACGATAGAGAAACCCTGACGTCGGTTTGATGTCGAAACTCTCATATTCGGGGTGGAGTTGCTGTCAAGTGACATTCCAATTGGCAGCTGACTCGGAGAGTGTACTGGCCCTGTATGTATATCAGTTTGACCGACCCCTGAGGTGAGAGCCAAAATACAGAAGTGAGTTGTGGAATGTGTGTAATATCGATCGATATCATGATAGCTCGAAGTTGGGGAGATGATGTCCAAAACCACCCGAGTGGTTTGTCTGGCCAAATGTGAATTCGAAAGCGCAGCCACGACAAACAAACATCAGCAAACGCAGTCTTGTGAGGGACGATCACCTCACCATCGCCACCGCCATTTGCAACGTCCTTACCCTCACCATTGACACATCCTTCCTATCCGTCTTCATTCGTTCTTTGCCTTTTTTCTTTCAATATATCCCTGCACTGACTTGTCCAATATATATCATATATGTCCGCCCGTTATACTGCCCTTCCTAATCCTAGATCAGACCATGATGCACAACAGCGCAGCCAGGCAGGCGAGATGGAGGCTGCATTCGACTACTCAGACGATGAGGACGACGAGCACAACGTAACAGAATCTCATCCCTTGAACCCGGCCCCTACCTCCCCCTCAACCGTGCGAGCACCGCCTGCCCATCAACATGTTCCCGGAACGTACGACTTTGAAAACGTCGATTATGATTATCCGCCACCTGGGTCCCCACCCCGCCCATCGGCTGTCGCGCTCCCCAACGACCACGGAAATTCGAATGGCTTTGTCCCCTCATTTGATCTCGACTCGGCCCCTGCCCCACGACGAAATTGGTTTCAAAGAACAGTAGTATCAGTGCTGCCGTCACATTATACTCAGCGCTTGGGTTTTGCTCCACAACGTCCAATAGGAGTTGTGGGTGGTGGAACTAACAATGACGGTGTATTCGCGAACGTCACTGCGAAACCTACGCTGCCAATCACGATACAAGAAGGTGACGGTATACGGTCTTTGTCGCGACCGGATATTAACCCCTTTACATCCAGGTGACGAGACTTACGTCGTACCTGAAGACAGCCGCACAGAGGCCCCCCCGTCGTACGCTTCCGCTCAAGCTGACGCTGTGCCGCCATACTGGGAAACCACAGTCCATGCACCCTTTGCCCCAGGGACGATTGGGGAGATGATCGTTGACTCACTCCCCACCGGATCACTATTCTCGTTCCTTTGGAACATGCTTGTTTCGATATCCTTCCAGTTTGTTGGTTTCCTTCTTACGTACCTCCTGCACACCACCCACGCCGCTCGGCTTGGCTCAAGGGCTGGACTTGGTGTCACACTAATTCAGTACGGATTTGCACTCCGCGGGCGGTTGGATTCGACTAATGGTACTGATGACTCTGGATGGACTGGCGGATGGGGTGAAGCAGCCCGCCCCACTGGATCGGACCCTGACAGTGCTACGTACTATGGCCACCAACACGGATCAGCAAACATCACGGCGATGTATGGGCCTGGTGGAGGCATTACGGAGGAACAGGCGAATTTGATGGTAGCAGACGCTACCACTGAGTGGCTGTCGTTCTTTTTGATGACAGTTGGTGCGTCCGGGTCATTCGTCATCTGCTTTTTTGGATTCATGATAGGTACATAGGTTGGTTCATCCTCCTCACATCCATGCTTGGTTTTTGGCGTGTTAAGCGCTGGGAACGTGGCATCCTTGCGTCGCAGACAGATAATAGTACAGCAGCCGCTCCGTCGGAAGGCGGATTTTCTGTACTCTCGCGTTTCGAAAACACATTCGGCCTGCGGGGCACCTCGCGCACCGAATTCTTCCGCCAAGGGTTTGGCTTTGGACGTCGGGAGAGGACTTCGGAAGATGAGGTTGTAGCACGGTTGACGGCTCGGGCAGAAGAAGGCGAGGCACATAATCGTGCAGCGGATTCGCAAGAGACTGACTCCATGCTCCGTATCGATCCCGACGATCCCAACCGAAGTCGGCTAATCGCAGGCGCACATGAGAGGAGACTGGAGAGGGAACTGCGGAGTGCAGGGCTATTGTAGTGTAGAAACGAGAATTGGAAGCAACAATGGATGGAAGAGTATACTCTGGGTGACGCCTTTTTTATTTTTTTGTGTATATTATACATCCTATTGCGACGTAATTGGCAGAGGAAGCTCAAATCTTTCTAATGCTTAGCAGACAGACCTTTGGACATCGTCCTCCATCATCCAATAAACCCAGAATGTTACCAGTGCTAGAATCTCCGTAGTTTCACCGCAGGGTGTCTCGTGAACGAATCCGCACTTTCCCATAATATAAGCACAGGACTCATTTGAAGACTAGGTAATAATGCCAACGATCACTATCCGCAAAGCTACAATCAATGATGCGCCTGCATTATCAAAAATCTGCCTGCTCACAGGCAATGCAGGTGCATCTGCGGAACATCTCCACGACTTTGGTGAGCTCCCAGGGCTCGTATATGCTGTTCCCTACGTCCATCTGCCCACAACATGGGGATTCGTAATGGTCGACGAAGCTACCAACGAGGTGGTAGGCTACATCCTGGGCTCAAAGGACACCCGTACATACGAGAAATGCGCAGCAGAGCACTGGTGGCCTCCATTGGCGGAGAAATACCCGCCATCAATAGCAGTCAAGCCGGACGACGAGCGGTACATGAAGCTCCTCCGGAACATGCAGACCGCCCCAGAGGCGAACATTGCGTTTGCAGCGGCACATCTACATATTGATATTTTGGAACAGTACCAGAAACAGGGTTGGGGAAGGAAGCTGATCAAAACGGCGATTGAGTATCTCAAAGGAGAGGGTGTAGAGGGAGATGGCGTTTGGCTGGGGTTGGACCCGAGGAATGTAGGGGCGAGGCGGTTTTATGAAAAGTTGGGCTTCGTTCGGATTGAAGGAGCAGATGAGAACCAAATGGGTATCAAGTTGAAGAATCTGAGGGGCGACTAATAGTACGTATCGGATGTTCGGTCCGACGCAAGCTTATGTAACAAGACCAAATAATGGCTTTCACAGTTCACGCCGATTCGTTGTGACGCCTGTTGCTCTCCCACCACCACCACCTTCCCACTGAGATCCTTGCTTCAAAGCCACCCAAATATTGCTCCTCGAAAGTTCTCCCATTCATCTTTGATATACACCCTGGGAAGCTATATTTGAGCTTGACGTGCGCCTCTAAATGTCGGAGAACCCATTCCGTTCTTACACCGGTGAAGACCTATCTCCCAAGGATGACCGAGACCCAGCTCCTCAAGTAATATCTCCTGCGACTCCTCCAAGACCGCGGTCATCAAATCCGTACTTTGCCAACCAACATCAGGATGATACTCCACTTGTAAATATAAGCCCCGCGCCCCACACAACCCCCCGCCCAGAGCATCTTGAGGAGCCTCAATGGCAAATACCTATATATGAAAATCCAGTATTATATCCAATGCGTGAACCTGACTCAAGCCCCGAGGAGTTCCCTGCTCGACGCGTCAACCATCTACCTTTGGAACCTGGTCCAGCTGACACAAGGCGCGGATCCGCAGAGAGCGATGGGACCCTAAATGGCGATGAAGCCAACCGATATAGTGATCCTTACAAGAAATTCTCGTTGTCTTCCTATGAACACCCTTATGACATCCCGCCTCCCCAAGCTGCGTACTCAGGTCTAGGCTCCTCTGGGACCAAACCACCTCCAAAACGCTCTGCCCTTCGTAGATGTGTTAGCTTCTCAGAAGAGGAACCCTCAGTTCGTGAGTATGTCCCAGACGAAGCAATGGAGATTATCGACCAGAAGACTGAGCGCGCCCTTAAACGTCGCGGAATACCATCCAACATGTTGGACCTGTATGCGATCAATGCCTTGGAGAACCGCAAAGCCGCAGAAAATCAGCCCGGGATGCGACGGCAAGATTCCGATGGTGACTCAGAGGTTTTTGGTTATTCGACTGCCCATCCAGGAATTCGTCGGGGGGATTCAACGGGATCCATGACTTCCATCGGCTCAGATATATTAGATCCTGACGATCCGCGAGTTACTGGCGTGGAAGCAAAATATTTGGATGATCCCGAGGATATCGAAAAGAATGCTCTCCAACAGATGGACTACAGGGCCCGCCGCAAACATCTCAATCGGATCCGGATCGAGTTCAATGTTTCCTGTATTTGGTTCCCTTACTTTGCCTAGCACGAATTTGACCACATTTCCAGCGATGCTCAACAGACAGGAATTTTTAATCAAGCTGGCAAAAGCTCTCATGACATTTGGTGCACCATCACATAGAATCGAGTCGCAGTTGATCGCTGCAGCTCGCATCCTTGAAGTTGAGGCCGAATTCATACACCTGCCGAGTATCATCATCTGCTCCTTTGGTGACCAGGAACTCGGCTGCTCTGAGACCCACTTTGTCAAGTGTGGGGGTAGACTCGCATTGGGCTCACTCCACAAAGTCCATCTGATTTATCGTTCTGTCGTCCACGACGAAATCAGCGCGAAGGGCGCGACCGCAGATTTGGAGGAGCTCTTGGTCGCTCCTGATCTCTATTCCCTCTCTTTTCGGTGTTTTTTGGCGTTCTGTTTATCCGCACTAATATGTCCGCTCGCTTTTGGTGGATCGTTTCTAGACATGTGGATAGCTGGCGCTGGTGCTCTCGTCTTAGCTCTTCTCCAACTCAAAGTCGCGAACAAGAGTGCCATATATGCGAACGTCTTTGAGTGCGTCCTAAACACCATTCTCATTATTTCATCTACAACTGTGGGGTAGAATCACGACCTCCATCGCTGTTTCGTTTGCAGCTCGAGGCTTGAGTAGCATACGAAGTCAGATATTCTGTTATACTGCCATCTCGTCCTCCTCCATCATCGGAATCTTGCCTGGATATTTAATTTGTACGTTCCCCTCTTCCTTAGCCTACGGATTTGACATTCTGATTGTCCTTCCAGTGAGTAGTTCTCTTGAACTGGCCTCGAAAAATATTGTGTGCGGGAGCGTAAAGATGGTATATGCTTTAATTTACACATTATTCTTAGTGAGATACATCTATATCTTATGATTTGCAAGACCTCGTTGATCGTGTCCTTGTATAGGGTTTTGGTTTGCAAATTGGCTCGGACTTGTACCTTCTTCTCGACCACAAAACTCGCGACCAACTTGATACTCTCGCTGCCAGCCTCTCCACCACCGTTGCGCTGACGGGGAGTTGGATAGCTGATAATGCCACTTCCAACAGTTCGATCCCCTTGACAGGGACGTGGACATTTACGCATGCGATCCCCCCCTCCCAGCGCGACATCTACGACGGATGTTACCGCTCTAAGGACGCTCCTTGGTATCTTCGACCGTATCCCCTCTGGACCTCCTTCATCATTGTCCCCCTCTTCTCTTTATTGTCATCGCTAGCGAACTTGCAGCCTTTAAAAAGCAGGCAGCTTCCAGTTATGGTTGTTATCTCTTGTGCCTCGTATGCTTCTAACAAAGTCGCAAATCACTATATATTCAATCGCTCAGACGTTGTCTCCGCCATTGGAGCTTTTACTGTTGGAATTTTGGGAAATGCTTATTCACGGAAAATGGGTGGAACAGCGTTCACTTCGATGGTTACTGGCGTGCTATTTCTGGTACCGGTACGTACGAATAATTCACTGCCATGTCCAAGCCTACTCATGGATGTTGTAATTTTAGTCTGGGCTATCTCAGGCAGGGGGTATCACTGCAAATGGCAACGGCATCGATATTGGAGGCGCAATGATCGCTGTAACGATCGGAATCACGGTTGGGCTCTTCATGAGTCAAGCTTTGGTGTATGCATTTGGCACTCGAAAGAACGCTGCAGTGTTTTCGTTTTGATTCAGGGGTTTGAGTTTTCATTACCGCCGATTTCGTTCCGCATTATTTCATATTCTTTTTGATAAAGACTGTCAGGTGGTACATTTGTATTGTTGTCGGTTGTACCAGGATCAGAACATGACGGCTGGTGAGTTTTTGATACCTTCTAAGGACACCTTATGCCCGACTAGCGTTCGGATATTGTTGATGCCATAGCTATATACCAAATAAATCAGTGAACTGAACCTGTTTGACACTTGGACGATGTGAATTCACCGAATCATCGTCGGCCGTTCCAAACTCAGGCCCCAGCCATGGACACGAACGTCCTTGGGAAAGCCCATAGGTTCCAACATCTCGGGTCGGAACATGCCACTATTTCCAACCTCAACCCATCGGTTGAGCATTGGGTGGAAGGCAAAGATTTCCAAGGAAGGCTAAATTTTTTTTAGCAGAGTCAGAGATCATAGAATGGGAGAGAAGAATCAAATTTCCTGACCTCTGTATAAGGGTTATAGGCTGGTTTGAACCGGACTTTCTCAATACCCATTTTCTTGAAGAAAACCCGCATGAACCCTTAGTCATCAGATTAATTTCTACGCGGTACCTCTATGGTCCATTATCAGACACGCACCAATCAAATCGGCCAGCGTAAGTCCACGATCGGCCACAACACCTTCTACTTGGTGGAACTCTGCTAGGTGGGTAGCATCCATGGTTTCGTTTCTGAAAACTCGATCTATGCTGAATAACTTGGCAGGTCGGAAGCCGTCGTCATGTTCGCCTGTTCTAGGGCTTCCAGTGGTCGAGCTAGCGCCATGGGTGAACTCACTCTCATCACCCTCTACTTCCTCTCCTCTACACTTGGCAGCGAGTTTATAAAGCATATGGGCCGAGGAGGCCGTTGTGTGCGTTCGCAAGAGCAGTTTGGTTGATTCTTCGTGACTCCAGGGAGCACGATAGCCGGTCGAACCGAATCCGCCATGTTCATGGGTGGTGGAGACCAGCTTGTAATAGTTTGGTTCGGGTGAGAGGGATTTTGCGGGGTCTGTAGGTAATATTAATATGATGTTTGGGATGAGGAGCCTATATTGGTACCAGACAAGTAAAAGGTATCTTGTAGATCCCTTGCTGGGTGCTGCTGCGGCACGAACAGCGCATCGAAACACCAGAAACCTGATTCAACAAACGCTGCAGTAGGCATCTCCGCAAAACTGCAGCGGTTCTTGGGTTATGTGGTGATTTCAAGGGAGTAAGTCACTCACCCCATCTCCAAGAAGATGCTTCTGATTTCTTCGCGAACTTTAAGGAGTGGATGTAGAGCTCCGCCTTCTGTAGGAACGCCTTCCGCCTCAAAATTATACTTTTTGAAGGTCGATGTTTTCCAGGTGCCCCTATCAATCGTGTCCCGATAAAAAGGTCCACCGCATCATAAGTAGGGGAAATATACACTTACGACGTCAACATATCTGCAGTCAGATCTGTTTCCGGCTTCGCTGTCGAGGTGCTGAAATTGGGGCCCTTTTGGACGGTAAACCATTGGCCCTTTCTGGCGAAACCCTTGTAGTATACATACGCTACGTGTGATCGCATTCAAATGACTTTACCTTTGGACGACTAATTTGCGTTTTCTGAGATCAGCCAGGACCTTCTCCCCAGATTTAAGAGTCCCCGTGGACGAAATCTCTTGCAGATCAATTTGCGTATCGTCTTGTATGGTTGCAGTCTAAGTGATGACGTTCGTCAACGTGTCAATCGGATGGTGTGCTCAATAGGTGGACAAAACGAACAAGTTTGACTAAACCGTCTCCCTCCTTCCCGATCCATCCATTTTTGAATGCACGACCTTGGCCAACTTTCGCCGTCTCGTCCCCTACTTGCTTCTTTAGTTGTACTGGTGTTAGCGGCGCGCCTACCCCCTTTGTTGGTAAGGCAGACCAAACCCGAGCTTCATGTGAGCCTTCTGTAACAATTTGTGCGCCCTCAGGCGTAAGTATATGTGAGGAAACTTCGTGGGTTTCGTATGTTATCATCTGTCGCGGGCGTCAGTGAGTACCATTTCGTGGAGAGATCGTGACAAACATCGCGACTCAAGAGGGAGTTGAGTGCACCCAAGATGGTGATTTGAGCATCATGGGATGCAGCGGGTGCTGATTGGCCCGGAAGAGTAAGATCTCTAGTATCTTTTATGGTTAATTTGGTATTTAGGGTGTCTAGAATCAATTGCTGCAGTGTTTCGGCCATTGTTAAATCTAGAGGATGAGCAGAGCTTGACTCGACTTGTTTTGACTCGATAATTACTATCGATCACATGATCATCGTCGATCGTACTGCCAAATCGGGCATACGTGTAATGTTGACCGGCAACTTTCACGCTGTTTTCACAGGTTTAAATATTGGATATTGAATGGCTGCCTCTTCTCCCTGGGACGATGTCTGGAATAATGCACAACCAAGCCTCTCATCCATTCGAGATAGCCTTAACGCGAACGACTCTCCCGACCCACGTATCATACGAGTCGGCCAACTAGATTCTGAGCTTCTGGATCAGGAACTTGTCCATCTACTCCAAGAACCTCTCGACAGAGCTCTTTCGCTATTAAATGTGAGTTTTCAGTCTTATAGCCCGTAAGTCGACTAACATCAACTAAAGGCATCCCTGAAAGCCAAACTTGCCCCCGAGCTTACATTGTTGATACAATTGACGCTATACAAACTATCTATATGGAACACTGGCGCCAGCTATGGAGCCAAACTGCAAGACCTCCGATACGTGGTACCTTCATTTTTCGGAAAATCTCTCACCCGTCTGTACTTTGTCCTCTTGGTTCTTGTCAAGAATCTGAGCAACAAACAGCTTCCGGCTTACCCCGCCGAATCCTCCTCATTCATGGGACATTGACCATGATTTTACCGTATCTACACACGAAACTTCGTTCCTACGCTCTATCCTCCGCATGGCCTGATGCGCCTTCCTCGGACCGCCGGCGGAAGGCATGGAATATTATGACCTCGTTGGAGTCGACACATACGCTGCTGGGATTAACAAGCTTCCTCGCCTTTATGTGGGATGGGCGGTTCGTGTTTTTGAAATCGGTGTCTTGCAAATTACTCATATGTTATCTCAAGGTATCGCACAATAGCCGACCGAATCCTCAATATGAGGCTCGTGCCTTCTCGCAGACTCGTGAAGCGTGACGTCAGCTACGAATTCATGAATCGTCAGATGGTTTGGCACGCCTTCACAGTGAGTTCCTCTGTCGTCTGTCGCGTATTAGAATACAACTTTAAGCATCTACACAGGAATTCCTACTCTTCATCCTTCCACTTGTTAGTGCTCGAGGCATCCGCCGACGAGTAAATCGCATAACGAACTTTGCGTCTGGGATTTCTTTGACATCTTTATTGCCATCTTCAGCTGTTCGCGACAGCAAAGGTCATGGGAAGACTCCACCGAAACGGGGAAAGTATTGGAGCCTTCCTCAAGACCAGTGTGCCATTTGTGCAGAAAATGCGTCGTTCAATCTGAACCCTTCTGACCCTGTTAATGCCTTTACCTCATTGGCAGCGGGTAGTGCCCAACACTCACATTTACCTGAACATGCGTCCCTCAATTCAGACATAGAGCCCCCACCGTTCCCCGCGTACAATCCATATGTCACATCCTGTGGGGATATCTATTGCTACCATTGTATTGCAGAGAGGATGATGCGAGTGGCAGACGACGGGAAAGATGGTTCTGGCTGGGAGTGCTTGCGTTGTGGGGAGGGGGTCAAAAGTGCGGAGAGGTATACAATTGAAACGGAGAGCGAACTGAGTGGAAGCGACTACGAATTTAGCAGTGATTTGGATATGTATTCCACTGACATATCGGGATCAATGGGGAGTTATACCGAGTCAGGTTTATCCGACTCATAATTGTATCAAGATATGTACCCAATATACTCTTTATGGTTTGCATAATTTGGTAATGATACCGTAAGGTGTTGTTGCAAAACCCACTTCTAGATTGCGTGATAGATTGTATGGAAAGAAGTAATATGAAACATATTGGTAAATCGCAGCGCATTCCTTGATTGTTGAAGATTGTAGCTGTGAAGGAGTTTGCCGCAATGTTATCCGGCGCGTGCCACCTCGTCCTGAATTTGTTTCAGCACGGCGGGTTCCGCTTTGGCTAGACATTCTGTCTGGAACCACTGTGAGCCGCAAACAGCCTCCGCTTCCCGAATGTGTATCCCGATAAATGCACCCAGTTGGATTGTTCTTACGGGGTCGCGGTCATAAACCTGGATAGGAGTATAAATATTGAGTAGAGTAACAACCTTGGACAAGCATACCGCTTTTCGCCGATCATGTTCCGGAGTCCCTTCAGTGTTTTGATAATAATAATCCGGAGCTTCATCAAGTTCCCAATGCCGTTTCAAGTTGTTGGCAGAAGGTATGGGGGAGCTAATAGGATTGCTTGGTTAAAAATTTTTTAAGTAACGGAAGGGATTGCTTGCCCGCTCCGATCATCATCATTGGTAACTTGGGCCTCTTTTATCTCACAAAACACGTCAACCCAGAGGTTGAAAATTTCAATTGGAAGCCGCTTTAGTACGTCTATACGACCTGTAGAAACGAAGGATGCAATGCCCATGGCGGCTAGCTTTCGATGGCGTGGCTCGCTCATGTTATCAAACTAAAGAAAATATACAATGAGCGTTTCCCATAGGAACAGTAGTTGGCTTACTTTACTCCACCACTGGTCAAGCAGTCCTTCGTACAAGTAACTTTCCGTGACATTGCGCGAAGAAGCTGTAACCGTCATGAGCTGCAGAAACATTCGACGATCGGCCATAACAATTCTCGCGAGGAAGCATATCTGTTCTGTCAGGATAAGTGTGGAAGCCTACAGCAATGATGAGATGATTATGAGTAATGTTTAGAGTCGACAAACTTCTCCGTCGATGAGCGTTATCAGAATATGTGCAAAGAGCCCAGAATTATGCAAAGCTTCGCCCCATAAGCCTGACGGTGAAATCTGTACGAGTAAATTCAAGGTCAACAACAGATCCTTCGCATTCACGAGCGTCACAGCTTCGCTTTTCAATGCAGTGAGGAACGCATCGAATAAAGCAGCTGCGCTTGCCTAGTCAAAGCATCCAGCAAAGGGTTAATATCCAATAACACAATTGGCATGCCACCACTGACTTGTAACAACCCTGGTGCATCTAGCAGAATATAGGATTCGATAACACTTGTAACCTTTCCAAGAAGATCCAGATTCGATGATAATATTGAAACGGCATCAAGAAAGAGATCAAACATTGCTGGAGCACCGTTGACACTTGATAAGGTGAGGGTGTTGCGAAGTGCTGTCAGCCATAGATCGAGACCGTCTTCATCAAGGTTGATCATGGCCTGCACAATCATAGTCAGCGGGAGGCACAGTGGCGGGAAAATATATACAGACCCCTGGTGACAGACTTTCACGAACCAAAGGCACCACGATCCCACCTAAAGACGTCGATTGGGCACCCACAGACTATCAAAGTCGTTAGTGTACAATATTTAAAGTCGTGTTTTGGAGGACCTCTATCAGCTTTGTGACGGTGACAAGTAAAGAGCTCTTGAACAACCATTGGTCACCAGCTTCAATCCCTTATGAAAAGATGCGACATCAACGAGCGCCATGCAATGGGAACACAAACGTCTTACAAAGCTTTGGTAAAGGTTCTGTGATTGCAGTGACGAAAGGTGCAATCTAGGAACTCGATTAGCAGGATCTATAACTTGGGGCGAGGATAGAAACTAATACTCTTGGTCCCGCCTGCTCGATGACGACATTCAGACTGTGGTCGATGCGACGCTTGCTCTCAAATGTGTCTGCTTCCCCCATCAATTGTATGAGCTCTGATACCGTTGTGGGTAGGAACGGCGCAAATATATCTGGTTGGAACTCGAGGACCTATAAATGGCATCAATAGCTTGGTAGATGAAGATAGAGAGGCTAGTACATCAAGACACTCTTTTAATGCAACTGCAGCAGTTAAACGTACAACGGCATCCGTCCCTGGCCCCCGGTCTTTCAGGAGATGTGTTAGTATCTCCCAAATTCGGGGGTTATTAGGAGATGCGCATGATTCGGAGACCCATTTTCCAATGAGCCAAGCAATACGACGTTTAATTATGGGGTAGCTGAAATATACTTAGGCCCATGTAACAATCAAATACGTGTCGGGTACATACTTTGGATTGGTATCCTGAGCTTCCACAAAGAGTGTGTGTTCCAACCACTGATTAAATGGGATAACATCTTTTAAACGAATAGCACAACGCCCAAGGGCACAATATAAGGCTTCCTTTTGAAGTACACTCTGCAGATCAACAGAATTTTGTGCTGAGAACATGAGGATATTGTATGAATAGGTATGGGACAGACAGTACTTACCTGCTACTTGCTTGAAAGTGGATTCCAGCAATGGCGTGACGTATTGCGGATATTGATTGGACAGTTGCATCAGGACCCTTTCACTGCAAGGCTGGCAGAAGTGTGCATGAGGCGAACTTGTGGTCGATAATGAAGGCCTACCCGTATTTCAAATTCCCACTGATCGTTTTCTTTGTCTTCAAGGTTAACCCACTCCTCGGGGTCAGCGACCCAATTTTCCAGATCCGTTGGGTTTAAAGGCATGAATCTTGTAACGAGTAGCTGTACAGCATTCCTAACAAATTCCTGTGATAATGCTGAGAACAATAAGCCGGAAATGCATGATTCTGTCGAAGTTAATAGACACACAATTGGGATTCAAAGTTCCGTCTTTGCGAACAGGTGTCCATTGGGCGAGAATTTCTTTGAATAGGACCATACCCTGAACCAGAAAACGAATAGGATAAATAGCATAATTCGTATCTGATAACTGGTGTAGTGATTGCCGCAAGACCCGGAGAATACACTTACCAGCAACTCGATCCGATGGTCCACCTGTAGCTTCGACAACCTGGGACCAATAGAATAGTATCAGATCGCTGCACATTGGCAAATTGGAAAACCGAGACGGCGAAAGTTGCTGGAGTCTTCGGAAAAATTTGCCAAAAAGACGTATATGCCGGGTTAGTATATCGACCGAGCGCTTAGAATTCACGTCTATAGCAACCCCATTGCGAGGCACTACATTGTTTCGTAGTTCGACGAGTGTTTTCAGCTGGATGGCAGAGTTTTGGAAAAGATCTCGTATCTAAAAGTCGGCTATGTTAAGAATATAAGTTTATAGACGTTATGGAATTCGCCGACTGACCCAGGCTTGGTTACCTTCGGCTTCCTCTTTGGCTAGTTTGTCAACCCGGTTCCACAACCAAACAGCCATTTTCACTATGCATTTATAAACAAGATGGGCAAGTAGGATGTCGTCGTGGATCCGCGGTAAGCTGACCGACTGTTGTGTTACAGTGGTTGACGAGATGCCTGTGATCATGGTCGAATAGTAGCGATAGAGGACATGGCGAAGGTCCTCGACTATCTGGCGTGTGCATTAGGTACTACGGGTTTCTTTACAACGTTGTGATCACACACACCTTTGCCATCGTTTTGACGCCATTTAACATTTTGATGCTTGCAAATTCCTTCAAGATTCCATTCAGTAGATTCAAACTTCTCCGTAGTTTTAAAGTGGTCCTCGGATCCTCGTCTCTATTGATGTAACGCTTTTGTAAATTGGTGTCGATAACAACGACGATGTCTGTAACAAGAGATCCCCTTGACCTCACGAATGAGGATTTCGAGCTAAAATATAACACGGACACTTACCAGTTGATGGGAAAGTCTTGTCGTGAAATTTTTGAAACGATGACCTCGTTACACTCAGCAATCTTTGCATAGAACGTCTAAGTTGAGCATAAAGCTTCATGAAGAAGGGCCATGTACCGTTTCGTCCTCCTCTTCCAGGAAATCCAGACAGCGCGTCCTAATCCGAATTCTGTGTTCGTCTGAAAGCAGCCTGTTTGTATGATATTGTTAGCAGATTTCATAGATCAGCTTCTTCACGGCCTGACTTTCGAGACCGCCAGTGGTTCAGCGCAGCATTCTTAAACTGGATGATTGATTGCTGACGGATGGCCAAAGGAACGGTCCGCACTGCAGCAATTTCATACAGGGCATCAAATGTTCCAAACATGTCCAGCATCTGCTTGAGACGTTTACTGGATGCTTGTACTTGAGCAGGGTCTTGTGAGGAGGCAGCCATCATGACCTCATAAAGCTCTCCTGGCGATACGTTTTCGATTTTTACGCCCGTCGCCATTGAATTCCCCCTCGAGGAGTTCTTGTCGATGGAAAGAACCGCGAGATGATATTGGATTAGTTACTTGCAAGGTGAAGAATGTAGATCTAGAGAGGAAGATCCACAAAGATCGCGGCAGAAATTTACTACCTTGGGGTCTAAAATGAAGGGGACTGGATAATAAGTGCAAATAACGCGTCGCGCCAGGATCTGACTCTCAAAACTTACGTAAGGTTCATTTCATGGTTTTTCACGTTGTTTCCACCACAAAATCCGTTTCCTGGAGAGTACCATTGCACTTCATCTTGTGCACCAAAAGATCTATTCGACGGAATAAGATACTGAAACAACCATTCAGGACTATGGCCATCTTCATCCAAGACGAAATCATTGATGATTCTGAACCGGAGCGAGAGGAAATAAGGAAGCGAGAGAGAAACGCTAGGAAGTTGATAAGCCCAGGACGCGCCCCAAAGCTGTCTGCCGCCCGCGAAGTGATCGAAATTACAGATGATGAGCAGTACGGTGAGAATGGTACGAGCCTATTCAATATATAAATATGTTTCCATTTGACGCTCCCTTAGACAACCTTGTTCACGTCCCACATCCCAACTCTAAGCCAATGTCGAGTAAGAATACTCTCACTCACAGTCTATTTCCCGCCTCTTTCAGTCCCTCGCCATCGGTAGAAACGACTCCAATCAGACCCGCTCCATCGAAGGGCTCCCATGCACGAGAGTCCACAACGCCTCAATTCCATTCTTTATCGCCACACACCAAAGACCACAATGCAGCCCCTTCAAACGATATCTACAGCGACGATGAACCAGGACTCAAAGTTGCGCATTTTGCCTACATGTGTCCTGCCAAGTCAGGCTTTTCGCGAGGAGGTTCCGGTTTTAGTGCTGTCTCCATAGAAGACAAACCTTCCCGGAAGAAAAGACTGCCTACACACCGATTCTCTTCTGACTTCTCCGACGCTGATTTGGCTAAGCTAAAGAAGTGCGTTAGCTGTGAGGTCATCTGGACCGCGCGCAAAACTGGGAGCCAGAAGATATTGCATATACAATCTTGTGGGAAGAAGAACGCCTTTACTGAGGAAACCATTCGTGTTCTTATCCAGAAGGAAATTGACACTGTTGTGGCCGGCAAAGGCAAAGGCAAAGTAACCCATGTGCTTCCAATGCAGCGGACTTTCTTCGAGGATATCGTCACTGACGCTACCCGAAAGAAAAAGGGACGTCACTTAGAAGCTGTAGAGACTGTTCAAAGTGTCGCTGCTGCCCGTAGCATTCTTTTAGATCGGGCGCATGTGGTTCTGGGATTACCTGGCAAACACCCAAAGAGCGATGACGAACTCTGCATGGTTCATACCCAATCCATAGGGAGAACTGGTAATGATGGCCCAATGGCGGCAACCCAGGCTTTTGGTCAAAGTGCCCTGGGACAAGCGTATCTACTCTCTTCCAAACCCATTCTAACATGGTCAACCGAGCTTTCCCCAGAAAAAGGCGAATGCGATCCCGATGCTATTCCCACAACTCAGACTCTTTCTCCCTCAAGGCTTGGAGGGTTTCCTCGCGTGCCGCAGGATGAATCACCCCAGCAGAAAATGTGGGACACACAGATCTTAGCACAATCCGATCTTATCAACAGACCGCATACTAGTGTGTGTATGGTCTTCTATGGGCTTCATTTGTGACTGATAACTCACAGGAACACCCCCCATTTCTTCTGAACGCTGATCCTATTCCCGGCTCTCGAAATATTAGCGCAAGAGATCTCGGTCTATCTCAATCTCAAACATTGAGGGATGATAACAAACTAGTCTCTTCGCTTCGCCAGGGCAACAATTTAGAGGATGCGAAGAGTACTTGCACTGATAAAAATCTAGATAATGTGGACAGTCCGGTCAATAAATGGCATGACGATGAAGCATATCTTCATTTTGAGCCCGAAATGGGATTTGGTGTCCTGCATACGAACACGGAATATCAGATAATGTCTTTCACAAATGGGGGAACCACAACATCCGGAAAACAAAAAATAAATTCTTCCGAAAGGTCCGGACCCACGGTTGGTGACGCTAGCCCAACCAGACTGACTCCAAGGAGAGCTCCCAAGAAAATGAAAGGCAAACAGGAAGAACAAGATGATGAAAAATGGGAGGCGACTATAAAAAAACGATTAATGCAAGACCGTAATATGCATCTCCGCATTCTGCGGTACGAGGTACGTAATCCGGAACAAGACCACAGAACGTCCTCCGACCCGTGAACTTTAGCCAATACACTTTGATATGTTTTTGAAATTGGCATCCAATGAAAGCACAAATTCTGGAAAGTTCAAGGCGCGACTGCGATCATTTCTTGATAGACAGGTATGACCTACTCGTCAGTCTGTTTCTGGTCCGCCGTACTCATGAATGACGCCAGGCGATCAATTTTTATGGTGCGGATTTCACTGGACGAAGACGGTGACTGCTTCTGGGTGGAAAAAAACCTGTATGATTAGCGAGGTCTAAACAGCTTTAAGTTGTATGTGTAACAATGTAAACTAGAGGGTATGAGAACATTCATCTATAGATGTTCTACAAAGCGATATCAGATAGTCCTGCCACCTCAATCACCCCGCCCACAAGATGAAGGCTTCCTGCGACAAGGACCTTCATCGAAAAATTCGACTGAAGCTTTTCAATTTCCTTAACCGCGTGCTCGATGGATGGGAGGACATATATATTGGCCCTCGGGAATTGTGGTACTATATCGGCCCAGGCTGATGCCAGTTGCCGTTGTGTCTTCAATTCAGTGAGGTCGTCAGTTGCGATCGAGAATGTCGCCAAGTCTAGATGATTGTTGATCAAGATTGGTTAGCAATAGTTCAAAAGGTACACACCACCCTTGAAGTGCCCGTCAGCATAGGTCACATTGGCGCAAAAGATGACATGGGTGAAGAAGAATTCTGGATTCTCCGTTTGCTGATACTGCTTCAATTGCAGGGATACGTTCGATTGTATAGATCCCAAAAACGCTGGACCGGAACGACCACTTGTGCAGTTAAAAATCAAGACACGGGAACTACCTTCCCTATTGTGGTGTTAACAGCTAGGCAGCTAAAATCTATAGAGATGACATACTTAAGTTCACCATGAGACTCTAGTCCAACTCCAGGGCTCACAAACCACTGTACACAGCAGCCCAGACTTTCCGTCGTATGTGCTCCGTCCAGATACCAAGTTGTATTTTTCCTATTTGGGTCCACGACGGTTTGACAACGGCCAGGCCATTTTGTATCTTCCAACCCCTTGACGAAAGATCCCGGCAACAAGGCATCACCTGTAGATGATGTTTGAGATTCCAAGAAGGATTTCACTAGGTAAGTAGCCAGCGTCGCGTTCTGTTGCTGATGTGTTCCAGCAAGGCCTGGCATACTATCAGAATAGCGTTTTCCTAGACACCACGATACTGACGTACCAAGTTTGATATTTGAGAGGGCAGGAATTGATGGGGTAATGGTGAGACTTGACGCCTGGTGATTCGTTAATATAGCACCGATCTGGCTATCTGGGAACTCACCTTAAGCTCTGTTGCGCGCACCTTCAGCATACTCATCCCCTCCTCTGGTTGTTTAACAGTAAATGCAGGTACGCCTTCCTGATATAGTATTTGGGTTAATTATCAGAGCTTTTCAGGCCTCAAAACCTGACCTTAAATATGCCCCCTTTCTGCCACGCGATATCTTGCAATGTTTTCCCGAGGACAGCAACATGGTCTATTCCGAGGGCAGTTATCCCCGTGATTATTGGTTTGGGCACAATGTTTGTACTGTCGTATGCTCCCCCAACACCGACTTCAAGAACTGTTGCATCGACCTTGAGCGTAAGGAAGGCGTGAAATGCCATTAACGTTATGAATCGGAAGTATCCAGGCATTGGCGGTGTAGTGGGCAGTTTCCTCTGATTTCATAGTTACAACGACCTATAGGGGAATCACGAAATGAATTAATCCCACCTCGGTGCCCACTAGCCTATCCCATACTTCAAAGAAAAATCTTGCGAATTGCTCTTCGGATATTGGAGCACCATTTATACGGATACGTTCACGCACAGCTACGAGGTGGGGAGAGGTGTACAAGCCTAGCCAGGGTTGTTCATCAGGATAACTTGAGCTGTTTATATGTATGTTTCGCACCAACTTTCCATTCTGGCACGGCATGGCGCAAAATGGAGTCAACAAACGCACTGGTAGAACCTTTTCCTTTGGTTCCAGTGATGTGTATAACATTAAGAGTATTCAAGTCATCTGGCTGCAAATTTTGGCTTGAGACAGTAGATAAGTTGCTTATCTACTGTATATACGCACACTGTATCCTATCCTTCCCAAATACTCTAGCATCTCTGGGATGGCGAACTCGCTTAAGCGTCCACCTGATGCACGGACTGCATCCAGAGCTGCAGCGTTAGATTGCAAAGTATTTAGATGTTCGACAGCATCCATGTAAGATCTAGTGGACATCGGTCTAAAACCCGTGGGTCGGCCAAACCTTGAAGATAGCGACCAGTAGAGAGATGAAAGTAGAGCATTTGGTCGCATCACTGTTGTACGAAAGTTTTCAAACACGTGAGGTCACGAATCGCGACATTTTAGGCTTGTCCATGTGATATAAATAAAAACATGATCCTGGCGCGTGACACGCGTGACATGCAACATAAAGTTGAACGCCAAACATTAAAAGCCGCATTAACTCCTCCCTTCTGGGCCATATTCCAATTAAATGCGTGGCTTCTTGTCTATATACTCATAAAATCAGGTATATATGGAGCAGTATTTCCCGGTCGTCTCAAAATCTTCTGCGCTTTGGAAGGACCGGGACCGGCGTCGAACTACGAAATCTCACCCATATCAAAGAAAATTCATCCAAGAAAAACAGGACGATGATAACAACGATCGCTTACAGACTGAATTAAGATCGTCATCGTCCGCGATCACAAAATATCTGCTTGCGACACTCGCTGATCAATCCAACCCCATAACACACTCAGACATTGGTGAACGCTCAGGTGATTATCGTATAATTTAAATATCTACCTCACACTGAATAGGAACAATAGACCGCGTTGTGTCAACCTCAACTGGCCATCAAGTATCGGAAGGACGACGAGACCGTCGGCTATATTTTGAGGACCGACAAAAAAAGCTTACACACCAGAGGCGCTCTGAATCTCCAACCACAAATGGCGAGCCTCAAGTTCTAAAAAACGTATTTGTGTACATAAATGGGTATTTGAACGGTACGACAGACATAGAAATGAAAAGAATCATAACCCGGGCCGGCGGACAAGTGGTGTGGGTACATTTATCTGCCATATAAACCACCTGACTGAGTCTGACGGCTTTCGAAGTATAACCGCTGCCGGCTGTACTCACATCTTAACGTCTCAACATCTAAGCGGCTCAAAGACTCAGCGCATCATTGCCTCAAGAACCCGAAACCATGTTCAAGTCGTAAAGCCCGAATGGGTCTTCGATAGTATCGCAGCTGGAAAAAGACGACCTGAGAGAGAATATGTAGTCATCAAAGACACAACGACGAAAAACATTTACGATATGCTCAAGTAAGCTAGTGGCTCGCCCTTTGCTCAGCTAAGTGGTTGCTGGGCAACTGACTGAAGCTATACTTATTTTATTGCTTTTTTATCCCATCTATTTTTATACTGTGTATGAACGTGGAATTCGATAGGGCACACGGCTTTCGGCTGAGTTATCATCAGAACCATTCCTATGGACTACCCCCAAAACCCCATATGACCAACCACCTGTTCTCTGCTGTGTCGTAATGGAGCTCCCGCACTTAGGTATATCTCACTTAAATTCTAACGGGTTTCAAGGAAGCAACCCTTCGAATCCCTCCTAAAATGACTCGAAGGACTCCACTACTCGTTTGGTTCTCGGCGTTGCTTCTTAGTACCCATTCAGCGCAACTACCAAAACAAAGTAATGTGTGTCAAGAGTCATACTCGGACCCCTCTGAATTATTCACCGAGCGTTGTTTTTCTTAGCCGTTCGAGGTGGTGAAATTGACCGCACCAGATGGCTCAGCAAGGGCGGACTTCATCGCGTACGGTGCTACAGCGACCAATTTCTGGGTCAAGGACAAAGTTTGTCGCGAAGATTCTGCATACGTATCATAAGCATCTGACATTTTAGCTATCAAGGCTGGCAAATTCCGAGATATCCTTCTTGGGTTTGACGATCATGTAAAAGCATTCCCTCCTTCCTCCTTCCACCAAAGATTAATACCTCAACCAGAAATTATATCAAAGTGACGCAGTTGGTCACCCGTATTTTGGCCCAATTGTTGGAAGGTAAACTCCCAGCTTTACCCTGTCAACGAGATCGAACCGTTTTTTTAGATATGCCAACCGGATCAGAAATGGCACTTTCACAATTCCTATCAGTAAAAATGCATCTGGGCGAAATAAATTTCACGTGCCCCTGAACGAAGGTAATTTGTCTTGGCTATGGATTCTCTTTTACGTCGTTGAAGATGAAAACGTTCAGGAAATAACACACTCCACGGCGGGCTAGACGGCTACGATCGGCGTACCTGGACAGTTTCAAAAAAAACAACCAGCTCAGTAAAATTTACATTAATCGACCCCGACGGCACACAAGGATTCCCAGGTGCAGTCATCACATCCGTGAGTCAAGTCAGACTTAAATATTATTCTTGTCATGTTTCCCTACACTCTTTTAGGTAACATACACTCTCAACCGGCGTTCAACATGGCATATCAGTATCAACTCTATTGCAACCAAGAAAACGCCTATCATGTTGAGCGGACATCACTATTGGAACTTCGAAGCCTATCAAGAAACTCAAGATCTTGTTGGGCATCATGCACAGTTTGATGCCTCAAAATTTGTTGCAACTGATGGACAGCTCATTCCAACTGGAAATCTCACTGACGTTTCGAGGACGCCACTGGATTTCCGTAGAGCGAAGTCAATCGGCGCTAGTATCAACGCAACTGCAGCTGAGGAGTACTGTGGTACAGGTACATCTTATTTGATCTATTAATCCATACTTTTATTCTTGGGGCTAATTGTCGAGTCCAAAGGTTGCATTGGCTTTGACAACTGTTGGCTTTTTGATAAAAACGATGTCAAAAAACCTGTATTTTCGATCTGGAGTATCAATTCCGGGATCAAGTATCTCAACTTCCTCTGTTTGGAAGAGTCAATCTTGAGCTCATATAATCTTTATAGGTTGGATATCATCACCAATCAACCGGCCATACAGGTTTGGACTAACACTCATGGTTCGTTGTATCCAACTCATATACATAATAGATATATTCTTGCAACGGCATCTTTAATGCAGCACTCCCTATTCCAAGGAAGAAAACGCAAGGAGGCCCACTAACGACCTATACCGATCATTCATGTGTGGTGATTGAAAGCGAAAGTATTATTGATGCGATTAACAATCCAGAGTTTGGCGTGAACCAGATTTATGGTCCAGGAAGGCCTTATAACTGGGAAGCATCCTACGTATTCTCGATTCTCAAGTGAAAGGCATGATTGGTATTTAGCTCCAGAGTACATATAAACACGGATATAAATAGTAATAGTCTGGACAGCATCCCACGGTGTCGGCCTGGAAAAGAGACAATCAGCACTAGATCCAGAACATAATCGAGTAGGAAAAAAAAAAAGAAAAAAAGTCAGGGCTCTCAAGCGTAAAAAGAGAGCCAGGGTATTTGTCGTCGTAGTGCATAAGAATACACTTGGCCTGGTGCACAGCAATAGTTCATCACAAAAGAGGAGGATTGACGATGACAAGGACTAGAGCATTCACCTTATAATGTTGAGGATGGGAGGAGACAAGTCTGTTTGAGCAAGAAGTAGCATGCTTTATAGACGAATATTATTCCCACGGGCCTTCTACGTCACGCAAAAGTTTGTTTTGAGTGGACCAGGTTTCAATCACTGATACTTGCTTGTCTCTCTCTATTCTTTCACACTTTTAACACTCCAGTCATAATCGGCGTTTCTTTATATTTCATGCTTATTCATTAAGACCTCTTTTACTAGAATCTTACACTCGTTTCCTGTTCGCACTCACAAGCGACTCAATGCATCATCTCTTCACCCCCAATCACGTGCAACTCCTCAATTCATGCTATCCTCCAACTTCTGCTCTACTAACAGCAGGTCCTGATTACTCACCAAATTCACAAGAACTTAGCCGGCTAACATATTATGCGTAAGGAACACTTCGACATATGAAGTGGGACAACAATTAATTTATGAAACCGACAGTTCAAATCATCCTGGAAAACTGACGAAACTGGGAAGTGAATTGGAGAAACGGCTCAGAACAGAGTCTCGAAAGGCAAAGGCAGGGAATATCCGGACACGGGCGTACGTTGCACTTGATATATTGCGAGAACTACCTGTTGACTGCTTGTTAAGTTCTCTCCTGATAACGCTCTCGATCTTCAGGTCGCTTGCGATCGAATGCCGACGGGATATCGCTCTTCTTTCCCCATCATTAGTGGCTTCTGTTGATGTGTCGATTGAAGCAGTACCCAATGATTTAGAGGTGGTTGCGAGGGCCGCCAGTGTTGTAAGTGAGGTCTTATTTTCAATGAGCCCCCCCCTCTTCCTTCAACTATTTAACGTCGGAACGCAGTTCACAGCATGGACTACATACACGGACGGACATCTCATTGGTGCAGATAGTAACATGACTCGAGATTATCTCTCAGCTCTTCGCCAGTTCTCCCATTTAAGCTCTTCGAATGCATCAGATCTTGAAATCAGGAACCGGTAGGTTCTTAATACAGGTCCTATAAATTGAAAGGTTTTTCTCACTCATCTCAGTACTCGTCTTGTAGGATTTGCTGCCCTCACTGGAGCTCTAAATTCCGAAGCTCTCTATAATAACTCCGTACAATTTCGAGCTCAGGTCTCAACAATAATGCACCCAATTTTAGTTGTTCTATTCCAAACCGAGATAAAAACGCTTGACGAACAGTGAGTTGATATTTGAATGGGAAGACATGCGGACGGTTAATGTTATCAGGGCGGCTGCTGTCAAGGAGGCCCCCCAATCCCCGTATCTGGCAGAATTTAGAACAAGGCCTGCAATTGAACGACGTGCAGCATCCATTCATGTTCATATCGACGGCGACAATGGGCCATCCACGGCAGATGTTTCAAATACTTCCCTACGTGGCTTATTTTCTTTGCTTGATCATGCAAATGGCGTTCAAATGGGTTATATCATGCAGTCATCCTTTGATACTCTTGACCAATTGCAAGGATGGACAAGCGTTGACCACTGTTGTTGGTTTGCACAGAAAGTGGCAGAGTGGTCACAATATCAGTACCGCTATGCTGTTCCGACGTGGTTGGTGGAACGACTTCAGCATAGCCAGGAGTCTACCGCTTCTATATCACTACATGGAGCCCTGGCAGCCATGATCACAAGTGTTTTCAATTCCCCTACCCCTCTTGTCAATCTCTCAACCTCCGACATCCTTTCCAATCTTGTCACGTTACTTCTTCGACGGGCAGCTGTAGATCCGGCAGATCTTCTCCTACCATCCTTGGTGCAATGCATATCATCTTTAGGTCGACATGTATACTACTCTGATCAGATACAAGACCTCGCTGTGAGTAGACTTACATCTAAATGGGGTTTACGTTACTGATCTATCCTAGGCCGAGCTGATAAGTCGCCTGGAAGTAATTGAAGTACAGGGTGTTTTGACGAAGGGAAAGCCTGGATTTATGCATGCCAGGTCACAGGTGGTTCGTTCCATCCTGGCGGGATTGCTGGGACTCATCCAATCGGCCAACAAAAGCGAGGAACGAATGGAGGGAGAGGATCCAATGAAAGCAGCTAGTGTCACGCCCCATGATACTACGAAAAAGGATCCCTTAGGGAATAGTCGCTCTCCTCGCCGTGCCCGAGTCCCAACAGATATTTGGCATAACACGTTAAGCCTTCTGTGCGATAGTGATTATGCAGTCCGGGCCGATTATTCGGAGGCGTTGATCTTTTACTTGTGCAGAGAAATGCCCAAATATGGTGATTCCGCTGACTCTGATGGCGTCAAGCGCGCCCGGCCTCTCGCCGAGGGGCCCTTTCAGCAAGCTGTGAATGTGAGCGCTTTGCTTCACCCAGGCGATTATGGAATCAGATTTTTGAACGCCATCCATGGTTATATATACATATTGGCTACAACATCATCGCTAGGTTTAACTTCAAGTGCCCCCACATCTCCTTCACACTCCACGCTTGGTGACCCTCCTCACTTGAATTTACTTCCAGCAACACCCGATCATAGCGATGTGGAAATACAAGAGCCAAATTTCCCATCACACTCTCAAGCGAACGGGCGGCGTTCATTTTCCTCGCCACAAGGCTCACGTATGTTGAAAGCCTCAGTCGTCCAACGTCTTCTTGAGCGGACACCATCCAAAGTGTCACCTACAGCATCCGCATCCCTGTCAGATTATACCTACATCCTCAAAATTATTGTGGCTGTGCATGAACAAATCCCTGTGCGAGGGTTGCTTACAGGTGTACCAATGCTACTAGCTCTAGACGGGGCGATAAAGATCCAGGACGTCGAAGATTTGGTCACCTTACACCGTGTTGACGCCATCAAGGAAGTGCTTGCCAAAGCTTGGTTGGCCGTTGGGAAAATCTGGGACTTGCCAGACATAAAGCGGATGGCAGAAAATGTGTGAATCCTCGCCCTGTGTGAAGACCCAACTGATATTTCATAAAGGTGCTTTCTTCTATGCCATGGCCTGCGAAACTCCCGAGCGTCCCACACTCGGATTTAAATGATTATCAATCAGCTAGAAATGCTGTCGAATTCCCTTCAGACCGGCCCGTCAGTATGCCATGGGAAGGAATCGATACGGAGGCTGCACTACTAGTTATCACCTCAAGTGTTTCCATACAACAAGCCACCGGTCTTGACAAGCATAATTTGCTGAAACGCCTTTCGATGAAATGGACAGCCGACTCAGCTCTGATGGATTGTAAGTTGGTCGCACTCTCGCGATGAGCTTTGACGTTGATGTTGACCAGCAGTGGAACGGCCATCCGGGTTTGAGAACACGGTCCGGGGGGACGGAATCTCGCCTCTTCTGAAGATCTCGCCAGCTCTGATGCACATTGAAAATATTTCGATGCAAAGTTTGGCTCGGTCAGCAAGAGGTGTTGGTGTCACAGACCTCAGGGAAGCCCTTGAAGGGAGAAGTAGCATGTCAAACACTGCCTTGGCCAAGCCACCTTCGATATCGACTCTCGAGCATGCCCCCTCCAGTACAGGAACTGATGTCGGTAATCTTAGATTAACGCAAACGAGGTCAAGGTCACGCAATAAGAAGCGTTCGGCCACCTCCGGTTCAGGCGAAGTACGTGACGTGCTCAATAGGTTGGGAATTGGAAAACAAAACGGAAGCTTGCTCAAGGCCTCATTCCCGGCATTACAGAAGTCTGGCCAACGGTAGGATTAGAACTCTGTCGCATAAAGGCCCCCCCTAATACTCCTCACCACAGGGCCCCGCCATACAAAACATAGCTTATACTTTTTTGGGACTTTCTCGATGCGATCGGACCTAATATTTTCTTATTGTCGGGCACCTTTTTCGCTTGATATCTTTGCATGTATGTTTAGTGTCCAATGCGATTCCAACGTTCTTTAGTTTCAACTATCGTCTGGGTAGTGACCGACCTGCGGAAATTATTTTTCGCCGAGCTTCTTCCTCGAGATTGGCCCAGTATGCAATCTCTTGTTGAGATTTCGGATGTGCTATAGAATGTATCCCTTTCTTTTTGAGGTTTTTATAGATGAGCTGGATGACTGATAATGCAAACCAAAGGCTTACACTCAGGCTTTGCAACAAGAGCTCATATATCGTGCTTTGTGCTGTCGCCCTTGTGACAATATCTCCAATGTTGTTTGTGTGACGCAGGATTAGCTTCGATAATTCCTGCCGCATGCGGAGCAGGCTAGAAGGAAGGGTTAGAAGACAATTATAGCGTTCGAGAAGTGTGATTTTGACTTAGAGAATATCATCGTTTCTTCCTCCTGCTCTGTTAGGTTAATAAAAGAGTTGAAGACAACAGTGTAACGCCGACAGATCTAAGTGATATGTGACGTGAGATAGCAATTCCTGGGAACATCTGACATCTGCTCACACTTGTAACACTAGCATTTGTGGTAACCGCCGCTCGGCTGAAATACCCAGAACTCGTGCCCTCAGCAAGTTTCTTAAGGGCATCGATATTCTCCGCCATAGCTTTTTGAAACACTGGCCACATCTGTAAGCGGAGACCAAATACAAAGAATTCGACTGGTGGACAGTCGCGTTTCTGTACTTCCAAAACTACGTCCTCCATTAACCTGATCATCGTGAGTAAGGAAACAACAGGCGGCATAGGGTCCAACGTCGTTTTTATGAATTTCTAAAGCCAAGTGTGTGAAGTTGATACAGCATATCTGAATAGAACGCACTTCACAATACACCAGCACGGGGTCCATTATCTGTTTCCATATCGCATCTAGTGTGGCTTGTTCTTCTTTTCTTGTAACATCGACAGAAGGCTCGATGCCTCCAATCATACTGGCAGATCTATCATTGCGTTGACCACCATAGTCTGAGCCTGAGATAGATCTCTGTTCGGGGAAATTTCCTCGGTTAGGGGACAACAGTAAGGTAGGGGATAGCAGAGCGTTGTTCGAATCCTCGGCGGGAAGTAACGCTTTGGGTGAGAAAAATGCCTTCACGAACGTGTATTCGGCCGTTGCGTTGTCCATAAAAACAAGGAGCAACGAACGTAACAAGGCTTCTATAGGTTCTTTCTTATGCCTCGGTTAGCGAACGTTCTAGTAAAAGACAATGCTGCTTACATGTTCTTTGTCGTCTGCCATATATGCCAAAGTGACACCAGGTCCTTCTATTTTGGAATGTTCTAGACGCTCAAGGTCAATATGAAGGTCCTTTTCTCGTTCGCTGGCTACGATTGTTTCATGTCTTTCCGCTGACCGAGTCTGTAGCTGGTGGGATGAGATCTATCAGACGATTATTTGCAAAATCCTACTTTAATCCATCCAAGACTTCGGGCATACCGTCTGAACCCGGTCTCATAATACACACGTGCGGCCCCTATATATGATCTTTGCACTTCGTGTGCAACACTCGGAGCTTGGCGTTGTAAGAAGCCAAAAAGGGAGCTGTACTTGAGTAGAACTGATGTTTGCATGACCTGCATATTCGTCGTGACGCTTCGCCTGATGGGCTGGAAGAGCGCAAGAAAAAACGCCCGAAGCTTGGTTGCAACCTGTAGAACAGTATACATGAACTGCACCAGCGAGGGCGTTAACAGGGCATACCACTATTCGTAACCCTTCAACGACCTCACCCAAGTCCCTGGCAGCTTTAACGCGTGAACGCGCTTTCGTGGTTTCCAACCGCTTCTCGAAGTCTTCAATGGCTGGAATCCAAGGTTCTCCAACATCGGAGTCAAGGATAAGTGTTGCAAGTGGAGGGGGTAACGTAATGTTTGATATCAGGTTTGAAAGTGGTTTCTCAATCTTCTGCATAGACATGGTGAGCGCCATTTGAGGTTAACTGAGGCCGATATTCACTCTTCTGCTTTTGAGCCTGTTATCGATATCCGTACTACGGTCTTGTAGTTCGGATATCTGTCCAGATACAGCCGAAAGGTCTTTCTGAAATGTTGAGAGGAAAGACTCTAAGGAATCGAGTAGGTCAACGCTCGTCTAATCAACTGTAAGCTTGGGTTTGGTTGTTAGGAAGTTAACTTTACCTGGACTTGGCCGTGAAGTTCAAGGAATTCTTTCGCCCTCCTATGGTCTTCAGACTTGTGAGGGGGCTGGGGGAAGCAGAATATTGAGACTCACAGAGTTGGTTGGGTTCTCCATTGACAAGAGTCTGTTCTGAACGTCGACTGTCAGCCCAAGCTGTGATCGACGATATAGAAACGCGGGCGTACCACTAGCTTCTGAAGTCATGATCCCCAGTCAATGGTACTGGCAGCGTCGTGGATAAGTTTAGGCTATCGTTTGAGACAAGAATGGAGGTTTATTCAAATATGGTATATGGTCAACGACCTCACGTTCAAAAGGCTGAACAAGTTTGCTCAGGGTCAGATTCTACCACCATCATTGCCCATCCTAGTTATCATTCAAATACATTTAGAAAGAAGACGGGGCGGTATATAGATGTACAGTACAATCAAGGGTATATATAAGATTTATATTAAAGCGAAGTTCAGTGAAGAAGTTGAAGTATGATGCATGGCCAAATTATGCTGGAGTCCATGATCGTGATATGCTGGTAACTCGTCCGCCGAATCCTCGCTCTCTTCTCCAAGGGCATCAAAATGATCCCAATCAAACCCTGTCGGGTCTTGTACAAGTCTCGCCAGTGTATCAGGTAAATCTGGAAATCTCGCGTGGGAGGCCTTTACCCATCGCCGACTAATCATCCAAGACGCCACCCCTTCCGGCGGGAGGTGAAATCCGTCTTTGGGCGGACCAGTAAGACGCTCTCTTCTTCCTACTCCTCGTTTTGGTTTGGAAAAAGTATCCGCCCTTTCTTCCTCATCCAGGGCGCAGAAGAACCTTATCAACCGTTTACTCCGCCAAAGACATCCCCGCGTACGCAACAATCCAGATGACCGCGTTGAGGATCCAACCTCATCTCCAAGATCGGATTCCTCAGATGACATACATTCAAGTTGTAAGGCGCCATCGAAGATTACGTGTTCGAATTGAGGAGCTTTCATGCGCGCCTCGGCTCGATTACTCAATTTCTGCAAAGTAAGGAGTGAAGCATCAATGTATGTTGAATCAAAAGCGTTATTTGGACCCACAGTTTTCCTTCGAGACAAATGCCGGGCCTTCTGTGCTTTAGCATCCTCGCGTCTCTTGTTCGCTTCGGCAAAAACAAGGTCCCTCTGGGCTTTAAACTTCTGGCGGAACGTGACAAAAGTTTGGTCAAAGGCAGTGTCTAGTATCTTCTTGCCAAAATCCTTGTCAGGGACGTGCCTATACTGCTTGCGGTGGGATTTAATATCTGCTAAAATGCGAGCTTTCATTCGAAAGTTATGCGCAGACTGTTTCGCTGTTTTGTCCCAAACAAAACGGACTGGATCATGAGGGCCGATAGGAACGCCCTCTTTGTGACTATCGGGAAGATTCTTATCGTTTTCGAGTCCCATAAGTCGTATTATGTGGGCGCGCAACGCATGCTAGAATGAAATCAATCGTTATGTGAGTGTAAATGGTAGTTGACCTTACATGAATCGTCAGACATCGTTTGTCATGACCGCTTCTACGCCTCACGGGGCGCCCATGATTAGAGATTGAACTATCTGAGCTGTTTCCATCATCTTCCTCATCACTAGAAAGTTGGGATGATGGTCTCTTTCTAAAGTTGGCTGGATAAACTGAAGTCTCGTGAGGCTGTGATGAGTGAGCAAAGGAGAGGTGGGGAGAAGGTGCTGGTGTCACAGATGGAAGAGTAGGTTCGATGACTGTTATAGGTTGTTCAATCTGTTGTTGTCGAAAGTCATGGGGTATGTTATAAGGTGTCGGATGAGATTGTATGGGTTGCGTTGATGATCCTTGGACGAACATAGAATTTGAATGTGAAGAGCAATGAGAGACGGGAGAGACTGGCGATGCCAACTGTGGAGGTCTCTGCACGGCTAACGCTGGTGAGTTGCTATACTGTGGCGTCAAGAGTCCAGATGACGGTGGCGGGTGTGTACTGGTAGATCGTAGCTTGGAGATATCTTGACGTAGTTCAAACATCTGCCGCTCCATCTCTGCCTGTCTCTGGGTGGATTTCGCTTCTTGCTCCTGTTCCCATGCCAGCCTTCGCATCCGTTCAATCTCCTGCGACTCCCGAGTTGCTGCAACGATACGGAGAAGTTCTTGAACAGCTTGAACGCTTCCGGAGGTCGGTTGATTCGGCCTGACTACTGAAGTTGCGCTAATGGCAAGTTAGTTATGGTCAGGGAATGGACATAACTTGCTCACGGAGGTGGTGGGGGCTCAGATACTGCTAGCTCCAATTCGCTACGATGAGGGACATAATGAGGTTGAGGTTGAGCTACAGGAGCAGGTGTCTGGGAGTAGACTGCAGTTGTTGGGCGTGGCCTTGATTGATTTGCGTATGGATTGAGGGCATTGGAGAGCTCACTAGTGGACATGGAGTCCTAACGACTCTCAAGCGATCGTGGGTCTGATAGTCCAAGCCTTGTGTGTACTTGAGATGTTCCTGCAATACATGACCAAACAAGGCGTCAACACATTTGTCGAGAGACGCGTCACCTTGAGAGCATCTTCATTTACCGCGTACCGAATTATCAGCAATGGACCCCGACTTCGAACAAATGATGTCCCAAGCGCAGACCAGACAGGGTGGCCAGGCTCCCCGTGGTGATAATACTACCCCTGACAAGTGAGAACACAACTTCGTTACCATCCTTCCTAATCAATTATCTTCGCGCGTCTGCTTCCAGTGGCGAAGTTATTCATATATCATCTCTTGCACTCTTGAAGGCTAGTTCGACATTGAACGCATTGAATCGATATTCAAATTTTGCTCATAGATGCTCAAGCACGGACGGGCAGGAGTACCGATGGAAGTCATGGGCTTGATGCTCGGAGAGTTTGTCGATGAATACACGGTCCAGGTGATCGATGTTTTTGCTATGCCCCAGTCTGGGACGACCGTTACGGTTGAGTCTGTCGATCATGTCTTCCAGACAAAAATGGTGGACATGCTAAAACAGACCGGAAGGTGCGGTACATTTACAGAGATGCCCTATTCCAAGCTGATTGGTCCAGACCTGAAATGGTTGTGGGATGGTATCATTCTCATCCAGGATTTGGTTGTTGGCTGTCAAGTGTCGACATCAACACGCAGCAGGTGACTATCACAAAGGACTATTTACTCAGCGCCTTATGCTTACCTGCCCTCTCCGCGAGTCCTTCGAATCGCTCAATCCCCGCTCAGTCGCGGTTGTCATCGACCCCATACAGTCCGTAAAGGGAAAAGTCGTCATCGATGCTTTCCGTCTTATCAACCCCCATTCTGTTATTTCTGGACGCGAACCGCGCCAAACCACGTCCAACATCGGACATATCAATAAGCCATCAATACAGGCTCTAATCCACGGTTTGAATCGTCACTATTATTCGATAGCAGTGAACTACCGCAAAACAGAACTTGAACAGTCAATGTTGATGAATTTACACAAGCGAAACTGGACAGAGGGCTTGAAATTACGAGATTTCAATTTACATAAAGATGCAAATGAAAAGGCAATCAAGGTATGACTCCTTTTGACACACAGGGGTCGATTTTGCTGACCTTCCTCGAAGTCGATGCTCACGCTCTCTGAGGCATATAATAAATCCGTGCAAGAAGAGTCGACGTTGACCCCCGAACAGCTAAAAACACGACATGTGGGCAAACAAGATCCCAAACGACACTTGGAGGAAGCAGTAGAGAAGGCCATGGGTGATCAAGTTGTCCAAAATCTAGGGACCATGCTCCTAGCGGAGCTTTAGAATGTAATATTAGTGGTGCGATGCATACGACCGTTGGAGTATAGCTTAATGATCTTAACTCGCCTTTCCATCAATCGGACTAGCCTCTATGGTAATCTGGTCTGAGTAAAAGATCCGGGAGGCCGAAAAGGTAACGGTACTCACCAAGAAAGTGAGTTCTGATTCTAGGGTCATCACAAGACCAGTAACGTGCTGAAGTCAGGCTCCGGATGATATACATTCAATCATCCTTTGAAGTGATGGTCCTTTGTTGTGGTGCCTTGGGGACGGCTTCCCTTTTGTCCTTGAGAACGATGTACGCTATTGGAGCTGTTTTCACCCAACTTAGCTCCACCACCGTCAACGCCCATCGCCAGGGAGGTAGGTAGAATTCAGTTTCTAAGATCGTAATACAGCTGATCAAAATTACAGGACGCTCATGGCGTTGAAAGGGGCAAGTCACAGGACGCTTATCTCAGGTCCTCACATACCTTCTTCGTCCTGCAGATACATGTGCCTGAAGAGGTCATTTGGGAGCTAAAGGGAGATGATTATAGGCCAAGTGAGATAAATGATGGTGGGGAAAATCCAAAAACCAATCCAGGGTTACTTAGAATTAAGATAAGTTTGGATGCAACATCTTGAGCATGTGTCTTTCATCTTCAATAGAATAACGGTCCAGGTAGGAAGTGCGGATGTGTGTGGCCATGTTAGGGACCCCAAAAGTGTCACTATGCCGAAGGTAAGAAGAAAAAATAGGTTCACGGTTTATTCCGTCATGTACGTTTATAGTATGTTGTATATGCATCTTTTGGAGGTTTACTGAGAATCGGGATAACACCCATCATCTTCGCCCGCCGGATAGCTTTCCCTATTCTTCGTTGACTTTTGGAAGTCAGACCAGTAATGTTCCGACTATAAATCTTTCCCATTTCAGACATATATTCCGCAAGAATGGCGGGATTCTGAGCTTGGGATAGTGGGTCGATGTTGAGTTGGTGAAATATGTCACTATACCGCGCGACGTTGGGGGCCGGTCCAACAGCTGGGCGCCTGGTGTATTTACGGGGTTCATTGATACGAGTTTTGTAGGTGAATTCGTGTGGTCGCAAAAGCTTTGGTGGGTTGAAACACTATTGTACGATGCGGAAAGAGTTACGTACACGATTGGGATTGAATGGTTTCCATTTGGTTTGTTGTTCCCGGCGTTCTTGGGAGGCGAAATTTGTAAGCTTATATCTTTGTGGGCTCTAAACAATTTCTCTCACTATCTCGGGGTGCTCCTGCAGCGAGGGGTTTAGGCTTTGTAGGCGTAGGTTGCCTGGCTCCTTCCTCTTTCAAGACATTTGCAAGGTAGCCTAGGGTTTCTGGGTCTGCGGCAGGAGCGTGCGTAGACGCGAGGGCCCGACACGCAAATGTAGGCTGACGATGGGCAAGGTTGCGGAGTATGCTGAACATGGTCTGGCAGGTCCTATGGCAGCAAGCGCATCAGAAAAAGACGAGTAAATGGACACGAACAGGTATAGCCCACGTACACCAATTCCAACTAAAACTTGCTAAACGAGGCCAGGACGACCACGAGTGTGAGGTTATGCCTTCCGTTTTCGGTCACGACAATCTCCCAAAAAAAAACGGTACGTGCCGCCGAGCAGGAGATTGCCGTCCGGTGAGATTGACTCCGCCTAGGATGGGCTAGGACCCCAGTAGACCCTGTGACACAAATTATTGTAATAAAAATTTGAATATCGGTTTAATTGGCAATTGGATGTCTCAGATACAAGGCCGCGGGCAACGTCGAGCTCGTCGATGGACGCGACGCTGAGGCAATATATTAGGTGTGCAAGAGGAAGTCCAAGAGGTAAAAAATGGTCTGGGCTGGGGCTTGAGTTGGAATCGTAACTATTGATGTAGCGCTGCTGATGTGATATGGCAACAGGGTGAATATATCTCAACTGGCCGCAATTCTGAAGCCTTGGCTTTTGCTAGTAAATCCCACATCCCCTCCCCTTGCCTTCCCTTCATCCCATCCCCACTCCCTTCATGACGCGCTAGCATCCACCCATATCTCACCATACACTATCCAATCTCATATCTTATTACCAAGTACACTGGCCATCATCTCATTACTCTCTATCTGTCATCTCTGGCGACCGTGACGCTGCCAGAACGCAGTTTCTAGTCATTGCTGCTCCACCTCCCCATTCACGGCACCCCCATGTCCGATACTGGTTACCAGCGTCGACAGCCACCCAGCCCCCTTGTCTTCTCCCCGGAGACTGTCCTGTCCCATGTCCCACTCCAGGCGCAACAGAGTAACTCTAGCAGTCATGGATCAGGTTCAAATACTGTCTCCATGCCCTTTGTTCGCCGTCATGTAACACGACGTCTCCGGGCTGCCAAGGCTGAATGTGATAAGGAGCTTCAACGGGTCACAAACAATATTACTGTATTTTTTGAGGAGAGGCTTCGTGAAGGCGATCACGAAACGGAACGCGAGCTGCGAGACCGTGAACGAGGCAGGGATAGAGACCAGGATTCGCAGTTGGGAGATCCGGAGGCGCTTCATGATGCTTTTGTTTTCCAGCCCGCAGAACTTGGGTCGGCCTTACAGGCTGATGATTATGGTTCAGATGGTGGGTATGAGGCAGAGGTTGAGTATGGCCGCCACAGTCGCCAACGTGCGTATCCACATGAGGACCACCTTGTTTCTGGACAAAGTTTGACTCACTGGGCCTCATCGCCTGGTCTTCACGCAGTGTCCTCCGGATCTCAGCTGAGTCCTGGTTCCCTCCGCCGGCAAAGTATCTCTCCATGGGACAAACCGCTCAGCACTTCCATGTCTTCAGGTGCTATTACGTCCAGTCCCGCTTCATCAACGGTTCATCTACCTGACGCCCCCCTCACACGAAAGCCGACCAACCCCGTCCCCGCCCCCACTTCATGGGGAACAGGCGGGGCCTCTTCTCGCCGTCTTTCACGTACCATTCACATTCCCACACGCCCTACACGTTCTGGTCAAAGTTCTCGCTCGACATCCCGTTCTCGGTCCCCTTTACCTCCTCCTTCAACTCATGCAAGTTTTTCCGAGCATATAAACTCGGGGCCTTCCGCGGCTAATCGTCGTTCTTCTCGAATCTTGGTGGACGACCCTATTGATCCTATTATGACGGCCCTATACGACATTATCGGCGTTGCTACAGATGTCACAGACATGTCTATTGCGCAGCTCACAGCTCAGCCCAAAATATGTGAATCTCTTGTTCAGAGAGTTCAAAATATAGGGAAAGCTTGGGACGAACACCCTGACTGGCATGGGAGGAATTGGTATGTCCAAGTCCTCCTGGCGGTTGCGAGTCTCAGTCGAGTTGTTGAGTGGTGGGAAGCCGAGAAGCAGTTCTGGAACTTTGACGATAACGACGATGAACAGGATGAGCCCTTGACTTTCGTCACCAAACCTGCTGATGAGCCTATTGCTGTTCCGTCGTCATCGCAACCACTAGACTCTGAACTAGACGGGTTTAGACTCAATGGCGACGACGACACCAAACTACAGTCGACGAAGTCCACAAGCCAGGCAAGAAAGTCAAGGGGCGAACAGCCCAAGGACATATCATCGACCACAGCTACAACGCCGTCAGGCGAGCGCCTCGACCCGCACTATCGAGTACCTTCCAGTACGAAGGACAACGCCGAGTCAGCTCGAGTGCTTGCGACAGAGCGGCTGAGGCTACAAGCCGAGACGGCACACAACCAGAACATCGTTATTGAACTTAGTCTCGATGGCGATCACTTTATTTGGATCAATCATGCTTGGAGAGTTGTTGTTGGGTAAGCCTCGAGGCATTGATAATATAGAGGGTTGTTGACATACATCCTCAATCCAGGACTGATCCTGATACCTTGTTGGGAACGCGAATATCCGGTTTACTCGCTCCATGTGATTGGGGAGTCTTCAAGGAGGCCACCCACAGACTTCAAGAAGACGACTCTCATACCGTAGAAGTGCGGTTCCGGCTTCAAATTGAACCTAATGTAGAGCGCGACGCATCCTCTGGCACTCTATACCAACAGATGGAGGGCAAGGGAATGCTGATGATCGACAGGGAAGACGGACAACCTTCTCATACCATGTGGGTCGTCAAGCCTATCGCTCCTGCTCGGTATGAACACGACTCGGGCCCTGTCGCCATCGAGGCGGACGATCTTGCCCCTGAGCCTGCATCCTCGATCGATGCTACATTCAGCGATCGTGGCCACCATGAGCCTGCCACAGCATTCCCTTTCAATTATCCCATCATGGTGGACCCCATCTTATGTCGAATATGCGAATGCCAAATTCCTCAATGGTATTTCGAGAAGCACAGCGAAACGTGTGCGGAAACACATCGTCTTGAAGCTGAAATCACGGAGTGTAACGAGTCAATTGCTGAATTAAGAAACACAATTCGCGACCTTGCCGCAGCCGTTGACCGTTCTTCGCCTGTCGCTGTTCCCGAATATCGCGGAATGCCAATATTCTCGCCGGCTACATCCCCCAGCCTTTCTTCACCATTACAGCTGTTCCGCGCAGGCAAAATGCAGAGGTTTGGAGTAAAGAAACTTCAAAAGCGCTTGTTAGACCAGTTGGAGGATATTCTGCAAGTCGCATCGGAAGTGTCTGTTCCGTCTCTAAAGGATGAAGAAGCGAAAGAACCCATCGAGCGTCAGCGTCTGCTGTCACCCGGCTCTGAACGAAAGATTTCGCAAATTCGTAATTGGGCAAAGCCGACCACGGAGGACGCGGCGCTTGGTCAACTTCTTCAGGATGCTGAACGTGTCATGAGGCAGAAAATGGATAATGTCGTTCGCATGCAAAATACGATTCGATACGCGGAGAAGATTTGGCATGAGTGGGAGGAGAGAATTGGTGAAGTACTGGCCGCCGTTCATGAGTCGGATGGCAGTGAAAGTGAATCGGGTGATGAGGTCCGCGGCATAGAAGGTGATGACCATTCAAGCACGAGGTCAGAGTATGCCTTTGGCGGTGAGGTGGCCTCCGGACCGACTTCTGTCGCGTCTTTTTCTCCTGCGCCTACACCAACACCTGCTGAGATGAGGCACACCAGTACTCCTCATCCATCCGCTCCAATTCCCATATATGGCTCTCGTCAAAATTTGCATACAAGATCGTCTACCCCATCCTCTGTATCCTCTCCTCTTGCCCTCGCCGCTCCCATAATTGCCCCATCATCGCAAGATGACATCCTTCCTCACATGACACTTGATGATGGCCCTCGTATCCAGATCAAGACTCGTAAGTCTGCTCAGAATCTTTTAGAGCCGAAGTTCATCATCACTCCGCCGACATCTCCACTATTCGCAGCCCGAGATGGTCCCTCATTGACACGTGAGACGTCCACGAAACGTGGGCATCGTCGTCAGTCCACTGTCAATCCTATCATGAGCCCATCTGGCCCCTTGTCACCCAGGCAGTCATCGACAGCACCATTGTCACGCACCACTCCTACCTCAATCAAAGACTTTGACATCATTAAACCTATCAGCAAAGGGGCGTTCGGATCCGTCTTTTTGGCGAAGAAGAAAGCTACTGGGGATTATTATGCCATCAAGGTCCTGAAGAAAGCTGATATGATTGCGAAGAATCAGATCACCAATGTCAAAGCCGAGCGCATGATTCTCATGAAACAGGCTGAGTCGCCTTTCGTCGCGAAGCTCTACTTCACATTCCAGAGCAAGGAGAATTTATACCTTGTCATGGAGTACCTTAATGGTGGCGATTGCGCGGCTCTCATCAAGTCTTTAGGATGCCTACCTGAAGAATGGGCAAAGAATTATATTGCTGAAGTTGTGCTTGGCTTAGAATATCTTCATGAACGAGGTGTAGTTCATAGGTTCGTTGCGCACCACCGCTTATCCAGTGACAACAGCTAACATCAACGAATTAGAGACTTGAAACCTGACAATCTACTCATTGATCAACAAGGCCATTTGAAGCTTACAGACTTCGGCTTGAGTAGAATTGGTCTTTTGGGCCGCCAGACTCGTGAAGGCCAGATGGGACGCCCGGTGACAAGGTACAACTCACGATCTCGCCCGCCTTCAATGGATTCGGCATACCTTTCATCTCCAATGATTTACCCCGAATTCAACACTGGAGGTTCGTATTTCTCCCAGCGGACGCAATCGGTTCCACGCATAGCAAATTCCCCTTATCTCCCATCCGCAGATGATGTCAGTGAATCGAGTGGATCCGAATCGCTGTCCGGCCTCCATGCACGGCGGGGTGGGGGTAAAACGAACGACAGTCCACTACAATCATTTGCAACAGAGTTGACAAATGATCTCAGATCTCATTCTAATTCGGGGGGGAATACACCACCTGGGGAACAGAAGTTTGTCGGAACTCCCGATTACCTGGCTCCAGAAACAATTCTTGGTCTTCGAGGCGACGATGCTGCTGTCGATTGGGTAAGTGTTATACGATCATCTGATTAAGAGTTGGATTATTCATGTGGATTCTAGTGGGCACTCGGCGTCATCACTTATGAATTCTTGTACGGCATCCCTCCTTTCCATGCCGAGACACCAGAGAAGGTTTTTGAAAATATTCTCTCGGGACACATCGAGTGGCACGAAGATTGGATCGAGTTTTCTGAGCAAGCACGGGACTTTATGAGAGCTCTTATGACACTTGATCCCAACGAGCGCCTAGGCTCAAATGGCGCGGAGGAAGTCAAAAATCATCCCTTTTTCGCGAGCATAGAATGGGACAAAGTTACCACCACAGAGGCTGCATTCATACCTCAGGTAACGGACCCCGAATCAACTGATTATTTCGATCCTCGTGGAGCAATCCCCCAATTATTCCAGGATGATGACCAGGTTGCTATTTCAGGACAGACCTCAGATAGTCCCATCAGCGGCTCATCGACCCTCTCTCATACCCTTCCTATTCCAATATCCGGTAAAGATGCCATAGTTTCCACCCCAAGTAGCGATGACTTTGGCTCCTTCAGCTTCAAGAACTTGCCAGTTTTGAAACAAGCCAATGACGACGTCATACGCAAGTTGAAAACTGACCAGATGGCGCCTCTGGCACAGGCTTTGACGGAACCAGCTGGTTTTCATGGGCGCAAACGTAGCATCTCTACGCGTATTAAGAAACCCCCCAGTGTCGTTACGACAATGGACCCTAAAGTAATGACTACAAATCCCCCATCACCGGCGACGTCAACATCCTCGATCGCGTCTTCACCTTCTCGCACAAGCCTACCACCACCGACCCCTGGCAGTGCCATCATTCACAACCGTAAACCATCAGAGTATGGAGCCGTTGAGCGTTTCAAGCTGAATCATTTGGAAGGCAGTGACAGGCGAAACTCAATGCCCAGTCGATTACGAACGGCATCGGTGTCAAGTGCAGGCGACGGCTCAGGCTCAGAAACGTGGAATTCATCGACAGGACATGGTAGTCAACCTGAGACCAATACTCCGTCTTCATCGGTCCATTCCATTGACCTACGAAAAGGACCAGATCCAAACGACCGTGCAGTAACCTGTCTACTCGCCGAGGATAATCCCATCACCGCAAAGATAATCGAGACTCTGCTTATTCGCCTTGGATGTCGTTGCGTGGTGGTTGCTGATGGCTCTGAAGCCATCAGTGTTGCGATGGGCGATATCAGTGAGTGATCTAGCTCCAGCAACTAATAGTATATACTTACGTGTCCTTAGAATTTGACTGCATCCTCATGGATCTTCATATGCCAGTTCGTAAGTATTTTAAGTTCATGAACATACTCATCGCGCTCACTCATGGTCTTCAGTTGATGGTGAAGGCGCGGCACGGTACATCCGGAGTACAAATAGCAAAAACACCAACACCCCGATTATAGCCGTGAGTGCGTATAGTGGGACCGATCCCAACGAGGCTAGCAATGTTTTCACCGCTTCCCTGGCAAAACCTTTGCAGAAGGCCGATTTATTAGGTCAGAAATCTCGCTATTACATGATACTAACGATCAATTCACTAATCAATTACTCTGGTTAGCTGTCATGCGCCAGCTCGGATTCAAAACTACCACTATGCAGGGTGGACCTGGGGCAACCAAAGTTACCGCTTCCCACACCATTTTATGACCCAATTCTTCACGCTCCTTATGTCCACATCTGTTACCCTTGCTCTGTTCCCTACCATGCTAAGCCACTTCATCGCTTTCATACATATTCAATCATTCACCCTCACAATCACCGCAGCATACACTATTCTCTAGCATTTGATCCTGTCACCCTGCATTGTAACCCTCTAGATACATTGTGCCACTAAATTTCGCGAGCTTGGTTTCTGCTCGCTTGGACATACATGAGACGACCCCTGAACCGGAAGTCAATGATTATTCCGGCGAGCGCTGGGCGCTTGATGAGCGCTCCAACTCCGTAAACGCCTCAATATGATTGACAATTGTGAGATCGCGCTTCGCCGCACGTTGGTTGAGGGGGGCAATGCCTTCGGGCGCTGGTTGTCATTGTCAACTCCACTGCCTTCGCCACATTCGATTCGATATCCGAAATTTATCAATTATACACTCAGTCCGCTCCAACTTTGAGAAGCTTGATTGGTGACCACTGATTCCTTTGTCGCTTTTGGAGCTCAATCTTGGAACTATATACCCTTTATCTGTGATACCCCAGGTGGCTGTATATGAGTTGTACGTCTATAACAGGCTATGTTGCCGCGATAGTCTCAGCTGGCTGACCCTTCTGTCTTGCATAGCCTCATGGAACAACCAGTCCAGTGGCCAGCGACACTACGAACGCTCAACACATCGGGCAGCAACCACTCCCATGCCAGGATATCCTGCCCATCCCAGAGCACTTATGCCTGGATACGTTCCTCAGACGCTAAACAGCCCTGATCTGTTCTTCACCAACGCTTCCAGAATGACCATTGCACACGATGTTCGTCACTCGCATTTCTCACCTCCGCCTCCCCCTCTCGCCTCTCATCCCCCCTACTATCACGTCCCAAGTCAAAGACAGCATCCACCGCCGCCTATACCTCCTTTTCCACCTTCGCAAGCTGTGCCAACCCATCCTGGAATTCGTTTCCAACGATCGTTAACCTCACCTCCGGTTCCCCCGAAACCCCCTCCTCCACAGAGCCTTCCATTGTCGTCCGCATATCACAGAACCCAAGTTCCACCCACAGACAATATTCCTACCAATCCGTCAGATGAGAACGACTTGGCCATGGCCCTTGCATTATCCCAATCGGCGTCCAATCAGGAACAAAAGCTTCGGGATAAGCTCACTAGCCAAGAAGAGGACGATTTGGCGCGCGCCTTGGAAGAATCGTTGTTGCTTAGTGGAAAACCCGACCGATCCGTCCAAGACGATGTCATGGAAGGCCCATCCAGCATATTCTCAGACCCCCTCCCGGTTTCACGACCCTCTGGTGACTATTGTGATGATGACGATGTGCTTGCGAGAGTGCTGGAAATGGAGCAAGAACAGAACGGTGAATCCACAAGTAAGGCTATCGCAGCCTCTAATGAAACCCTCAATACTATTACTGAGTTGCCAAGATATCTTGGCGACAGTGGATTGAACTCACCTGTCGCGTCAAGCAGCCGGACACTCCTATCAGACGAGGCTCTTGCTCAAAAGCTTGCTCTTGAGGACGGTGAACATGACCAGATGTCACCTCAACCAAAGAATCCAGATTTGCATAGCTCGAAACTTCTCCCACCTGATTATCCGCAACGAGAAGAGCGAATATCGAACCCACTGCGTCCAAACAGTGTCACAGAGCCAATCAATTCCACTAACCATTCCTTGTCCTCAGTCTCGACACCAGATCTCCCCGCCTACGCAGAAACGGTTATACCCTCAGGTCCTAATACTTCTCCACCCCACCTTCCTGATTTGATGGGCTGGAACACACGCCAAAGCTCATCCGAAGCAGAACTCTCGTCAATATCTGGCCAATCACTTCGGCCCCCAACGTCGAATGTGAATGGCGAAGATCAACGTCCAAATTCTGGGCTCTTGAGGCCGTCCAGTAATCTTATTCGCATGTCGTCAATGCCCTCGTTATCAGACGCTTACGACATGGATCGCATGGACACACATACCACAAATTCAAGCACGGTTGGTGTAAATCAATTTGTTGACAAGGAACTTTTTATCGGCGTTTGTGGGTCTTGTTCATCGATCACTTCTGATCCTTTATCCTGACTGTACCTTAGCAATCGGGTTCATGGCTCCCAAAATAAGCACGCAGCCCTTTGCAATGCAGGATGTCATGCCCAATATCATATCACTTCCGTTTGGACGGTGTCCACCATTGCACCTACAAGCGCCAAACTGGCGACATATACTGAAGTTGATGGCAAGGCTTAGTGGGACAAGACTGGAGCCTACAGTGGAAGCTCTAGCTATCTCCAAAATTGACTTACGGTTGCGCACAGTGGTCCAATTTGTCCGAGTAAGTATTGAACTTAAGATCACTACTTTTTTCAGAGAATTGATCTTCGCCTCTAGCCCCATGCTGCATCACCAGATTGGAGAACTATTTTATACTTTACGCTTGACTACCCACCACCGCGAAATGTTAATCCCAAGAATGGTGTTAATGATTTGCCGCACTCATACAGCCTTTCGACCATTCCAACCCTTCTACGTGATTCAGTAGATACACCATTGTCAAAGGCTTACACTATCCCAGCGTCTGATACGCTGCCATATCCAAAATTACCCATCACCTTTCCTAGCCTCGCCATGTATCTCCAGGCTGCCTTGGAAGAATCACGACGATATATCAACGATAGTTCGAGTGGTAATAGAAAACTTGCCAAGATGATACAAAGCTGCTATCGGACGGATGACCCGCTACCGGAACGCGACTCGTTAGAAAGGAGTGGGGTTGGGGGATTATTCAAGAGGGTGATTGGCAGAAAGAACGCACCAAACAAGCGAGGCGGTAATGAAGATACATATGAATTAGTGACGCCTTTCGTTCCTGACGAGTGGGGTTAACGAAATACAATTCTACCTATCCCTGTATTCTACGTTAGGACACCTGTCTATATAATATGCATGAACTCGCACCAAATTTTACGGCCCTTGACATAATTCATCCTAGATCTTCGACATCTGCCTTTGACATGCAATACCTGTATGATTCTCTCTATATTATATTACATATATAGATTATACACATGAGCATAAGGTTACCTATTCGCTTTGTACACGCTTACTCAACCAGCCAGGACGCCGAATCGGGACAGTCCAATTCTTATTCTGGCACTCTGAACAACTAAACCCCATCCAGCTGCTGGAAGTCAGTACAATTTGGCGGCCACCTAGATTTTCTAAATATTACCCACTGAAGATCCTCAGAGTATGGCAGTCCCCGGTGGTGCACCAGAAACCTCTCAAAATTCATCGCGCTCAGCAGTTGTTCCGCCATTGACGGCAGAAGAAGAGGGTGCGCCGTTCATTGTATTCCTCGTGGACCAGCAGCTAAAACTTGACTAACACAAGACCACTCATAGACCACATCATCCTTGCACGGATAACGAATGACGAACGCCCGTTAAGGCGTGTGATCAAAAAGTTTCACAACTACACATCCGTTGCACATACACCCGTCGTTCCGGCTGTTGTTCCTGCTGGAGGCCCAGCTACCACAGCAGATGATGCGAGGGAGGCGTTTCTGGTTGAGTTGGCAACATTTCAGCTTTCTCTGAAGAAGAGTGTGATGATATGCGATGCTGAGGCGAGGCAGGTGGAAGAATATCATCGAGAGAGACAACGAATTGGTAGGGTTTGTAGCAAGCTCATTCATACCACTCGTACTGATACCTTACTTCGGACACAGATGACGAACATGGAAAGCTGCGAGGACAAATAGAACAGCTTAAAACAGCGTTGGAGGAAGCACAAATGATTCGGCGGCGCAAGATTGAATATGATCTGGTTGCTGAAAAGGTCAACACTCTACCCAGTAGAGACGAGCTCGAACAGTGAGTATCAATTCATTAGTTATATCATGTCAAAACCCATCGAATACCGTCGCAGATCTATTCAAGCACTGGAGAACGATATGACTGCAATACGCTCCGAGCATGAGACGCAGAATCGAACAATACAGGGGCAAAAATCTGCCCTTGATGGAATCATATCCGAATTAGGGTCTCTACGGTTCATGGGGAAAGACACAGACATTTCTTCTGCCGTTCCAACACCCCGGACAACACCGGCACCAGATGGCAATGCGACTGATGTTGGAGACGACATTGCCGAGAACGGGGCAGCTCTCGTCGACGCGGAGGCGACGGAAGAGAAGGAAGAGGGAGAAGAAGATAAGCCTCTCAGTGCCCCTGGAACTGTGGTAGGAGAAACGATAGAGGATGATATCGAAATGGGAGAAGTCGAAGAGGATCCGAAAAACGGCCGGGGAAAAAAGAAGATGAGGGAAGAGCTAGAGGAAGGAGAGGCTAGTGACACAAGCAGTGCCCTGTCCGACCCACCAGATGATGACTGATACGCCAATCGTCTTTCGCCCATTTTTTAGAATTGTTCATTTATCATCATTGTTCATCATTCAAACCCACTTCAATTGTCATAAAATCTTTTGCACATTTCACTTCATTTCCAAACTCCCTAGCAGCAAGGTCTGCAATGGCCCCCATCATTCGAGTTGCGTCTTCGGTATCTCCACCTGAGTAACGGGCAGAAAAGTGGTTGAGTACTAGTTTTCGTGCTAGGATGCGCTTGGCGAATGCACCAGCCATCTGTGGCGTCGAATGTCCCCTAGATCTCGCTCGCACTTCGACAGACTCAAATGTGTCTGATTCTTTGGTAGCTTCGTCGACACCAGGCAGGTGCGCATTCGTGGCCTCATGGATGAGTAGGTCTGCATTCATCGCTAGAGATGTGATGGGCGTCGGGTCAAAGGTATCTCCAAGAATGACGATTTTACGTCCCCTTCTTCGAGGCGGACCTTGCAAAAGGGTCCCGTCGGACAGCTCAACCGCTTCGCCCTGTTGAAGACGTCGCATCGCTGCCATCGGTGTGTTTGTTCGTTTGAGGTCTGGGATATACATCTTTGGGTCTATCTTACCAGGTACCGGAGCCTCAGTTACAACAAACCCAACACATGGAACGGAGTGGCGTATGGGGGCTGCAGAAACAGATACAGCCCCATCGCTAAATATATCAGTCCAAACACCCTCGATTTGAGGGATATTACGGCCTGGTAATTCAAAATTATGGGGACTTAGTGCCGTGAAGTCACCATGTTGTGGATCGGAGAGCGATCGTAACTCATGCACCACGTAAGGACTCCCAAGAAGAGTGTGAGTATATGCAACGCCATTGCGAACGTAGGCTCGTGTACCAAGTGGCCCATATATTTCAAGTACCTACATCGAAGTTAATATGGTCAGTCCCCATAATGTTAAAAAAAAACTGACCGGCTGTTGGGTGAAGTCAAGTTGAGCCCTAGAATCATCGGTTCCATCAGCAGTCCCACCAGCACCGTTAAGCCGACTAGCCAATAGAGGCAGAAGTCCGAAGATGTGGTCACCTGGAGATATCTAGATAAAGCCTACTTGCAGTGACAAGAGCTTCTCACCATGGGTATGAGTAATGAACACCTTTTCGATCTTGCCCATCTTCAACCCGCTCTTTTGTATTTGATGCTGAGTAGCCTCGCCACAGTCGAAAAGCCAGACATCACCCCCTAAGCGTAGCCCCAACGAAGAATGGTTTCTTGTTGACGACGGTTGAGCAGAGGCAGTTCCAAGAAATGTGATGTTCATGGATGAGAAGCTAGGTCGTGCCTGGGTGTTTATCATTCTTAAAGATAGGGCTTGATTCCTATAGGATATTTCTAGTTTGGCCCTGGAAATACCTCGATATACTGATTTGAGAGAATTGAGATTGAACATACGTTGCCATGTCGCAAGGAGAAGCCTATTCAGGTCGGCGGCCCGGACCGAGAGGCTGTCAGGAAACAAAGGCCAATACATTTCAAGTAACCGGTGCTGACTCTGAAATAGACTTTACCTTTACCCCCAACCAAAAAGTAATCAAAAATTCAAACACATCCCATTTCGCAAAGGAGAAAAGCCATTCTCACAAGAGCGCCATATGGACGCCAATCCTTCGGGACTAAGTTCCACTCGACAAGTTGGCTCGGGTTTCGCGTGAAAATTTAATGAAGGTACAGTACGTCTTATCTTTCCCTACCCACTTTCCTCTCACACCGGATCCTTAAAAATGCAGCCGAGTTCTTGGTCCTTCACTGACCCTAAGCCTACATTAGTACGCAGCACTGATATCATCTGCTCAGCCTTTTTACGCCACATATGTAAGTACGTACGCTCCCACCGTCGTGTCGCCGGCTTCTCCCGTGTGCTGGCATCATGTCCCTTCCGTGTATTTGCTAACCTTGCATGCGCACAAGGAGGAAGATAAGAGATGTAGGGGTCGAGCAGGTAATTGCTTTTGCCAATGTCAGGTGTCACTATAAATATTGAAAGGTTTAACCCTGAACAGGCGCCCGCTTTCTTGGAGTTAAATGCGGCCAATTTAACGCGTAAATTCAGTCACCGCACGCCTGCACCGCCTGACACCATTTAACAAAGGTTGCAAGGGATAAGATAGGAAATTGGTGCCAGTCTGGCCCACGCAAAGTCACCCACCGATTTTGGAACAAACGATACTAAATGGAGAAAATCCCGATCAAGTGTAATCGTGTGCAAGATATAGGTATGATGTGATAGGTATGATGTGATTATTCAACCAGTTGAGATTATGCATATTAACTATTACTTCCGAACAATGAGATTGAAGAAGAGTGTAGATTACTAGGGTCGATTAAAGAAATTCGAACAATCTCTGAACGGTATAATTGTAAAGAGAAACGTCATCAAAGATAACATCGCGAGAAAGTACTTGGCGGAAGAGCGGATGGCCAGTTATTCTTTGAGATGGCGGCCTCCCATTCGTCAGCATGAGAGCGATAGAGATCCAGGGCGACTCGCGCATTCTCAAGCTAAAAGGAACGAAATGAACCGAGATGATGCCAAATAAATTGCTCGCTACTAACCGGGTGCTGTTGCCCTTCTTGGCAGCGTCGACACAATAGCTGCCATGCTAATGTCTGAAGGCCAATGATTTGGTGAGGTGACCGCAACGCATTCCTGAAAGGCTAAACAATCTAATCAGGCTTTGACATAGCTTCACAGCAAACAACAAACCATACCTGATAAAGTGCAACGTCCCTGGTCGAGACGGCAGGATGGGGAATTCCGAGTACTGTTTAGAATTAAGGGATAAGCGATTGCTATTCTTATCCAGGAGTAGCCTGCGGATACCTGACAGGTCGTTCCAGATGCTGTGGCCTACAAGTATTTTGCCTTTGATAAGGTTGGCGACATACTGCTGGACCACGTTGAATGACCATGTTTCACCTGACATGGGACACTATTAACCAAGACCAACAGTCCGGGATTCCAGGCAAAACCTACTCGAACTGAGATGTTCCTCTGTTATTCCGGTCGTCGAAGTCCTGTAGTCGGTCACCTGTATTGCTTAAAAGTTAACTTACATTGGGCCCGGCCGATGGCGCTCATACCTGCATGGTTGGAGCGACGTATCTATCAAAAATAGACTTTCCTCGATAATCGACGATGGATACTCGGCTTGAAAACTAATATTAGACAAGTCTCAGTTGACAAAAAAAAAACATACGCAAGCATAGAGGTTGTACCGCCAGGACCGACACCGACATTAGAACAAGACATGGCGAGGAAATATTCGGTGGATAATGGGGCCATATTATTCAGAGGATAGAGTTCGTGGGGAGCGTGCCGTTAGTGGGTACTGGTATTGACGTCGGGCATCGAGCTCTCTATTTTGTACCTTTAGCTGATATCCTGCAGGTTTGGATTGGGTATGTGACAGGGCAGGATGTAGTATAAGATGTTCCGAGAATTATCGTAGCAGGGTTTGCGGCACGAGGACTTTTTGACATCGGGCGAACGACATGTTTCGACCAAGACGGACGCTGGACTAGGTTTCGCGGAGACAGCGTAACAGCGTTGGGAGCAAGCCAATCCTGGCCAGCACATGGGTAGCAATTTTCCCCAGGATTGTCGATGGGGAGTGCGATCGACATCCGGTGAAACCGTGCGTATAGAAGCCGCCATACGTTCGAAGGGCTCATCGGAATCAAAAAAAAATGCATGGTTCAGTAGATTTCCCGTTTTCTCTGACTCGAAGATCCATTAACGCTATGAAATCTGACGCCAAACAGCCAACGTCGCGAGGATTGGCCCGACGGTAGATCAGATTTGGTGTCAGTGACGGGGGCCACAGCTAATCTCGATAACTCAGGAGGACTGGATCACGATGGGATCTGTTGGCTCCATGGGAAACGATGTGCACAAACCCTGGACGAGTCTAACTTCAAGCTGGTTGCTTTGTTCCGTGGGAGGTAGGGATGCGCGTCAGGCCACAGCTTGGCCGGAAATAATAATAATAATAAATTTTCGATTTTTTGTGCTGTGATGAAGCTGTAGTACTTATTCGGGTGTGAGTCCAAGATGCGCAAGTAAAAGCCGCAGATCGTTTTGACATCGAACTTCGTCACCAATCTATTGGGGATTTTTGATGGAGGGCCAATCCAGCAAGGGCCGAAATTGAGGAATCAGGATGGCGTCGGATGCAGCTTGAGAGACCGTGTCGTAATAAGATTAAAACTGAATTATAGTGCAATATTTAGGCAGCTCTCATCGGGTGACACGACATCGACGCAGAGAACACGAGTCACTGCGCCTTGGCACAAACCCTTCCCAGATAGTCAGAAGAAGCTAGATGGGTCCTCGATTGTATTCATCGTGCCGTGACATTCACTTCGTCAAATGACGCTACAGCTATGCTGTCGCGATTGAATACTTTTCTCGCCGGAGTCCTGGAAATACCGAAATCGACCCGTGTCGTCATCCCCTCCACGTTTAATTCCAACGACCTGGTTCACCTCAACGTCCGTCCTAGCACATCAAATCAGATTCACATCAAACAAATCTTTTAGTAGCCCTGTAGGCTGTACCATTTTGACGCACGCCGACTCGGAACTTGGTCTATAATGTGTGGAGGACCGACTAGTAGCGTCGCCACCCGCAATCGAGTTTGTGCGCCCCCTTACGGATCGTCAATACCCATCCGTGATTGGTAGCAGGAGCATCATAACCTTTTTGAAAGCTCGTTTTCGTCTTGATAGCCGTTGGTACGTCAGCATCAGGCCTCAGAGTGGGGGTGAGGAATATATAAGACAGGTAAACTTGGATCTTAAAACTTGAACTGAATATGGTGATCGCGCCCAGAATTCACCCAAGCGCCAGACCGTAGAGAAATAAATGCCTAACAGGGATATTCACTCCGGGGACCGGATTGTGATAGGTGAAATAGGATTCAGCCAGGAACAGTTTTAAACGAGCGCCGGGCTTGTGATATAACACATATGTAAATCTAGCCTAAAGCAGGAGGAGGACAAATTTAGGAATTTTCGTCCAAGAAGAGTTAATATTGTATCGGTTGTGAACTAGGCTACTGACTACACTCTCCGTGTAGATACTGTGTATGCGACAAAAACAGGAAGGGAGGGGATCGAGCGTGTGTTCGGGAGAATAACTAGTTACTGGCTCTTATGCTGATTTTGATAACCTGAGCGTTTGATCGGTTGGGGAGAAACCTTCCCGTATTTGGTGAAGAAGGATGTCTGTCAGTTGACAACCCTCGCATTAAATTCGATTTCCGAGATGCTTTTTCGAGATGTTGGAATGAATTCAATGGAGACCTCTTTTGTGGCGCCTGGTTACGCGACGGAAGAACATCAGAAAAATTCCAAGGCTGAGCTTGGAAAAGTGATTATATTATCAGAGACGGGGCAAGAAAAATGTGTGAGCCAAATTGGCATGGACTAGCAGGATTCGAGAAGGCTTCAAAAGCGTCACATAAAAAACAAATGGAACGTTTTGACTACTTTGACGCGGTTGGACTTTGGGAGACCTTTATGTAGTGATTAGCACCCATCTCCTCATGGTTCCGTGTGCATGAGTGGCCAAGGAAGTTCGCTGTGGCCATGAATTTGTGGGGTATCTAGTACGCTGTCGAGCCTTGTTGGGATGTTGGTGGGTCGGGGAGGCATACGTATAATGTGTTAAATGGCGTTGCCTCTGTTATGTTATTGGCTTTTTTTAAGGGTATCCTATCAACATCTCATCTGGACTGAAGGCGGCCCGGGGCCCTAACAGCGAAAGATGGAGGTTTGTGGTCCCGAAAGCCGGGCCGATTCGGATCAATCAATCAACTTTTAACAAATTGAATCTGACTCATCTACAAACAAGTAGTAGTATCCATAGTTCAACACGTCAATGTAATCAAACCATTACATTGTTCACATTAGAACGGTGCTTACACGAGCGATGTTAGAAAGAGGGCGTTTTTGTCTGGTTCAGACTCAGAGGTGTGCACCAAATTACGACATATTCGACAAGTCCGAAGGCGAATCATAAATTGAAGGATTAACGGGAGAGCCGAGAAAGGAGCGGAGGAAACGTAGTAATCCCAATAAGAGTCAATCCCAGGCTTAGACGCTTGGAGGAAGTTCATGTAGGCTAATCATGCGTCACCTGATGCTAGGAGCTTAGCAACATGCGATAGATAAAGTTCTTATCACTTCAGTAAGCACGACAGATGTAAGGGATTAATGAAGTATTATACGTTTTATATACAGTACGAAAAGCCCGCGAGGGAGCTCGAAGCCGACGCCGAAGAGCTTGCTGGAGATGATGCATCGTCGTCAGGTACGCCGGCGCGCTCCAACATCATGAGAAGAGTGAGCACTCTATGGCCCATTACCGGGGCTCTAATCCTGACGGGAGTGTGTGCAGTTACTCGCGCGAGTTTTGCAACCTGATGGTAGTCACAACAATCAAGTTAGAGATTCTGAGTGTCCCATTTGTCTGGAAGAGAGTCAGGAGGCTAGGCCTTGTAATAGAATTCTCAAGGTGGGTGGGCCATCTCAATCTGGCTTTGGGTTGACTGGAAACCAAGTTTTCCATGTGAGCACTTTGTATGTAATACTACATGTCTACCATCCCTGCCATTAGTGCAAGGGAATATTTCTTGTCCCACTTGCTCGTACGAGCGTTCACGTCACGAGTTACTTTCAGGGGTGCGTTTCACGTGATCGCGTACTGTTGGTTGAAGCAAAGCCTTGGCGCTCCTCGACATTGTAGACTACTTCGCTGTTCACGTTCTTTACTGACCTTTCTCTCCTGCTCCTTTAACATCTCCGAAAACCCACAAGCTCGGGCGGGATATTTGTCGGTCTCATGGCGTTGAGCACGTCGCCTCGTAAAGTTGTACCCCTTGCTAGTGGCGATGATCCAAAGCCGCGGAAGGATTATTCAGGACCCAGTGTAACCAAGCGTGTATTCTATTGTGGAGTGGTAGTGGAAGGATCTGAAAATGGTCGAAGGCTCTCCGAGGGTACGTTACCATATACTTCTTGTTTCTATGATAAACGATTTTATCAATCTGCACAAAAACAATTAGATATACAAGAACTCGTCCTTTCTCTTGGCAACCCTCTTCCCTCTGACGCGTCAGCAAATGTTCTTTCTTCTTCAGGTCCACATATGAATGACTTGGTACGTTTTGTAATCTTAGTCTTGTTTTTGTATATGCCACCCAGTTCAGGCGTCAAGTCAAAGGCTGAACATGGGGATAGTGAAGGCGGTGCATTTCAATGACCTATCCCAAAAACTTTACGTTACCTGGAACATGCCACTGAATGTAAAATGTTTAGGACCGCGCCACGCAGAGGAAGCGTGCCCTCACTGATTCATCCGCACTATCATCTGTGATCAACGAACTCGTGACAAGCGAGCGCACCTACGTTAAGCGTCTGCAAATACTAAAACATGACTATGCCGACCCTCTGCGCAATTTTGCTCGTAGTAAAGATACCGCTATCTTACCTGCATATGAGGCCAAGACCCTCTTTGGAAACGTGGACAATCTTCTGCCGGTGAATGAAGCCTTCCTAACGGATTTAGAGAAGATGATAGCACCTAATGGAATGAGGACGGTCGGAGGTGTGGGTGATGTTGCTCTTCGACATTTTAAGGACTTGCGGGGATTTGAGCAGTACAAGCAATACTACGTCAAGCGGGAAGATGCGCAACTCATTTTTGAACGAGAGGTATCCAAGAGATCATCTCGTTTTGGGTCATATATCGATGTGAGTGCTTATCATGTACCCCTGTCTATCCAGATATAACTTTTGGCTTGATAGCATATCAAGTATCAATCAACAGACCCTAGGAATAGAGTCGGTCTCAGAGAACTTCTCATGGAACCTGTACAACGCATCCCCCGATACACCCTCTTATTCCGCACCATGCTCAAGCATATGGCTCCTGGTGATCCTCAGCGCGCGAAACTTGTGGAAGCGGATGAGATTGCAAGCAAGATTGCCCTTGCAGAGACAGACGAACAGACTAAACGAGCTGCGATCTTTTATTGCCTAACTGCTACTATTGAAGGGTTCCCTCCTGATTTGTTTTCGAATTCACGTCGGTTCATCGATTGCATTGATGTAGAAGATGTTCTGACAGATCCATCGGCGCCGTCCGCTAGCTCAACGTCCATTTCAACAATTGCACTCCACTGCACGCTTTTCTTGTTTGATGACAAACTTGTAATAGTCAAGCGCCCGGGGAACGGGGAGAAGGGTGGACGTATCTTGTCAGGTCTGGACGAGTTAGATAAAGTTACTAAAGCCGGGGGTATTCCTGGCGGCAAGAAGAAGAGTGGAATGTCGTGTAAAGGCGTAGTCGATGTGACAGACGTTGTGGCTACAGACGTAGGTGGTGCTGGTATGTTTACTCGGCAAATATCAGTCATGCATGTCATTCAACGCCGCCTGTCTTTCCCTAGATATCAACCTTTATTTAGAAAACCCACCCCAAGACCAAACCGATCGATGGTCAGGCCGTCCCTTCCGGTCATTGTCTGTGGTCCATCCGCCGATGCCCATAGACCTCGACCCCACACAGACCGAGGCTGATAAACGCAGGTTCCTCGAAAACTTGTGGCATGTTCAGGCTACGTTCAGGTCCCGGGCAGGACAGTCTGTTGTCTTGTGTGCCGATGACCAGGAAGTAGAATCTAAAAATGGTGGAGTCGTCATTGCTAGAACATATTTCAATGTCTATCAACGCACAGCGTTTTTGCAAGAGCTAAAGAAGGTGAGAGAAACTGTAATTTCATTCTTGAGTACGTTTGACAGTTAGACCTAGACCAAAATTGTGGTTCACATAGATCCCCTTGGTTCTGCAGACCCGATCCCATTTGGCATAGGCACTCCACCGTTTGCACGGATACGAGTTCAGCCCATGGCAGGTGGACTTTGTCGTTATGCTGTTAGTTCCAGCGACCCAGCCGACGAAGACGAAGAGGATATTGTGCAAACTGAAAGGGTTCCTTCACGAGTTGTTCAAACCAGTATGCCTGCGTTTCTATGGGACCTGAACGAAACTCACGAACTATTTAGTCCATCAGTTTGGCTTGTTCGAATTTCGAACTGGAAGAAATTCTCTCCCTTCAACGCCCACGGCACGCTCTCGAGTAGCTATATTTGGGCTGGATGCGATATCTCGAAATCTCTTCAACACTCGTCCCGGGTCCTCCATGGGTGACTTCTTTGGAGGTTCAATAAATGGCCATAAACGTACCAAATCAATCACTAGTCGAGCGTCAATGTATACACAGAGCACGAGTACCGGGGACGGAAGCTCTACGAAATTCTCTCACCGTTCAAATTCGACAGCAGCAACGACAGTATCTGCGATGGATGATGATTCTTCTTTCTTCTCTTCGCGATCCTCGAGGTCAAAGAAATTGTTGAAACGAGGAAAATCGCCCGGAGGCTCGACATCAGACTCTGATAGATCTCCTAGTCGGTTGGCGCAATCTTTCTCATTCTCGAGATCTAGATCTCCATCAAGAGAACGAGATACAGACTACAGCGACGTTGAGGATGACGATGGCACTGTCTTAGCTAAGAACAAGGATCTCGACTCTTCCGAATGGGATTTAGCAATGCAATTAGAGTTGGCGAGGCGGAATAGCAAGAACCAGCATGGGAAGCAAATGCCGTCATTGCCTATCGAAGCTCCTGTCGAGGCTACCATCTACGAAGGTCCGTGAATATTAAACATATTGAGTAGTCTACTGAGTTTTGCTTAGAGGAACCCCATTCACTCCGGCCTCTTTCTCGTGCCTCTTATACCAGTCACGACTCAATGAGACAAAGGCCTGAGTCGAGTACACCTACCAAAGCTGCAGGTTCTCCCACTCGGGCTTCTCGATCAACCTCACTGCATTCACAGGAACGTCGACCTCTTGGGCCGAGAAGTCCATCACCACTTCCTCCGCCCAGAAGTCCATCGATCAATCCTATAACAGACCTGCCATCTATGGATGTTGAAATTGCACAGGAACCTCTGGCTAATCCACCCCGGCCGTCGTCAATGCCCTCCCGATATCGGGGCCTGCCTACGGCCATCCCACGGAGCAAAAGACAGCCTTTCTATCCGACTGGGAATATGGAAATCACGCCCAAAGCCGTCACAACTACTATCACGACGGTCCCCAACACGATCGAGCCTCTTTCGATCAAGAAGAAAGCTTCAGTCCGGTCGAACACTGGGACGAACGGGGGATCACCCACTCCAGCCCGGAAAAGCTACGTTCGTAACTCGCCGTTGACAAGAAACACTACTCGGGTCGTATCTCCCAAGCGTTTGTCTCCTCAAGTCGGTAAACGAAAGCACTCAACCTCAACTCATGCCTCCTCTTCTCAATACAACGAGTTGACGGATAAAATATTACAATTATCTCAGAGTACTATGGAAGATGTGAGTGTCCTTTTGTTTAGAAAGTTAAGAATTAAAGGTTGACGGTTCGTCAGATCGAGTCATCTCGTCGGACGATCAAGCGAATCAAGCTTCAAGTCCATGACTTGAGGCCTAATGGTGTGGAGGGTGGCGGAGATACTTACTCCCGGCCATCTTCACCAGACAAAGATGCTCGAACGCCCCAACGCATAACTCCTGCAATGGTAACGTCCCTGCGCTAACGAATCTAAGCTGTACTAATACCACGGTTATGCAGACAAAAGCTGCCCTTGAGCGCATGGAAGAGATGCGGCAACTGATAGGTCGGAGACAAGGTGAGGGAACCCCTCGCTCACGTCCATTTAGCACAACAGTGGACACACCCACTCGAAGCACCACACCTATAAACATACCTGACTTCTCTCGGGCGATCGATATCTTAATGTCGGATGCCGACAAAAATCTTTCAAGGGCGGCTTCGAACCAAGAGGCGATGCAAAGGGACCTCGAACAGGTAGCAGCCCAGCTGAAGGAGGTTCGACATTTACACCACCCCTGTTGTTTGGATAAAGATTCTGACACTTCTTCAGAAGTCGATTGATCTTGAACGGTCAAAGGTTGAACTTCAAAACTCCAAGCGGCAATGCGAACTGCTGAAAAGCCTGCTCGCCAATGCTACCGCAGAGAAGGAGATAATGTATGAGGTCAGTTTGATTTCATCATTTTTTAATCCAAAGATTGAATGGGGGAAACCAGGCTTTCAACGAAGAGTTAGACGGCATGTACAATGACGTTAATCTTCCTGATGATGAAGCATGGGTAGCGATGTCGAGCGACCTCCGAAAAACAAAAGAAGCACGAAACGCTCTCACCAAGGAGAACTCGTGCGTAATCGTACTTTGTCGGTTTGCTATTGGGCGCTAACCATTGCTTTTAGTCAATTAAAACGGAGAATTGCGGAATCAGAAATGCAACGAGAGGAGTGCGTATCATAACTTTTCTTTCGCTCACTCAATTGAACCCACGCCTACCAGGTGGGGGGTATTGCTCCGTGCTCACGGGCTCATTCCCTAACACAGAATGGCATTTTCTTTACGTATTCCAATATAGCATTTACTTACACTCGGTTTGGACTCTCTCATGCTTGATGCTGTCATATGTATTTTATCTATAACATTGCTTTGATTATTTTTTTTCACTTGTGCAGGTAGCTGAATAATATACGTGCAAGGCGTCGACGACGGTATGAAGTAAATCGTACGTTTGGGGAACACTGCGAAACATACTAATGTATGGGTATTGTATGATGTATAGAAGTACAGATGTAATGCAAGGGAATGAGCGATTTAAGCCTTGAGGCGTTGAAGTAAAGATATATTCTTAGTGCCACCATGAGCAGTGTCTGATTCGGGAGAGGAACAGCGAAATGCCGAAGAAGATAAGAGCGATTTACGGCGAATCGGTTTGGAGGTGGATAAGCGCCGTGCAATCCGGGAATCGAAAATTGTATCAGAAGAACGGGACATTGATATAGAGGGCTCTGCTGGCATCTGCACTTCAGGAGGCATTGGAGATCTTATGGCTTCTTCAGGCACGTCTGGAGCGCTCCGGGCTCTACGATGCAATGATCCTTTTGCCCAACGTCTAATCGATCCATGAGTAGCTGCCCTGGATGCTTGACGCTCCACTTCGGAGGACTGGTTTGGAGATGGAACAGAAAGTGAAATTGGGGATGAGGAGCGCGGGTAAAAAAGTCCTTTGACATTGGTGACAAGAGAGCGGGAAGTTTTCAAGGGTGATTTAGGTTCATATTTCGGGCTTGGGGGAGCTGTTCCAGGAAGAATATGTCGAGAAATGGGACTACCCGATGCTGAACCAGGTATTGACGCTGTTTGTGGAAAAGGTGATGGTAAGGTGGCCAAGGTATCCGAATTCTGATATATAGGCTTGGTATTGCATTCCGATAAGGCGGTGATGCTGAGATTTTTGGTTTGTCGTCTGCCGGCGAGTGATTGGCCTTGACTCGTCGAAGGTGCCTTCTTGACGGGAATAGCTTCTGATGCATCAATGAAACTTTTCCGTCGGAGTACCCGAACACTTTCGTGTCTTGTTAAACGACTCTTGGCCATGCCAGCCATCGTTAAGCCGGAATGTGACCGTACAAAGCCTGGTCGATTGACCTTGGGTGCTTGAAATAGTAGCTCTTCTCGGCTGCTGGCGTATAGCCGAGCGGTCAGACAGGGCTGAGAAATAACATCCTGGAGACCTTGATCAACTCGAGAGCGAGCAGGAGCCGAGGAACGACGGATAACAATGGTTTCTGAATCGGAGTTCATAGGTGAGAACATTGCCTTAACAGATGCAGTAGATGAACGGCGACTAGGGGGCTCCGCGTCGTGTCTGCGGGAGACGTCGTGTTTTGATAATTTCGCGCTTTTTGTATCAGCCGTCCCGAACGCAGTAAGAAGTGACTCGGTAAGCTGGGGAATTTCAGAGCTGTTAGCCAACTCGGGTATCGATTGAATAGTTGGTAACGTGTTGTTCGCCTCGAAGGATGTATCGTCAACGGATGGTGGAATAAGGTCACCTTTGCCATCAAATCGGATGCTGGGTGTAGGCTCATTGACCCACGGCGACGGGTTGATAAGAGCTTCGCGCATAGAACTCAACCAGACAGTTTTCTCGCGTTGACAGGCTGCTGCCAGCTCGAACTTGTGCTCTTTGGTAGATAAGCGGAAAGAGCAAGGCAACATTGCTGAAGAAAAAGGAATGAGATCAATAGTACAAACCAGCAGGAGGACGCACCATCATCTTCCTCGATGTCAGAGATGTCAAAATCACTTAGCGAAAACCAATGTTTAGGTTCATAAACTTTTGTTTTGGAAACTTTGACGAGAATGAGGTAGCCGCCGAGATAAAGGAAAGCTCCAAAATATTTCGCGTTTATGTTTGACGTGCCTGACGGCTTAATGCTAGGGTAGTGCATTACGTCCAAAGAGCCTGCAAGGAGACATGTTCCAAGAGATTGGAGAAACTCTAATGTTAAAGGCTGAAGAGATGGTTGCGTGAGGGAAGAATTGATGGGGTTATTAAGTGTGATCCGTGAAATGATCAGGGCCGATTGAATCGCGACATCTTGGCGATGCCGAGCGTCGTCGACAGAGCTCGCGACATGTCTCATCGCCTGTGCTGCGCTGTCGACGACAACATCTACATCTGAACGCAGATGCAAAGGTGAAAGAGTCCGTACTGATTTTCCAGGTTTTAGCTGATCAAGTACAAGGGGATACTTGCAAATCCGCTGCACTGGCTTGATCATATAATCAACAAAGGCCAGACGGGGAGGACTTCTGTCCTTTCGTGTTTCTTGTGGGAAGACCAAAGACGAGTCTTTGGGCAACAAGCCACTCGCACGAGATCGAAGAATGCGGACTGCGCCGTCGACGGACGACAAGGATGTTGTACGATTACGATCCTTGGCGTCTGGTATAATCAAAGGAGTGTCAACTTCTTCTGGCGTGGAGGGCTGTCGAGGCTCAGAAGACTCTGTACTCCCCAAAGTAGTAAGCTCTAGCTCAATGATCAAAGCAGAGCATCGGTGTTCGAACGCATCCCATTCGAGTGGATACTGTGAATGAACTTTTCTGACGAGATCCAATGCCTCGGGATGTCCAGCGCAGAACATTTGGTACGAATTGAATCGTGAAGCCTTCAAATATACATGAGCACCAAGCCGACTCACTTAAAATTAGTCACAAACCTCAGTAGCGAACTTTGTCGATACTGCACGGATGGCTGCATCTGTCTTTCGACTGAAATCCGAATGATGCTTCTCCAATGGGCTCTCATGAACTTCCACGGGGAAACCAATAAGAGACATCTCGTCCCGAAGCTCTCGAACAAACTGCTCGTGCAGTTGAAGTATGTCTTCAGCGTTACGTGTCAACAACTCAACTTCTTGGTCTGTGAATAAATAACGCAGAGTCCCTTTACTTTGCTCCCTACTTGGAAGTCCATTGGGGGTTTGCGTGATGGAGACGTCAGCTAGGGGTGTAGCAGAAGAAAGGGCTGTGACATGAAGGTGGGAACACGAGTTGACCCAGGGACTGGAAGCAAATGACGATGCTCGGGTAAAGGATGAAACCGTTGTGGGAGATCGAGAAACCAGGGTCGGAAGGATTCGAAGATATACCTAAATAAACCATGAGAAAACAGATGAATGGGCAAGGCGGAAAACGGACAGTAACCAAGGCTCTCAGATCCAATAGGTACCCCGTTTCTGTTGTAAGCAGTTCTCTGAGCGCATAATATTTCCGAACATCGTCCCTCGCTTTCTCTACATTCCAGATATCGTCCGAGTCATTGTCGCTCCAACTTCCTTCAGCACTCATATCCTCATTCATCCGCTCTGGGCCTTCCGAAACTCGTGGGCTGGCGTCGTCTGTATCTGTGGTGGCTTCATTTGCGATGTGAAAAATAGGCCGAGAGCGATGTACTGATGACGCGTTTTCCACCTTTGTCGCGCTGTCGACATTACTCAGAGCGCCTGGAGAGATATTCACAAAGGCGATAGATGTTCGTTGGCTTCTCTCGTGATTTCGAGGAAATTCCAGTCCCACAAATGCGTCTGATGAAGCTCGCTGTCGAGGTAACATTGAAGGAACGGAAGCGCAACGCTTCATGAAATAGCTGTGTTCAGGTCCAGCATGCGGCGGCGTCGAGGCGGGGAATGAGGCTGATGGCAGCAACGGAGATGGCGGACGTGTAACGCTGGTGGCTGATCGTCTGACTATCCTCGGAGGTGGTGTAGGGGGTGTAGAAATCCACGTGGGAGTTGGTATTAGTCGGAGTGACAGAGAGGGTGTGTTGGAGGCTGTGGTATATGCCTCCAGGCTCTTCAACGACGATGTCTGATCTTCCTCGATAATAAGGCTGGGGGAGTATGGGCGTATGGTCGATGTTGGGGTACAAACAGGCGAGGCTGTGATAGAAGGAAGGGGTAGAAAGCTACATATATTGATTCTACGAGGACATTTTTCGCTCGGGCTTGTCGGTGTCAGAGGTGAATGCGTGGTAGTAATCGGAGATCCTGAGGTGCTTGCTTTCCCGATATTTTTTCTGCGCGAGAGAGTGGTGGGTACAGACGATCCATATCCCACACGAACCAGAGGATCGAGAAAGTCCGTGGTTGGCGACGAGAGGCACTCCATGCAGCCAAATTAACAACACTATAGTGCAACAACATAAAATGGGAAAATTAGCGAGATTTCAAAGCAAGAAATGAGGTGATGGAACAAAGATGATACACGTACATACCTGCAGGATGACTGTGGCACTTGGTGGAGGCTCGGGTACTGAACCAAACCTCGCTGAACCGTAGATAACACCGGGAAACCGCAGAGGACACGAGCGCTACGTGCACCGTTGCACGCGGCGTGCCCTGGACGGACCGGTAAGTTGTTGCGTGGCTGAACAGCGTAACTTCGTTTCAAGCTGATTAGGACCGTGGTCGTCGGAGGGAAGAGGTGGAGAAAATGAATGTGAGGGCTGCAGGCCAGCAGATGTGGGCGTAACTACAGAGAATGTAGCCGATATGGCGGGATGGCGAGGTTTGAGGACAAGTTATAAGGAGAAAATCTTTCCTAAAAAATCTCAGACTAAACAATTTCGCGGAGTTGGATTTAGCGGCTATATTGTGGTTCGCCCTCTGATATCCTCCTTTACCCGCTCCATACAATAGAATACTGCATAGAAAGGCATACCATGCTCGGAGGACCTGAGCTTGTTTGCTCCTGCAGAACTGGGTCAATTCACGTAACTTTCACCTCCGCCCACCAGCAGGTATCAAATTTAATTTTATGGAAGCAAATTGGATCAGGATTAGATCAACGTCATCAAACCAGGGTCAGTCCCTTGGCGCCTTTTCTAATTTATGATAGGAGTTAGGTACAGGCAATATATCACAGTGGCAGCGCTCGTACGAATCATGCTTACAAGGCATGTTTACTACCACTGTCCTTGGATTGCGCGAGGCAAAACATGTATCACTGAGTCGCCGATGTTTAAAGCGCGGTGGAAATCTTAGACTTAATCTCACTCAATTCCCCATCGCATACCTTGTCTAAGACAGCAGAAAAGGAACAATCCTAGTCCAGGGCTGGGTGTCGACACGTGGAGGAAGCAAATCCTTCGTGGACACTCACCGATACCGATATTAGCGAGAAGGCTATCAAGCGTCAGCTAAAAGTCGAATAGGAGGTAACAGGTTCTCTAATACGACGATAAAGGCGAAGCTGTCCTGGTCCGAGTCCTGTCCGTAGTCATTGTTAGCCAGGTCAAAACCATTCCGCACTGGACTTACGGGTGGAGCTCTTCGGGCTACTGACCGACGGACCCCCAACTCTGAAACATCCATTCCTCATCAGGTGATGTATTATCAAAAAGAGAGTAGGTTGTCAGTCTGACTGAGGATACTGATGAACTCCGAGTTCGCCGCCAGGTGTTCCTGATGGCAACACAGCTCGGGCGCTCGGAGGGCTAGTAAAGGTCGAGTTTATCGTCTGAACGAGGCATGAAGGGAATGCTTTGAGCCTCTGAATCGCGCCGTCTCTTGTCCTCCTTATCGAGGAAATTCCTTAGCCTTACCACTCCTTCACCGCTGAATACCCGGAATGCCGCTTTCTGGTTCTGGTCATACGCCTAAAAATACACGGGTCGACATCCAAGATGACATCCAAATAAAAACGAACGCACCACGGGTGGGGTATCCGAGAATCGATGTATGCCTTTTCTCCTGAACGATGGGACGCCCGTAGCGGTAAGATGCTGAAGATACTCTAGCTTCCTGAGAAGCAGGTGGATGGCGTCAAGAGAGAGGCGATCACAGTAAGATAGATGAAGCCGTTCCAAGGCTGTGGCGTGCTCCGCGAGGGAGAAGATAGCGATATCTGTAAGTTTGTGTACCCGAACTAGACTTAGACGTCGGAGGCCCTTTAGGCCGGCAAGCTCAAAGACAGACATATCTGTAAGATTGCGGCAGACTTCAAGACGGGGGATAAACATAGTGCGAGGGCAGCGGGATAGGTTAAGTAAACTCACATGCTACATCCACACACCGAAGATTAAAACATGACCGAGCAAGTTTGACCACAGCGCCGTCTGTAATAGTGGTGACATGCGCGAGCATCACTACATCGAGATATTCGCCCAACTTGCAGATGCTTTCTAAGGCACGGTCGGTAAGCAAGATGCACCCAGAAAGTATTAGACTCTGGATTCTGGGGGCATGCGTCACTATGCCTTCGATGGCCTCGTCTGTCACCTTACAATTCGTTAGGTCGAGTATTCGTAAGTTCTCTGCCGTATGTCGCAAGATCAAAGGAGGCAATGTTTCCAGCCATGTGATGGGTCTTGGAGGTAAGGGCTTTTCGTTGCCTGCATCTATAAAGGATTCTCCATCTAAAGGCGACGGGAAAGCTTTATCCGTAAGCAACGAGCAGTTTGCAAGTCGCAGTGTACGTAACTTCCTGCACATCGTTAAGTGTCTTGAAATGATCACCATGTTGGGAACAACCTACCTGGAAAACGACCACACGTCTCTTACAGATACAGGCGTCAACAACGGCAAATCACAGAGCTCCAGTTCCACGAGCCGCGAACATGTTTTAGCAATAGCTGACACGGAAGGGTCAGTTATTCTGTTGACCCCATTTAGTTGAATCCAGTGGAGAGGGAGAGATTTTGTTGTGAGCTCAAGCACACCGATGTCCGTTACTTGAGAGCAACCTGTCAAGTCGATGCCCTGGAGGTTTATTGCTCTCTCTGCGAGCAATACCACCGTCCTGTCTGTTGTGTCAGGCACTCCTGAAAGGATTGATGTCTCGAGATGAGGGCACATTTCAAGAACCGCTGCCAATTGGTCGTCTGTAATGGGAGCATCCACGGATGGCTGTTGCAGAACAAGGTGCCGAACACGACGGTACTCTTCCGGCGTTGGCAGTCGGTCTGTAACTCTTATCATGTCTTCATGAAAAGATGAGGCATCATCGACATCCAAGTCAAACATGATGACTTTGTATTCGAGATCTAAGCAAAGAAACTAAAAACAAGGGCTCGGCATCAGGGTCATTATCAGCAATAAAAGAAAGGATACGCGCAAGAGAGCCCTAGACTGGTAACAGGAATATAGGGTAATAGGAAAAGTACTCTGACGTCGAGAGTCAGAAAAATCGCTACATGTTCACCGGAAGTTTGAAAATTCAACGTTCATCACGCGACCACAACGCGCTCTGATGGGTAAATAACATGTCTTCCTCAGCGTCCACTACATCGACACGCACAGCAAGGCCCAGCCATTCGTCTTCCAATCAGCAACCTCCGACTGACTCAACCAGTCGGATTCCGGTCACCCCAGCAGTGCTTCGTTCCATATTTGCGTCTTCTCGTACACCCTACGAAGAGCGTTCGATCTCGCGCGTGGCTTTTTTTAGGTATTTCCTAGGCCATACTGGTTGAAACGTCTTCTGAGAGCCTCTCCACCAGGTTTGCCGGCTTTCTTCTTAGTTGTGTTGGTATAAGTCTAGCAGCTGCGAGGGGACGGGGAATCAAGGGAGGAGCTGCGCTTCTTGGTGTTGTTTAGGGTCAGTACAGAAACCGCAAAATTCAAAATACAGTATATCCACCACCATAAGACAGCCTAAGGTTTCATAAATAGAAGTGAACGTTCAGAAGAAATCGACTATCTGCCGCTCTGGAGATATCACTGCAACTACTTTACTCGACAGGTCGAACGCCCCCCCTCCCTCATAGGCCACCATGTCAGCCATCTCCCAATCAATTTCACGAATCCCAAGCAGGTCTTCCAAGTTCGAGGAAGCCAAGGCATACCTTTCTTGCTCGCTAATGCGCCCATTGGACTCTAGCGCAGCCTAATCACGTCTGAGACAATTATTATGGACTTCGAGTGATGGACCAACCCATTGAATATCAAATCTCGTGTTTCTGGCTTCCCAGGCTTCCCGCACTCCCAACCCTACGGTCACCCCATGTCTCATCAGAGTTACCAACGCTGTATCGTTGGATAGAGGTGGTCCAGGCAAGCTATTTGACTTGAGTCAGATCGTCTATCAGATGGATGATGTACCCACATTCTACGCTGGTCCCAGGTCAAAGGAAACGGCCTCGCAGGACTAAGGATGATGCCAACCCCCGCGTTCCCTGTAGAAAAGATTGTGCCAAGTCTATGAATCATGATGCACCCAACAGCTTACCTATCTCTTCCGCAAGAAGATGTGCCTCGGCAGCGCCACTGAACACCATTCTCATTCTTGAGCCTATCTTGTCTTCTACCTCCGCCTTTAATATCAACAAACTAGCCATTATATCCGCATTTCCCACTTCTATGACCAATGGGATGACACCCTGCCAATATTGTCAATTCAATGATTAGGATGTGAACTAATCATCATACCTCAGCAGCCCTCCTGAACCAGATACCTGTTTCCTGGTCTGTACCTTCCCAGCCGTACAATAACCTTCGTAAACCTGCAATTTGTGTACTTACGCTCACTCCCTGACCACGGAGTGGATGGGGTCTCCCGACAACAACATGCATTGCGACAACATCTTGTACAAGTGCTCCCCGTTCCATGATATGTGCGGAACCGGTACGGAAAGTTGCTGAAAGGCCCGCAATAACATGCGCACCTGAACCGCTGACATAGAATGGTTTTGCTAATGAAGACGTAGCAAATGTCACCCCAGAACGATACGCAGTCCTAAGATATGCGGATAAGTGGACTTCCACATCGACCAAAAGGAAACTTACAAAGCATTCCGTGTCCCAAACATGAGAGCATCCATGGCCCGCAATACTCCCCCCGCATCATCAAGGATATTAGGTATATTGGTTTTGAAGGCGTCATGGGGTTCACCATCGCCTGTGGACGTTTCCTCTGCAATCTCTTCAAGACCAAGTGGTGATCCATATGACATTAAGCCTGGGGAAATGGAGCCACCATGAAGATCGATTATATCTGAGGCACCCGAACTGCTCAGACATGGCACACCAGTACAGGTTATTTTCCCGTTTTCCACAACAACTGCCCCCAAATCAGCGGAAGCAGAATAAACCTGTTCAACCCCACCATTCACCACCTTCCTCCAGACCTGTTTGACATTGGTGAATATCACCTTTTCACCGTTGACCCTACCCTGGAGAGGAGGAAGCCCGTCCCATCGAAGGGCCTCCTTTCGCTCCTTGTCCCAGTTCGGTACATCGGGAACCTGCCGCCATTCTTCACCTTCCTTGCCTTTCCCAACTTCGACTTTCTCTTCTTTCCCTATCTTAGATCGAACAGGAATTTGGGGTATGCCATCAATCCATACCTTAATAGGCGTTGCGCCTAATCGAAGGGGATGGGAGTCCCACATAACAACATCTGCGTCCGCACCTTCCTTTAGAATCCCGATACGATGAGATAGCCCTGCAGCAGCGGCAGGGGTGGATGTAACAGATGCGAGCGCCAAGTTGGCGGGGAGACTAAAATGGTACGCCTGTTGTGCCTCATAGATGAGGTATCGTGAATTGATGACAGGATGGTCTGACTTCAATCACTCTGTCAACCCAGATTCATCAAGACAAATATGGAGTAGCACCTTCATTATAACCGGGATCCCTGCATCGGAAAGAACGCGAGACGCGAACTCTGAACCTCGGAACGCTTCTCGTTTGTAGCTTGATAAGGACCTTAGTGTAGTTTACGCAGGGGGAAGTCGCCATGACCCACCGATGATTAGTTGTAAACAAAGCGATTGCCGGCGCGCCACCCCACCTATGTCGAAATGTTAAACAATGAATATGAGATATTTATTCCAAATGTCCTTACGCTCGTTTCAGGAGATCTGGAACTAGCCATGCGTCTGATGCGTGGTGGAATGATGCAATGTGAAACTCGAATTCGTTGCTTAGCTGTATGGCCATAGCAAGCTATGTCGACAAAATGATCTGTGCTGGATTGTTGAATAACTCACGCGGACCATGTCATCTAGATCTACGGCTTCATAGCAATGATTAGAAATCTAGTGACTTGAAATTAGTCTTGAAAAAGCAAGACGAAGACCAATGTCGTACCTTAACCCGCCCCCGAAGGACATCGACCAACATCTCCCACTTGAGACTTTCAGGAAATGGTCCATTCAAGGAATCCCATAAACCTGCCTCAACCTTGGAACAATATTCGTCTTGGGTACTTTTCACCCTGCGTGCTTCATTATAGGCGGAACGTAAGGCCCACATCGAGTCCATGCGTGTACCATAACCTCGCAGATTCTCACCGCACGCTTGCCTGGAGTGTCCGTATGACCAAATGACTTAAGTGGCCGATCAAAGAGACTTACTTCAAGTGGCGCCAGCGAAGGCGATCGGTGCTTGGCTTACTTCCATCGAGATTATGAGGAGGCTCTATGATCATAGAGGTTGGCGAGTTTTCTGAAGTTCTTCGGAGTTTAACCATGAAGGCCTGCCCTCCTGCACGCTTTATCAATATTGAACGTCTTTTCTTTTGGAGGCAAACTCAACCTATTGCATTCCCGCTTCCAGGGAGTATTTGAGCAGATGTCACACCACCTGCCATCGACAGCTCAAATGCATCGTCATGGGTATTAAAACCGTCAATGCTCCTTAGCCACGGCAGGATGGGTCCGCGTGGAGAATTGATATCAGCGGCACCTGCGAAATATCTTAGGATGAAACTGCCAAATATGTAGATTATACACGAACCAGACATAACCGGAGTGCTCAGAACACCGAGATGTGAATGTAAATCGACTGAGTGGGTGTCAAAGGGCGAAAGCCATGGGTCGAACAAACGACTGACCAAGCCCTGGAGTCACCCAAGCGCCTTTGGCATCGACGATGGTGAGCTTTGGAGTTCTTTCTAGCATCCATCGCGGAACCTTTCCTATAGATTTGATAATTCCTTTATCAAGGAGAATATCACCGCGGAGAGTAACATTTCCGTCTTTCTCTCCGGTGAAGATGATGGCGTGTCGTATCAAGGTCGCATTTGTGCCTGGTTCATACCTGTCCGACGCCTCCCGGGAGAGAAACATTTGTGATGGCCCAGGCGAACTCCTCAAAGACATGCACTGTGCCCGTATTTCATCCGCGTTGAACGGAACGGCGTGCAAGCTGGATGTGGCCGAGAGTGAAGATAGGTTTGAAAATATTGTTGAAGATGAGATGAAAACAGCCAATATCGTGGCTATTGAGAGTAGAACCGCAAGAGCAGGCATCCTAGTCGGCGGAAACCTCGTTTGAATAAATTCTGACGGTCGCGATTTGCTGGACATGGTGGTCAAGAACAAGAGTCGTTGAGCCATCGCGTATACATAGTCCATGCCTTGCGCATGCAAGTGGGTACGTACACATTGCACCTGCGTGGCTTCCTTGCGAGATGAAATCCTCATCATTTTCGACTACCCTGTTGTCTCCTTGGGCCTCGTGTGATCTTGCCGTCAAAGACCCTTCTAATACATACATAGGGGGACTGGCTAGGGCATCGTCTCCTTTGTGGAATGTTCACTCAGGCAAGTGCAATTTGGCGAACAGAGTACAAATATAAAGGACTCGGCTTTATTTGGAATTGCCTCGTGGCCAATTATTTGATCGTATCTGACTATCAGATAATTATAAGATACACAAACTGTACCTCTCTACGTGGTGACTTGATCCCTTCACATCGCAGATTCATTCTGAGTCCGTAGATTCGTCCTCATCGCTATCCTCGACAGTCGCTGTTGAAACTGTCATAGTCCCAGGGCCAGTACTAGATCCTGCCTCAAGAGTCGTTCCATCGCATTCTGTGATTGCCGCTGCACTTGTAACTTTCCGTTCTTTCCGTTTCTTGGCGGAAACAATTGGGGGAGTTGGCAGCTGAGCCTTTTTCACTCTAAGGATATCCATGATCTCTGAAGTAGCGTCCAGTCAACAACGAAGGAAATATCAATGGATGGGTATTGTACCTTGATGCGTCATGTCTTCATATCCTTTGATACCCCTCTTCATAGTTAGCCATCGTCGTTGTAGAGTGTGTGCACTCCATAAATTCCAATGAGGATCAGGTATGGTTTTCCAGTCAATTTCAGTGTCATCTCTGACGTTCAGCGAGTCCACCCTAGATTGGGACGGATTGAGAAAATATGGTGGGTGTGGGGAAGTGACACACTTATGAACCAAAATGAAGGCATCTTGTTGGCTCCACCGAGGCTTACGCCCCTCGTTTTTAATCGTTTTACTCAGAGCATCAGTCCTTTCGTACGTAGGAGAGGTTAGTCTAAGCCCCATGAAATATCACAGAACCCCTACCATTTTATCCGGCATTGTTGACGGCCACGCTTTCCACCCATCAGTTCACTCACTCTCCCCCAAAACACGTCATTGTCAATATCTTTGCCCTGCTTGATTGTCATGTCCGTTACAATTCGAGTAAGTTCATCCTCCTCCTGCTTGGTCCATTGCCCTAAAATACAGTATGAATAATAAAAGAGTATGGTAGATGAATGAGGATACCATTAACGCGAACGTCTCTGTTGATGATATGGTTCCGATATCTGTCCCGACAATCTGAAGACATTCGCCCCACTCTCTGACTGACCTTTTCCCATTGTTGGCCCAAGTCCGCGACAGCCCTACCAAACGTAACATTAGTCGTCAGGTCAGATTTCTCTGGATAGCAAAAGCGTACTGTTTAAGTTGAGCATCTTCGTTTGTTGACCATTTGCCCTGTTGTTTCATAGGGTGGTAGCTCCTTCGGACATGGTGATATACGGCGATGATGGGTCGTTGTGGAACGGCCGTGGCTGAACAAGCTAACTGATGAGAGGAAGCGAGAAGTAGATGGCATACACTTACTTATTTCAGACCAGAAAGCGTTGTCCTTTGTCCTTTCAACTTTTGGAAAAATAAGATCGGTCATTTCTTGATGAGAAAACTGCTTCATCTATACCAAACTAAGGGTCAATTACGGTGTTTTCTAAATTGGGAGAGAGAAAAAAAACTACCACACGATAATTTTCTATTGCGGCCTTCAGTTGTTGCTCCTCTATTGCAGAGAATTTTCCCTTCTTGTAAACGAGGCCTATAGCGAGATGAGGACACCAACCTCAGAAGCAAGAGGCAGAGCGCACCCTCTGTTCTAACCAATTCCGATAGTTTCCCCGCGTTAAGCCATTTGTTAGCAAGGAGATATGCATGATCGGCTCGTGTGTGGTGCTCTGTACCGGGTAATGTCATATCGAGAGTCCGCCTGTGTCCAGTCGAAGTATTGGGTTCTTGCGATGCAAAGCCCAATATCGCGCCGGAAGTCACTGGGACTTGTCCAAGCGGTGTCGATTGGACTTGTTCTCCCATATATCCTTCATTACCGTCATTAGCAGTTGCAGCGGCTTCTCCAAGCGTTTTGAGGACATTAGTGATCTTAGACATATCGAGAGCTTGTAAGGCGCGTAACACATCTTCGTTGGATCCAAATGCCAATTCGGAGAATGGAAGGCCAGGTGGAGTTGGGAACATGGTCTGAGGGTGTGTTGTACTCGGTTGCAGATAGGGAGGAAGGCCATAGCCGTGCTGGAACGGATACGGCATAAACGGCTGCTGCTGAGATGGGTGAAGAAGCATTTGGGGTTGGTACTGGAGAATGTTGGGATCTTGAGGATGGGGGGAATCTGGAGTGCCTGCAGCGGCCGCGACAATTGCTGAGATTAACGCAGATGCTGAAGCATGGGAGTTGGACGTGTCGAGTTGTTGTTGATCTGGCTCTGAGGGTGGCTGGGTGGCAAGTTGCTTGTTCTTGTTCTTGTCCTTCTTTTTCGATTTTTTCTTCGCCGGGACATCACTGGGTGGGCAAAGACCCAAAAGAGCGGGATCCACGACGATTGGGGTTTCTTCAGCGCCCTCCTCAAGGGGTCGTTTTTTCCGCTTCTTTTTCTTCTTCTCTGATAGTCCATCATCCCCTCCATCGCTCGCGACTTGCTCTTCCCGCGGTCGTTTCTTTTTTTTCTTCTTGGGAACGTCGGGATTTGAGTCTAGAGAAGGACCATTCTCGAGGTGGATATGTTGTTGTTGGATGTTGGTTAACGACGGGGCAATCGACATCATTTAGATTTAGGGTGGGCAGGAAAGTTGACAAAAGTTAAGTGAGACCGTGAGATAGTTGTGGTAAGTAAGAGGAACGCTGTGCAGGTTCAGAGTCAATTCCACCGCAACATCTCAAGTGTAGACTCGATATATTATCCTACAAAATAATGCTTGACCCTAATCGTCATCGTCTTCATCGAACCACCGCTCTTCTGCCTCTCTGTCGCCGTCGATGTCCAAGGATTCGTCCCAATCAACTTTGTCGTAATCAAATGGCTGGGATGAACGGTGAGGGGAAGTAACGGTGATACAACGTGTCTGCTCGCCTCAAGCAATCCGTATATAAAACGCTCAAGAATCAGTCGCTCAAATGCTGCCTTGGCCTCCTCCACTGTTTCATCGGCTTCCATTGGTCCGGCAGTAACTACAACATCTTCGTCGCTACTTTCGTCCTCTTCAATGATGAAATCATCCTGAACCGCCACGGAGGCACCCCGCTCCCTTCTCAAGACACGCACACGCTCTGCTTCCCTCTCCTCCTCGTATTCTCCCAGAAGATTCCCTAAATTTCCAACATGTTTAACTATCCCATTCAAAAAATTGCGCTCTGCCCATGCTCGTTCCTCAGCTCCCTCTTCTATTCCTCTACGTTCTCTCCCTTGCCACAGGTTGGGCCATTCGTTTCTTGCGGAGGCGAAGGAAAGCTCCGGGGGCTTGTTTCTGGACCATTTGAGACGACGGTTACGTATGGTCGGAATGACTGTCCGTTCCTTCGATGAGGTATTGATGCTGAAGTGGGCCAGTAAATGGGGAGGGAGCTGTGTCAGGTGTTTATTCAAAAATTGAATAGGTTCAGATTTTGGTGACGGCGCATAACTCTCTGGCAATCCTAGATATGATAATGAGAGCGACTCATCGAAGACTGGGCCCATAGACATTGTGAAGTAAACAGTTAGCAGATGGTGGTCGTATTCGATAAGATTGAGGCTATCGTGGGAACATCTAATCTAATCAGTTTATCGAATGGCTCTTCTGCTTTTCTCCTCTCGCTGCTGAAGCAGTGAAAATGAAAGCCTGTTGAGTAGGTAATATTGCACAAAACAAATACCAGTCGATATATGGTGAGATTCTGTAGGAATGCTTGTGAATGGTGCACATCGCGTCCGACCCGTGACCGCGACAAGGAATACAACAGAGTGTAAACAAGATTTGTCATACAATTTAAAATGACCTGTCTTATGACCCTCACTCCAGGTTTCTACCAAGTCACAGTATTCCGTATTCCAGTTGACATCGTCCTCGATCTTACAGGATCATACTGCTGCTTATCATTCTGGGGCTTCCCCTGGCATGCGACTCGGTCTCGTTTCCTACTATCATTTACTAACTATCTATGTCACAAGCAACCGCAACTCCCGTATCGTCATACCAGTCGCAAATCTATGAACAGCCTACCATAAATGGTTGCAGATGGGCCTGGTGCCGCCTCTTTTTCCCTACACACGCGGACCTCGTACATCATGTCATCCACGAGCATGTTCGGACTGCCATCCCCATCATGCGAAAAGAATTGCCCATGATACGAAGAGCAGAAGAAGGGTCTGGGGAAAGCTTGAGCCTGTCTATATTCGGATTGTCGTATCCTCGGCCTAACGATGAGCCATTAACAAACAACAAAACTGAACAAGGTACGATCTATAAAATGATTGTAATCATGTTAATGTGGCCGCTGAACATCCATCTCTCTAGAAGCTCCCGCAAACCGTGACATACGTCCCGAAACTCAACCATCTTCTTCACTCCCATCTCCACCTGCCTCCAGCCCAGCATCTATTTCACCCCTTCCTCCAGTACAAGACCCAGATCGTGTCCCGTCAGTACCTGAGTTTCCCGACCCAGACTCCGACCCAGATGCATCGGAGAGTGAGATTTCCGAAATAGACCAACCCTCCCCAACACCAGCTCGTCATGCTGCCGCCGCTTCGCCACGACACCCAACGCTTTTTGTCAGACGTGCTTCCCCAGTCACCCCACCCCCACGACAAGGGCACTTTGAAAAAGCCACCCCTTCCTTCGCTGCACTCTCGTCTCCAGCAGATTCTCCACTGATACCACCTGTCCCCCCTACGCCATCTTTCAATTCTCAGGTTGAAAGTGCCACCGGGAAACGTAAAAGAGACGACGACACGCCGTCGAAAACCCCTCCCCGAACAAAGCTTCCGTTTCGGCATTCGTTCGGTTCACATTCATCCTTATGTTCTCAAGACTCAGTAGAGAAGCATCTTACTCAAAGTATGGAAGTGTACGATGGCGATTATGGACCCGAACAAGCTGAATCAGACATGAGACATGCTCAGCTTCCCCCAGTTCTTGGAGGAAGCCAAGGTACACATGCAGCGGATTTACAACGGGAAGAAGGATTTGATGCAGGGGTGTTACAACGTAAACCATCACAAACACAAATGGAGGCACTTTTGAAATCGACAATATTGCCTCGTCCCCAGCAGTTGAAACAGGCGTGGTATGGGACGCGACCCCCCACCGCGTCTGCAGTCAAACAGAAGAAAAGTGCTTCTTCTACTGGTTCCCTCGCTCTATCAGGTACTAGTTTGTCACAGTCGTCAAACCTTCCTCGTCCAAAACCCCCCACAAGTAGTCAACTGAGACGGCCACACCCTACATCACTGAACGTGTATCGGTCAGGCATACTGGAGATTACACCGCCAGCAGCGGAGGCTGCTAACAGTGAAACACAAGAAGAGCTGCAGGATGTCTCTGACTCACAACCTCAGTCTCAAACAGAGGAGAACTCACTCGAGTATTTATCGTATCCCCTGCAGACGCAAGCTCCCTACCAAAGTCAGAGTCCCAGCCAATAACGTCAATTTATTTCCATTTTGTAATATATAGTACGCCACACGTCAGGACTGCATTAAGGACTACATAATTTCTGTGGTTGTTTCTGTTCTGCGGTTGATAATGCAGGTGAGTCTCGGGCGATAACAACGGAACGTCCTTACATATTAGATAAAAAATCTAATAAAGATAATAAACAAACACTCCATATACAGTGAGTCACAGTCCGACAAAAGTCATATATCTGCAACTGTGAAATAAACTTCTATGAACCCACCTACGACATCGGATTCCTTCAATCCTGTACTAAACGATAATCTAGCACTGATCAAGCACATTTCTGATCTTCTCATTGTGGTATTCGTCCATGGTTTCAAGGGGACCGACGAAACATTCGGCGGATTTCCAGAGAGGCTTCAGCACATTTTATCCGAAACGATTTCAGAGGTCGCTGTAGAGTGTCTCGTCTTTCCTGCTTATGAGGTGCGCCAGGCTGCATGGGAGGTCCACGACGTCCAAGTCTGATCTTGAAATGCGCTTCTCAGACAAAAGGCGACTTGGTGAGTCTTCTTGCACATCGGGAACGGTGGGCTTCTCATATGCGAGACAGAACGAAGCAGTTGTGCGTTTTGCTGACTGGCTTACCACTCTTACAGTGGAGAGGGAAGTCGCCTCCGGAGGCGGGGCTGGGAAGGCAAAGATCGTACTTTGTGGGCACAGGTACGTCAGTTTTACTCTCTCGCCCATATCAACTTTTTGAAGCCCATAATATAGTATGGGGGGTTTACTTATTGCTGACACTCTTTTGGAATTCGTGAACACGCGACCGGACAAGACAGGACCCCTGTGGCCCAAGATAATCGCATGTATTGCATTCGACACTCCTGCAAGGCAATTCCTGTTCACACCAAGATTTGTACGCTAATGCCTTTGCAGTATCTTGGCCTGCACCCCCACGTATTCAAGAATACTGTCACGAAGGCAACAGAATTCGCAACAGCAGCGCAGACTGTTGGATCTGCAATGTTCGGGGCATTTGCTGGACTCGGCGCTAAGAAGGCAGCAACGCCAACGCCCCCTCCCCAACCCTCAGGAAGCAATCAAGGTCCGGCATCCGCTTGGAAGTGGGCAGCACCTGCTGCATACGCCGTTGGTGGCGCGATTCTGGCTGGGGCCGCAGCTGGTGGTGCATACTACAAACGAGACGACATCAACATGGGTCTTACCTGGACAACAGAACACATGAAATATGTTGGAAACCTCTGGAATGAAGACGCCTTGAAGAAACGAGTGGATGCCCTCATTGACGTTGAAGAGCAAGAAGGAGTCTTATTCCGCACGTACGTCAACACGTCAACGTCTCTTACATGAGTCATGGCCAAGCGCAGCCCATAGGTTTTATTCTTTCATCCCTGCTATGCCACCTTTCAGTCCATCGCGAACATTTATTGTCCTTCCTAGAAGTACCTCCCGCCCTTTCTCTCGTTTTCTTCCGGCAAAAAACGGTGTTGCTCCAGACGAGCTACATGCGCATACTGGAATGTTTGGAGCAAAGACAAATGATGGATACTATGAATTAGGTCTCGCGACTTCGAAGATCATACGGGAATCGCTCGGACGTACAAGGGGTGACGTCCAGGTTCCCGAAGACACTACCGTGTCACCAGAAGGGCCACCACCGCCCGCGACTGAGGACAAATCTGCAGACTTTGCGAATCCATGGGCATAGCTTAATAGGGGGCTTATACCTTATTATCCTAATATTATATGGAGTGTTATTATTGTCGAAGCACCACGTCAAGCCTTGGACTTCAGTAGAAGATGCATTGCGTAGGCATCCTCGCCATCCGCATCTAATGGGTGATGATTTAATGAATACCAATCTAGTAAGAGAAACGGACTTACAATATTTCTTTTCAATGCCTTTGACTGTGAAACCCAAACTATCCCTATATAACGCCAGCGCCGCACGGTTGGATTTTCGTACATGCAACGAAATATACGAAGCACCATATATAGTGGCCATAGCTTGTTCTACCTCGCAAATACATAAATCACTGCAAGTGAAGTGTGGTTGTAGACGCACGGGATTGTACCATCAGCTTCTTAGCAAGGCCTAATCTTCGGTAGGACCGCAGAACAGATATTGATGTTACATGGCCGTGGGGCTCTTCTTCTTCTGCCTTTTCTTCCTCCCTAGGATCCAGACCCGCTGTATCAAGGTCAATGGTAACCGCCAAGTAAATGTGAACTAATTACATTTTGGCCAGGATGTATCCGACAATTCTGCCCTTATTATCCTCAGCCACGAAAGAAAGAGAAGGCCAAGTCATGGCGTGATATAAATCTAGTAGAAACGCGTGAATTAACGCATGATTCAGGAGCTCAAGCAACACATGCGTACAGTATTTCATAGTGTAGTTCTCGGGCAAATTTTGTAGGTTGCATGCTTGCATACCCATAAGGTCGTCTACCTGTAGATCTTAAGTGCGTCAGGGAGTAACAAAACATAAGACCTAAGCACGTACCCTCATTGCACGCACATTCATCTTGGGGTAAAGCAATTCGATCAAAATCCAATGCGTCTCCGTGAGAGATCCTTTTCAGTTTGTTGATCCCTATGTAATTAATATCGTATTTATAGGCCAAGCCGTTGTACAACAACGCGTTATCCGAAAGTTCTAAGTTATGCGACAATGATGTCTCCAACACTCCCGACCAGTTTCCTCTTGGGACGACCATCTTTCCTTCTCCCTATAATGTCAATCTCCATTTTCCTTGTTGTAACAGATTTCAAAGTTTGCTCTAATTGGCCATCTAAAAAGCCAATAGACAACGTGCTGATGACATTCATGAGGGTTTCAGCTCCTTTCCTTCGGAACAGAGGCAACGCGAGAAAGTCTGAAAAAGATGCATGTTGGGATCCAACTGCGGTGATTAATTCATTCAGTGGAACGCCTCAGGATTCAACGAGACTGTTTCATTACCAAGTGTTACGATTCTTTGTCCTTGGGGCTCCCACGCGCTGACCACTTCTTGTAATCGTGAATAGTGGTCTTTCCAGAGCGTAAAAACCTCAGAGTTCAAGACTAAAAGGCGAGGGAGTTGACTATTGGTCGATATTTGTTTCTCGTCAGTCGTGGTCGCTCTATCAAGCGAAGATATGGAGGATTTCGTTCCGCCGTACATATGTAAAGGAGCCGGTCCTGGTGACGGAAGGGGTTCTAGCCATGGGTCCAAAATCAAGGCATTGCTGACAGGAATAGACGGATATTGAAATGGTGGTTGTGTTGATAACATAGATAACTACATCGCAGTTAATTATAAGATTTTTCATGGTGCAATTTAAACACACTTACAACTGTGCAACCCCCAAAGGAATGACCCACAAGTGTGACATTCTCAGTATGAAGTACAGTCCCTTTCCCTGAAGGGCCAGGTGTTGACCAGCTTTCCTTATCTATTTTCGAATTATCAATAGTTTCCAACTCTAGCGATAGATCTCCGTCGATAAAGCGGGAAAATGCTTGATAAGCGATGTGTACTTCCTGATGTCGAAATTCAAGTTGCTCCGTACGAAGCGGAAAGACTGGTGAAGGTTCTGATTTAGATGTGTGATCCAACCTATAAATAGTAAGACTCGAACAAGAACATGTCAATATACACACATAACCTCAGAATCCTTGTAATATAGGATAGACCTGGGTTTGGATTTCCCATCCGATTGCCAGGACCGTGACGTGCAAGCATGCCCGGTCCCATCACGGTGTTCCATCGCAAGAACAACCTTCCCAGAAGCGGCTAGTCGTGAACAAAACTGACTGCCAACAGATATGAGCGCTCGGATATTAGCAACTATCCGAGAGATATCACCTGTATGCGGTCCTACTTCCTCCGAGCCCATGAGAGAAGATCACGAGAGGCCATTGTTCAAGGGGGGGATGTTTTTGAGCTTTGTTGGACCCGAATTCAGCTGGTTGGAGGAGAGAAGCGTTAGGATATACTGGTATCTTGGACAACTTTAGTAAAAATTCGAGGTACGAGGTCACCTCAAAAACTAACCTTGACAAGCCATCCAAAAAGGTACATGATAGGCCATAGAACCCAGCGTGGATATGCTAATTAAAAATGAGAATGAAAATTTGCCAACTTTAATTATCACAGCTGTACGTACTCGTGAACTTCGCAAAGCCACTTAAGGATTCCTTCACGGGACTAGTAGAGTGCTAATGAGAGAAACGATCCAATGTGACAGAAGACGATGACTTTACCGAATAACCCAATCGAGGCCAGTCTGAATCTTGCGTGTTCCATTAATATCTGCTGGATAGTATGCTGTGAAAGCGACCTCCTCAAGGTACAACGCCGGTTCAGGAACGTTTGAAACCGAGTTCAAGATCCTTGCAGAGCCAACAGAGCGAGTGGGTCGTACAGGGGTAACGAAAGTTGTCGCGCCCACACGAAATCGCCCTGGAATTTCAGGAAGAAACAGCATTATCGGCGGTTGATCGTCGCAAGCCGGAGTTTGATAAAGTCACGTGGCACTGGTATGCAACCCGAATTAAAGGTCCGCGGCTGCCGCTATCAATCATTCCAGGGCGAACAGATGAAATCCAAGCTTCCACCGTTACAGTATGATCAGGGGTTCCTCAACCTTGTGTCTTTACTTCATCTCAACGGGAAAACATTGCCGGGTTTGAGTAAAATCCGTTACATACAGGGCATCTAGACAACAACTGTCGAACCAATCATCCGGGGTTGCACAGCGGTTTGTCACACCCATGTCTACTAAATATCACCATGGCCAGCATCGGCACCGACACAAAATTTCGATTACACCCCCTCCCAGATGCTCCGTGCGCTCTTCGTCGCTCCTTTATATTTCCTCTTTCTCCAGGCTCTGCAGCATGTCTGTTCTGCTGCTGACACCCCTGTTTCTGTCCCATCCAACGCAATCACATCGAATTTAGTTCAGCCGAACTTCCTAGGGATCAGCTTCGAGCTGAGCTTCATGGATGAATACTGTAAGTTATATTGTGTACAACCAGCAGCCTCAAGCCATGTTTTTTATGCTCCCGCCTTACAGTTGGAAACGACACTTCTACAATCCCTGCCACTGTTATAAATTACCTGTCAGCCATACGATCTCGCACAGGAAAGATGCCCCTGCGTGTTAGAGTCGGGGGAAACTCCATGGACAGTTCCACTTACTTACCTGACCAGAAGTCGCCTATGGTACAGCTTAAGCCTGGAGCTATCAATGCAAATAATCAGCCTGTCAATTATGGCCCCGAACTGTGGAACGTCATGAAAAAGGTCGCCTCCGATGTTGGAGGAGCGGAATATCTTGTCGGTATGAAGCGGGCCTACTTGAGCCTACAGCTATTAACTTGCGTGGGATCCTAGGCCTTTCTTTACTTGACCCAAACAATGAGAACGTCCCGCTGTTGGCAAGTGCGTAATCTACAGAGATAGCGTCCTAACCTGGAGCCTAATCTTGGTCTCTGCAAGGCTCTGCTAAGCAAGGTTTAGGGAACACTTTAGACGGATTTTTACTCGGAAACGTATGATACAATTTTTTCTTCGCTTCCACCCCCCTTCCAACCCTCTCTCACAGGAACCTGATCTTTATTCCGGCCATGGAAACCGGCCTAACATAAAGAACTATACTTTAGACAACTACATTAATGTAAGCACTACTTTGGGTCACTTTTAAATCGGTCTCAAGGTCCACTTAGGAATTCCGAACTGTGGCCAACCATCTCGAGAACACACCTGCGGGCAATCTCCTTGATCTCAAGAACATTGGGGGACCTACGATTTGTTGCGCCTGGGTAATTGAGTTATGCGACTGTATCGTTGGTTCTGCTAACCTATTCTATCTAGGACCTCGACACAGTTTTACGAGGAGGGTATATGTCGACATTTAATGGGTTTCTTAAATATATATCGTCCGTTATCACTTACTGTGACCGGCCTACCCCGTCTAACCTAACGTACGTTAATAGCCTTCAACATTATCCGCAGAACAATTGTTTCGATCACTACAATTATGAAATCCCTTACTACATGCAGCATGCAAACGGTATGTCCACCATAAGTATCATCTTTTCATCACCGTAAATGATGTGGCCCAGTTGTGAGGCTTTCATCGTGGCAACACCCAGGCATTATGACCACGATAAGCAATACATCCGCGAACCGCCCACAACTTATTATGTCCGAGTTCAATTCGGCATCGTGTGGCGGTATTCCGAAGATATCAGACACATACGCCGTGGGATCACTTTGGACAGTCGACTACGCTCTTCAGATGGCATCCGTTGGATACAGCGCTGCTTACCTCCATACTCGAGAGAGGGGCATCACCTATAACCTGTTCACTCCACCCGAGGGCCCGGATGGGAGTGAAGGACCTTGGGTAACTAACCCGCCTTATTACGCCCTCCTTGCAACGTCCGAAGCCTTGCAATCGAACGGCAGGGGCAGCATCGTGGTCGACCTAAACATCGCACAATCACAGACCAATACAAACTCGACAGTCGCAGGGTATGCAGTCTATGAATCGAGCGGCTCTCGTGTCTCGCAGTTCGTGCTGTTCAATTATGCGAACACGTCAACCTCACTTGCCACCTTCGCGCTTCCGTCAAGTGCGTTCGCATCGGCGACGGGGAAGAATGTCACTGTGAAATATCTTTCTGCAAGAAGTTTACGAGAGCAGGTGGATATTTCTTGGGGTGGCGAGACGCTCGCTGGTGCCGGGGATGGAACTCTCCAGGCAACATCGGCTTCATGGTCTACTCCAAACAAGGTTATTGATTGCATCAAAGGCTGCTCCGTCGATGTCCCACCAACGTCCCTTGCCATTGTTTTCGTCCGTGGAGTGATCGATCTACAGAAAACCGCTGCTGGCAACCAGACCGGTCAAGGAAAGCCTGTCAGTCAAGGGGGAAACCCGACCGTCCAGGGAAATTCGACCAATCCGGGAGAAAAATCAATTAGCCAGGCGGAAGCAAGTTTTCATCATTTGCCATTAGTGTTTATCTTGGTTTGGGGGTTGTATGTCGTCTTCTCTTCGCTTTGACTTGATATAGCTCTGGACGGTGTTGTAAATTGTATACCTATACCTTCCGGGTTTGATTTACATTTCTTTTGGGTTGTATTTAAACAATGTTCGTTGATTTTATATTAGTGCACGTTTATTGGTTAGGCTTGGATGGATTGTATCGAATCACATACACAAGGACGATACCATTGAGCGAAGTATGCGTACATACATAAAGGTGGATGTTGGTCCCACAATGGCGGCAAGGGGTATAGTAGGAGTGCGTAGTATCGACAGATGCAAGGGGTTTACGCAAGAAATACAAAAAATATTGAAAATTACAACATCTAGCGTCCATGCACATTTCCATTCCCGCTTCCTCCAGCAGCGTTTGATACATTTCCGTCATCTGGCAGGTATGATGAACGGCCGAAAAGGAAGGAGCTGGCGTAGTGCTCCGCAACATTAAGTGTATTGCGAAGGCTTCTTTTAACACTTCTCCCGCGACCATCACCACTCAATGTGGACTGGATGGCTTCTTGGGAGCCTCGCGTTGGTGTTTGATCTTGGCCAGGGGTGATTGCGTCATTAGGTTCCCTGTAAGGCCAGACAACAGGAGGGTTGTGCATCTGCATTTGATCGTTATGTTGATACGTTATTGATGGGGGTGTCACGGAACTCTGATCATGGGCATGTCCTGTGGCCTGGCTATTAGGATTGGGGAGGGGTCGTGGGGATCTCCCATCGTTCTCAATAAACGGCTGTCGCTGGTGCAAAGCACTTTCCTGACCGCGTCGGAGCTGCGTATGAGCGATCGGCGTAGGCGTGTCATCGGTGCCCCGACCATGTCCAATTTCTGCAAAATTGAGATCAGGGGTCAGAGCGCCATTGCTACGAGATGACACACCCCGTGGAGCTCCCTCCTGATACGTGCGGAAGAAGCCCGCACCATTCGAGTTGTTTGTCCCAGCGCTAAGATTTGATGCCTCGTCACTGGGAGGGGGTGAGGTAGAAGATTCAATGATAGGGAGCATGTCCGCCACAGAACGTTGCCCTTGACCTTGACCCCTTGGTCTTCTAGACGGACCTGCAACCATGGAAGCCGCCAGTATCTGTGCATTCAGGCGATTGGTAGCACCTTGTATGTTGACCGAGGGGGGTACATAAGTAGGCGGGCTGCGCTCAGGCGGGGGTAGAGCGGGTGGTATGGTGGCTCCACGAATGGGGCGGTCTCGTCGGAACACAAACTCGTGAGATGGCGGGACATTGGTAGGCTGGGGGGTTGGGCGATCATCAACGCCGTAGCCGATGTATGGTGAATCAGGTGGGAGCCTCTGAGACATGTATTCATCATCATCTTCGTCCTCATCGGCTTCTCCGGCGGTTTCGGGCTCAGGAGTGTCTTCCTCGACATATGCGTCTTCATCATCATCATCGTCTTCATACTCCGTGTCATCGGTACCATTCATTTCAGTTATATGATCAAACAATTCTGTGAGGAAGGCGCGAAGTTGTGTTACCCCTTTTCCTGAGTACACGCAAAAGGCGAGTTGTTGAGAGGAGTTGAAATCCTGTGGAAGATGGGTTAAGGCAAAAAAAGAAGTGTGAGGAAAGGAGTATACCTTAGGTGGTTCACGGCAAAATTGTTGCAATTCTGGCTGTCGGAAGGATGGTATACCCGTAAGGCTCAAGTGTGTTAATTTATGGAGTTTCTGAAGAAGGAAGTGTATCGCCATTACGGAAATTTGATCACAGTACGAAAGGTGAATGCGCTCTAATGTCGCGTGCCTGTCTGCGAGGGAGTAGATTGCCTCATCTGTAAGATTATTCACTCGAACGAGACCAACGCGTCGAAGCTTGGGCAGGGCCGAGAGTTCAAACACAGACATATCAGTCAGAAGAACGCAATCTTAGATATAAATTAGTCATAGATGTCGAGACATAAGTGCAAAAAGGCTCACTTGCGAAATCGACGTATCTCAACCGAGTACACGATCGAGCGAGAGTACGTATCGACCGATCTGTTATCTTACTAGCATGTCCCATATGCAGGTAATGGAGATACCTTCCCAGCCGACATATGGTCTCTACGGACCTGTCTGTTAAGAGGCCACATTTTGAAAGAACAATATTGCGAATTTTGGGTGCATGGGAGATGATTCCCTCGATGGCGTCATCGGTTATGAGGGAGCAAGCTGTCAGGTCGAGCATCCGAAGATGCTCCAGTGAGCGTGATAGGATGAGTGGAGGAAGATCTGTGGCACATTTGGTACTGGGAGGAAATGGATTGGGTATATCCGGTTGAGCAACCGCCTCGGGCCTCGGAGGAGTGGGGAAAGCAGCGTCGGTTAACTCCTGACAATGTGCGACTCGCATCTCGCGCATATGAGTAGAGTATGTCCATATGTCGCGAATGGCGAGGTCTGTGATAAGGGAGCAGTGATTAAGGTCGATTTCCAGTAAAAGGGGACACATTCGTGCCAGCGCGGAGACTGGCCCATCTGTAAGAGACTCTAAGCCGCTCAGTTTGACTCGTCGGAGAAGTGGACAGTTTTCCGCAAGTGCCATGACACCTTCATCGGAAACCTCACTGCAGCCGGCCAGGTTGATGCCCTGCAATCTCTTCGCGGATGAAGCAAGGCCGATGATCGCTTCGTTGGTCGTGCGCTCGACCCCTGTGAGATCCACGGCAACAAGTCCGGAAAAGCAGGGAAGCACGCGAGCAAGGGCTTCTCCTGTGATGTTTTCACAGTTGACGAGTGTGAGCCTCTCAAGGCGATCACAACGAGAAAATGTGGAGAATATGTCGTCTTTGAGATGCGTCCCGAGTGTGAGGAAGTTTAAGCGACGAATGAAGCGGGAGTATGTGAATGTTTGCCGTGGGCTGGCAAGCAGTCTTGCCATTTTTTGCAAGGTCTCGTACCTAGGAAAAGCTGGCTTGTGCCATAATAGTTCCACCGAGCACTCACACCATGTCCGGGATACACGCAAAGCGCTGAGGACATCGCGAGTGGCATGAAGGTGTTTTAGGATGTGGATAAGAACCTCGGGGGGCAGATTGGACATCGGAGAGCCCTTTGTATGTGGCTTGGTCGTTGAGTGCACTTTGGATGACCATTGGGCAGGTGCCACGGTCAGGGGATGATGATGAGGGCCAGCAAAGAATATGGTCTTGTGGACATCGTCGTCGTTGTCATCGTCGGAAAAGGAGGTCGTGGAGGAGATCGGGCGTTTATACATTGTCATGGTGGTTGGAGAACAACAGGGCGATGAACCCTTCATCTAGAAGCTCTTGGTCAGATGGCCCCCACGTGATTACCGCGCAGGGACCCCGGCCCTTTGCGCTTTCACTATTCCTTCTTGGATTGTTTCCATGATATCCATCCATCCAGGCCCTAATGCACACTCTATAAACGTAAATCACACACAATCTCTACCAGATCCTGCCATACGACATAAAGTCCATACGAGAGCCATCCCCCAAGCACACACCGCAATCCTATCATCCCTCCCGGAAGGCAAAGCTACCTTTGACAGCATCTTAGCTGCGTCCAAACTACCGCCCCCAGGCCCAGATCACTATGCCGCCAGAAGAGCATTGTGGCTAACTCCGCAACGTTCAACGACTCTGCATTCTCCCGAACCGTCGACTTCTCGCAAAAGACTCGAGAAAGTCCTAAGTTCCCCCAATGCAGTCGAGAGTGAGGCCGCATGGAAGAACGGCATCGAGGACGTTTGGAAAGGGTTGTCTGGTGGTGGGAGACTCAAACGAAGGCTCCCTATGTCGCTCATCGTATGCCCCATTACCCGTTACTTTTACATGATACTCATATCTCATTCAGATCAAGGTCACACATGCCGCGTGGATCCGTGATCAGACATGGCCAATGGGTGCCGTTGCACCAGAGCCAGACGATATCCTATTCGATGACGAAACATCTGCAACCATTGCACAGACGCCCTCGTCACTACAAACCTCGATGACAGAGTACTCTTCAGGGGCTGTTACACCCTGGGTGATTGTCAGAGACAATGATAGGACATTGTACAATGGCGAAGGTGTTTCTGGGATGGTTTGATGTCCTTAATTAATTGAAGATGGTTAATATTTAATGCTTTGTATGTTGCACTAATAGTTGCATGATATTTCAGATACCCATTGTATGTAATCAACCTGTTTTTATTTTTGTGGCATTGTCAACGCGTCAAGAAGAGGACGCACGATACACGATGTCGGGAAGAGATATGCACGAACTATCGTAGGGATTTTTGCAGGGCGCAAGGCCACCATCCGTGGCGATCATCACATCGCATCATGCAATAGACTAGCATTGGTGAGCTTGATAACCTGTGTGCAGCGACTCTCACTATGCTCGTGATGGTGGAGATACCTGGGAGGTACGTGTTCTATTGGTCCTAAAAAAAAGCTCTTGAAGGACTTACCAGTATTACACCGTCACCTCGAACAAAAAGCATGTCCATTTTCCGTTTTGCTACCTATTTGGCAAGTCAGTAATCAAGGGTGTGTTTTAGTGAAGCCCAATACACACGTTTACAGTTCCTTCTGGTGCACCTTCTACGTCTACGATCATGATAGTCTCTTCTACATCACTCAGAATTAAATTCATATGTCCATCGTATGCCTAATCGAAGGTAAATTAAGAATGAAAGGAAGGTGCGATGGGGCTCACATGCAAAATACCCGTTACTTCTCTATCGCCTCTGAGTTTTACAAAGACACGTTCACTCAAAGATAGCCGGATCAGGTCGAAAGGCTCCTGGATGCCTGTTGCTGAAGGATCCATAGAGGTTTCGCTGAGTAGATGCAGGACTGGTTGGGCGGTTGAATCTGTCACATGTTGATTTAAACCCCGACACAGACATCTTGTCGACTGTTGTTTTCGACGCTGAACAAAGGTTTGAGCTCGGCCTTTCTCGCACACCATGCCCGTGTGTATTGTTGCTCTAACTTTATAGTGCATCATCTCTGATGCTCTCGTATTCCACAGAAACATTATTGCGACTACTGTGACGTCTTCTTAACACACGACTCGACATCAGGTAAGCTTCCATAAACATCTCGCCAAATCTGTCTACTTACTTCAGGTTCACAGTACGAAAAGCCCATAATAGTGGCAGGAATCATCTTTCCAATGTAAGGGACTATTATGCTTGTACGTTCGGCCATTTTCTCTAGCTTATGGGATAATTGACATGGGTTCGACAGCTCTGGGACACGACAAAGCGCAAAACATCATTGACCAGATCACTTCTGCGTACGAAACTAGCGGAGGGCCTCCTCCAGGAGGATTTGGATTTGGTCCTCAGCATCTCGGTGGTCCTCCTCCAGGCTACGGAGGGCCGCCCATGGGATTCGGAGGCCCGATGCCACCACCTGGGTTCGGTGGACGTGAGTGTCATTTTTTCTCTTCCCTTGTCTCTCGTACTGAGTATAAGGTAGCGCGACCTCCATTTCCCCCTGGCCCAGGATTCCCCCCAATGATACCTCCAGGTGGACCGCCATTCCCCCCTGGTGGAATGCCGCCTCCTGGAATGGGTCCGCCCGGCGGATTTCCCGGTGGTACGTTTTCCCAATATGTACTACTTCTTTTTTTCTGATTTGGAGTTCAACAGGTCCACCCCCATTTCCCCCAACAAATGGCGGCCCCCCTCCCCCCGGAGTAGCTATTCCTCCTTTCCCACCTAACGGCACTGGACCTCCCGGCGCTTTCCCGCCTGCAGGCTTTGGTGGGCCTCCTCCTCCATCTCAAGGGTCTCCACCGGGCCCTGGTGCCACGCCGCCGTTGCTAGGCAGTGGGCCTAGCATTCACCCCGACAGATTAAGGATGATGGGCGGAAGGTGATGATTTCCTGTAGGGTTTTGTGTGTAGGTGAATACTGTTATGTCTTGTATCCCTTCAGAGTTGTTCCGTGGGCATGCCATTTGATGCTCGAGTGAGTAATGTTAGTCTATTGGGTCCGTATGTCGGTCCACGGTGGTAGTATTATGCTCCCATCATCTTGCTGTGATTTGCACACCGGCCCGATGTTGACTTTCTACGACTCTCATGCCATTGAATATTTCATTGGTTTTGAACCACGTTCGTGCTCAAGTTAAAAATACCATGAAGGGGACTGTAAATAGATATATCTAAAATACAACATCGATTTGAGTTGTGAGGTGTGAAGCATCGACTATTATACACGGCAAATGTGATGGGATAGCGGCTCTGCGTAAGCCATGGGGGTAATCTCCAAGCTCTCGGTCTCACTCAGACTTTACCTCAGTCGGGGGGGGGGGGGCATGTACTAGAAATATCTATGGTCCAGCAAAAACGAACGTGCCTCAGGACAAAAGATTTCCTTTTCTGGATTAGATTACGTGCCTAGTTTAGCCTTTTGGATCACCAACTCGTCGGAAAGAAAACTCCCTCTGTGCATCAAGTTCAAATATATAGGCGATACTTTTATCTTCCCTCAAGATATCATGTCAACCCAGCCACTCCTCCAGCGAACTGCAAACAAACGCATTGCTCTCCCTATCCGCGTTGAACCCAAGGTCTCATTTGCTAATGAACGCACGTTCCTCTCATGGTTGCACTTTACGGTCGTACTAGGAGGTCTAGCTGTCGGGTTGTTGAATTTTGGTGATAAAGTGCGTATCCCCGTACCAGCTGTCCCTCTAATCACTGATTCTTAAATCATATCGCAGGTTGGAAAGATCAGTGCCGCAATGTTTTCCGTTGTTGGTGAGTGGGTCCATCTCAGGTATGGCCCATAACCAACCCGTCGTGGCCCTAGCCATGGCTATTATGATTTATGCACTGTATACTTACCATTGGAGAGCCGCGTCTATCCGACGAGGAGGCAGAGGTCCATATGACGACAGACTTGGCCCAGTATGTATTTAAAAATCCACTCCGACGACTGGCTCTCATACTTTTCGCATAGACTGTGTTATGTATCGCGCTTTTAGGTATCCCACCCACCATACCTCAGTATCAAATCCCTTCCTGACAACGCGACTTTTCCTAGTGGCCATCATTGTCAATTTTATCCTCAGATTTACGGAAACATGAAGAACATGAGGATATTTATCTTGCACGGACACCTCTAACCATCTCAAGCCCTATATAGTAGGACGCTGTAATAATACAGACGACAGTGACATGCCTGCAATCATACAATGTATATGCCACATGGCTAAACAAGAGAATTATTTTACGTACATTACTATTTATATTACATGTGAATACAAACTTATTAAAAGCAAATCAGGACTCCCGATAGTGCTGCTTCTACTCAGTTTCTCTTCTGCCGTTTCGTACCGGCCCTGGTAGAGACGGTTCCAGACGTGTCCACGGAGGAAATTGACATGGATCTCCGGGCCTGCAAGCAGGTCAGGTGACGAAGCATTGGGATGAGACGCAAACGTACATGTTTTCTACTTCTTGCACTCCGCGTGCTGACAACACTTTGAGCCCGCCCATCCTCGCCCACGGCTTGTGTTCCATCAGCCCCTTCATCAACGTCCATTTGGTCCGCATTTCCTGCATCACCTTCTCCTTCTGCACCTTCGCTTTCCCTCATTCCAAGTCGAGTCTTAAGCAACCGGATTTCATAGTCCGCCTTATCCACAAGCCGTTTTGTTTCCACCAAGGCGGACGTGGCATCTATCAATGCTTCCAGTCGTAAAGAATTGTCCCGTGTTGGCATCACAAGGCGACTGTGGGATATCCCAAGCTCTGCAAGAGCGGCTGTAACCTTAGGGGCAATAGCAGCTTTTGGCACAGGAAGCTTGAATGAGCGTAGATAAGCTGGCTGATGGGCAGCTTTGGTAGCGGGAACGGTGGTGGGCGGATCGGTGCGGATGATACAATTGGCGATATCTATAGATAAAGTAAGCCTATGTAAAGATGAAAAGGTGAAACTAGAATGGATACCATATGCAGCACTTTTCGCCGTTTGTGGGCGTTTGACCACTGGTACAGGGGGCGGTGGTGCAGGGGTAGATGGACTATCTATATCCATTGCGGAAGAACCTTTCTTCTTCTTCTTCACATCGATAGATAGGTTCAAAATCCCTTCATCCTCAATGATGTCGGGCAGCCCGGAATCTATACCGGCTATAGTTCTGAGTAGTTCCTCTCTATCCTTCTTGAACTGCCGCTCGTTTTGTTCAAGGCGTTTAATCTCGATGTAGAGTGCTTCTTCCTCCACGATTTGTTCGGGTGTCCGATTTTCTAGACTCACGAGGTATTTCTTGCGCGTCAACTCCCGCTCTACCAAAGAGAATCGTTTCCCAGAGATTAAGGGGAGGCGAAGAAGCAGATACGCTACCTTTATCAAATTGGAAACTCGAAATCAACTGAGCCCTGCTCGCATCGTCACCAGGCCAGGATCGATTCCGCACAAGCTTCCGACATACACTATAATATCTGTCTTTCAGATCCTGATATTCGGTATCAGTGATATATTGCATTTAGCCACAAGTATGCTTACCTCGAGTTCCCGAGGCTCAGTGAACCCAGGCCTTGGGTATGTATACCGGTCGTGGATAATGTACCATCTTGCATCATACTCTTGGACTACATTGAATAGATAATCCGTCTCTTCTTTCGTCCAGTCCTTGTCTGTGGTTTGTTAGGCTTCTTTTTGTATGCCCTTTTGCATTGACGCACCTTCCAAGAAACGCGTATAATCGTCTTGAGAGTATGTGTATACTGTCAACTGCACGTTGTATTTCGCGAATGGGTACTCTAACAGGTACAGTGAGGTGCTTGCCACGCCAACGTCTGCGAAGGCATACCGGTATCCAGTGCTGTCGATGCTTTCACCCAATGCTTGAGTTCAAGTGAATCCTTGCGTCCATTATTTTTGAACGGGCGATATTCCCTACATTTTAACCCAATCTGTTAAGCAGGAGGTACTATGAAACAGTGTAAGTGAGCCCACCACTTAACCTTTCCTCCGACTCCGAAATTGGGTTTCTGTTTAAGCCGCGGCTTCGCAAGCTGAGCAGCAAGGGATGGGGCCGATGGTCCTATGAGAGAGTAGAGTTCTCTCGAGATTCCCTCTGGTTTTCGCGTCGATTGTGCTGTTGTTTTCTTCGGTTGGGAAGGCCCGGGTGTCGCCACTGGCTCCGGAATTGAGAGTATGCTGCGAACATCTGCAGCTGAGGCGGCCATGATGGTAAGAAATGAGATTCAATGATCACGTGGAGCTAGGTTGTGGAACTCGGCCCGATATCTACCAGACCAAAGCCTGCGACCGCAATAACTGCGCAATTCACAAGCTTAGACGCCGTCAAGTGTTCTCGTACCTATTCCTACAATCCCAAGCGTTAAAGTGTGTGTCGAAACGCTCTCAACACCCACAAAGACAATTAGAACCTGAGTATCCAACCATGGCAGAAGAGGCATTCGTGAACGTGTGGTTCGAGCAGGAGGATCAAGGTGCAACAACTGGACCGAGCGATAATTTCTACGGAAAATGGACCAAACAAGGTATATCTATCCGCTCTCATACCCACCTTTGTGCTGAGATCGTTAGCTTCTGCCAAACATAGTACCCCTGCGCTCTTCGGGTGCGCTCTAATCTTCCATTCATCCTGTTGTCAGACTCTTACCTTGACCCATTAAGCGCTGATGCGCTTCGTCGCCTATACCCAAAGCATTCCATTGTTTCGACCTCAGACTACTCATTGGATATTTTGAGCTTTCCTGGAGCCCGTGCGACACCTCTCGAAACTACACCTCTCATCACATCTCTACTGTTTATTCCCCTGGCTCGCAACCTAGGTTCGTTACCTGGAGTCTTAGTTGACCAGGTTCAATTCGGAGCCTTCAATTTGATCTGGGATGTGAGTGATTTAATCTCATTGTGTTGCTGGTCATAATATTAAACTACAATAGAAATATGAGTTCTTGCTTTTCACAGTCCAGGTAGGATGATTTTAAATACTTGCAGGGTCATCCATTCGTGTTACTTATTTCTAAACAGTACCCCTCTGGATTTGGGACCGTAACACAATACTATATATTGAACGAGGGTATGGCCTTTTACTCCAAAATTGTATAAATGTAGATTGATTGTATGTTTTTAGGTCCCGAGGACCCTGCTCGTACCCTCCTCATGGGTGTTGGCTCCTGGTCCAACCAACTTCACGATGAGATATGGGTCTACAATCAAAGCTTTTGGCGGAAGGACCATGCCCTCTGGGTAGAGGTTCAGAAGGCTAACTGGAAAGATGTCATTCTCAAGGAAGAGTTTAAGAAAGCCCTCCAGAAAGATGTTTATGGATTTTTTGCTTCTGAGTCGGTTTACAAAGAGCTTGCGATCCCCTGGAAGGTAGGTTTTTCTTCCATCACTCTCAAACTCCGTCTAAAGCACCATTAGCGGGGTTTGATCATGTATGGGCCCCCAGGTCGGTTCCGCCTGATGTCTTCGTAGGTACGGTTTTAACACCCTCCCCAGGAAACGGAAAGACTATCAGTCTCAAAGCAATCATGAAGTTCTGTGGCGCGGAAGGCTTCGCGCCACTATATGTAAAGTCTTTCAAGCGTAAGTAGGTTTCTCCGCGCGCACCACATCGTGATACTCAGAAATATCCAGACTATGCGGGGGAAGAAGTTGCAATGGCTGATGTTTTTAACAAGGCTCGCCAGTTGGCTCCTTGCATCATCATTCTCGAAGATCTGGACAGTCTTATCAACGATGGCAATAGATCATTCTTCCTCAACCAACTTGACGGCTTGGACGGGAATGATGGTTTGCTTATCATTGGAACAACCAACCACTTCGACCGACTTGACCCCGGTCTCAGCACTCGTCCGAGCCGGTTCGACAGGAAATAGTTGAGTCCGCCCAAAATTCTTATACTTACCCTAAAGGAACTTTGCAGTAAATTCGACGACCCAGACAGAGAAGAACGCGTACTATATGCCAAGTACTGGCAAAATAAACTCAAGAACAACAAGGATATTTCTTACCCTGACCAGCTGGTAGACGAGGTCGCTAATGCCACCGACCATTTCAGTTTCGCGTATCTGAAAGAAGCTTTGTGCGTGCATTATGTCGTCTGTTACACTTAAACCACTTAAATTTTTCTCCAGCGTCTCATCACTCGTAACATTGGCAGGATATGAAGGAAGTGATAAACCAACTTTTGCAACAATGCTGAAAGGGCAGATCGAGATACTCAGAAAACAACTCGATAAGTCAAGCGGAAAGTACGAGTTTAAATGGCATCATGATACCGATGCAACCATGGTCCCAAGGAGGCCTGCACGACCCAACAACGAACGCGACATTCATACTCTTCTAGACGCATTGTCTGACTCTATCCGCCCGAACAGGATCTTCGATACCAGGGGTTATTCACAAGCGGCCGATGGTCGAAGCGATCGCAATGTGCGCATCCTTCTTGATGAGATTTCGGATTCTTTGGGGAGGAACGAGATAGGCTCTAAGCCGTCGTTATATGAGTCTCTTGCCCCCGATGCGCGGACCTTCAGAAGGGACCTCCGTGTCCCTGGGGGCCTCAACATTCTCCAGCGTCCACACCAGTCAGACGACCGCACGCCACACACCAGCAGCCTTGAGGGCTTCTATGAACAAGAGTCGACCTTGTCGTCCCCAATTTACGCGCAGAATGTCTATCCCAATTTGGCGTAGAGAGAATCTCAGCACGATGTACCAGTAAGTAATTGTACTTAGTTTTCGTCGACGTGACCGCGTTATATGGTTGTATTTGTACTTATCTTATCTTTGCCCCGATTTGGCATGAGTGATCAATATCAATGACTCCGGTTTTATAACTTTAAGAGTCAAAGCTTGCCTTCCAGAACTACTCTCAACTCATTAATTTTTTATATCGACCGCAACGATGTCAAAACCAGCAAAGGTCGACCCCGCAACAGACCTTCTCATCCCTCTCTTCACATCCATAGGCCTCACAAAGGCCAAGGCAGTAGATGCAGTCAAGTCCCCCAAGAACGCTGCGATCCTCAAGGATATTATAGAAACACATCCCACAGTATCTCAAGGTGGGCTCGACGAAAAGAAAGCGAGCCTCGTTGTATCGTTAGCCGGAGCAATCTCGAAATCGAGTGGTATAGGACTTGACGAGAGAACGTACGTGATTGATAAGATCCTTCATGGGCAATTGAAGTCTGTAGATCAAGTAACTGGTAAGTTCGTGCCCATCATATCTTTGTTGTACCAAACCCCTTTTTAGCTGCCGTCAAGTACACCGAAAATCACAAATGTCCGATCGACGGCGACGACTTTGAGAAGAGTTGTGGAATAGGTCCGCTTCTTGAATGTAATCTACGGAGAACTATTTTGACTCAGGTCCGTCCACAGGCTACTCAATTACAGCCGAAGAGCTTGGTAAAAGAATTACCAACTATATCGCAACGAACGCAGTCGCAGGATGGTCTAGTTTAGGAGCCGTCATCAGTGCTCTAAAAAACATGCCTGAGCTGCGATGGGCCAACCCACTCGAAGTTAAGAATGCTGTGGAAAAAATTTTCACTGAAACTTTCGGGGCGAAAGAAGCGACGAAACCAAAGGGCAAAGTGCGTCTCAAAATCACTTCGATTCCTCTCTGACCTGACCCTCATGTCCTACCTAGGAGCCAAAAGAAGCGAAACCCAATACTGCAAAGGCGAAAGTCGCCGAAGCCGCTTCCGAAGATAGTGCTTCGGCTCGTAAAACAGTATTCGAGGAAGGTTTCCTTGGACAGCTTCACAAACCGGGAGGAAACCCTCAGATTCATCCCCATCTTCGAGAAGCGCACATGACAACTACTGGAGGGAATGTATGGACACGATTCCCACCTGAACCTAACGGCTACCTACACATTGGACATTCTAAAGCAATATTCGTAAACTTTGGCTATGCAGCCCACCACGGCGGTAAATGCTATTTACGGTACGACGACACAAATCCTGAAAAAGAAGAGGCTCGCTACTTCGAGAGTATACTGGAAATGGTGCGATGGCTTGGTTTTGAGCCATGGAAAATCACCTACTCGAGCGATTACTTCACGGAATTACATGAACTCGCAGTCGAACTAATAAAGCGGGACAAGGCATACGTATGCCATTGCACTCGTGCGTATTCGCCGAACCCTTTTCCCTATTACTAACACATCATGTCCAGAGGAGGAGATGAAAGCAGATCGAGGCGAGAAACGTGGGCAGCCACGGCCTTGTGTCCATCGCACACGCCCCGTCGCAGAGTCCCTGGCTGAATTTGAAGGCATGAAAAATGGGAAATATCGCCCCAAGGAAGCCAACCTTCGAATGAAGCAAGATCTGGAAGATGGGAACCCTCAGATGTGGGACCTGACTGCATATCGAGTACTTGAAACCCCTCATCACCGAACACATGATACATGGAGAATTTATCCAACGTATGATTTCACTCATTGTCTAGTCGATAGTTTTGAAAACATCTCGTAAGTTGATTACACATACTCTACGTTTTTGATTCACCTGCATTCCAGGCACTCACTCTGCACCACTGAATTTATTGCCTCACGTCAGTCCTACGATTGGCTATGCGATGCGTTAGAAGTCTACAAGCCGAGGCAATCCGAATATGGTAGACTCAGCTTAGAGGGCACGATCATGTCGAAGCGGAAAATACACGCGCTCGTTGACCAGCATCATGTCAGCGGTTGGGACGATCCTCGCCTGTATACCCTTATTGCGTTACGACGCCGTGGTGTGCCCCCAGGAGCCATTATTTCGTTCGTCAGCACCCTCGGAGTTTCAACGGCAGCATCCAACATTGAAATTTCCCGCTTCGAGCAGACAGTACGCCAATACCTTGAGAATACCGCACCGCGGCTTCTCATGGTGATGCGCCCCCTTAAGCTGACGATCGAAAACTTAGCAGAAGACTACTTACTCATGGTTGAAAAGCCTCTTCATCCCAAGGTTCCTGAGCTTGGGGCGACTTCCGTCCCTTTCACCCGCACCATCTATATCGAGGCGGATGACTTCCGTCTAGAAGATTCCAAAGATTATTTCCGTCTTGCCCCTGGAAAGACCGTGGGCCTCTTCGGGGCACCATACCCCATCACATATACGTCCCACAAAACCCATCCTACAACTGGGGAAGTCGTAGAGGTTTTCTGCAGGTTGGAAAATGAAGGGCCCACGAAGAAGCCAAAAGCATACATCCAGTGGGTAGCCGACCACACACCAACTGGAAGTCCGGTCAAGGTGGACGAGACGCGAATTTTCCACCGCCTGTTCAAAAGTGACCGACCCTCAGGAGATATTTCCGACCTCCAGCCAGATAGTCTGGAGATTGTTAAAGGGGCGATGATTGAAGTCGGGTTTTGGTCATTAGCAAAGCGGTCTCTTGCAGATGCTAGGCAGGAAGCTAAGGCTAGAACTGAGAAGGCGTTGAAAGACAATGCAGCAGCGCAAGCGAAACCTGGTGACGATACACCCCATGCTACGAGTGAACAGCTCGTTGGCAAAGAATGTGTGCGTTTCCAGGGTTTGCGTGTTGGTTACTTTACCCTGGACAAGGATGCTCGAGTTGATTGCCTTGATGAGCCCAACGAAGTGACGCCTTCTCGAAAACAGAGTGATTATCTGGTTTTCAATCGCATTGTAAGTTTGAAGGAGGACTCTGGAAAAGCCGCTTGAATTATTTACATGTCATTACTTCGTTTTCACATATAAAATACAAGTAGGATTATATACTCACGAATAACAATCTCCATTACGCAGACTATTGGGATGTTTCTCTCCGTCGTCATTATTTCGGTTACTCATTATCTCTGGCAATTGCCTGGTTTTTACGAGGAACATCTGGATTCAGGCCTGAAGAACATAATGTCATAAATTGTGCAATTCCAGTGGATGATGTAAAAGGTGGTGGTGCGTGAAGTATCGTGAAAAACAAATGAAAACCGTGAAGAGATGAATTATACTTGTACTAATTCCCAGAACAAGTCACCAATGCGCGTCAAACCCCTCAATATTCGGCCTCCTCAGCATCAGCCGAGTCAATACCAACTTCCTCGTAGTCCTTCTCCAGAGCAGCGAGATCCTCACGGGCCTCAGAAAATTCACCTTCCTCCATACCTTCACCAACATACCAATGTACGAAGGCACGTTTGGAGTACAAGAGGTCGAATTTGTGGTCGAGGCGACTCCATGCACTCGAAATCGCCGTCGTGTTCGACAACATACACATGCTGCGAGATACCTGGGCGAGGTCTCCTCCGGGAACATGTGCAGGTGGCTCATTGCAGATACCAAGCTTGAATCCAGTTGGACACCAATCAACGAACTGGATGGTTCGTTTCGTCTTGATAATAGCGACAGCGGCATTGACATCCTTGGGAACGACATCGCCACGGTAGAGCAGAGCGCAAGCCACTGAGAAGCCATATTAGTAGAGTTTCATGAGCTGTGACAGTTGACAATGCATACTATATTTCCCTTCCCGAGGATCACACTTCACCATTTGGTTACCAGTCTCGAAGCAAGAGAACGTCATGTCGGCGACAGAGTTCTGTTCATGGTGGGCCTTCTCAGCAGATATGATGGGAGCGAAAGTGGCGAGAGGGAAATGAATGCGAGGGAAGCTGTGGGGATGCGATGAGATATGGACGATAGGTAAATGGTTGTCGGGGACTTACGGAACCAGATTGGTCTGGAACTCGTTCAAATCAACATTTAGAGACCCATCAAAGCGTAAAGAAGCCGTGATAGAAGAAACAACTTGAGCAATGAGCCTATTCAAGTTGGTGAGACTGGGGGATTGGATGTTAAGGTTCTTCTTGCAAATGTCGTAAATAGCTTCGTTATCAACCTAAATCTAGGTTAATGCGAGGGTCATGAGTGATCACTGCAAACCAGTCACCATAAAAGAGCAGTCAGAATGTTCAAGCGTCGTATGGGTCGTCAAAACTGAGTTATAGGGCTCGACAACCGAGTTGGCGAGCGTCGGGGCGGGGTAGACACTGAATTCCAGCTTCGATTTCTTGCCATAGTCAGTCGACAGACGCTCGAGAATAAGGGCTCCAAGCCCGGAACCCGTGCCACCACCGAATGAATGGAAGACAAAGAAGCCTTGCAGGCCAGCGCAGTTGTCCGCTAAGCGGCGAACTTTGTCCATTACCAGATCGATCTTTTCCTTTCCAATCGTATAATGACCGCGAGCGTCTAAGCGAGATATGGGTCAGGAAAGAATGACAGATTGGAGTGATCAGTCAATTTACAGTTGCTGGCGGCATCCTCTTTTCCAGTCAAGAGTGTTTCGGGATGGAAGAGACTCCTGTATGGTCCGCTCCTTACTTCATCGATGACATTGGGTTCAAGATCGATGTAGAGAGAACGAGGCACGTGTTTGCCTGAGGAGGTCTCGGAGAAGAATGTGCTGAAGCCACCATCGTTGGCAGACGGGGAACCTTCCATCAGACGACCATCGGGCTACAGATATAATGAGTTGGGTATCATTCGGGAAAGCACAAGTACCCACAGAAAGACCATGCTCGACGGTATACAGTTCCCCTGCGTTAATCGGATTAGCATCACGCCACTTTCTATTTTGCAAAAATGCCGAAGACATAGAAGCAAACGACGCGTTCTTGTCGTTGCACCTCGCGACAGGCCATGCATTAAAACTTGCCGTCAAGAAGAGAAAACTTACAGCAGGCGTTACCGATCTGGACACCAGCCTGACCAACGTGCACGGAGATGACTTCACGCATTTTCAAAAGTGGACACTGGAAAAAGAAAAGGTATAAGGCTTGTAGAAAAAGTACAGAAAAGGTGGGCGCGTTAAGAGGACGAAACTTACGGAGAAGAGAGAAGATTTAAAAGAGGACGCTGCAATAGCAGAACAAAGAGACAGCCGTTTTGCACGCCTCAAAATTAAATCAACTCATGTTTTCCCACGTGCCATACTTGGTCTGTGCGTTCAGGGTCCTCCTCACCACGCTCACTCAATAAAACACATTTATGTCATAAAATATAGGGTGGGTATGTACTGTATGGTGATGCTATGTAATGATGAGTGTAGTGTTCGTTCCATGCATAAAACAAAAGACGCCGATGTTTTAGTCCAAGTCAATGATACCTAATTGTTCTCCAAGTTGTTTCGTTCCCGTCTTCGCTTTTTGAGCAGTTTTCTTTCCAAAATACCTGTGATAGATAAAACATCATCCACGGTAGGGTGCAGAAACGTGGGCAATCATCTTACCTCACAATACCATCCCACATCCGCAAACCATGAATGGGAAGTACGTGGTTGTGAACCTGCTGTTCTGAAACAGACTGCTGTGGCGGCTTGGTAGGGTCATCATTGGGATCAAATGCCGCCCTAATTACATCTGACTTTCGTAATTTGGGGACCGTTCTGTGTGTGATAGGTGCTGTGTGGTAGATACTCTTCTTAATGAGAGCCAGGGCTTCCGGCTGTTCGGTTAACCAAATTCTCATTGCCAATTGCGTTTCATAATTCTCAACACTTACAGTGTCACGCCGGTTCGCAATTGCTGTGTATGGTGGCATCTCATCTCCAAGATCAAGCGGACCCCATCTTCGATCGTCCTGAATGCCGTCTACGTTACTGTTGACTCTGAAAGGGGTCCGTTGTAGATCCTCTTTGGGTATGTCATGGTTAAGAATCAATCCCTGGGAGCGCGCGTTGTGGACAAGCCTCTTAGCCTTCCTCTCACATTTTTTTCTACGCTCTACGACTCTTTTTGCGCTTTTTCTATACCTTTTATCCCATTCCTCCTGACCTTTAAGCCACTTGACGGTCGGAGCCTCTTTTATGATGCCGATTTGTCCCGGCCGAAGTTGCAGAGCCGGAATTTCTTCTGGCGGCTCCAAGGGCCTGGAGATGCCGTGGATATCGACTCGCTCGCGAATCATATCAATATTTGAAATGTCTTCCTGTGGGTGTAACACAAGTTAGCTTCGGGTAATTGCGGAAAGAGGTAACATTACTGTTCTATCCCGATCGTTATCCTCTAGCGTCCTCTCGCTGACACGATACGGGGAGGGCATAGCATCTGTGTACTTATGTCTAACCTCTTCCTCTGCATTAGCTTCATTCCGCTTGTACATTTGAACATCGGAATCGGACATTTGGTGATCGCCTACTGTTTCAAGATTGGAAGTGTGTCTGATTTTCGATTTGAGCATTGATGGCCGCTTTTCAGCGGCTTCAGTGTGAAGTGGAATTTCTAAAGGAGGTCGATGGAGTTCGGGGAATGGATTGCGCTTTAAATGTTCGGCGTCGTGATGAGTTACGTGTTTCACGAACTCTGCAATTGAGCGATACGCATACTTTGCCTATATCGACTGGTCAATCATAGATAGCAGAGTTGATGGATGGGACGGACACTACGCGTGAAACTGAAGACGGTCAAGACATGGCACATGTCTATACGGTTGTGTTAGTTATTCCCAAGCATGAGAATTGACTGACTAACCATCGAACACCTGGAGGTGAACCTTGCAGTATCTTTAGCCGGTCAATGCGTATTATGGATTGGATTAACTAACTTTTGTTGGCCTTTTAAATTGATCTGCGTTCTCTCGCTGACGTTTCCCGTCTCGAAGCACTCCACGCCGGACAGGATACTCGGCTGGATGGGCAGCACGATGGGCGAGATATATAATTTCATCTCGTAGTACTTCATCGTTTCCCGCTAGGATATACAGAGGGGGGAGATCACCAAGGGATCCCTGTAGGATGGGAGACACAAGAGGATGTGTGAGTTGCCTAGTGAGAGACAATAAAATAAGTAATGTGATGGTGGTAGAGTTATTATGTTCTTACTCAGTTGTGGCATACAGCTGTATTTGAGCGTGTAACTCGAGTGGGACGACGTCAGGATCCTCCATAAGAACTTTCGGCGGTTTTGGTTCCCAAAAGTCGACGTCATAATCATCGGCGTCTTCCCTGACATTAGATTTGCTTGATGGATGCCTCGAATTCTGGCCATTGCTTGCGCTATTACTGCTCTCATGCTTATCGGTCGTGGTTTCTAAGTTGCCCGTATCGCCACCGTTGAGCATTTCATCTTGCGTTTTCATTTTCTCGGTGTCACCGTCCAACCCTCTGTGATTTGCAATATCTTCGGCGCGTTCCTGACTCGGTTTGAGTGTGTCTGCATGACCAGGTTTGGGCGGTGGGTTCGATTTTGCTGGAGTAATGCGGCTGTTGCCCCGGGGTTGTGAGTCCACGGGCCACAGCGTGGATGGTTTGGCGAGGAATCCGTGCTGTGGGATGATATCCTGGAAAAGTGGTTGTGGTAAGTGACATGAACGCAACGAAGGACACCTACTGTGTCTGTATTCTCTACGATACTAGGGAAGCTGTGTGTAAGATCCACCCAAGGACTAATCAGCACAGCACCCGCAGGCATGGGTAGTCCCAGGTCTCGAAGGATTGTGAGGACAGTGATGCAAAGCCCCCCTCCAGCAGAATCCCCAGCAAAAACTATTTTGGAGGGCGAAATGGGTTTGTGGAGAGTGCCGGGTGGTGGATGTATCAGATATAGATCTGTCAGGTTTTATCATTCAATGAATAAGAGCAACTGAAGCAAATATATATATGCGGACATGCAGCGATTACATCTTGTAGTGGACAGGGCCAAGGATATTGGGGGGCTTTTCTGGAAAAGGATGAAATGTCAGTTTCATAATGACCTGGGCCAGTTTGTAGCAAACCGATAATTCACGGCGAAAGCTCTGCCTTTAATTTTGCGCGCTGGATTATTGTTTCAATAAGAGAATATGCGACAGATAAGGAACGCCGTTACCGTATCGAATGATCTGATAGCGATGGGTATCTGAAGGAGGTATGAAAACAATACTACAGCCTATATTGTGAACATACTGATTGAACCCCAAAAGTACCCGCCTGCTAACTAGTCACAAAAGAGAATGATCAGGTCACCACTATAGGACGCACCACCATGGACATACAACTGGGTGTTTCAATTTCCATAAGGGATACTCGTATTTTTGGAATTCATGGACAGACTCACCATAACAGTATCCAAGCTTTCCATTCTCAGAATGTTTTCATCAGCGTCACTAAGTTCGTGAGATGGTTTCGTGTCGTAATTCCCTGGACTAAGGTACTCCTTTTCCGTGATCCATTCGCCATCGACACCATCCAATCCCCTAACTTGCCACCAACGTTCTCCGCCCACTACATGCTTGAGGTCTTCTGGACCGAACCAGTCAATCAACAGGTCTGCTGCACGGTTACACGAGGAGAGAGGAATAAGAACTGGCGATACTGCGGCCCAGTACGGGGCCGGAACATGAGTGTTGGTGCTGTTGAAAACGCGTAGAATAAATTCATTGGTCGATACGGGACAGAGCGATACCTACAAGGCTTGAAGTGATTCGACTGTATTCCTGGTGCCCATTTCGATGAAGGCTGATGATGGGTGTCAAGGAAAGAGCTTGAGAGGTGACATGAGACGAACCTTTGACTATGTTGAAGGCCCTGGCCGTACTCTTTAGCACACGAGGTACTCACGAAGTTGTCAAGGGGCTTACTGGTCAAAGAAGATGTCGTCCCGCGCATCTCTGTCATTGCTCCTGTCCTTGAGCTTCCTTGCTTTGCGCTTGCCATGGTCGATGAAGGTCTTGATGACGACTGGCGATGCAGGTTTTAGCTCCCCAAGACCAATGTCAGCCATCTTTCTATTGCGCACCAGGTGTAATATGTACTGCCGACGAGACGGTCGTGACGGGCATTGTGGTAAATATGGAGATGTAAACTAAACAAGGAGTGGAGGTGGTTTCAGTCAAATAAAATATGTCAAATAAAACATAAAAGTTCTGAACTGATCAGACCTTGACGTCATCAAATTCGTGATCGGCGCCTCTGATTTGTTAGTTTCTAACGATGTGGCCAAACAAACGCTCAAAGTTCCGGGCCAGCTTTATTTAAACGTTTCTAGTTCGGGCTACACAAAATCTTCATGCGATGATCACATTTACACCTTTGTCTGGGGCTGCCAAGTCTTCTCAAATATCTCCATTAGCATATCTGCTTCAAATTGACGATGTTCGTATTCTACTCGACTGTGGTTCCCCCGACTGGGCACCAGAGCCGTCGGATGAACCAAAATCTGAGGACGGCCAAGAGTCTTCTTACCACTGGGAAACATATTGCCAGTCACTCCGCGAGTTCGTAAAATACAACTGATCCACCTTGACGCGAAAACCTGAACCCCCGCCTTAGGGTCGCACCGACAGTTGATCTCGTTCTTCTCTCACATGGAGATTTGTCACATGCCGGACTCTACCCTTATGCGTATTCAAGGTGGAATTTGAGAGCTCCTGCGTATACAACACTACCTGTGCAGGCAATGGGTCGGATAGCAGTCTCAGAAGACGTGGAAGGTATCAGGGAGGAAGAAGACGTTGGGGACGAGGTGGAACGCAAAACAGGGATGGAAGATGACTCTATGACACGAGAAGGCTCAAGGGGCTCGACTCCAAAAAGGGATACACCCAAAGGCAAATATGTCGCAACGCTCAATGAAGTTCAGGACGCTTTCGATTCTATTAACACACTGCGGTACTCTCAACCCACCCACCTCCAGGGTAATTCATGAGATTTCCTTCAATAATTCCTTAGCTAAACGACGATCTCCATAGGAAAGTGCCAAGGTTTGACCATTACGCCCTTCAATGCAGGACACACCCTTGGCGGGACGATATGGAAAATCAGGTCTCCCTCATCAGGTACTATATTGTACGCAGTCAACATCAACCACATGCGAGAACGCCATCTCGATGGGACGGTCCTCATGCGGCAAGCTGCTGGCGGAGTATTTGAGCCTCTGGCCCGACCCGACCTGCTGATCACGGATGCCGAAAGAGCCTCTGTGATAAGTAGTCGACGGAAAGACCGTGACGCCGCCCTCATTGGTATGTGTTTCAAAGGATGTCTTCATAATGATGGTCTCATTTTTTAAGATACAATAACGGCAACTCTATCATCTCGATCATCCTTACTTTTACCCTGTGACTCGGGTTCCAGAGTGATGGAATTGCTCGTCTTGCTGGATCAACATTGGAACTATTCCCGTCTACGATACCCAATATGTTTTCTATCACGGACAGGCAGGGAGATGCTGACGTTTGTCAGGAGTATGATGGAATGGCTTGGAGGTACAGTCAGTAAAGAGGATGTTGGAGAAGAAGGAACTGGTAGTCGCCAAAATAATAAACGCCGAAGAGATGATGATGGAGAAGACGAAGCGCTAGGAGCACTTGCCTTACGATTCAAGTGAGCCCCTTCCAACTTGCCAGAAGTGCACGCGGTTAATATATCTGTAGGCACCTTGAGTTCTTTCCTGATCCTCAGGCGCTACTACAAACATATTCCTCAAAAGACCCAAAACTAATACTCGCAGTTCCTGCGTCCCTCTCACATGGACCATCAAGGAATCTTTTCTCTGATTTTGCAGCTGTTCCAGATAATGTCGTGTTGCTTACGAGCCGAAGCGAAGAAGGGACGCTTGGCCGTAACTTGTTCAATAAATGGAACGACTCACAGCGCCCGGACGACAAATGGGACAAAGGAAAAATAGGTAGTAATGTGATGATGGATGGTGCAATTACACTGAGGGTACGTTATTCAGTTGAGCAATAAACAGGACACTAGCTTACGGTATCCCAAGATGAACCACAAAGTCCCCCTGCAGGGTGCAGAGCTAGAGACTTATCAGCAGAAAGAACGTGCCGCAAGGGAAAAGGAGGCCGCCCACCAAGCCGCCCTCGCTCGTAATCAGCGCATGCTTGAAGCTGATGAAGATGACACTGATTCCGACAGTGATTCCGACGCTGACGATGAAGACGAAGTCAGGCAGGCGCTAGAGGAGGATTTGATGGATACAGAGATGGAGGGGATATCGAACCCGATGGAGATTGGCAATCGCAGGAAGGCGGACAAAAGAGCAGATGGCGTAGACTGGGGAATGGATGGCGACGAGGGTCCGACGAAACAATTGCTCTCATTTGATATCTATCTCAAGGGCAATGTATCGAAGGCGACATCGTTTTTCAAAAGCGCTGGGGGGCAGACGCAGCGGTTTAGGATGTTTCCTTATGTGGAGAAGAAGAGGCGCGTGGATGAGTATGGCGAGACTATTGATGTTGGAATGTGGTTGAGAAAAGGGAAAATACTCGAAGAGGATGCAGAAAGTGATGAGGCCAAAGATTTCCGGAAAAGAGCTCAGGCTGAGGAGGATGCCAAAGTCAGTCTTTGTTATGACTTAATGGATCATCATACTTATGTATTTCTCTTTTGGAAGAAAGCAATTCGCGAACCGCCATCGAAATTTGTCTCGTCCGGGATCGAAGTTCAGATGGCGTGTCGTTTATTGTTTGTTGATATGGAAGGCTTGAATGACGGTCGAGCGGTGAAGACCATCGTCCCTCAAGTCAATCCGCGAAAAATGGTAAAAAAAATATCAATACTATATGAAATCAAATCTGATTTGTTCCAGATTATAGTCCATGCTCCACCGAATGCGGCTGAGGCACTCATCGAGAGCTGTGCTAACATCCGGGCCATGACTCGAGATATATTCACTCCTGCAGTGGGCGAGAGCGTGCAAATCGGACAGCAAACTAATAACTTTTCTATATCCATTAGTGATGAATTGCTGGCGTCCCTGAAGATGTCAAGGGTTCGTCGTTCATCATGATGCATGGTGCCCTGCTGACATTTCATGTAGTTTGAAGATAATGAGGTTGGATACGTCACCGGAAGGGTCGTCGCTCATGCGAATTCAACGATTCCGGTATTAGAACCCATATCCTCTTCCGCCATAGCTGTGAACAAAGCGGACCGTGCTGAGACGCCTAAGCGACGCATATTGGGCTCTCGACCAACGGTGACATTACCGCACTCGACGATGATCGGGGAGCTCAAACTAACTGCATTGAAATCACGCTTGGCAGCGATCGGGGTGCAGGCGGAACTCATTGGTGAAGGTGTACTAATTTGTGGTGCTGGTGCGAAGTATAATACGACATCAGAGGCACTGGAGGAGTCCGTCGCGGTACGGAAGACCGCCAAGGGAAAGGTTGAGATGGAGGGCAACGTTTCTGATGTGTATTATAAAGTGCGACGGGAGATATACAACCTCCACGCGCTTGTAGCAGCGTAGACCATGTCGTGTTATTAAAATGTTTTATTTTAAAATTGATTCTACGCCTCATGTGTGCCGGCCGGCCGGAGCCGGATGACTAAACAAGGCAGTTGTAGTGGGCAACATTTTTGGTTGATAGCTTGCCCTCTGACCACTTTCCACCAGAGCGACCAGTTCCTTTTCTTTCCTCAACCACCTTACTTCTCGTCACTTTTTCAACTCAAAATGCGTGAAGTTATCTCTCTTCATGTCGGTCAGGCTGGTGTGCAAATCGGTAACGCCTGCTGTAAGTTGTTCGCCCCCCTTTATCACGTCTCTGTCATCTTCGCGTCAAATTCTCGCGCTAACTTATCGTAGGGGAACTATACACCCTTGAGCATGGGCTGAGCGTAAGTCCCTGACATTTCCATTGTCTTACGTCTCAATTCACACCATGTTACAGCCTGATGGTCGTATCATGGAGGGCTCCCCATCGGCCACCGATAGCGGTTTCTCTACCTTCTTTTCTGAGACAGGTTCAGGAAAACATGTTCCCCGTTCGCTGTACATCGATCTCGAGCCGGGAGCAATTGACGACGTCAAGACTGGACCCTATAGGTCACTCTTCCATCCAGAGACGATGATCACAGGAAAGGAGGATGCCGCGAACAACTGTACGATACTAATTTAAATCTCCCATTTTCACATACTAACACAAACATAGATGCTCGTGGTCATTACACTGTCGGAAAGGAGCTCATCGACCCTGTGATGGACAAATTAAGGCGGCTCGCTGACAACTGCTCAGGACTTCAGGGCTTCTTTGTTTTCCACTCTTTTGGTGGTGGAACTGGTTCTGGGTTTGGCGCACTCCTACTTGAGCGTCTTTCGACTGATTACGGAAAGAAATCTAAGCTCGAGTTCTGTGTGTACCCCGCCCCTCAATTGTCGAGTTCCGTCGTCGAGCCATATAATTCTGTCCTTACGACCCACACAACTCTTGAGCACTCTGATTGTTCATTCATGGTACGTCTGGGTACTTCCGCGATCTCTTGCGATGCTGAGATCCGACGGTTATAGGTTGACAACGAGGCCATTTACGATATCTGCAAGAAGAACCTTGGTGTAGTTTCGCCCAGCTTCTCCAACCTGAATCGACTGATTGCGCAAGTCGTCTCTTCCGTCACGGCATCTCTCCGATTTGACGGATCTCTGAACGTCGATCTGAACGAATTCCAAACCAATTTGGTTCCGTGAGTCATCCAGAGCTGAGTCATCCGCCCAACAATGCTAATGTTATCGGATAGTTTCCCTCGTATCCATTTCCCACTGGCAACATATGCCCCCCTTCTCTCAGCTGAGAAGGCAACCCATGAGCAGAATTCAGTGGCCGAGATGACCTTTGCTTGCTTTGAGCACGGGAACCAGATGGTGAAGTGTGACCCTAAGGAGGGCAAATACAGTGCGTTCGGTGATCTTCCATGTTCTACTTACATCTCATGTTTCTTATAGTGGCTTGTTGTCTGTTGTATCGTGGTGATGTCGTTCCCAAGGACGTCCAAGCCGCGGTTGCCAGCATCAAGACTAAGCGAACAATTCAATTTGTTGATTGGTGCCCAACGGGATTCAAGGCACGTGCATGCATCTTCTAAAAGACAAAAGATCCCTAACGTTACCTTCTATCGTCTAGCTCGGTGTTTGCAACGAGCCTTCAGCATGTGTTCCTGGTGGTGATCTTGCAAAGACCACTCGCAGTCTTTGCATGCTTTCTAAGTAAGTTGGACATATTTAATCAACCTATTTGATTTACCTATTTGTTGGCAGTACCACTGCTATCTCTGCTGCCTGGGGACGTCTTGGTAATTTAACTTTTTGTTCCCTACCGTTCTCTCACTCATGACAATATTTGTAGACTATAAGTTCGATCTTATGTACTCGAAACGTGCATTCGTTCACTGGTATGTCGGCGAAGGTATGGAAGAGGTATGTCATACCAACTTTGCCATCGCATCCTGGCATTAATTCATCACGGTACTAGGGTGAGTTCTCAGAGGCACGTGAGGACCTTGCAGCACTCGAGAAGGATTACGAAGAGGTTGGCACTGACTCAGCTGATGCTGAAGAGGAGGGCGAGTATTAGAGAGCGAAGAACGTTTAGGAAAACTTAAAATACCCCCCTCCTTTTATTATGATCATGTTGTTTATCGACCTAAGCATACCATCTCTTTGTTCTCGTATCCATACTTCGTCCATTCTCATTTCCATTACATGCCCATCACCCAGTTTCAGTCCACATCTATCTATTGTAAGGTCTTGCTTTACAAGGTAATACGATCTGGATACCCTTATGACATAAGTCTATATTCCGGTTGTGGGTTTTCGAATCCATCTATTTTTAAATTCTATCTCTAAATTTTAGTCCAGGGTAGCGATTTTAGTTGGTGTTCACAGTAACTTCTACACCTTGATCTGTTCGACGCACAGAGACACTGATGGAACGATAAGTTACTGGATGACGCACACAAGCTGCAACCAACCTTGCTAAATCCTTGACGATGAAATCAGGGGAACAGGCTTCCATCTGTTCACGGCTGTGTGTGGTAAGTAGACCAACAGTTTTGCTACCCGCTGATCGGGCACTGAGTAGGCCGGAAGGTGCATCCTCGAAAACCACACCTGACAATATCATAAGCAGGAGAATGCAATTCAATGCAATTCGGCACCCACAATTTTCAGGTTTTACACCACACTTCTTCGCTCCAAGCAGGTAGGGATCAGGGCTATATCAGGATGTTTATGAGATAACGCAATCGTTAACCCGGAAGAATGAAAATCGAGCCGTACAAAGGCTTTCCTTGAGTCACATCCTCAGCCGTGATAAAGATGTCGGGAACGGGGACGCCCGCTATCCTGACGGCTGCTGAGGCATAAACTCGAGTAGCCGATGTACAAATGGCCCAGACGGGAGTTGGGAGATGGCGGGCAGGCGCTAGCTAGTATAATCATGATCGGAAGGAACGGCTGTATAGCTATGTGGGACATTATACCTCCTCTAGGATGGTGGCAGCACCGGGCAGTAGGACAATGCCTTGTCGCCCATTCTCTGTCGATGATGAAACGATCGCCTGCTCAAAGCGTTGTGCTTCTGTCTGACGAAATAGGGTAGTCAGATGATGTGGTAGTAAGCCAACGGAGCCGACAATCCCACCTCAAGTTCTTCGGGATCTTCAACGCCGCAGTATTTTCTAAGATTATCAACTGTGCGAACGCCATGTGCCGCTGGCCGATGTGGTCAGTTGCCGATGTGTCAGTTGGTTATTCAATCACTCACAGCTTAGAATGTTCTGCACATCAATGCTGGGGTATTTTTCACGGAACCTTTCCCAAGCACCCACAACTCCGGCGGTAGAATCGACCAAGGTACCGTCCATGTCGAAGAGGCTAGACAGGAATTAGTAGGACTTCGCGTGACGTGGAAAAAGGACGGTGTACATCGCATCGACGCGAAATGTAGTTGCGGGCATGCTGATAACTACAAAACGCCGTGATTGGGGTACGACAGCGGGGAGAGTTAGCAACGTTGCAAGGAGCCGCAAGGCGGAAAAAAAAAAACATTGGAACTTGCCCCTGAGCAGGTACCGGACCGAGTACAACCGTTGTTTGTTTAAGGGGCCTGAGCCAAACATGATGCCGGTAAGAACGGAACGGTAACAGACTGCTTGATCACTCGTGTGTGCCATTTCAAGAATTTCGGTGTCACTTCGCTTGATTTTCCATCGGCGCAGTCATGCCTCCGCGCAGACGCCCTCAATTCACCCAGGAAAATATCGACCAGCAACTCCAACAGATTCATCTCTTAGATCCATCTTCTTCCTCCGAGAACCTCGAACAGCTTGGTCCTATCATCAAGCAGATACACAGCAACAGACAACAGGAAGGCTTTCTTCGCACTGTCCAGGGCCTCATTGAATCGAAGGATGCCGAGATTGAGAAGATATGTGGCGATAACTACCAGGACTTCATTTCCTCCGTCTCAACGCTGTTCACGGTAAAATCTTACACCGATAAAATGAAGGATAACATTAGTTCCCTGGATACCAGCGTATCACAGCTTGGGCGGGGCCTGGTTGAGAAGAAGCGCACTCTTCTCCAGACGAAGAAGACCGCTGCTAACCTAGACGAGGCAATTGACACGCTTCAGGCATGTCTGCGCGTATTGGATGTCGTAAATCGCGTCGGCGAAATGGTCAAAGAGGGGAAATACTGGAGCGCGTTGAGGGTCCGTTGTTCATGTCATGTGTGGAGAGCAATGTCTCAACGATATATATCATATTATTGCAGTCCCTGGAAGATATTCAGAGCATGCCACCAACGTCGCTTTCACAAACACCCTTATTCCAGCATCTTCTGTCATCCTTACCATCATTGCGTGCACAAATTAAGGATGCAGTGACCGCATCCATGAAGCAGTGGTTGTTGGAAATTCGAAATATCAGCACAGAGGTCGGCAGACTTGCCACGGAAGCCATGGAAGCGCGTACGCGACGATGGAGGACGCGCAGAGAGAAAGACCCTCTTCTCCGAATGAGTCGTGTTGGAAGCGCAGTCGAGATGATCACTTATGAAAAAACGGAATGTAAGCCCCATCACTAACCTCCAGCGTGGGCTGACCGGGCCTTAATACAGTCAATGTACTTGAGAATGACACACTACGAGTCGATTTCAAACCCTTATTCGAATGTATCCATATATATACCACTCTCGACTCGCTGGATGAGTTGCAGAAATCATACCAAGCTGACAGAAAGGTGATCGTCTCACCGCTTCCTCAAGCAAACCACTAATAGTGCTACAAAGGCGCAATCCGACCTCATTCTTCCCAACCCTCTTCCCATCTCATCTCTCCCCTCACTGACCCAAGAAATATCGGGGTTCTTCATTGTCGAGACACATGTTCTTGAGACGACAGGATCATTTCGTTCTGAACGTGATGTTGAGGAACTATGGGATTCCTTGGTTGTAGGCCTCGCAACAGCAATAACAAACTCACTACGGAACGAAACTGATCCGGAGGTATTTCTCCGAGTAAAAGAGTGTTTGATTGGGTTCATAATGACACTCGAGGTCCGCACCTTTCTCTTATCATCAGGATTATGTTCCTCACGGTTGCTTAGGCTTCTTCGTACTCTACGGCCTCGCTTCATTCCTTCGTTCTTCTACTATTTGAGAAATATGCCAAACTTTTGGAAGCACAGTTCAGCAGGAGATTCGCCTCGGTAAGCCGTATGTCAAAGACAGCAAAAGACTCAGCTTAAGTTTCAATCAGACCGTACAACAAGACGACCATCTCCCAATGGAAATCAAATCATCTAAAGACCTTGATGCGATCTTTGAGGTTGTCTGGGTCAGCGATTCCGAAAAGGCTGAAATAACCCAGTACGCCGGCTTGGATTTGGCAAAGATATATCGCTCACCCTAGAATAGAACCAACCCTCCCTACCCGCTCCCTTGGTCTCAAACATTCTATCTGTGTTGTCAGGACGTAAGTTAGCCAGACACTGCCTAACCTGCTTCTGATAACCATATTAGATCCGAGGATTCATCCAAAAGTTCTATGCATTTGTTGAAGGGGTCTCCCAGCATCACCGGAATATCGATGAACTTTTGAGCAAGGTAAGGGGTATCTCCTGACATGCCTTGCAATACAGCTTCTCAATGCGCCATATATACAGTCTTTAGACGATCTCCTTATTAATCATATCAGCGAGACGATTGGGAAGCGCCTTGCAGGGACGTCTACTCTCTCACAAATCGCTCAGATCGTAACAAACCTGGAGCACTTCCAAGTTGCATGCGCAGAGCTAGAGCGATCCCTCACCAGCCTGCGGTACATACCATTCCTACCTCCCGATTGTCATTTGGCTGACATTTTGTTAGATCGACCCAGCGGGGTGGTACAATTAGGCTTAGCGCTTCCTCTTCATTTGAGGCGACCCTTTCCCGCTCTCTCGCACGTATCACAGGGCTCATTACGTCCAAGCTCGACCAGTTCTTTGAACTGTCCGAGTATGAATGGACTCCACAAACGCGCGAGGATGCCCCCAGCATGTATTTGTATGAGCTAGTGAATTGGCTTACGACTGTTGTAGACTCTCTTGTGATTAAAGAGGCATATAAGGATGAAGCGTACAAGGGTGCTCTCGAGTACATCGCGGAGTGTCTAATGGTGTGTAGGGTCGTGTTGTCTATTATGGATAGTGCGATGGTTAACGTCCTTCCCGTCTCCAGAGCTTCTTGACTGGAAGAGATATATCTATGATGAACGAGAACGCGATCTCGAACATCCTTATTGACGTCGACTTTCTGGAGGAAGAGCTCAAACGTATAGGAAGGCCGCATCTATCTGCAGTTTTTGGCGAGCTTCGTCTTGTAAGTCATACTTGGGAAAGCCTCTACCGTCACTAATGAGGTGCAGACAACTTCCATACCTCTAACGGACACAGTTCATGAGTATCTTGTCCCCGCCATGCGACGGACATCTTACGGTGTGATTAAACACAAACGACTACAGGCTTTACTTGAGAAACTGGCAAGGTTCGGTACCACTCAAAGAGATCCCGGATCAAGGGAGTTGGCCGAGAAGAGACGGAAGGAGGCGGAAGCTGTTGGCAGACTATTTCCGGGTGAAGGACGTTGATGCAGTTGGCACGGTTCCGTTGTGCTTTAATAAGCATAATATGATCATTTTTCTATGAGAATGAGCATTTTAGGAGGCTGATGGTCGCCCTACACGGACAATAGCCATAAAGAAAGAAACTAGAGATATGAATTGATGGGTAAGAGCGAAATGAACAGCGGTAGAGAGGTTCCGGCATCGTGAAGAGTCGTGCAAGCAATACCAATAAAGTACGGCAGAGACCAAGAAACTATTACACCCGACGCTTGATATTTGCACTCAACCACTCCAGACCCTCGTATAGACCGTCTCCAGACGTTGCGCATGCGGCCTATGATGGTATCACGTCAGCGGTGTAACTCAGGAGCTAGCACAATTTTCTATTTACCTGGATGTACCAAGTTCGTTGTCTGAGCCCGTGAAGACCAAGCTTATCCGTGATCTCAGCAGCATTCATCGCGTTCGGCAAGTCCTGCTTGTTAGCGAAAACGAGAAGAAGGGCATCACGGAGTTCGTCTTCGTTGAGCATCCGCTGAAGTTCTTCCCGGGCCTCTGACACACGCTCCCGATCGTTGGAATCAACGACGAAAATGATACCCTGAGTATTTTGGAAGTCTGTCGATAGTATGAGTGACACGTTGCGACCAGTTGTAAATGCAGGGAAATATAACCCACAATGCCTCCAGAGAGGACGGATCTTGTCCTGACCTCCGACATCCCACACTGTGAAAGAGATGTTCTTGTATTCGACAGTTTCGACATTGAACCCTGTAGCGATATGAGAATCCATGATAGCCTTGGCCAGTGCTGTTAAAATACGTACCAATTGTCGGGATGGTAGTGACGATTTCGCCAAGTTTCAACTTATACAGAATGGTGGTCTTACCGGCAGCATCGAGACCGACCTATTCCTATATGTGAATCACATTGCTCGAGAACGAACTGCCGTTGTACGAACCATCAGTATCCCTGTTGAAGATGACGGGTCAACGACTGAGCCATCCTTGCTAGTGAATAAAGGACACGCACGCATTTCCTTCTTGCCAAAAAGCCCGGAAAGTAGACGAGAAACTGAGAGACCCATTGTTGCAAGAGTGTGGAACGACGAAACTGTGAAGAAAGGTAGTGAAGAAGACAAGTCAGAGGTTGATGGGCTTTGGTCTTGCGTGTGACTAAAATTTGGAATTCCGCTAAGGGAAATTGTGGGCAAACACAGCAACTTGCCGACCCTAATTTTTATATAAGTCCTTGAATTCTGACGACACGTTGACTTTAGGTCTTGATACGTGGTCTTAACGGGTTCAAATGTATTCCGCAGCGTCTACAGTGACTAGCTAAGACGCATTTCATATCTGGCCAGACAGGGTGGTTCCGCCATCCGCGGCAAAGGAGTCAAAATATGCAACAATTAGTCAAAGGCCAGATATGACATTCCATCAAAATGTCTTTCGTGATATGCCACGCGCAACTAACTGGGATGCAGCAGAATGGTAGGTTTTCGCGACGGGTTGAATCCTGAGTCCGTACCTGGGGCACGACATATAATGTCAAATGGTGCCTTCACTGCGAATGGAGATGCGTTAGATTCCAAGCCACGGTTTGAAAATCGAAAACCCGTAAGAAGTGGAGGTAAAAAGAAATTCTAGGCTACCAAAGGTACAAATGAATTACAAAACATATTCTGGTATGAGGAAGACTAAAGTGAACCAAGGAAAACACGAATGAAAGGATGCGGCGAGGGTTCGAGGAAGTGAGGGGTATGGTTTGGAACGAACGAAACCGCAATTTTTAATTGAATGTATGAACACTCATCGATAGCCTCCTTGAGCTTTGAGTTTGCGGTCGATTTGTGTTCTCCAATTGACGTATATGCCATTGGATGGTGATGGGGCGTATTGGCACAAGCCAAATAGAACAAGTTGTTCTTGGAAACCAGGGTTGGGCCAAATTTGGTCGCGCGCTGGGGGGGGGGGGGGGGGGAGGTCGTTAGAATTGTGCAAGAAATCATGCCATAATCTTTGTTTACCTGCCCGGACGACGTCCAGCGCTTGGGTTGCGCCGAGGCGACGGGACCACATTACTGAGAGAGCTCCTGATAAATATACATTCCTTCTCAAAAGAAAAGGCTTACAATAAGCAGCAATTACAACTGCACTCCGGGAAATTCCCTGGACACAGTGTACAAGTACATTTCCTCCGTTCCTTAATGCCTGATCAATAAACTGGCAAGCCGAAGGGAGGTGTATGAGAAGATCCGCGTAGTCGACATCTTCAACGGAGATGCGCATGTGGCATACGCCAGATTCCGGAAGTTCAGCCGGTATGGGATCTGAACAGACTGATAATATATGGGTTATACGGCGCTCAGTCAGAGATCGCGACGAGCGCGCCGCTAATATACTGTCGGAGGAAAAGGCGATCAATATTGGATAGACAAGGTCAAATATTTGCAGGGCCACTGACTTCCCTAAAAAGAGTCTGTTTTCGATGACCGCATTGACGTTCTTCCAGCCCATGTTAGCCGTTTTAAACTTTGAAATGTTTCGACTTGTGTGACTCGACTCGAATGTCTTTCTGGCCTCTTTAGACAGCACATTTTGTACTCTCGCTCTTGTACTGCAGATACGGTAACTCGACTCTTCCGTCCGAATTTCGGTATGCACCATTCCCGTTCCTCCATATTGTGGAGGTTAACTAAAATTTTCAGCAAAACAGTTAATGCAGTGCGTGAGGTAGGTGAAATGACGTTTAACCTGAAGAAAAGGCGATGAACACGTGGTAGATCAAAAGCAGAAGGTAGAATATAGAAAGACTCCGCTACCCTTTTCAGGAAATACGCCGGGAGCGTCGCATCCCCTGTGGCGATGCCAGTTCACTTTTCAATTTCAGACCATTGTGCGGTCTTTTGATCACGTATCTTCCTTGCATCCGGACAGGATCAACACATCTGACATGTCTACCCTTCCATAAAACCCACTCTGCTCCCTTTTTCTCGGTTGTCGAGTAACCGGAGGGCGGGTTTCTGTCTCTTCTCGATAACTGCAAGTCTTCCTCATTGCCCATTGCCTTGACAGAACCTTTGTTGGCTGTCTTGCAACGAGGTACCGGAATCCAGCCAAGTTGTAAATGCAGTTCTCTCGTGCTAACCGACGCTTTATTCACGCTATTTGTATAGGATTTTGGAGCCAAGCACCTCCTGGCGAGATCAAATGAACTGGTCCTCATTCCTCAAGGTCCCAAGTTCAAAGTGGCGGAATTTAGACACATTACATGCTCGAAATACACCCCACAACAAAAAAGACACCCTGGGGACATGTATGTTTCGACAACTTGGCTGCCACGCCCAACAAAAACGTGTTGTTCGTGATGAATACAGCATCGCAGGTTGCCGAACCTCAAGGTAAACTATGATTGGTGCGGACCTGGTTGGATTTGTTGTTGACTGATGCGACAACCTGTTTGTGTGCGTGGAGACGGTGAGGCGTCCTTACATAATCTCATCTTTCTCAACTTACCGGACCGCTTTAAAATGGCACAATAACACTTATGTTGTACTCACGAACTCTAGTCACTCTAACTTGACTCCACCATCTCCTTGTATACCATGAAGATTGAATGGGCATCATCAGTGCGTCTTGTTTTTTTTTGGCCTCCTCTCAGCGGTTATTGACCAGCAATCCCTATAAGTTTCGTGCCGACGGCACCCGACGGAGGCCGCCACCTTCCACCATGCACGGCTGGTTGGCCAAGATGCGAGGAACGCTCATCGGCGACGAGACCTTGAGAAATAAAGTGCGCGGCTTTTACTCCCTCCGCCCTAATGAAGCTAAGGCCTCTTACTGGCCATAGGGTATGCGAGAGATGAAGGATGCTCGAAATGCTCGTCAATATAACCGGAACAAGAAGAGACAACTCCGGGGGACCCGTAGCCTGTTCAGCTTCTTTAGAAGTCCTAAGAAGCAACCCCGGGGTGGGCAGCGACGACAGCCGAATCGACTTGTAGCACGCCCTTCTCAAGCTCGGAAGCCCTCCAGCTCTTCAGCAACCTCGCGGAGACCACCGGCTTCTCGGAGACCGACTGCGAGTTCTAGAGGTAGTCACCAATCACGCCCGCCTTACTCCTCAAGAAGAGGGAGTGCGCGGTGAAGTCACGGTGGTGTGTTCTTTGGTGTAGTCTGTACTGTGTTGGCTCCTAGACGATATCTAATATCCTTATTGTTTCTGTATACACACCCGAATGACGATGATTGTGCATAATGTTTTTAATATCTATAGTAAATACAGCATACCTTTGATTTAAAGAGCACTTCGAAGTGTGGCGTGTTCGCGGCTAAACCCTGCATCGTCGGAATAATTGTGCTGTTGATATCTAATAAAAACGCCTTTTTAAGATCTGAAGTGAATTTATCGTTGCGTTTTTCCATAAGGAGAGCCCATTATCATCGATGAACAAAAAGTGCCTAGAGGGGATATGTACTTCTTGGGCCAAGTTCACCATCGATAGCCAAAATCAAAACATGCCCTCAATCCAGTGCTATATCCAGCAATGGATGATTACTTTCTTTTCAAGCCTTCTCGGCACCGTCTTCAGCAGAGTAAGTAGTAAGTACCGAAGACGTAAGATGCCGTCCCTCCTCTCCCGAGCCCGGGCCTAGTCCCTTTCCTCGTATGTCTCTCATCGTACCTCGCTACAAGTATTCTTACTTGCCCTTCACTCCATCTCTATTGTTGAGATGCAGCTTACATATTGTGGATATAAGCTGTAGATAAACCCAGCCTGCGCACTTGTTACGATTTTCTGTCATGTCGCCCTACTCAGCCGCATGTACCTTCGGCCTGAGAAAAGGACTTTGCTTTACGTCTCATCAGTTGCGTGGGCCTAAATGGTGTCTCTTGCTTGGCTCGGCATCTCATCTTAATAGCTTTAGCTTGCGGAGGATTAACTAAGTTATATCAGTTTGAACTGGCCATCCAACGTCCCCCTTCAAAGCTTCATTATCCACCACAACGCAGGAGTTTCAATTCATGCCTACTCCACTGAATAGTATAATTATGGGTGATCTTGCTGTAAGAATCACCATGCTCCGGCGAGAAGTAAGCAGAATTATAGATATCATTTGATGATTGTGCCTGCAAGGTTTGTTCCATGGATTGCTCAGCCTTTTCCAAAATATCGCCAGCCAGATTATATGTTTTGAAATCATGATACCTTGAAAAAGGTGAATGTCACCTGGCCCAATGGGGCTACGAAGCGGTTGGTTTATGTGACTCGGTCGAGACACATTGTCGACGATCCAATGTGGTTGCGCCGCATGTACTGGGCTCAGCACCAGTACACGTTATTGTTGGAAAATTGATTAGATGAAAGGCGAAGAAAGACTGTGTGATTGACCGGTTGCATCGTCAGCCCCAAACTATGCGTCCGTCACTGTAGCCTGAGCAGTTTTCTTCTTCTTCTTTCGTTTCCTCTTCTTTTTGGGGTTGTTACCGTCAACGGGGCTCTCCACCTTTATTGGCTCGTCGGATTCATCTTCGCTCTGGGGTGTTAGATTAAGCAGGGGCTGTTTGAGCACATCTACAGACTGAGACGATCGTTGGAATCGGGAGGAGATGATCGGAGTCTCTATCAATGACATGTCGACCACCCTGGATGGTTTTGGGGATGTTGCCGCAGCGTTTTTGGCTGGTACACATATCAGCGCTTTCGAAGAATGTATTGAATTACGAAAGACGGTTACTTTGTTTATCTTCTGTGGTCGTAGTACCGCCAGATGCTTGTGCAGGTTCGGTGGGGTCCTCCGCCAATGATTTCCGTTTGCTTTTTTTCCGTCGCGGTGTAGAAGGAGCGAAAGATTTACCTTCTTCACCATCCTGTTTGGCAATCGTCTCTATCACTTCTTCTTGCTCAAACTTCTCTTTTTTTGTGAATTTGTGATTCGCCATTGTATGGTTTGGGGTTGTAGAAGTGACCGTGTTGGCAACCTCAATGTGTTTCTTGTTTTTCTTTTTCTTCCTTCCCTCTCCGAATGGATCCACCCTTGCCTTCTTTTTTATAGCTCCTGCCCTACTCTCTTCTTCATCATCAGATTTTTCCTTGCTTACGGCGTCTTCTTCCCTGGCCCGTTTTGAGCTCTTTCCGATAAGCTGTCCCTTTAGTCGCATAGTCTCTCGAGACAAGCTCTGGGTCTCAGGAATAGCTGCCCCGACACCAAGCCTTGAAGAGCAATCAGACAAATTTAGGGCCTTAGATGGTGGTGCGCTACCTGGGAGGTCGACGCATGTACTCCTGTAATTCAGCTTCCATATCCCTCTTACTTTTCGCGGGCAGCTTGCGAGAGGGCTTTAACCAAGAAGAGACCAAGTTTTCAGCGAACGCCATGGACATGTCAATCTGGGCCTGCAGAGCTTCCGTGTCGATCGAATCCTCGTTGATAGCATCGTTATCCATTGCAATGCAAGGCAAGGACCTTTGTGTGTTAAATGAGAGTTCGGTTGTAGAATGGACTATGTACTGTGTATGTGCATGGTGGTAGATGATGGAAGCTCGGAAGCTTTACCAACAAATTTGAATTTGATTGTTGGACCAAATCCCCCATCCATTATCCATCGCATGGCTTCCAAACGCAAATGGGATGAGTTTGACGGTTCAGACGACGAAGAACCATCTTTCGGAAGGCAAATTCTTCCCGTCGCAAATCTCCCTGAAGACTTCGATGATATACCATGTGATGGAATGCAGTACTTGTTTACTGTTCGGTAGTTAGGTATCTTCCCCCTCTCCTTCATCGCTCACCGCCCATCCTCACAGACGTGATGCACGTAATCTTCCCCATGTCACACGAGCAACCAACCCATACGAAACAGAAGTCCCGCAACCTCCTCAAGATGATGTTCGTGACATTCCAGACTATATCTCATTGCCTTCTGAAACATGGCGTACCATCTTCGAGAATCGGTTCAAGAATTTTCGTAACGTGTGCCAAATGATTATAGTTCATACATTTACTTGCACTGACCACCTTCACAGAATTTGAAACAACCAACTATCCATGTACCGTTTGTGCCTCAGAACGAAAGCCAGCGACTTATGCCTGACAAAAAAGAGAGAGATCTCTGGTGGGCCTACCTCGCTGGAAAGCCAGAATCAGATTGGAATCCCCCCAAAAAGCCCAAGCAGCAGAACTCAGGCAAATGGAGGCAGTTTGGACATGGAATGCGTGGCTTTGCAGATGATCCGGAGTATGACTTACCTTACGACCGACCTCGACAGGAGTCGTGGCAAACAAACGACGAGGGAGAAGTCGAGCTCGTATTACAGATGGATCCTAGTGAATCCTTGCCCACACCGACCGGCTCTCCTGCTCCCCCAGACATACTATATGCTTCAGAAGGTCCTTCATCCTCGTCAACAAAGCTAGAACATATAGAAACTACAGTTTACAAACCACGAGAACCCACACCATCCATAATCAGACACATCGACGAGGTGAGCACTTCCACTTAGTATTTACCTAACTCTTAGCCTGTCTTGTCAGAAAATGGCACTTCATCTCCTCATGTATTTCGCTCATTGGATAAATGCCCATCTCGATAAACCCACTGCCTCCTCTCGGCCAGTTGAAAGTCATGCGCGTTGGATCTTCGCTCTCTTGTCACGGGTTGAAGACCAGATATCTGCTGATGACATGAACTTACTACGGAACCTTGCACGAGCTTGTATGGCATTACTCAAGGCCTCGATCATAGCACGAGTAAGCTCTGAAGAATCGGCGGCCTCGGATTTAGACAAGACTCCTGGAGGGTTTTTGGGTGAGCGTTCATGTTGGATAATAATCTCTACAATCGCCGGTGTTTGGGCACAACGAGACCTTTGGATGGACACTGAGGATATGCTGAAAGCTATTGGAACTTGACTCTTTTTTTGGCGCATGATTCTTTCCTTTTTTCGTCCGGCCCGTTCCACAACGCATTTCCCCGGATCTATGAATTGACGGTGGCTTTCTTCTACGATGCGACCAAGCTTAGGTTCCAATTGCTTTATGCGGGCAAATACTATAACTATCAATGTAATTCTATCCGTCATGGTTATCGAAAGGACTACTTTGGTAGCTGCGCGCCACTGGCAGAACATGTTGCATCAAGGCCGAGACTAGTCTACAACACGTTCACTGGAAACACTCTGAATCCTTGACGTGCGCTCAACGTACCACTGCCATGTACCTCCGATGGCTGTCACGTACCAAGCTCTTGTATGGGTATAAGAAACATGGTGCACACCCTTGGTATCTCGAAGGTATATACGCCGATGACTCAGTGAGCCTAATCAAGCAATATCCATAACAAATGCCCAGAACAGCCTTGAATATTTGCCTGCGAGCAAGAGGCACCACTGGAGATGGGTCGTTATCGCCGTCACGTGATGCTTCACTTTTAACTTGTGAAGCTTAATTTAATGGACTGAGTTCGCCGCCCGAACAGCCTTTTCCTTACGTCCACCATCACGCCATCCGTTCCTTCAAAACGCCGTTACATCGTTTCCTCCTTTCTCTCTTAATCCCCCCACCCAAAATCCTCTTCTTTTCTCCAATCGCCCAGTCATGCGTAACGTCGGTGTCGTCTTTCTCTCCGTCGCAGCCTCTGCATTGGCCTACCAAGTTACCACCCCATCTGCTAGCAAAGGATGGACAGATACGGGTGCCCAAACGTCAGCAACCACTCTACCAATGTCCCTGTTTCCCGCAACTGACTGTCTTTAGTCTCGCGTGGCAGCGCGTGGATACAGACCGTCTCAATTTTACAGCGGTCCTTACCAATGAGGTAGGCTCAACTTCATTCCCCATGCTGAAGCCAGTCACCTCATGTGTACTTAGGATCGCAGCGTCATGCCCATCAATAACCAAGTCCTCGCTGCCCAAATCGATGGGAACCTCCTTACAACTGTCCTCAATCCCCCTAGCGCTGGATGGCCAGTTGGAGAGCATTTTCGGGTCAACTTTGTAAAGAGTCCCGAAGAGCTTGACACCATCCTCGCGCAGTCCAGCGAATTCGACATCTTACCTCCTAAGGACGTAACCACCTCAAAGACTAGTACTACCCTTAGACCGTAAAGGTGATTTCATTGGGTATACATGCACTTCTAATTACATATGGTCAGGAGCAACACTGCAACCACGCCGACCCCTCAGACCGCCGTCCCCAGCAGCAATAGTAATGTCAATGGCGACCCTACGGACGGTAATACCAACCCTCCTGGCAACAGCGGCGCTTCTATGGCTACGAGGGCACACTCTGGCCTCCTTTCAGTTTTCGCTCTTCTTGGTTTCTTCCTGGCCTAGGTCTCTTTGACAGAATTCTATTTCGAAAGCCCCTAGCATTCTTCGTGATTGGACCTCGTAACTTAGATTCTATTGAACATTCATTCGTCGTAAATGCAACACTCTTTATTCGCAATGCACATATAAGGCACATAAGGAGATAAATGGATTATTGGACATGACGACATAATGCTTCGCATCCGGGGTTACATAAAAATCGTTTATTTCATATAAATATCACGGAAGCGCATCCCGCAAACATCCCGATCAACTAATTATAAGTTCCGTGAAATTGTTCATTCCCAAAATTTTAACAATCACTGTTCCGCAACAATGTTGAATTCATTCGAGCATCTCTTACCTCCCAGTTGGAAGTCACAAGTGACAATTTGGTTAGCAGAAGATACACCATCCTTCGATTACGGTGGATACGTGGTCGGCGAAGCCCATCGCGAAGCCTTCCTATTTGGGAAGGGCAAAGATACTGCTGTCTTGGCCGGATCACCGTTTTTCACTGAAGTTTTCACGCAAATAGGCTGCGAGTACGTGGTTATTGTTTTCTAGATTGTTTGTCTTGACAGATTACAAACAGGGTGGTATGGCACGTAAAGGAAGGGGACACTTTTGACCCTGTTAAACATGTTGCTACAGTTAGGGGCAAGGCACGCCATCTGCTGCTGGGAGAACGAGTTGCATTGAATATGCTCGCCAGATGCAGTGGGATCGCGACCAAGTGAGAGACCTAGAAGTTCAAATGCTATCGATCTGACCGATGTCGTTTCAGATCAAAGAAAATCAAAGATCTAGCGAGGGGTTATGGGTATAAGGGAATCATCGCTGGGACTAGGAAGACAACTCCAGGTATGCCGTTCTGACTTATTAAGGTACTCGGAATCATGATCTTGTTGAAAAGGATTTAGACTGGTGGAGAAATATGGGATGTTGGTTGGAGGAATCGACCCTCATCGCCACGATCTGTCGAGCATGATAATGCTGAAGGACAATCATATTTGGTCGTCAGGTAACGTCCATACTAAGTCCAAGGTGAAAGTGAAACTCATCACGTCTACCAAGGATCGATCACTGCTGCCATCCAACAGGCGCGCGCTGTTGGCGGATTCAGCTTACTGCTCGATGTCGAAGTTCGTTCAGAAGCTGAAGCGGATGAGGCTATTGCTGCTGGTGCAGATGTCATCATGCTCGACAATATAGAAGGAAACGAGCTTGTTAACGTGGCACGAAACTTGAGAGAGAAGTGGAAGGGTCAGAGAAAATTCTTGTTTGAAACAAGCGGGAATATCACCGAGGCAAACTTGCAAGAACGGGCTATCAATGGTGTGCAGTCTTAAATGCTCTCTTCGCAACCACACTCACCTACACATCCAGACATTGATATTTTGAGTACCAGCGTTGTTCACCAATCAGTTCAACACATCGACTTCAGCCTTAAGATTCAAATGGCTGAGCTTCAGAAATAGCTGGTCATGGCCTAGGCGATGAGGGGTATCTGCACGTCCGTATTTTATTTTGTCAAATTAAATAGAGCGATTGCATTTCCACCGCGCACAACGTCCTTGTCTGCTTGGCTCCACCCCTGAACTCCGTCGATTGCTTCTAAATTCTCGACGACGCTCTTCCACTTCTCGGTTGAATGAAGGGGCGGGAAAAAGGGGTGATCAGTTCCAAATAGCATCCGTTGACTACCCAGACCGCGCGTCAAGGAGCCAGTCACAGAAGCACCTGTTTCAAACTTCTCGGACCGAGCGATCGTGTCGCTGACGAATCCAAGCTCCTCTGAACCATAGGCCACAGCATCAAAGTACAATTTCCCAAGATAATACCTGGCGTCGTGCTTGAGTCTTGATACCACAACTGGGTCGTGGTCGATACATGACGCGAGGCGAGAAGACAGTTGCGGTAGCGCGCCCCCAGAATGTGCAAGAAGAAGACGGAGGGATGGGAAGCGATCGAGGACCCCGGAGAGGATGAGTCTAGTCGTGGCCTGCAAAATCACATCAATATTGTGGGCTGTTACATGTAAGTGGGTATCAAACTGACGATTGTGGTTTCGAATGGGAAACCCAGCGCGAGCGGAAGGACGTGCCCGTTGTCCTTGTCTCCCCATGCCTTCCCATCTACTCCGTAGTGTGGGTGTATAAATACCACAAGGCCGGCTTTTTCGATCGCTGCCCAGATGGGGTCAAGGACCTCATCGTCCAGACCTTTTCCAATGCCCCGAGTACCCATGATCAACCCTCGCAAGTGGGGCAATTTCGAGATCTGTTCGACAGTATCAAGGAGTGAAGCTGTAGTGATTTCGGGGACGAGGGGCAACAAGCCGAAACCGTAGAGACGTTTGATGGAAACATCGGACACGTTCGGGGACGTGGAACAGTACTGTTCAAGGTCATCGTTGAGATCCGAGGCTAGGGTCTGAGCCTGAGATGCTGAAAGGAAGTCAAGCCACGGGTTGGCAGTACTATGTCCGTAATGTTCAGAAGAGGTGATGTAGATGCTGTGAATGGTACTCACCTAACCACCGACACATCAATTCCATGTTTATCCATAAACTTTAGCTTCTCTTCACGATCCCAATATTGGGGCCCTACGGGCCGTCCTCCACTTGGCTCATGGTCCAAAATCAACAGCCGCTCTTCGAACTTTCCATCATGCGCCGGCAATGACCTGATAAATGGAACAGAGGACCGTGTTCGCAAGAGCGAAGCGTATCGGGGGAGATAGACATGGGTGTGTATGTCGACTAGGAGCTTTTTTGATGCCATGAGCATGTCAGAGTAAAAGGACCCGTGCACATGGTTGAGGGAAACGCCACTATTACGGGTAAAAGACTCGGTTAAGACCAAGTCGGAGCCAAGCAACTGCAAAGCCAACGGAAGTAATTTCAATAAATTCGGTTCCCCGCGAGGCAGATATCAACAACAGATTTTACGGATACCATATTGATTTTTCATCCCACATGGCTTCACCTGTTCGACAAGAATTACAGTCTATTCGAGATGAGGTGGGGACTCGTTCATCATAGTATACCGCGTCCTTTAACATCATTGGCCCAAGGTCACTGAAATAGCAGTCATCGTGTCCCGCGTACAAAAACGCTTGACTGACGTGTCACGTCGGTCAGAGGAGCACGGTGGGGTCTGGCAGGCAAGGGTCATTGAGCTTGAAAACCAAAACAAGGAATACCTCAATAGGGCAAACTGGCTACATCAACAAAATGCTCAGTTAGAAAGTAAAGTCTCCCAATGGAAGCCTGAGATGGACAATGCTATAAATGCTCGCGACGCAGCTTTCCGAAAGCTAAGGAACACTCGGAGAGTGGTGCGCGATTTGATTGATGAGCGGGTAAATCATACGCCTGGTCTGCTCCGCCTGTAGGGTGCCAACATTTTTGAGTCAAGTTGCAGGGAGACGAACCTCATGGAGGAACAAATAATGTCAACGATGAACTTAAAGAAGAAGAAACCGCAGGTGCACTACGGGAGGCTCTGGCTGCCTTCAGGGGCTCCTCTACAGACACGGGCAGTGATAAAACTGTTCGTGGGGGCAGGCCCAGCATGCCTGTCGGGAAATCGAACACACCTGTTGCGGAAAGCTCGAGATCAGCGCATCGTGGAGAAAGGACCTCTGCAAGTTCACCTGTCGGTAGCGACCGAATTGACGATTCTACTCGTACAGAGGTCCTCTCTGGGTCTTTCATGACTACCCCCACGCAATTTTCAGACTTGTCAGTTCACCCAGTTACCGAATCTCAAGCTGTCGGGCAAGAGTGGAGGGTCCATTATTCAAAGCCTCCAGCTTCGGCAAGCATATCAACAGGACCGAATTCACACTCTAAGTTAGTGCGGTGTGCGATAATCAGGGAAGAAACGGTCTGGGATTTCTGATTCCTCTTAGACTATAGATAGCGTTAACAATATTATTGAGACAGGTTGAAGAGCTGAGAAGGTATTCCGAGTGCTTACCCCAATTTTATCTAAGCTGACCACCATTATCAGTCTTGATCTGGCCCCAGAGTTTGGCCTACGGCTGCATGTCGAAGGTGATCGGGCGTTTGTGTATGACCCGATTTTTCTTGAGGGCCCGTCGCAGACGTATATTCTTGAATGGAGTAGAGGGGGGGTGAATCAAAAGATCAAGGAGTATATCACACGAAGTGGAGCAAAAACACCAGTTTTCCACACTTTTACGTTTCCAACGACAGAGGTGGGATTGAGGTTAATTTTGTTGTTGATACACCATTCACCATCCCGAATAGAATTCACACAAATGGTACTATATTGGGATGCACAGCTGGAAAGTGACAGAACTGCCGTGGTCCATCTGGGAAAGTCTGGGACGTAAGGTGAGGACAGAGGAATGTCCGTTTTGCAGGAGTCTAATGAAGAGTTGTATGTCCAGTCAAGGCAAAAACTCTTGAGAAAGTTGAGCGAGCGCTGTCATATGCAAATTGATGAACAAGACATTGTAAAAATGCTGGATGATGGCGAGTTGTTCCAGTTTTGCGTGGAAATTTCGAGCACTCTATACAAGGTGAAGTCGGAAAATTTTGCCAAACGGATAGGCTACGGTCCAAAGCCTGATAATCGACCACGCCGGGTTGACAGTGGAAGTGGAACACAGTGATCGGCGTTGCAAGTGTGGTAGAGGGGGATTGAGCTCGATCATTGTTTGATCTATATATGAACTGAGAGCTGTCATGCAAGAGTTAGATGGCAACTGAGGTCTAAATACGCTACAAGCTCATCTGCGTGTGGATATTGTTTCGGAGCCAAGTGGCGGGTCGTTATGGCCGTTTTCAATTTTGAACGATCGGTGTGATGGATCGCAAGCCGTAACAATGGCATGTCGCGTGCGGGACCCTCATCTGATCTTTCCAAACAACCCTGATACCTGGTTACTTGTTGTCAATTTGGGCTATGAATACTTACTGCTATCACTTTTCTCCTTCATATGTGCACTGGCTGCCTTCAGTACTCACTTTTACCCATTACCTGGTCAGAGGGCAGCAATTAAGCCCGCCGTTTCACGATCGTTCTCAACCCTCTTTTGGAGCCGTTTCTATTGTTTTCAGGTTTGACACGAGTTCTTTCCAGCTTCCTGGCTGTCCGTGGGCGCAACATGCACCATGGACGACCGTATAAGAGACGCTTTGACGTCGCACCCCGTCAGGAGGGGAACGGGAGTTCCACGTCTGTGGGAGCAGGAAATGTGAATACGACATCCTCGACTTCGGCCACCGTTTCTACCTCAATTTCCTTATCGTCGGGTGTCGTGACAGAGACCTCATCGTCATCCGTTTTGAGTAATCAAACGAGTCAAACGTTGACGACACCAAGCACTACATCATCCTCAGGCCAAGTTTCTTCAAGTCAGGCTTCGTCAACGGAGTCAGGTACTCTGTCCACCGAGAAGACAACTCCCACAATTTCAACCACAACTAGTTCCTCTAGATCTGTCTTGCGTTCCTCGTGAGTTTCTCAAACCTAGAATTCGCCATTCGTTCCCACTATCGATCTAGGACTCCAGTACCATCCAACACAAGCGCCAATAGCTCTTCTGCAAGTATCGAGACTTCGACAACTTCAGCCTCAATTTCAACTCCTCCGACAACTTTTATCATTACAGCTGGACCACCATCCGATACACCAACGAGTATCATCGGTACATATACGTTCTCCCCGTCTGCCACAAAGGAGCCGGCATCCGGTCTTGTAAATGGGTACGCAAACCAATTTTACCCCTACAGCTGACATCTGACATTGTAGAAGGTTTTGGCAGAACACGGGTGCAGTCGCGGGTACTTTCACAGCACTGGGGGTTTTTGTTCTGGGAATCATAGCGGCATTCATCATCTTACGAAGAAGGCGCGCCCGGAGAACTCAGAGTGAAGACGAGTTCTTTGAAAACTTCGCTGTAACATCCGGCAGCATGGCCCGCGACTCGGCACAAGCTGCATCTTCACACGGCCACACGATGTCGCCGCACTCTAGCTTTGCGGAGCTTGCGGCACAGGCTCCTATGGATGTTTACTCCGAGAATAACATGTACAATATACACTATGGGCCAGGTTACCCATCCGGCACTTCGCACGGCTTCGCGCCTGTGGACGGAGGAGCTAATACGTATCCCAATGACTCTAGCCTCCAAATGAACCAACAACCGTCTTACCCAATCGCCTCGGAAGCACAACCCCAAAGTCATTATATTCTTCCGCCTGCCCGTGCCGTGCATGATCAGCAGCAGGCTGCACCCAGGAGGTCCTATCAACGGTCCATAGATTCATTCTACGGCGCTTCATGATAGTCTCGGTATACCATTGTAATGGTAAGGCGAGTTTTTGTAAACGGTGTGTTGCTCTCTTCCAACAATATATACTAAGTAAGGCATACTCACGCTCATTTCTCAGACATGTTTATCGTACAGTGATTTTATCTCTTTCTATCCTCATGTATCCAACACAATTTTGGATGCCCTAGCTTTAGGCATCCAGAGAACATATTTTTTTTTCGTAATTTGTATATTTCTTAAAGAACAGATCACAAAATCAAAAAGCTCCATCGGCGTAGGACCGGATCGTTAGTTTTTCATGTTATGTACACTTGTTGTGAGTGTAACGCGACTAGGTAACACGTGATTAGTATGTACTGGGCACATGATCTCACAACTCCCGCCGCCGCGCCTAGCGTTCGGACCTTGTCACTACTCCGGAATTGACTTTCGACGCGCATTTGCCACCCATGTTGTTCTTCAGACTATCTGGCGTTCAACTAAGAGCTGTTTCCCGTAGATATCTATCGACTCCCTCGAGACAGGCTATCCTTGAACCGTTAACATCTCATCCGGGAATAACATGCCTTTCACTCAATCGGCCTCAAAGCAAGAATGCTATATCACTAACATTACTTGAGGTACGGTCAAATGTGCAATGGTACATCATGGATGCTCATGTACCCTCAGCAACTTCGAGAAAACCTTGAGACGGCTCATTTCGACAAGAGGTAAAAGATCATGGGACGAATTCGAGTTTCAACAGGACTCAAGTTCCCACTTCAGCATTCGCGTCCTTATACTCCGTTCTTCAACAGTTGGCTCCTTCTGCGCAGGGGCTGATCTTGCTGAAAGACGGACCATGTCGCAAATGCAAGTCGCCAAATTTCTTGCAGATTTGCGTGACGCTTTAGGGAAACTTGAAAATCTTCCTATGCCTACAATCGCTGCAATTGATGGGCCTGCTCTTGGGGGAGGACTAGAACTCAGCCTTGCTTGTGATTTAAGGGTGGCTGGTATGCCTTTTTGCATCCTGTACCTGTACAAGCAATAATGGTTCGCAGGTCAAAGTGTCACAAAAATTGGCCTTCCCGAGACAAGCCTTGGAATCATACCCGGTGCAGGCGGAACGCAAAGAGCTGCAAGACTATTGGGGCCTTCAAAGGCTAAGGATCTGATCTTTACTGCAAGAACTTTGAATGCCGAGGAGGCTCTTGAATGGGGTAATTTCTCACTTTCATAAATGATCCAGTCTAAAGAGTTGCATAGGCCTTGTTGATTATATTTCTGCCCCTGGATCCACCGGTTTTGAGCGTGCACTTTCACTAGCAGAGACTATTGTGAAAAATGGTGGGGCGCTCGTATACTTGTTATTTGGATACACCATAATATGTTACTCTACAGCGCCTTTGGCCCTAAGAGCCGCAAAGCAGGCCATATCACGTTCTGAGGATCTTGCCCTTGAAACTGGTAATGCAAATTATATTCTGCCTGGGATACTCTATTGATTTTGTACAGGCTTGGATTTCGAACGAGCGTCTTACGAGGGTCTTTTGACAAGCAAGGATCGAACGGAAGCTCTCGAAGCGTTCAAGGAAAAGAGACGACCCGTGTTCAAAGGAGAATAGATTATCGAAATAGTAAACAATTACATGCCATCGTACAAAATTCTACGATCCACTATCAGTTTCCAAGAGCCCGTATTGGAATAGAGAAACTACCACCGAAACTCGTCGAAATTGTGGGTATACCTCTGGTAATACCTTCGCCAAGTTTCAGCCCTTCCAGGTCTTTCATCATAATGCTGAGTCGGCCAAATCGGTCTTTCAACCCTCTGCTCTCTGCTCCGCCTCCGTCTTCTGGTATACCCTGTGCATCATTGAATATCTTCCCAAACTGACCCCAATCACTCCGCAATGCAAGATACGGCTTCAGCAAACTAGCGTCAATGCGACCGAGATAGTTCTCAGTGATGTACGACTTGAGGATCTCTGGCCGGACCAGGAACACATTGCCCAGCTGACGGATGAATTCGAATCGTTCGTGCAGAGCCGGGGCGCCGAAAGTGCTTATAGTGTCTTGGTATGATTTAAGATCCCTGAAAAATATTGAATAAGTCCAGCCAAGCGAATATTATATACATCACATACTTTGCCAACATCAATCCCCCAGTTGCACTGACGGGAAACTTTCGCATATGCTCCAATAAAACGCTATGTAAAGGGTCAGCACACATTGTGCACCCAATCAATCACACTGACCTGTGGAAGGCGACACCAATCTCGGTCAGGAAAACTTCGAGATTCTTACCGCTCAAGCTCTGCTTGGCAGCATCACGAACTTTCTCCAAAAACTCGCAGCAGAGAATGCACGGATCTGTGTTGACACGCGCAAACGAGAGGTCATCGTCACGGGGGTTAAAATCGTTACGCTTCTGTTTAGTGAGCTGCACAGAAAGCCATTGGACAACAGCTAGGATAGTATTAGTTTGGCAGCGGAGTTGAAGAAAGTGAGGTAAAGAACACACCGTCTGTAATACGTTGGAGAAGCTGATTCGCTCCTCCTTCAAGCCGACTTACGGATTGGTTGTTAAAGACAACCATCTCACGTCGGATAGTGACTGATGAACTGGCCAAGGGAAGTAGTGCAGTATTTACATACTGCTGCCATAAATGACAGATGAGATCCACTAATTTTAGTATTGCCAGTGGTTGCAGAGCCGGCTCAGCTTTACTATCAGCTCCTTCTAACCGCATCTGAGCGCTGCGCACCTCGGTTAGTAAGGGATATTTTATTAATGGAAGCGGGAACAGTAACTGACGTGTCAAGGGCTGCTCCCACATAAGCACTGCCAAGAGCCTCCGCAAGAACTCGAAGCAAAGCAAACGTATTTTTTGCCCTTTAATAACATGAGTAATATGTAAATTGGGCGGAAAACACTTACACATCATTTGTTGAGCTCAATTCAACGCATCGACCGATGGCTTCGGCATGCCATTTCAACATCTGTTCTGCGACATCAACGCTTAAAAACCCATCTTCTTCCTGTAATGGTTCCTCGCTGGCCCTATCCTGATTTCCTGTGTTTATTCCTCCGAATCGCATGAGAGCAGCAGCCGCCTGGGCTGAAGTCGTTGAACCTCCACTTGTAGATGTTGTAGCCGCCGCCGCACTTAGTTGATTCACCATTCGGTCGAACATAGATGATTTTCCTCGTTGGGTCCTTTCCTACTCAATTCTGTAAGCTTGGTCAAAATGGATGCGCAACCAAGAAGCCATACGTGGAATTTGGTGAAGTTAGTTAACAAGTTAGAGTAAAGTGTTCCCAGGCTTTTACTCTCTCGCTCAAGATACCTTTGGCCTTCCGTGTATGGCACAAAGAGTTCCTCCATAGCGGTTTCTAGCATGGTGCTCACGGCGGCGGATGTTCCTGGAGCCATAGTACTTGTGGATGTCGTTAAAGATCTTCGAAACTCCGTGGCCTCATAGGGAGTTCGAGGCGAAACATGCGGGAGTTCATAGGTCTTGAGGTCTTCAACAAGTATGGAAGCTTGGATATGTACAAGTTGCAGAACTCGAAGATATGCGAGATCTGACATAGCAGTCCCTCGATGTAAAAGTTGCTCCATATGCTGTTGTATCTAGAAACATATCAACTGCATAGTAACAGCATTAAAATGTCAAGGACCCTACCGATTGCGCAAAGACTCGCTGGAGAAAAACTTGCATCACAACAGATGGGTTTGGAAAAACGGCCTTGACAATTTGGGCCTCTGTCTCAACGGTCGCCCGAATCTCTGCGAAGAGTTCTGTCAAACCCAATTCGCTTTTCGGTGGGCTAGCATCCGGGTTTGGTAATAGATCCCATCTAGCAACAACTAGTTGAACCTTGAACGAGAGGAACTCAAGGTGTTGAAATAGACTTACAGAAGATTATCATCTTTCGCTTTGTGATCCCGTACATTATTAATGAAAAAGTCATGTTGATTCACATAGACTTGTACGCAGGATGTACCGCCGTTGAACTCAAGTAGAGTTTGTGCGCAGTGCTAAGACAGATATTTTAATATATGGGGTTGCTTCGAATAGATATATACATACATGCATCATTTTAGGGTCGCCCTTTCGGTAACACCTATCGAAAAGGTTGAGCATCTCTTTCTCAAACTTTTCACAGTATTTATCGATGTTTTCACGTGTCTAAGAAAGGTTAATATAGATGGCAGACAAGAGGGTGTAACAGACCTTATCAGCAGAAGGAAGGTCAACCTCTTTTGCAACTGTATTTAGTCGCCGCAAAATGACTGCGACTTGACGCCTCCCAGCTCTGCCTTCTTTCCTCATTGTGTCCAGACGAGCTGTATCACCCCTGCTTAATTGATTATAGAAGTCAATGATATCATAGGCGGCTTGTGCCCGTTGTCGCTCAAGATGAACAGTTTCAAGCTGTTCACCTAACTCTCACTTAGTACCTATGATACCGGGGAGGATAATCCACAAACCTATTCGAACAGCTGTGCTGCTAACTTGATTTAGACGAGATTCCATCCCCGTGAATGAGATTCCGACATTCTGATGTAAATAAGTAAGCTTTCTCATTGGAAAATCGCGTACATACTTCGAATCCGCGGTTTAAATCCGTCATTTTCTTTGAATATTCTCGCTCAGCAACCCGTACACTCTTCTCCATCTGCTCTGTTTTTGCTTGCACATCTTTGCGTACAGCAATGAGTTTGTCAACGGCGGCCTCGAACGTTCGTATAAAGGGCTTTGGATCAAATGCTATTACATACATTGAGCAAGAACAGGCTCCAAGATCTCAGTGACATACGTCCGTTATCCGCCTTGGACTGTGTAATGAGTTTCTCTGAGACTGCGCTCACGAAGTCTGTAACATCAAACTTTCCCTAAGATTGACAGTCAGCAGCACCTTTACCATATATCATGATCCTGACCTTAAATTCAGAGAGCTGGAGGTGCTCCTCAACACCAGGTTCCAAGGACAGAATTTTTTGAGGCCCTGGCATTGATGAGTTTCAAGTTGATTCCACAACAGATGGATGTTGGTGCAGGACGATTCAAGTTATGGTAAAGGTCCAAAGTCCATAAATTAAGTGGATACGACAAGTCTCTCGGTTGCTGTGACTGGTTTTAGTAAGTTTGATCTGAGATGCTATATTTGTTGCTGTAATGGTCGGAAGCCTTCGCCTCGGACGGAGGAGATTTTGAAAACATTTTCGGATGGCAGGATGGACGCAACTGTTCACCCACTCAAGGCCTTGCTGCAGCTCCAGCTTGCAACTGACTCCCTGGCAGCCCTTCACTTACCTTACATCATCTCCTCTCTCACCTCCGATTGCTTTTTGCCAAACCCTCATCTCACCAAATGGACAACCCGAATCAATTCACTTCTCTATTCCAAAGATGCAGGTGGAAGATGGGCCGGACTCTGTATCGCCCTCAAGACCTCTGACCTATCTAGAGAAACTATGATTGAATTCGCGCAAAGTTGGTTGGGAGTCGCGATACCGATGCTCTCCGTCCGTACCTTTTCTCTCTCTGAAACTTGAAGCTTATCCGCTCACAATATATTCTTTCAAAACAGAAGAACGAGCCGGCACCTACGGTGAAGGCTGCTATACGCCTACTGAGAACAATATTTAGCGCAGCCTCAGGAATAACTGAATTCCAGAGACAGGTCGCAACTCCCAACGTCCCAAAATTCACCGCGGCACTTATCGTGTTAGTAGACAAGACCGTGGATGAAGAGCTTAAGGTATATATATGGTACATAACTAAAGCGGGTATCTCATGCTATCAGTAGATTCTCATATTGGAGACCCTCACCCGACTCCTGCCAATATATCCAACTCTGCACAGAGCATCGCATCCTGCACTGTCCGCCCTGTCTCTCCGTTTTTTAAATGGGAGTGTACCTAGTCCAACAAGCGAGGCCTTGCTCAAAGCAGCATCCCGACTCTATAGTGTCCTTCCTTATACAGGCGGAAAAGTTGGGGCTGCTAATTTATGGCGGAAGGGGATAGATGAGACGTTGGCCTTTGGGTGGGGTGCCTTCTTCGCATTAAGGACTACATTCCCCATGGACGGTAAGATATCTTGATATTCAATTCGCTAACGTATTCTCATGCCATAACTAGGGAGGAATGAATTACAACAGCCGATAGCGGGTGAGCCACAAATGGCTATTCCACTCAGTCTGGATAGACTTCGGTGCTGCATTGTTGTCCTCAGTGATCTTTTAAGGTGCGTTGGCCCTTCAAGATCCCTACAAACTCCTATCTGAACTATCGTAGTTCAACGACTCACCGGCCTGTTCAATTTCCCTTGGGACCACTTGTACAATTCGCCATTACACTTCTAAGTTGTTCAACAGACGATTCAGTGAGTCATTTAGTGTTTTATCACATATGCAGACTGACAACACGGGACGTAGCACACGGGACATTACGACGTTTCCACCCGAGCAATGGAGATTTCAATCATTCCCAATATATGGAAGCTGAGTTGTGACTTGATTTCATGTATTGCCAGAAGGTTATTCACCCCAATTTTTGCCTTTATCATAATCTTACCTTACTTTAGTGTCCGTCATCATTTGACACCCAATCTAACACGCCTCGTATCTTGCCTGACATTTCACTTGGAACAAAAGCGGACACCGTGAGTCGTGGGTGGCATCGACCCACTAGCCTAATTAACGTCATATAAAGATCACAACGCCTATTTTTATTGACAACCCTTCACACTCTTCTCACTCACTGTCACCCGCTGGATTCCAATTTAATCCCTACCCGGTTGGCAAAGGCGGTTTTGCCTTCGCTCTCTGCCATCCTTGCTACACCCACAGAATCAGAAGATACAAGTTCAATTGTTAAGAGCAAAAAGGGTAAGAAACGAGCCAGGGGTTACGAAGGAGATGAAATTTTCAACCTATCGCGAAGTGTTATATGTCCTAGTCTTGATGACGGCGAGGCTCTCCTCACTGCATTTGAAGGTGTGTTATCAGGCTCGTAAGTGGCATATACCCTCTCACTCCTATGCAGTTATGCGACTTTTGATGCGAAACCACAACCTTTCATCTACGATCCATTCGATATCCTCTCGGGTCTTGATTTCCGTGCTACTTGCGCTTCCCCAAATGTCGCCAGCTTTACTTTCTGTAGATCTCTCCCTCCACAAAAGGCTCATTCAAGTTGTGCACACGATGAGTATGGAGCTTGGCTCAGGAACAACAAATGTGATGAGCAAGAGTTTGAGTCTTATTATACAAGCCACTGCGAATGATGATAATCACCGCGTACGTCCGGGCATGTTGTCCCTGAAATTTTATTGAACGTATGATCTCTCAGTCAATTCTCCACAACCTCGACATTCTGCTGCACCCTCGCGTTCCTCCCCTTGTTCGGACGCTGCCCCACGTCGAATCGCTTTCATTATTCCGGGCGGAGACGTCTCAAGAAGAATTTGAAGCCTTGGGGGCACTCGGTCTGCAAACTATCTACCCGAACCAACCATTATTGTCGACAGATGATGTCTCCATGGAAGACGGGACGAACACCCTTGCGTCACAACCGAGGAGTGATGTTCAAGCACCGCCGCCCGTCAGAAACCCTTTATCGCCTGCCTCGATCCCTCAGCCAGCAACATTTACTCCTGCGCCCCTCTCTGACACAGAACGACAAAGAATCACAATTCAACCTCAACCTCAACCTCAACCTCAACCGGAACCCTCAACCCCCCCTTCCGCAGTTTCGGCCCCTCCGTTTTCAAATCCCACACAATTGTCAACAAATCCCGGTCCACACCCATTTGTACCAACGATTGTAAATGCAGATGAGGAAGACATGGAAATGCCTGCCATCAATTTGGATTCTGATTCGGATGCAGATTTGTAGAGATTTCTGGTTAACGGTTTCTTTTCAATAACACGATGATCATGTCAATGCCCGCACACGCTTTCGTTCGGGGCTAGTGTTATCTAGAACCATGCTATCCTCATCGGAGTCAGGATCATTTTCTGGTATCTTACCAGAAAGTGGGACTATCTAGTGAGGATAACATATAAGATGAAGCTGTGAGAGAATGCAGAGGATTTACCCTAGTGAGAAAAGCGCCCGCTACGACATTGTCGGGGTCCAAAGTTATTGCATGCTCAAAATGAGACTGGGCTTCGCGCAAAAGAACGAAGTTGAATGTTGCTTCGCACCTTTATAAGAAACGAAATGGTCGTAGGTTGGTGACTCACTTAATGGAGGAGTGGGTTGGGCTGTGTAAAGGGAAATCAAACCTGCATAGACGTGGAGAACAGGATTGTCCGAGTAAGGAAAGGACGGTAAATACCTATCATCCACCATTAGATAGATAGCTCATGAAGTCGAATACGTACGAACGCACAGCTCTAATTCATCTTGTGCCTCCCTATACCTTCCCGACATAATTAGATGAAGGACCAACTCCTTCAAAATATACTCGCGCTTGTGCCTCCTCAATCAATGACCGTTTCTGAGGGTTGTATGTAAGTAGCTCACGTCGTCTTGGTGGCGCAGCATCATTGTTCGCAGGTATTCCAATTGCTTTGGGTCGCCTTCTTTAATTTCGGTACTAAGGAGGTGCAGTCCAATCGTCCACAAGGACATCCAGTGAATTTCCTTGCATCGCGCCAAGATGCACCATGCGCGGTTAGCTCTTATCAGGTCATTGCGATGTATGGCTAGCTGAAGCACATCGTAGAGGCGACGTATGTGAACTTTTCGAGCGGTGAGAGGTTTCTGTGAATTCAGGGAGGCAAAGAGGAAAGGATGGTCAGAAGGCATGTGGCACCGCAATTGCAAACATCGCCAAAGACTCTGATCCATTCACTGCCTGGTCACTGCTAGCTATCGCTAAGCAAAAATGGACGACGACATAACATTCGGAGCATCAGTATGGGGCACGAGCGACGTTGTGGATACACTTCCCCCACTTCAAACAAAACCACCATCGTTGTCCCCACCCCTGGAGTCCCATTTCAATGACGACCAATTCGATGACTTTGAGAACCCAGTGCCAACCATGCATGCAGATACGGCGGACGACGATTTTGGGGATTTCGGAGACTTTGACGAGGCAGACGTTGTAAACTCCGCCAATTTTGAGGATGATGAGGGATTCGGGGAGGAGGTGCGGATAGCAGGGCCGTCATCATATGCGGAATGGCTTCCCTTGAAATTCGACTCACCACCCTCTCGATCTGATTTGGAAGGTCAAGTTGGCACTATTCTGGAACCAATATGGGGTTCAGAGGACATCCCGGGGCTGTTGACGGACGATAGGATCCGGGAGTTTGAGGGTGTCGGTCAGATATTAGTGACACCAGAAAGGTACATATCGCTCCCCGATGATTTCTTGCCTCAATTGATAGCATACGTTAGCCGTGATCTACACAAGGCGCTAATGCAGTCCTCTCCACCTACGAAACCCCCAAATTGGACGCGCTCACGAATACGTCGGCAACACCTCATTGCACTTGGAATTCCAGTCAATTTAGATGAGGTCCTCCCGCGTGCCAATGGAAAACCCCTGCCCCCATTGCATATAACCACACGACCTATGTCTGCACCCCCTGGCCCGCGGAATTCTTTCAACCAGAATGTGCCACCTACGTCGTACCATAATTCTCGCGCAGCCACACCAGTGAGCCGCCAACCTACACCCCCATCACATTTTGGCCCCAAACCAGAGCTCGAAGACGTCAAGATTGAAAAGCTATTAGCACTTGATCCCGGTACGAGAATGCATGCTCATGCCCTGGGACGTCACTAGACCTTTTATATACAGAGATCTTGACGATCCAGCCTCTGTCTATACTCGAGAAACATCTCGCGGATCTAAGGGCGCAGACTGCCTCTACTTCAGCGCTGCTCACCCATCTACTACAAACGAGGGAGTCTTTACAGCAGGACAGCGAGACATACAATGGGTTGATCGCGGAGCTCGTAGGTGAAGCACAGAAAATAAAATCGGGAAAGCCACGTATGACCAGTAATACCCGACGAGGTAACGGAATGAATTGAGTCAACAGGATTGATTCAGGTTTTTTATGTTTTCTGAGAGCTTGTCCGAGACCGATCAAGAAATGTACGCGATCTGCATCATGTGATCGAAAAAAGTTGATTCCGAACTCCGACACACTCAACCTAACTCGAGCCCTAGCGTAATTCAAATCTCTAAGACGGTTCATAATATTTAAGGGCCACCCGCAGCCTAGCCATGAATATCTCTCACTCCCTGCCGTCCACCGTCTCCGGGATCTCCTTCTCTTTCCTGACTGCGGAGGAGATACGGCGAATTTCTGTCAAGCAAATTATCAATCCAGTTCTTTTGGACGACCTTAATCGACCAAACATTGGAGGCCTTTACGATCCAACACTTGGTCCGAGCGATCGGTCTGACATGTATGTGCAACCTATTGACCCATATATATCACGCTCTAATGAATCTTCTCTTTAGCTGTGCAACATGTCGACTCACATACTTCACCTGTCCGGGTCACTTTGGCCACATCGAACTGCCAGCACCCGTTTTCCACCCTCTTTTCATCACTAACATGTATAATATACTACGAGGGACCTGCTTATTCTGTCACCATTTCAAGATGAGCAGAACAGTGGTGTGTATTATTTTAATCTTATAATATCTAACTCTTGAAGCGACTCCCTAGTTATGCAAATATGTAGCCAAATTTCGACTGCTAGAGCGTGGTCTGTTGGATGCGGCACAGGGTGTAGATGATCTTCAACTTCGTGTCAGCGGAAAGAAAGAGAAAACTAAATCTTCTAGGAAGAAGCATGCTGCAGTTGAGGAAGAGGAGAATTCGGACCCGGAGTCTGTGCGTATGGAGGAAGATCAAGCACCAGATGAAAAGCCTGAGGAGTTCATCATGAGAGTCAATCTGTACGTCGCTGTCCATCTAAGCCGGGCATCAAGTAGCAAGCGTGATCATTACAAGGACGCTCTCGTGTTCCAAACTCGGAAGGATCTGATCAACGAATTTCTCAAGGCTACATTGCTAAATAAATGTCAAAACAATAACTGTGGCTGGTGGGTCCCGTTCATATTGAAGGTTTTTTACCCTCTCATATCTCCCTAGTCCCGGTTACACCTTCAGAAAAGAAGGCTACACAAAGGTTATTGAGTATGACCTGACTGCGAAACAAAAAGGGCAACTAGGAAGGAAACGACCGGATGTTCTCCTGGCCGAAAAAGCCAATGCTTTTGCCGCTTTCGGGACGAACAAACCGCAAGGCGATCTTGATGCTGAGATGTCCGGGCCGGAATATAGCGAAGAGGAAACAGAGGAAGAAGAGAGTGAGGAGGAGACAAAGGCTAGCAAAGCGAACCAGCTTCCTAGAGCTGCGAATGGGAAGGTAAAGACTAAACGAGGCAGGAATGAACGTGTCATGGCTCCCGAAGAGTGTCGGGCCAATCTCCGCCGCCTGTTCTTTAACGAAGCAGTTGTGTGTTCGTTGATATTTGGTCGCCATGGGCCTTTTGCACATCTCTCTCATGATGGCCTCTCCTTCGCTTCTGCCGACATGTTCTTCATGGATGTCATCCCCGTTGCCCCCACTCGCTTCAGACCCCCAGCAAAGATGAATGACACGCTATTCGAGCACCCTCAAAACGAGCTTCTCGCGAAGGTGTTAAATACCTCGTACCGTCTGCGAGATTTAAACATCGATTTGCGCGCAGCATCACAGAAAACACCTGATTATGATGACTCGACACGCAAGAGATTGATGGGAGCTCTTTTGGAACGCCTAATACAGCTTCAAATCGACGTCAACAGTTTTATGGACAGTAGCAAGAACCCTACACCGGTGCGACAAGGCAAGCTGCCCCCTGCTGGGGTTAAACAAGGTCTGGAAAAGAAGGAAGGTTTGTTCCGGAAACACATGATGGTCTGAATATATCTTATCTTCAATCTCAAACTTTCACTAAACATCTTTTGAAGGGGAAACGAGTTAACTATGCCGCTCGTTCGGTTATTTCACCTGATGTGAATATCGAACCCAATGAGATTGGTGTACCTCCCGTGTTTGCGAGAAAGCTCACATTCCCGGAACCTGTGACTCCCGCTAATTTTCACGAGATGCGGCAACGGGTAATTACCGGCCCCAACGGACATCCTGGAGCGTCAATGGTCGAATACGAAGACGGTCGTCAGCAATCACTTGTGCGATATCTCCCTATTCACCTCATTGTCATATCCTCAAACCCTACATAGGCCAAACTTACAGTTGAGCAACGGACTGCAATCGCAAATCAACTTCTGACACCACAAGAAGGTGAAAGGGCTGCAATAGGCCGGCGAGGGCTATACACGCGAACTACAGCTGTCAATAAGAAAGTTTATAGGCACTTGCGAGATGGTGATATTTTGATCCTCAATCGGCAACCTACTCTTCACAAACCTAGCATGATGGCACACAAGGCGCGAGTCTTACAGGGGGAAAAGACGATTCGGATGCACTACGCAAATTGGTTAGCTGTTGATCTCACCCTGAGATCAAATAGATACTGAACCGTAATTTACCTGTAGCAATTCTTACAATGGTGGGCCCTTCGCTTTAATTGACATCAATGATGCTAACTTAGAAGGATGGAACAGCTGATTTTGATGGAGATGGTACGTCTTTCGAACGGCGGTATTTTCGTACTAACTAATGGGTTGACAGAAATGAACATCCATTTTCCTCGCAAGTCTAGGACCCTCTTTTTCAGATAACTCAAATCAAACTAAATTCATCCGCAGAAAATCAGGTTGCGCGCGCAGAAGCAATGATGATTGCCAACACTGACAACCAATACCTCGTGCCAACATCTGGAAATCCTCTTCGAGGTTTAATTCAGGATCATGTGGTCGCTGGCGTCTGGATGACAAGTCAAGACACATTCTTTACGCGCGAGGAATATTTTCAACTCTTATATGGAGCGTTGCGACCCGAGGAAGATATCTACAGTGGTAGTCGCCTGGTAACATTGCCACCTACAATATGGAGGCCAAAGCCGCTATGGACAGGAAAGCAGATAGTAAGACCTTCTATCCTCGTCAATATCGCTAAAGTCAATTCTCATCTGTGTGTAGATATCAACGGTTCTGAAAAATATCACTCCTGAAAATGTTGAGGGCCTGAATTTGAATGCCAAGACCAAGGTTCCTGGGTACCTTTGGGGAGGAGATTCAAAAGAAGACAAAGTCATTTTTATGGATGGTGAACTCCTCTGTGGTGTACTCGATAAATCGGCATTTGGTGCTACAGACTATGGTCTAGTCCATTCTGTGTACGAACTCTATGGAGCTGACATTGCCGGAAAGCTCCTTGGTATTCTCAGTCGACTATTCACCAAATTCCTACAACACAGAGCTTTTACATGTCGAATGGACGATCTGATCTTGACTGCGGAAGGAGATTCAAAGCGAGCAGACCTCTTACAAAAGGGAAAAAACCTCGGGACTGAAGGGGCCATCGAGAACTTCCCTTCTTTGAGCGGAGCCGCTCCTGAAGACATTCCTGAAGCTTTGACCTCCTTGTTGGAAGATGTTCTACGCGATGACAACAAAATGGCTGGCCTTGACATGACTGTGAAGACCAAACTATCCAAGCTTACTTCCTCCATCTCTGACGCATGTATTCCTCATGGTCTCTGGCGAAAGTTCCCACACAACCACATGCAAACTATGACCCTATCCGGTGCCAAAGGTACAGCGGTCAATGCCCGACAAATATCTTGTGCGTTAGGCCAGCAGGAGCTGGAGGGTCGTCGTGTACCTGTAATGGTCAGCGGAAAAACCCTACCTTCCTTCCGTGCCTTTGAAACCAGAGCCATAGCTGGTGGGTATGTTGCGAGCCGTTTCTTGACAGGTATTAAGCCCCAGGAATTCTACTTCCATTGCATGGCTGGCAGAGAAGGTCTCATTGACACGGCCGTGAAGACTTCACGCTCTGGATACCTACAGCGTTGTCTTATCAAGCACCTCGAGGGCATCCGTGTACACTACGACCATACCGTTCGTGGTAGCGATTCCTCCATTTATCAGTTCCAATACGGTGGTGACGCGCTCGATGTGACGAAACAAAAACATCTGTACCAGTTCGAGTTTATTGCTCAGAACGAAGTGTCGCTTGTCACACTGTTGAAACCGCGTTCCATCACCAATATCATCGATATGGACGCTGCTCCTGCCTACATGAAGAAAGTTCTTAAGAGATCGCTGGATCGCCCCAACAAGAACGTCCCTGCTAAACGTGATAAATATGACCCCGCACTTTCACTCTACAGTCCAAGCCGTTATCTGGGAAGCACATCCGAGCAGTTCGCTACGGCCGTCGACCAGTACATAAAGATGAATCCGCACAACCTTCTCAAAACTAAGGGAAAGGAGGAAACCATACGAAAGCGGAAGGGACCCGTCCTTCCACACAATTTCCGGACGTTGATGAATATCAAATATCTGAGGAGCCTAGTGGAGCCCGGAGAGGCTGTTGGACTGTTGGCGTCGCAAGGGTAAATTCATTCTTTGTTGATACTCAAATGATTCAACACAATCACATTGCAGTGTCGGTGAACCTTCTACGCAGATGACCTTAAATACGTTTCATTTTGCTGGTAAGTATTTCTACGTCATTACCACCCAAGAATAACTTATTCCTCACGCAGGACACGGTGCTGCCAACGTTACACTTGGTATACCGCGCCTCCGAGAAATCGTTATGACTGCCTCCCAAAAACCCAAGACCCCTTCAATGGTGATGAAAGTACGACAAGGAACGTCGCCGGAAGATGTTGACATGTTCTGCAAACAAGCCACCCGTGCCAAACTTTCTCAAGTTGTCGACAATGTAACGGTCAGAGAAAAATTAACAGTTGAAGGGCAAGCCCGCCGCACCCAATTTACTGTTGACATCAAGTTCTTCCCCGAAGAAGAGTACCTCTCAGAATACGACGTCACAGCGTTAGAGATTTTGGCCGTGTTTGCGACAAAGTTCCCCCTTATGCTGAAGAAAGAAATACAATTAGAGATGAAGAAACTAGATGCTGATTTAAGGAATCAGATTGCGGAGCTGGGCAAGGGCAAAAAGGTCACTTCCCGTGAAGAAGATGACGAAGAGGAGGAGGACGTCTCGGCCCGGAAGAAGGATGCTGATCAAGAAAGCGAAGTTGGTGACGGCGACGCGGATGATGAGAAACGTGCGAGGCAAAAAAAGGAGCAGACGTCGTATGAGAGCGACGATAGCGACAACGATGATGTCGACGAGTATGGCGATGCGGACCTCGAAGCCGAATTTGCGTCCCAGGTTGGAAGCGACGAGGAGGGTGCAGCCGTCAAGAATGCACCCTCATCTTTCGATAACCACGTCAAGAAAATATCGGACCTGTTTTTGGGACACTTATACCAGGCTACGTCCTTTCATTTTTCGCCATCTGGATGTACGTTCCAGCTAGAGGTACGCCATTTCAGGCACTCTTATCAGGCGACGTTCTGAGTACTTTCCGTAGTTCCGGCCAGATATGCCCAAACTACTCTTCGTTGGCATCGTTGAGCGGACGTGTTCTGCCACAATCATCCGCGAAATTCCGGGAATAACTGAATGTTTCCAAGCGAAAGATGACAGCAAAAAAGGTGGAGAGCCTGTAATCAAGGTGAATTCCTGCTGTGGCCTTCTCGAGTCTCCACTAACATTATCCGTAGCTAACAACCAATGGTTCCAACTTTCATGGGATGTGGCACTTTGCAGCAGGATCTGAGGAAAGTATCCTCGAAGATGACGGCATTTACTCCAACGACATTTACGCAATCCTAAAGACATATGGAGTGGAGATGGCTCGGGCTGCGATCCTGCAGGAGATAGGTGGCGTGTTCGGCGCGTACAATATTCAAGTGGACCGCCGTCATCTCGAGCTCATTGCGGATTACATGGTATGTGTCTTTACGCGTCGCGTTGAAGCCCAACGATTTATGTGTCAAACAGACTTTCGACGGCGGGTATAAGCCATTTAATCGCAAGGGTATTTCAACGAACCCATCGCCGTTACTGAAGGCATCGTACGAGACAACAGCGGCGTTCCTGTCGGAGGCAACACTACTCGGGGACTTTGACGACCTAACGACACCGTCAGGAAGCATCGTGTTGGGAAGGCCAAACCTGACAGGGACGGGGGTGTTTGATGTCGTGATGCCCGTTGAAAAGTAATTTAGTTTAGATAAAGCTGGTTAGGCCGAGGCGTATAATTTTATGTAGTAATTGGCAACGCGGTACGTCACATGTCGCGTGACCATCCTTGTGACAGACACCCCAAGATCCTTTGTTCTTTGAAAAAAATTTAACCACGCTTTGATTTAATTGTCGACCGCTTGTCCTCGTTTTTACTCAAGTCATTACTCTCCCCCTCCCCATGCGCCGCCCAGGCCCCCTCCAGGAGCTTCCCCTCGATCTCTTCTTACCGCCTAATCCTAATCTTCCAACCAAATCACGTCCCAATAAGCGCCCCCTATCTCCTGGAGGTCCTAACCTCTTTAGCCCAGCCAAACGCCGCATTCTGAACGACGAGGGCATCTTTTCGCCAGAAAAGACATTGAAGGGCCCGATATCTGCCCGCTACTCGCCCGCACGTTTTACGGAAGTCCTCAGTGGCCCTGCCAGTCCAGCTAAAAAGCTTGATTTTGGCGTCGCGAAACATCGCGTGGAGAGCCCTGTCTCCAGTCGCTTATCCGCGACCATAACGAGCACTACGCCGGCCCGTGAAGCCCCCTCGAGCAGCAGGCTTGCGCCCTCGCCCGAACTCAGACCCCCGCCCCGTTGCCGAGATGAAGATGACGAAATGGAGGGTTATTTCAGCCACTCAGGCCACCCGTCATCTTCGCAATCTGCTTCCATTGAACGAGAGATGCCGTCTTCACCCGATATCCAATCAAGCCACTATCCAGGCTTTCGCGTCTACTACGACACACACATCCCCTTGACAAGTGTCAATGTGGACATGGATGACGTGGTGTTTGTGGATGGAGACAAAGATGGGCACAAGGAAAATGTTGCACCACGTAGGAAACCACGAAAGGCTGTTACGGGCTCCAATGCTGATTTCAAATCCGCACTGTTTTCACCGGAAGGCAGGAAGCGAGAATTGGAAAGAGCTGAAAAAGCAAAGTCAACACCTGCCACACCGAAGAAAGATCCCAGCCGAGACAGGCTGGACTCTGTAGGCAGTCCAACCCCCCGTAGGCCTGTTGTAGGACTGGTTCGGATAGCCACTGAGGCCACCCCAAGATTGACGAGCAAGGGCAGAGAGGAGATGCGGCGAGTTTTGCAGGATGAAGCAGACCAGGAGGGGAACGGTGAAGAAGATGAAAGCATGCTCTAAATCTCATCACCCGTCACACTGGATTTTACCGGAACAATAAAACCCAAGATCGCCCATTGTTCACATCGGCTCGATACGACACAGACTTACCAAACTACAACGTATTACCCCCCCACAGGTGGACCAGGCAATATAAGTTCCAATCTCTTTTATCTTTACTATATTAAATTTTCACACATTTACGACCTCGAGATGCCCATCTCCAAACTTCTTAAAAATTTCCCATTCACTGCCTTAAGCTTGTGTCGTCTTGTTCACGATTCTCAGACGGACTAGCTTGGATTTGCTTGTTTCTTTTGTAACACGGACAGTAAACCTGTCGTTGCTGTATCTCTTGATGGGCCCAATAGCACCACTCATCGCTATATATGTATATTTTGTACTTATCCGTTGTCTACACAATGTATATTTGGTCTCGTGGTAGACCAGGATGCACAACGCACAGTAAACGAGCAGCTGGTGGAAATTTCGCACACGTGATGTCGAAACTGACACGTCTGCTTCGAATTGCAATTGATAAAAATCCTAATCTATTTGTTTCCACGTCGCCTCCATCGAAAACATGTCCCGTACACTGGCACTCGTACTGTTCCTCATGTTCAGCCTTGTTTCCGCAAATTTCGATTTCTTTGGGAACATGTTCGGAAACCAGCAACAGCATAACCACCAACAGCAGCACCACCGTTCCGGAGCTGCACAATGGGCTTCACAAGTGGACAGTGGTATGCACATGTAGCTCCCAGTACTATGTTTGCCTGCTAAGCTACGATGACTGTGTAGTGCAATGCTCCCATTACCTGTGCCCAGTGACTCTCGACTGTGTCCCAACACCTTCTGAGTGCCCATGTCCCGATGTGCAAGACATAAAATGCACGATACCCAATGCAGGCGGGGACGATGAACCTATGGTCGTGTGTGTCAGGGGATCAAACGAATGTACGGAAGTGGAACGGCTCATGAGAAAGGGGATGAAGAAATCCAAGCCCAAGTCTAAGTCCAAGTGATTAGAAGCGTGGTCCACAGAATCATTATTGGAAAGGGCTCTTGTGGAGTATTGTACGTTTTTGCATGACGTGTAGAAGTGGATGTGCCATCGCACAGAGAAGCTGAATATCATTATTTTGTTACTCAAGGCTCCAGTCCGCATACCATTCCTCCGATACAAGGGAACTTGGACGCAAATCGGCTCAGTGGCACCTGACCACGCACGATGAGCAAGAGTCGCGTAGTTTTAGCAGGGTACATGGTCCAGAAGATTCGGCGACCTGAAATACGAGCATAGCACATTCGCACCAATCAGTTTGTAGTCTTCGCAGACCCGCTTCCCTCTTCAACCTACCAAATTGTATGTCTGTGAGCTCCTCCACCCTCCTAGGAATATTCCAGCACCACACACCTCATTGAGCTTCACATTCCTCCCTTCAGAGGGATCTGGACCTTCCCGCTCCACTATCGTGTGGCCCTTCACTGCCATACCCCCAGCCATGAACATTTGATATAACGTCAAACATATGAGAGCCAAAAGTTAACCATTGAATATGGTAGTCGAGAAGTATGATGGGGCCGCCTCAGTGCGCTTTCTGCACGAAATAAGCAATGTCCCGATGTGGTAGATAATGGTAAAGATAGATGCGCAGGGGTTGAGCCACATCGATAGATATCCCAAGTCAAGCATTGAAATGATCAGGAGAAGACCCCAAACAGGGATGCGCAGGTGAAGAGAAAGAGACTCCTAGGCAGTGGTAAGGGCGAGGAGGGTAGGCGCCGCGCAACGGCATCAGGCAACTCGAGTGCAGGGAGTTCAAAAGGCATGCATTGACGTTGAGCGCCCTTGGATTGCTAACGATGACTAGCACCGAGCGTCGTGAACTTTGTAGATAGTGACTAGCACTTGGCAGAAAGAAAGGTTAAACCTGATCTGGATGGCTTTTTGACATAGCTTTTGGGCAGGTTAGGTCGCTATAGAAGCCGATCAGACTGCTTCATATCTCGAAACGAGTTCTGCGCTGTCATGGTTGAAAACCATCGTCTCCGTGCATCGAGTCGATCAACGATCAGCCAAGCCCTTCAACATAACTTATAATCATCAATGTTTTCGTTCCTTGTCGTTCCATCCTCCAAGAACTGAATGACGCGCCAATAGAGGTCATAGGGGAACGAGCTGATCGCAACTATCCCATGGCACTAGTCCGTTGAGGCTCCCGATGGATTTTACATAGCGTTTGTGCTTTTCCGGTTCTCGAGACAGTTTGCTGCCCAATGGCATTTACTTGGCTCTGGAGACCCCTGGGCCTCGGTTTTCACTTACATCATCACACCGGCGGTACTCATGGCATCTTCCAAGTTCCCCACTCCGTCCCCTCCCTGTGAATTTCCTCTGGCGGTACACGAAATTTGGCACTCCAACAAACTAGATTGCTCTAGACGAGTCTCATTCCTGAACAGTTCTTAAGCTTCTACCTTGTGATATTCACGAGTGACATCATTCGAAACATAGTGGACCTACGAATTCAAACGGTTCTCTCACGCGATGCTATAAATCACCTCAATGCCGAATGTTACATTCTCATCTAACAGACTAAATATCAAATGTCATGCATCATGCCCCACACCACACTTGCCTTGGTTATGGTTCATCCGACATCTTCCTCGTTTTTGGGTTCGATTCAGGCGGTTTCTCTCGAGCCTACGTCTCAATATGTCAAATACCGTCCTTTCGGGGTAGAACCCCAGGGATGATACCCACAACCATGGATATGAACAGAACCGGCTTCGAGACAGCTTCGAGACCAAACTTAGCTAATTCTGGGGACAACAGCTTTCTGAATTTCGGTGCCTGCAAACGGTCGCTCTAAATCTCAGCGAATTATACCCACGTTTAGTAGGAGGGAGATTTGCCTCAACAAGCCTGGCTGTTTTCTTTTTTGCTGCAACTCTCTTACTTGTCATCAATGTTTGTCATTCCCCTTGTGAGTGCCAGTAATCCGACTACTCCTTGCCCATAACGCCAATACTACGGAGGCCGCGTCGCATACTCACTTGAACGGTTCTGCGCTCGTCGGACGACAACAACTATTATTACAACAGCACGTTGCCGAAGACTCAAGCCTCGTTGGTGTGACGGGAACCGCTGATACAGTTAACTTGTTATCTTATTATTCACAAATCATATTCCATTCCAACAACACTGCTTCGTGCATAACGGTCCCTAGTTCTATCTCTTTCCCAGGAACGTTGCCACAAACTAAAAATATGCGATACTGTGGGTTGACATTGCTTCTGCATTACTCAGATGTTTATCCGCTCAAAGGTTATTTTGCACAGCTCCTTTAGCTTCGGAAGATACCCGTGTAATATTCTCATAGCTAGTGGGTGCTATCATGCATCTCGGAATTCAAGTAATCCGGATGCCCACATATCTGGTCAGCTTATTACGTCGTAATGAGGAATCTATTCTACTGTACCCGCATTTGACAAACACGACCATATAACGTCAAATAAGCACTCGTCCGATTCTTAACACAACTTGACTCGTAATGGCACTTGCCAGACCAACAGTGAGCTTAGACTCTTTCCTTCGTCAGTCTTTGGATTTCTAACTTGCCTGAAAAGACGAAATTGCCCCCAGGTGCTAATCGAATACTATTCGTCAAAAATCTAAATTACCAGATCACTGGGGAAGACTTGTATGACCTCTTTGGCCGCTATGGCAGCATACGCCAGATACGAATAGGAAACGAGCAGAAGACGAAAGGTACCGCGTTCGTCGTTTTTGACGACGTAATGGACGTAAGTTATTCCTGCTGCCAACAGGGCTATGTGATACTCATCGGGCTGTTGAAGGCAAAAAATGCTCTTGACCATCTTAATGGGTTTCATTTGCAAGAGCGCTATATCGTCGTATTGTATCATATGCCAGCAAAACAAGATGCGGCCGCAGCCAAGGCAGATCTTGCCCGACGTGAAGAAGAGCTGGCTCAGTTGAAGAAGAAGCACAACATCGGGGACGACTGAGGCATCGTGTAGTATGTTATCATGCGGGTCTATCCAACTAGTCCAATAATCGAAGATATCCTTTTTTTTGAAGTATACACGGCACTTATTGCGACACCACTGTTCCGAGTCTCGATCGAAATTTTCGGAGGATGTGTTCTTGTCCATGCAGCCTTTTTGCTTCGCTTCATCTCATCCGTCTGGCTCTTTTCGTGCTCCCTACGGATCCTTAAAAGACAAGCGAATCACCGCCCCGCCGCTACGCATGGAGGACAAAATTTATCAACGTGCGGTGAATATTGTTGTGGATATTGGCGGCTTGGAACGTATCAGAAAATGTCCTACAGTGATCACTATCACATACTATTGCCAACACGTTTGGTTACACCTTGGTGGTTTGCATTCCTTTGGGTGAGCGGGACTGAATTTACAATTGGGCAGGTCACATTTGATCTGAAGTCAATCAGCCTCTTTTACCGAAAATGAGCATGTTCCGCACCTCCTCGTCTGGCTACAGAACATGTTACGTCAACGGAGTGTTGGATGAGATAGGCATAACAACCAACCATAGCCAGTCCGTGGCCACATCTATCCTTGGGTTGAGAGGGGAACATGCTAGCAAACAAATATACTCACCTTATGTAGATATTTCGAACGCTACACAGTGCAAGTTCGACGTGAGCACCTTCTTAATGAGAGTCATTAAATAAGTACTCACCGTCGCCAGTAACACATCCTTGGTTGAGGTACGAAAGAAACCACAAGAATCTAAGCCATTTTATAGTAACCACCCGAAATACTTCCTCGGACCTTACGCGCAAGTTATTACCACACGAAATGGTTTACTTATGAACCATTCGTTGGTAATGTCAAGCAAATCTAGTATCCAAGAAGTTACAGGCGACAGGACCTAAACCGGGAAAGAAGGTGTTCTCCTGTCGGCAGACCTTTCAAGACACCAACGGGATAACGCTGGGAGACTCCTGCCAGGTGATCTCACCAGTCATACGTCTCGGGTTTGTCCCGTGAGACGCCTACAGCCGCAACTGGAAAATCAATCGTGAATCCCCGGGATTGGCAAGTCGACAGCACTGGTCTCCGAATCACCGATAGAATTTGGACTCAAGCTCCCATATCCCCGACAAAAGTTATCTAGGCATGGCGTTCATTTTATTATTTTTGAACTAAATGCTCCACCTCCAACTTCACTAGGATTCTACACTTGCGAAATTTCGCTACGCTAGTCCGTGGCCCATTCGTGGTCACCTCTGTCTGATCATCTGATCAAACAGGTCATTCCCAGGTGCTTCACACAAGAATTCGACACGCTGAAAACGCCACGCGGATACAAAACATCTGTTTATCCCCCTGTTATTTTCCCAAGTCCATTCCCTCGGCACATCTTAGTATGTGCTATAAAATACTAAGCTTTGACAGATTCCGGGTGGTGGAGCATCCACGTTGAAAAGGGGCCGCGACCAGAGACAGGTTATGCGGTAGATGTGCACGATCAGCTGTCTCTTCGGACTACTGATATGTGATTTGATTTTTTAAGCTTTCCTGGTGCGGTGATACTTCCATTTATACCCCTTTATCTTCGAGACCACCTCACTAATTCTTAACGTGTTCTCTCAAGACAGTTAAACTATAGAAAGATCACCAGGTATCTGATCTGTCCCCTATCCGCATCTCAATAGATACCGTCTCCACTGGCCTGTACACACTATGTCGTGCCCAGGTCTGGCTTTCGAAGGCCCGGGGTCCTTTAATGACCAAGGACCTTGTTAGGGTGGAGAAACTTCGATAAAAACTTGGGAACTTGCCTCTTTCGTCTTATGCCGTGTTTTCTATCTTCTGCTCGGGAACGTTATTAGTCTTGTTCTTAAGAGCAGAAAATATCTAGAAAGTCCCGCGCGATGGGGTTCCCGGCGCGTGGACCACTACATGGGATGTTCGGCTAGAAGTTTCGGGGCTTCGTCAGAGTTGTGGAAGCTTTTCGCGCCACGCGCCTGGAGTTATTGGGGGTTATGTCACACCGTTGGTGCGCGTTGCCGATGGCACCAACCGGTGGGTATCTTTTTACTCGTCTAGACTTACTTCTGATGCGTTTATCGGGAAATAGTAGCCTTCGGCGACACCCCTTCGCCACCACGTAGTAACGACCCCGAACTACACACGCTGAAAGGTAAGCTTAGCGTTGAATGTCCACCAAAAGCCCTGGCATGACCTTGGGGGCCCGAGCTGCTGGTGGGGAAGTCAGGAAAGTATCATACTGTACTCTTCTCTTGGCCCTTCTGGAATCATCTATATACACAAAGGCCTTGATCTGTTCGAAAATTCCTCAGGTAGATACCCCTCTTTCCTGTCCGCCTGATCACAGTCAATGGTACCAGATGTTAATCATAAGGAAATTCCTCAAAGGGGAGAGTCCACGTTGTGAGTTAGAAGACGCAGCCATGTCCTATCGTACTGGTTCGCTTTTTCACAAACGTATGGGCTAAAGAAGAACCCACAAACTATCCCGAACTAACCGAAATTACCTTCCATGCGTACCAGTTTTTTCGAACCGGGGACGGCGGTATGTAGTGCTTGCCTGCTTCAGCTTGTTTGCTGTGTTCATTTCCTGAGATTATTACTATACCTCTCATGTATCCCGTTGTTCTTTCCCTCGAAAACTCAATCAGACTTCATTTGGGAAATGACCGAGACAAGTACACGCATGGGTATTGACCAAAAGTAGGATTTTCGGCGGCAAACATGGGGGTTTTTTAAAGTGGTTTTTTAGAACGTTCCCCGGCGATTTATATCACTTTCATCCGAAAAAGATTATCGCGTGGTACATGTGCCCAGGATACAGAACCAAGCCATTTATCTGATAGATGACTGGATCTGCAAGACATTGTAGTCTGATGAAGCCAAACATATAGGTACCATACTGATAGACTATAAACTACAAAAGGGGAAGATACGAACTAGGCCAGCATTATTCTCTACAAATGTATAGGGCAATAAAAGGTCAAATACACTCAAATCAGCTCGGCAGCATTGACGGGCATTTCGTCCTGGAAAGTCGGGTCAGTACTAGGCCTGGACGAGAGATCAAGGAGTTATACAATTTGTGTGCTGTAGAATTGTTCTATTGAAAGTAAATAACCGCATAAGCAATCATGCCGTGAAGCGTTGCTGATAAACTGACCGATGTCCCGCAGGATACGAACGTCGTCGACTGTTACAAACTGCGAAAGGGTTCGGTGAGTTTAAATGTTCAGCGAGATTAGGCATACGACTTGCGTTGATGGCGACACCCTTCCGGCCGAAGCGGCCTGAACGCCCAATACGGTGGATGTAATTTTCACGATTCCTTGATACCAGATAACGTTAGCACAATGAATCAGGTGTGCCTCTCAACGTACGCTGGAAGGTCGTAATTGATGACGAGAGATACTTGCTGGACATCGATACCTCGTGCCCAAACGTCGGTGGTAATAAGCACTCGCCTATAACGCTAGATCAGAACGTCGCAGCACTATTGAGAAGGTCAAGCTTACGAAGTACCACCACGGAATTCCGCCATAATAGCATCACGTTCCTTCTGAACCATTTCGCCATGCATTGACGAAACCGTAAAGTTGGAAGAACGCATTTTTTCCGTTAACCAGTCCACCTAAGTGAGGTGAGCGTGGGGAACGACAGACAACACTAGACTAACTTTTCGGCGGGTGTTGCAGAAAATGACAGCTTGGGTGATAGTGAGAGTGTCATACAAATCACAAAGGGTATCAAATTTCCAGTCTTCTTTCTCCACGGCCACGAAGAATTGCTTGATCCCTTCCAAGGTCAATTCATCACGTTTCACAAGTATGCGAATAGGATCGGTCATGAATTTTGTTGTCATCTCCAAAACATCGTACGGCAGGGTAGCGCTGAGAAGCACCACCTGCGTTGCGGGAGGAAGGTACCGGTAGACGTCGTATATCTGGTCCTTGAAACCCTTGTTTAGTAACTCGTCCGCCTCATCAAGGACAAGCATTTTAATGTTCCGCGTTCGTAGACTTCTTCTACGAATCATGTCGAAAACACGGCCTGGGGTACCAGACACAACATGCTGCCCGTATTCGAGCTTTCGGATGTCTTCACCGATAGACGTGCCACCAATACAAGCGTGGCACTGCACATTCATGTAGTCGCCTAATGCGAGAACGACGGACTGAATTTGAGTTGCGAGTTCGCGTGTTGGTGACAGAACAAGAGCTTGTGTCTCACGAACAGTCACGTCGATGGATTGGAGGATGGAGATGGAGAATGTGGCCGTTTTACCAGTACCTGACTGGGCCTGTGCAATGACATCGCGTCCTTGAGTAATGGGTAGGATAGCTCGCTGTTGGATGGCAGAAGGCTTTTCAAAATCTGGTAGGCAGGTTTTGGTCAGAATGAATATTGCATTCCATGCGAAGGAAACACACTGTAAGCGTAGATACCCCTTACAAGGTCTTCCTTGAGACCGAGGTCATCAAACGTCGAGACCACAGAGACAGCCTCGGAGGATTCAAAAACTAGTTTCTAAGGGTCTGTGTGAGTACGTTGTTCTCGAAATGAATAGCTAGAGGGATACCTCGTCTCCTGTGTTTATACCAGACATTTTTTTTGAAGTTGGTTGGTTTGAGAAAGGCGGAGTTACAATTTCACTCTTTCCGTGTTTGCTTCAACCTGCCCAACACTTTTCCCAGTCGAAAATGGACTCCATTATCGAAATTCAACGTCAAACTCACGAGGAGGTGGAACGTTTTGAACGAGCCCTCTATACCCTTCTCTCTAGGAATCATTCTACTCATGAACACAATCTTCAAAATGAACACAAGGCGTCACAAGTCCTTGACCGCATCACTTCTCGGGCGTCAGCATTGCACTCCTTGTATCAGGACGAAGACGCCAGAAAACTAGAGCTGGAGGCACTATCAGCACCTGCCCAACAAAACGATCTTTCGGAATTCTATTCACGCTTGGGGAAAATTCAAGAGCACTACAATAAATACCCCGACTCGATTCCGGGGGGGTTCGACCTCGAGCTTGCTGCTCTTTTGGAAGACGTAAACCAAGACGGAGATGATGACTACGAAGAGGAAGATCGTATGTAACTTGATCTTTTCTGTGCTGCCTATGTTTATTGCGTTCTACTCCAGCTGTCTCTTTGTTATTCTCCGGAGAGGAAGCATATGGTAAATATCTTGATCTATACGCCAACCATACGGCGTTTAACAACCTCAAAAACATTGGAAAGCGGCCTGGTTACCTTCAATACCTCGACCTATTACTTGCGGCTCAAAACGGACCAGTCCACCAAGACTTGTCAAAAGAAACGCGTTTCACGAAGGACTATGAAACGTATGAATTCAAGTTTCAAAACTGTATACGTACCTGATCCTTCCGTCTAACCAGTTACATCAAGAATCTTCATACTTACTTGCTCTCCTTTGCCAAGCGTACCCAGCCTCTAGTCGACGTTCAATCTCAACAAGAGACCGTAGATGAAGAGTTCAATAAGAAGTGGGAGGCTGAGGAAATTTCAGGATGGGAGGAACGCACATCGAAAGCACCCGCAGATGGTAATGGATCTTTAGGAATCTGGTGTGCACCTTGTAAGTCTCTTAAATTGTCATGTATCAGCTATCCACTCATGACTACATAATCTAGGCCAAAAACATTATTCAAAGCAAACAGTGTATGATGCGCACCTAACATCTAAAAGACACATCAAAGCTGTGGCCAAACAGGCCTCCTCCGGGGCGCCTCCTGCTAATCCCAATGGTGGCCCTGCTGCTCCAGCCCAATCTATAAATAATACTCAAAAGTCGTCCGCCAACTCTCGCCTACGTACGTCCGCACATCTAACCCATTTAACAACGGCGTTGCTTGTGACGCTGGTACCTACTCTTAACGAAACGAAGTCAAATGTTGAGCGACGGTTCTCTCTGACGGCTCGTGAACGTGAGCAAGAACTGATCGACCAAGCTAAGCCTCCGCCGCCGCCCGTCAACAAGGACAATGCTGGTCCGGAAGAAGAGAATGAAGAGGAAGAACGCATTTACAATCCTCTCAAATTGCCATTGGGGTGGGATGGGAAACCTATTCCATACTGGCTATACAAACTCCATGGACTTGGCGTCGAGTACCGATGCGAGATTTGTTCCGACCATGTGTACATGGGGAGGTAAGCCATTTGCCAAATGATTTCTTCGAACGTGGCCTCTGATTCTCCCACCTCAAGAAAAAATTTTGACAGACATTTCCAGGTATATGGCTCCATGACTCCATAGCCTCCGTTATTAACTTTCTCCCAGGAATCCAGACATGCCTTCGGCATGCGAGCTCTGGGCCTTCCAAACACAAAACATTTCCACGAGATTACACGCATCGAGGATGCCCTTTCCCGTTCGTCTATTTTTGCTTTCATGATTGACGCGGTATTGACATATTTCTGCTGTTTAGTTGCCGAAAGGCTTAAGCAGGAGGGACGTCACGAAATTTTCGAGCAGGAAACGATGGAGGAGTTGGAAGATGATGAGGGCAATGTTTATAATCGCAAGACGTATGAGGACCTGAAGAAGCAGGGTCTGATCTAGGTCTGGATTATATTACATTCATTATATTTAGAATTCTTGTACAGATTGTATTGATATCATGCTAGTATCATCCCCTGTTGTAATGGTCATGTCGTGACGCCGTCATGTTCAATAGGTTTTGCTGATCGTGGTGGTGGAGGTGGTGGTTTTCGTGTTGCTTGAACTGGGGCAATGGGCGTCTGCAATGAGAAGGCATGTGTATAGAGTTCTTCGTCCGATGAAGAGGGAGACGATGATAAGGATGAGTCAGTAAGAGAATCGAAGGGGTTTCCCATGCGGTGGTTATGGTTCCGGAACTCAGATAGAGGTACAATACCGCCGGGATAATCTTATAATTACTTTCAGCCAATCGTTGCACATGTGTATGATGCGCTTACCTGGGCCATCCCACCATGCTATATCATCGGAACTCGGCGGTGGGACTATAATATTCCACGGGTAACGGAACTGTTATGGATATTAAAAAAAGATCGACTGACGTTCTGCATAGTCAGCAGGCAAAACTAATGCTGCCAGTTTTTCATCAAGCTTTTCTCCCGGACCAGTGGAGGTTATACTCTCGATTAGTAGACGAGATAACGCAGCTCGCTTGATAGCATCAATGACGCGAACTTCAGCCCGGAAGGCAGCATAAACTGTTAAAAGTTCGATCATTGGCATTTTAGTCCAGATTATTGTTACAGGAGGCCGAACCTGGCTTGTGATCTGAGCCCCGTAATTCTGATCTTGAGTAAACAGAAAGGTCCAGCTTTTCTCCGCGGTATAGGATACGATCTGGATGATGATTAAATCATGTATTGGCTCCACCTTGATATGTACTTACCCGTCCACGCTGGAATCCGCATCTTTTCGCTTGTGTCATAGTTGTCCGTGCCGAAATCATAGCGGTAAGTAGGCCGGAATAGCAACGGTCCCTCGGAGTAACTTGCGAAGGCCGCCCCCGTATCAATCGCTTGCTTCAGCTTACTCCTGGTGAATATAAAAACACGAGGAAGATGAGAAGCCAAAAACCTGGTCGGCTGCGAGCAAAGCATCAAAGTTATCAGCCTCCACCAGTGCCCTGGCCGTGTCGTTATCAAGGTCAAGACGGTAATTTACGTCCCCAAGCCATATTACATTACTACACAGTATTCAGATTGGCTCCAAAGAGGGAACAAAAACATACTCATGACTGGAAATAGTCTTGCCTTTTTGAAAATGAAGTCCATTGGCAATGGTCCTGTAATCTGCATTTCGTTCTTCGACATTGGAATGTCCGGCAGCCAGGTGCGCCGTCAGGAAACAAAAGCTGGTGTCGTGGTATTCCAAACGGATGCCTACAGCACCTTTGTTCCCAGACATACCTCGTAGACCAGTCTGTTAGGAATTGATAAATAGTTACATTAGAATTTGTTAATGAGTAGCCATACTTTGCGTGATGTCGCCTCCACATTCCGAATGATGGGCGTTAAATCTGCCCGAACGAATACGAGTAACGCAGTTCCAACTAACTGGATTCCCACGTTACCAGGTGTGACTGTACATGCGGGGAACGCTTACTTGTTCACTCCTGAGGAGCACATACTTAATTTTTTTGTTAGGACGACGGTCCAGGTTGTCGAGTATCCTGGATTCCCAAATTCGCCTGGATTCATCTCGTTAGTGTATTCTCACAAAAGACAAAGGATATCCGCGCCGTTTTTCTGGGTCGGTTTGGACGATCTGCTGAGCTGTTAAAGGTACAATTTCCTGGAAGCCAAGGACTAACATATCAGGGCTGATCGCGTAAGCTTCAAAATAATTGCAAAATGCAGTCATACGTACTCGCTAATGCCTGTTCAACATAGAGTGAGCCCAAATACAAGTGATAAAACATTAGCTTTACTATGTCGGGGGAATAGCCAAGGTAGTAGCGACTCGGACGGGGGCTGAAATGAAAGGTTCATACAAGTTACGAACAAGGGGAGGGGAAGGCAACTCACTCTACCATTGACGTTCCATGTTCCTACAAAGATGGTACAGTTTTTCGCCGTAGAATATTCGGATTGCCTGATATATATGGTAAAAAATACCATGCAAATGGAGAATGGCGAGAGGCACACCGTTGGTCCAAGATAACACGAACGGAATCGTGAATAGGGTCAAAGATCCTAACAGGACGCTGGTTGCTCAGGTTGCCCTGGTCAAATCAGTCAACTAGCCTTCCTTTTCAGATAAGTTCAAACAAACCAGAAACATGTCAATGGCTACTTGTTTCCCTTTGTCTTGGAAATTATTGATATATGCTCGCGAAACGCTCTTGGTGGCGTCCGACAAGACGCCTATGGAATGACCAGGGGTAAACATGACGAAGTTATAAGGCAAACATTGGACCTCACCGGCAAGTGTTCTTTTCCCACTTCGAGTAAAACTGGTATTCAAAGCGCCCGTCCCAGCGTATATTCTAGATAGAGCATCCCCGTTTTCAGCCCAAAGTTCCCGATGGTGGGACCACAAGGAATTTGATTGTATCCATTCGCGGCGGACGAGTGCGAGGTATTGTTCTAGCGTTGTACGGGACAGAATGTCTTGTACAAAATTGGTACGATCGAGACTGGATAATGCAAGAAATCAATCATTGACCATGAACTATGAGAAGTCAAGGTGCGCACCAATCTAGACAATTCGTTCTAAAAACGCCCTTCTGATCCGTGACAATCTCATCGGTGGCAGCATCGCACATCGAAAACCCAAATCTATCCACATGATCTACTATTGAATCAAGACGTCTATGGATGTAGGTTAATGGTAAGCATACGCAGAATGTCGCAATGACACACCTTATATCCCTTATAACACTATCATGACCACCAATTCTCACAGCATTATGAAAATCAAACTGTGTAATGCCTAAATCTTCCCCAATGGCACTCCGTGCTATCTGTAAATGTCTGCCATAAGCTGTTGTTAACGAAGCTTCATTTTCTTTGGTTCCGAGGAGGTTGATGGCATGTGTGGCTCCATACTCTTCCATTAACTGTACAAAATGTCGCTCAAACGCAGGCTGTGAAGCCTGGGGACGTGTGATCTGAATGCGCTGACCAAAAGTTTGCAAGCCTTGCTGTTCCCAAAACACTACAAATTGCATTTTATTAAGATCAATTGTGTATTTAAGATGAAGTACATACAGGGGACACTTCCACGAACTTGTACATAACTAACACAATGCTGGTCGGTGCTGAAGACCGTCTCGGTCTGACAGCGCCTCAGAGAGAGCCCAAGACCGACAAATGGAATTACTCACTTCGACAAAGTTAGCAGTATTCCCATCATCGTCAACGCCACGGGTATTGAACCGGGTGCCAGCTCGTTTGTACCCTAGTCTGGATATTAGGGAAAGCGTAGCAATAGTGGGTGACCCATCGGTCGGAGGAGCCGGTAAAGGCATGGTGAAGACCCCGACGTAGCCCTGTATCGCCAAGATCTAAAAAGCGTTGGGTTGTGTTGCGAGATGCCGTACGGCGACTACGCACAATAAACTGACAGTTGTCCAGATCCTCGCGTTCATGGGGTTCCAATCGTTCCCGGAAATCTAGTAAGCTTCGGACAATGTATTCATTCCAAACGAAACGTTCATCGAAAGTTCCAATATCCTTTGTAGATGATGGTTCCCGAGACAAACGAACTGCGAGCCTTGACGAAAGATCCCAAGGAGAATCGAACGCATAATAGAAGGACCCAGACGACAGGATTTTCGTTAACGGCAAACATGGGTGTTCGAAGATCTGCGGTGCAGCTGTAGGTTGCGTGTAAACGTCTCTAGTCATGGATAAATCGACTGCATCTGGTCCAACCAAACTATCAGCGACGATAGAAATATCATCCCATATTGAAGAGGTCAGGCTGTAGAATGAGACTTCATGAATCCTGGCCACAGACTCGGGATTCATCCCAGAGGGTCTAGTGTTCCCCACTTCGGTTGCACTTGTGACAAGGGCTAAGAAGATATCTAAAACACGATGGTAAGAGCAAAAGCAAGTGAGGATGAGCGAGAATGAATACCGTTCTCAATGGAAATTAACCCAAGGCAACCTTTGACGACTCTACTTGTAAGACGGATAATATTTGTGAGGTCGATTTCATCCTTGGGCAGAAACTCCACCACCGCTTGTGAGCCAGCTTCTCCAGCTCGAAACACGAGGGCCCGTCGAGGCCTACCTAGCCTTTCATCATGCGAGCTCGTAACGAGATATAATACACGGGGGTTGTTGCCAAGATAGAGATACATGACTCTTGGCCTCTGGAAAACCGTCAGTCAGTCCGGCATGGTGAGCTCTGCCGGGTCTGTTTGGCAACAGTAGCCGTTCACAACAGTATTGGATGTTAACATGGACTTGCAACTTTGTTTAAAGTTTCCATGTTCATTGGTATTGTCCCAGAGGTGATTTTAAACCTTCAAATTTTGCTTGTATACGGGAATTAAATCCTCAACCCTCCTCATGGGTACATTTAAAGACAAGATGCAAAATCTTGGAATACTTGCATGCGAGAGCACCAGCTACCAGCAACATAAGTCTACAAATCAGAAACAAACGAGTATTCGTTACTAGGAGGTGTAGGTATATCGTATCTATGAGGGATCGGACCCCGATATAGGTCGGTGTGGATACTGAGGCTGATGTTTTGCAAAACCCAAAACGTGGAAACACCAACAACCCTGATCAAACATACTCCCATCATCATTAAATGCGCACTGGCGTAGGGGGGAGCCTCAAGACAAAAAGGGGTTCTGAGCATATGGCTCAGTGGCTTCTTTGGATGGACACACACTTGTCCTCTTGATTTCCACGTTGGGAGGATGTTGGAAGACGATGTTGGAGAAATTTAAAGTCATTCTTTCTGAATGTGACCAGAGATATGTTTATTAAAAATGAGCACCACTACAGTCCCTCACCCTAACAGTTATAATGCTTGTAGATAGCTGAACCCATGCACTAAAAGAACCATGTCAACTCAAAAATCAAAGCCAGGGCGACGAATAACACACTCGATAATTATCAGCATTGTTGCGCTTGTCGGCCACACTCAATGAGGCAGTTACGGAGCAGCCGTACCCGAGGTCCGATGTACCTGATGTAGCATGGGACAGCTGTGATGCCATGTATGTTAGTCTTAATCGAGCAGTGGTTGGAAGATACGGACTTCGTGCAGGATAACACCACCTTTGCTTGATGTGGTCGAATCGAACCCACCTGCGTAAAAAAAGTGAGATTCATGGAGTGAGATGCGATGATGAGCAGCGTACCAGTGCAAATGCTAGGTGTACTTCCGACGGCGGTGAAGAATATATCACAAGTATAAATCTAGACAGTGGCTCAGCCTCGTGAAACATAATGTCAGTGGGGACACCCACATCACTTCCTACGATATTTCCACCACTAGTGTATAACAGGGTGTATGCAATTACGCCACCAGATCCACCACAGATACCGGCAGGATCAGTACATGAGATTCTGGCAAATATTATCAGTTTTCATCCTTGGAGAGTGAAAAAATAACATACATGCGAGTTCCAGACGAGGACAAGTCACCTGCGATAATGTCGTGGCGATACCAGATATCATCTTGTGAGTTTCCGCCAAAATAAGTATTGAATTCCGACGAGGTAGGGTGAGTTCGGATGTCAGTAGCTGCACCACCAGCAAGTGCGCGAGCGGATGCCAGAGCGTCGGCAATGACTTGACGTCTGCCACCATCAGAGCAGCTAGGTGTAGAAAGTCGACGTTGGAGACCCATGAATGAACGTTTCGCGACGTCCCTAGTCACAGCAATGTCGACAGGAGTAGAAAGAGCTTCTACAATGGGGGTATCGGGACCAGTCTGGAAGTAAGTGTTGGCGTCGAAGGAGAATGTACCTGTGCCGAATGACTCGAAGTCATATGTGGCGCCGAAGCCAGTATGATTTACGGCTACTGATCCACCGGCGGGAATGGTGGTATAGACACCTTCAGCACTAAGGTCGTATGTTGCCTAGATACACATTAACCAATGAGCAAACGGTGGTTGAAAGAGAGGGGAGGCATACACGTATACCGGAGAACAGGAGTTGGTCGCCTTTGCGAGAAACGGTGAACGATTTGGTTGCGGAGGGGTCCAAGATGTTATTTTTAGCAATAACCCGGATGTCCGACTTGGTGGGATTGGTAACAACCGCGGAGATGACAATGTCGTTGACAGAGTCCACTGAAGTTGAAACTGCCTTCACAGATACCTTCAAGTCGCCAGCTGATAGGCCTAGGGCTGCCGCCACGAAGCTAAGCAAGATACTTGAACGGAACATGCTGAATAGTGTTATGTGCGCAAGAGTTGGAATCCTGCAGTTTTCCTCTTTGATTCCTCTTTTTAACTTGTGTCCCGGATCGTAAGCCATACGATTTCTAACAGTCAGAAAGCCATTTCAGGTCCACTGTCATGCCTCCAGATGCTAGAATATCACCGCTTAGAATGGACCAACATGAACAAGTAGACAGCATGACGATAACTCTACCTACTATCACCGAGAGAAGTCTGAAGAGATCTCAAATCAAAGGCATAAAAACATCACGAGACTCCTCCCTCCATGTGCCTAACACGCGGGTATCGAGTAAATTTTTTGGTAGGCTACAAAGGCTACGCACCTGCCCGCATGCCTCCACAGTCAGCAGGCCAACCAAACATAAAATAAAGCGTAAAACAGGCGCAGATTTGATTTCGGGAGCGATGGAAGTGCTCATGAGTCAATTGAATGTTCCATATCTCTTCCCAGAGTCCGTGGATGGCTACAAGGAAGCATAGTCGGGGCCTTCCTGAGAAGCGCAAATGTGAGCCCACCATGCGCCCTGTTCAACGTTAATGCTATGCCTATGTTTGGTACATGACAAATTGGTCGGTGGGATATGTGTTTGGTGTGATTGGGCTCCTTATTGGGGGTGAACAGAACAGAAGATACGTTTGTCGGGGATATAGTTGGAAACGGGTCAAGAAAATTTCGCGAAACATTGCTATCAAGGTTGGTCTATGCTACACTCATGACCCCGGTTTATTTATTTGAGTTCGCTATCAAGAATGGTGAGTTTTAGCCCCGAGGTTAAATTTGCCGTGACCGTCAGGAAAAGGGGAGGTATGGATGGGTACGTACATCATATGACCGAAAGTGATGGTGGTCGGGTTTCAAATGCCTCGCCATCATTCCAGTACTAAGTAATCGCACGTGTTCCCAGACTGACCAATGTACACAGTACATACAATCCCATCCATCATCTATTTCGTAGCATGCTGTCGTCGTCTATAACGCCAGAACTAGAACTCCTTCTCAGACCTAGCCCTACTGTGTCGCCAGAGAGGCCTGATGTGGCACCTGTTTGCCTCCGAATCGGTGTAACCCGTCGAGGTGGGGTATTGAGTTGGAAATTTTGATGGGACGGTGCATGTGCATCCAGTTCTTGATGCCTGGGTCCAGGGGAGCGCGGAGGTGACATCGCGCTAAACCTAGATATAGAAGGAGAAGGAGGAGGAAGGGGCGACCGCGGCGGGTTAGGGGAATGAGGTGCGAGGAGGCCTTCAGAAGTATTTTTTCGAGATAACCTGGGGCGCATGCTAGGAAGTCCGTCAAATGATAACAGTGATCGGAAAAGTGAAACACGGGTTTGGGCGAATTGCACTGAAGATGATCCTGAGGGAGAGCCGGGTTCGGCTAACACGACAAGATTTAGAGTACAGTCCCGAAATAGGAGAAGAGGAAGCACCTGCAGAGACTGGTAGTGCATTGTCGTTTGCACTCAGGCTCAAAAAAAGAAATAAAGGGGCAAGCCAGACGCAAATTCCGAAGAAAGACGCAATCTCTGAAAATCCGTGTACATTTGGTACGGGTCCTCGATAAGTCCTTAGTTGTCTTGCTTCTTGCGTTACACGAGAAAAATAAAAGAACCAGAGGAAGTGGTCGGCTATGACAAACGTGCAGGAAGCCAGGAATGAGATGGACGTCAAGGATATGGTGGGCCATGTGGCTGAGAAATGTTGTAGATAGACGACATGACATACGATTGAGAACGCCGTTTGGGCAAGAGGAAGAGAGTCCGAGAAGTAGATAATGATGTGGAGAAATATTATGACCTGATGGAATTGATTCAGCGCGTCGAACGAACTGTGGAGTTTGACGAGTACCCACATATATGCCTCTTTGTCCGATCGTTTTAGCCAGACGAGAATGCTCCTCAATAAGCTCTGAGACATACAGCAGTCCACTTGCTGTAGAGAAGTGAGCATAGTTAGAATAGAGAGGAAATCGAAATTCGACTAACCAAGTGAGAGTGTGACGAAGGCAAATGCAGCTAGAATAGCAGCATAACTGTAGAAATATTAGCTCAACAACGGGCGTTGAAGTACGTCTAAGGAAACAAACCTAATGTAGTACAGGAGGCCCATGGAATACTATGGCTTATAAGGTCCTCTTTGAGCGGAGGGGGTCAGAACGGGATTTTTCCTCGACGACATTGAAGAGTCGCGTCCGAACGCACGTGGCGATTGATGGATCACATGCATTACTCGCATCCTGACAACCGAGCCAAATCTATCCTCTTCACCGCAGGCATCGTCCAGTCTTCAAGCTTCATACCCGATCATGAGCAATCTTGAGAGTGAGCAAAGATGCAACTTATCGTCTTATGCGCTAATGTCCAATAGAAACTTTATTTCAACTCAAAGCAAGTCTAAACTCGAGTATTCCACATCTATGCCATCATTAATCTCGAGTCTCGACATAAGTTCACAGCAAAGACTCTCAACCGACAGGCCAAGAAGGCCCAGAAAGACGAGAATTCAGAGAAATCTCGCTTAAAAAAGGTATATACTCGTTAATTAATTCCGATTTCCTCAGGTTGACCCATTTCATGCAAAACCCAGGCGCTACAACAGGGCAATAACGAAGGGGCCCGGATATATGCCTCTAATGCGATTCGGAAGAAGAGTGAAGCACTAAACCTCCTCAGACTATCTAGCCGTATAGACGCTGTTGCCAGTCGTGTGGAGACTGCTGTGACGATGCGGCAAGTGACTGGCAACATGACGTCTGTCGTTCGAGGGATGGATAAGGCCATGGAAAACATGAACCTGGAACGGGTAAGAATAATAGCAGCTCTTAGCAAGCCCCTTATCCATTCCATGTCTCTATCGTTCAATTAACCACCGCTGAACAGATATCCCTCGTAATGGATAAATTCGAATCTCAGTTCTCCGATCTGGATGTTCAAACGTCCTACATGGAAGACGCAATGTCCTCCACCACCGCTGTATCAACGCCCCAAGACCAAATTGACCATTTACTTCGCCAGACGGCGGAAGAGGCCAATATTGAACTCCAGCAGGATCTGGCTTCGAAAGATATGGATGGTGTCGCGGACCTTAATACGCGGGAGAAGGTCGGGGAGGAAGATGCGAAGCTCGCTGAGAGACTACGGGCATTGAGACCTGCAACGTAGGGCTTGGGTGGTATGGTTGCTCACGATTGTACAACTATCAGGGTTGATATTTATGTTTTCAATTTCTTTGACTTTTTTCTTACGCAATGTGGGACTGAAGCGTTCTTGTGCCATGTACAACGTTACGTATAAATGTGCATACATTAATCATCTATGTTCGACATACATATAACAAACATTAATAAGTAGAACTATCGGGTTGGCATCAAAAATGTAGGATGATGGTTATGAGAGGAGTATCGGGGTTGAAGTCATAGAATACGTTAGGGAACGGTGTTGATATAGAGAGAATTGCAAAGATGAGCGTGTTCTATGTGATGTGAAGGGAATAAGGTCGTGATCAAAGGCATAAAAAGGTCGAATGCCACATAAACAGGATGTAAAGTAATACACAAATAAATGTTGGCTTGAAAGTTGGGGTGGTAAAATAAAGGGATGTAACCCAAAAGAACCAGAATGAACAGGCACCAAAACCCAAAAAAAAGAGCGAGCAGAAGATCATAATCTAGGGCGAAGAAGGGAAGAGACCCCATTGTCGGATACTAGGAGAAAAGTTGTTTCCGTTTCCATCCACATAAGGGAGTGGATTTGAATGAACAGACAGGGTAAATTGTTGAAAGGAGGAAAGGAAGGAGCTCATTTTCTTCGTGTGGAGAAGAGTATAGGCCGTGTGATGTAAGTGCTTAATTGTGTGTGTCCTGTAGGTTGGCGGGTATAGCTATTACGCATTCTGAAGGATGATTCGTACGAAGCTGTCCAGGAGTCGTCGTTTGCCTTCATCGCTGAGAGCTGGGGCTGACTTCAAGAGATGCTCAACACGAGAGACGATTCCTGTCGGACCATCGAACGGAATCTCGTGAGCATCGAAGCGATGGACGTCTAGAAGAGGCTTCATTAGTGACCGAAAGCCCGAAAGATGGGAAAAGCGGAAAGGTCAGGCGAAATTAAATAGACGCTGAGGTCTGGGTTGAAATAAAAGGGTAGAGGCAGCGTACATTTCTTGAACGCCGCATAGCCATCATCATCGAGGGCGCTGTGGAACACTTCCGCAACCTCCCGCCCAACCTTCGAACGATCTTTCTCATCTGCCCCGTTGGTGGACCCCGATGCAGACCTGCCTCCATTGGACACGGGCGACCGACCACTAAGCGAAGATGTTCCACTCGGCGAACGCCCGAAATATCCAGATGTGGGCAGCAGAGCATCTTCCCTAACTTTAGTAGGGGCCCATGCTAATCCAAGTCCAAGATCTAAAGAACGGCCCTTTGTCCCAGATCGATGACCAACGCTTGCCCCCGGAACTGGCACAGGCGCACGATCTCCGCGATGTGAACTAGATTGCTTTTCTTTTAGTTTATACCTCTCTTTCTCTCTTTCTCGCTCCAGATCCCCTTTTATTTTCACTCGCTCCCTCTCCCTCCCGGGCTCACTCCTCCCTCTTTCCCCGCCCCATGACACTGACAACGGTGCCTCCCCTGTTCCGGTACCTACGCTTCCCGTACTCCGCGTTTGTGATGGCACAGGAGGCTCAAACGCAAACAAACCATGGGCCAATCCCAGGGTGGTAGCCCGTCCCTTTCCACTGGTACTCCCTGCGCGAAGTAGCCCACCTCGCTTTTTGCCAAGGCTAGATGATTTACCACTGTGGTCTTCTGATTCTGATTTCCGCGGAGGGGGCTGTAGCGACCGATGCCTCTGACTCGTTTGCCCTCGTTCCATCTCCTCCTTCACAAACACCTCCCCTTTCCTCCGGCTCCGCTCTTCCTCCCGAGCACGCCTCATCAGTTCCTCCCTTTCTTTCCCCCTTTTCATCGATGCCTCCCTCTGAAGGGTCCCTACACCAGCCAACCCTGGACCCATAGTACTCTCTCTGACGCCACCCATGAGACTACCAGTGTTCCTCCCCCACCCACTAGTTCCACTTGTCCCAGTCCCTGTCGTTTCGTTGCTCCCGGACCTCTGTATAGCCCCAGTTGCACTCCATCCAGGCCTCTCGAAGTCGAAACTCCCGTGCTTTATCGATCGCGATGGGTGGCCAGTCCCACTGGCATGAATTCTGGCTCTCGCCCCTCCGTTAGGCAGGCCGATGACACTCAAGCTTCCTAGCTCCCTTTCCTTACCCTTTCCAATCAATCCAATCCCACTAAGGACTGCGCCCTCATCGACAACATCCATGGTCGCATTGGCATGATAGCGATATCCCGAGTCCATTGAGTTCTTGCGTTGGCTCAAACGCGGCGCGTGTGAAACCGGCGTTGTACTGGGCCTGGGTGACGATTCCGATCGTAGCGGAGTCGCGGGTGTATTGATAATTTTTGGCGGAGGCACTGATGGCGGACCCATCATACCAGGTTTAGTTTTGTGTGGAAATACATCGGGTACTGTTTTGTGAGGCTGGCTACTGTTGCTATTACTTCGGTGGTGTGAGGGCCCGGATGGACGTCGGAGGGGACCAGAGACGTTGTCCGCCGAAGGAGCGGTGGGCGCAGACGATTTATGTCCGGAGAAAAACTTTTGAAGCCTAGAGGAAGCAGATGTCGAAGAAGTAGTCGTACTACTACTGCTAGCGTTCAAAGTAAGAAGTTTTGGGCGGGGGCTTGGGCTCGGACTTTCCGGCCTAAAATTGGTTTGTGGAGAATGTGATCTGAGCGGTCTAGGTGTTGGCTCATTATCCTCTATAACTTCATAGTTCTCCTGCCCTGGGAGGGGAGGCGGCGCTTCAATTGACGGTCTCCGGCTGCCTTGCCTTGATGAGCCAAAGGACGATTTTCGTGGGCTGGACAATGGGATACCGAAGAGAGTGTGCAGCTTTTTGCGCGTAGAGGAGGCTTTAGGCGTTTCTGGTCTCGATGAAGAGCGTTCAAGGTTCGCATCCATAGCGGTTTCCGGAACAGCGATTGCAGAAGGCGGTCGTTTCTTCGGTCGTGGTGTACCGGGCGTGATGGTGGTATTCGTTGCGGTGGTGGTTGAGGAAAGGGGACGGGACTGGATACGTGTGTGAGGTCTTGAAGGGGTCACTGACCCTGTGTTGCTGAGTTTTGCAGAACCGCTTTCTGGAAGATCGGGAATAGGTTCTTCTGGATCTACGGATGGAGCATGGCCATTTTTTGATCGTGAACGTGATCGTGAGCGAGTAAGAAAGTTGTAGAGCTATTGAAGTACTGGTGTTAGCGCCAATAACGGATTTAGACAAAGATACTTGCTCTGTTTTCCGATTTAGACTTTCTCGATGGGCGGTCATCGTCTAGAGGCATATCGTCCGCGTCACCATAGATGTCTCGATGGCACTGTAAAAAAAGATATATAGTCAGCTATGGCCACAGAGTAACTGAAGATCGCCTACAGGGTGCTGGCGGCGAGACGAGCTGTGAGAACGAATCAAGGCAGAAATCTGGTGAACGACGGACACGTGTTAAACACGGGGAGATGTATGTTGGGTCATATGCTCACTTCCTTTGGAAGACTGCCTAGCACGCTCAAACTACGCCGCGCTGCCCTCCTGGATAGGCTCGCCTTTGATGCCGACGAACTTGGTGCTCCTGAGTCGAACCTATTCAGACGAGAGCCCTGGTTGGCAGGTGAGTGCTGAGAGGACGACCCTGGGCTGTTGGAATAGCTGTGGTCACTGTTGCTGGCGGCGTGGCTTTGAATAGACGCCATTTGGATGCATATGGGGGACACAACGAACAGTGACGACGACGGCAAGGGCGACGAAAGCAACTCGGAAGTAAATCTGCTCAGAATTATTGACACCGATACTAGGGTTAGGGTTTGGGGAAATCCCGGCTTGGTGCCAACATGATTTTTTTATTTCTGACTCAAGCAAGTCAAAAAGTTGTTCACAAGAGAAGTCAAGCTTCACAAGAGTTACGGTGTTCTGTTCTGAATAAAATACAAACCCGTATCGAACGCTGGTGTACACAAAATCAAGACTGTAACACCCAGTGATGACCTATGACAAGAACCCCCTGATCGCACCCCCCACATTCAGGACATCGATCAGGAACGTATCATGCCCCCACACGCCCCCGAGCTCGTAATAGCTCACTCCTTCGTTACCTGTCATCCTTAGCGCATCCGCGACCTCGCGCTGTTGTTCCACTGTGAATAAAATATCACTCTGCACACCCAGTACGAGAGTGGGGATGTGAGCGAGTGGACTCAGCCCGCGCGCGAGATCAGATAAATGTGGCGGGGGATTAAGTGGGGGTGGATGTGATTTAGAATGCGAAGTCCGGTTGGGGACGGGATACAAAGAGGATGGAGAGGATGAGGGAGGATTGAGGTTCAGGGCTTCTAAAGCGGGGAGAGTCATGTCAAAGAGGTCCATTGCTTTAGAGATGTAGATAAGGGAGTTGGCATCATATTTGAGGCAGAATTGTTCGCCCTGCAAGAGAGTGAGTGTGACATACTTTAGAAGGTAAAATTAAGGGCAAACGAACCTGGTGGTCAAGGTATGTCTCAATAAGGAAGTCAGGACAGAGTGCTGGAATACGCTGAGAGGAAGGATCTTCAGATTCTGGACGAGGTCTGACTTGTCGTCCAAAACGTTGGTCCCATTCTGGGCCAGATCGATAAGTGATAGTAGCTATCTCTATTCTCCCGCCGGAGATGAGAACGTGGATAAAATAGAAGAGTAATTGAGCTTACGCCTAGCTAGTTTCATACCCGTGTGTGGAGGAAGCGCGTCGTAATAAAATCCATTTTTCCAATTCGGGTCTGCCATAAGTACTACGGTAAAGCAATGAGGCAACAGGTGTACGAAAAACACGATAGTGCGCACCACTCCTTTGGGCATATCGCATTGCGACACTGGAGGGGCTACTGCGTGCAGTCCCGCTGATACTAACAATTTTGCCGACACGATCTGGATTCAACCACCCCGCTGCCAGACTCTGCATCGCACCCATGGAGCACCCAACGCTCGCGTACAGCTTTTCTATTTTGAGATGATCGAGAAGGCAGAATTGTGCGCGGACCATGTCAAATATAGACAGAATGGGAAACGTAGTAGCATATGGCCTTCCCGTCTCAGGGTTAATAGAAGACGGCCCAGTAGACCCATAACAGCCTCCGAGAACGTTTGTGCATATGATGAAGAAATTATCGGTGTCCAACGCCTTCCCTGGGCCAATAAACTTCTGCCACCATCCGTCTGCGGGGTTTGCTGAGGTTGCAGCGGCATGTGAAGAGGCAGATAAGCCTGTGTGTAGGAGGATAACGTTATCGTGGGTGGGTGAGAGGGTGCCCCATGTTTCGTAGGCGATATCGAACGATGACAATGGCGTTGGAGAATACGTTAATGTCAGCGGTTTTGAGTGGCGATAAATGTTGTAAGAAGTAGGGTTAGGACGAGCATAGGCTGGTTCTGGGCCAGAATCACGGTGGTCAACGGACGAGGCGGATGAGGACGTCCGGGATGTCGCCTTGAGCCGTGATTCGCGAGCAGCATGGGCGTCGACACAAGGAAAGCTGGGTGAGCACTGTGAGGTCGATGTTGGCCGAGTAAGTTGGGGAGTTCTCTGCCGTGCCAGTTGGGCCAACCCGGCTGGTCTTGCAAGACGGAGAGCCCTAAACGCCATTGAATAGAAGGAGAAGTCGGAGAAAGGTGATCGCAGCTCTTGACTGCATTTCTGAATGCTGAATGAGGTTGTAAAGTAATATGATGGTCAGCATGGCGTGCTTCACAATAACTCCATTTCAAACCCTAACCCTAATGTCGGGCCCACTGGCTGCGCTTCATTGACAGTTAATAACTGCGGCCACGACCACTGTGACCTTCGATTTATCTGCCTACAACATGAATCGGATTTTTGGGTCCTCTGCAAGTAAAAAACCAAAGCCTTCGCTCCAGGATGCTATCGCGTCTGTCAGTATTCTCGGAGAAGACTTCCACAATGAACACTCTAACATTATGGACAGACTGACGCACGAATGGCCTCGATTGAGGTCAAAATACGGAAGTTGGATGGAGAACTGGGACGGTACAAAGAACAAATGAGCAAACTTCGCAACGGTCCAGGCAAGGTATTATTTTTAACATTCCGACTCACCGTCCGCCGTTGAGTAAATGCAGGACGCGATCCAACAAAGGGCCCTCAGGACGCTGAAGCAGAAGCGAATGTATGAGTCCCAGATTGCCCAGCTTACTCAACAGACGTTTAACATGGAATCTGCGGCACTTACGACTGATAATCTCCGGAACACAATGGCCACAGTTGATGCAATGCAGGTTGCGAATAAGGAGATGCGAAAGCAGTACGGGAAGATAGATATTGATAAGATCGAGGTAGCTCCTTTTGTCTTTGGCACGAAGGAGCCACCTTCTGAGAGGAATTCGAACAGAACATACACTATGATATGGAAGATTTATTGGAGCAGGCCAACGAAATACAGGAAACACTGGGACGATCGTATGCTGTGCCAGATGAAATAGACGAAGCTGATCTTGAGGCCGGTAAATACCTTTTACTTGTCTAAGTAATCCCGAAATCTGAATACAGACGCATTTCTAGAATTGGATGCATTAGCTTTAGAAGAAGAGGAGGAAGGCACGTCGTATCTAGCCGATCTGAACAAGGTGCCCGACTTTGTAGACGAACCCCCTGTAGAGGTTGGAGAGGTAGGACTTTTCCTGCAAAGCTCAGCTGTTTTTGACTCTTTATGGTAAACAGACACCCACTCGACAGGAAGCCATCAGGACGACGGGCTGAGCGACTTTCCACCTTATTTATTCACGATCTGGGCGGACACATGCAGAACTTCATTATATCATATACCACTTGTAATATCATCACCGCGAACCAACTGCGTGTAATAATGTGAAATTGAAATGATCATCCGTATCTGTGCTCCTCGGAAGCATCTGCGAACCAATCATCTGATTGTCTGGACTCCTCAGCCGTCGCGATATTTACGATGGTGGACTTGCTTTGGGAATCTAAGACGAGATTAGTCCATTATCCTGGGTAAGACAACAAGACACACAAGCTTCCAACGCTTCCAGTCCGTTCTCCCTTCCGATTCCGCTCTCTTTCATTCCTCCCCTGATTGATATTTAGTAAGAAAACGTTCCTTAGACTTGAGTTGAATATACGCACCAGGGAGAGCTTGGATCGTTTCTGTGATGTGTATTCACCCAACATAAGCCTGACTCAATCTCTGCCGCCAAGCGATGGGCCCGAGATAGATCTGATGTCCATATACCCGCTCCCAGACCATATTTCGAGTCATTTGCTAACGACACACCATCGGCTTCGGTCTAGAAAAATATTGAGTTTAGGTTTAAACATCTATTTGAACGAACTCTACTCGGAATCGCTTGACGACAACAACAGGCCCGAAAACCTCTTCCTTCCACAACTCGTCGTCGCGGCTGATTTCAGTTACAACTGTGGGTGGGAAGAAGCTTCCAGGGAAGAAATCGAATCCATCGAGATCAGATTTGCCAAGCATACGGTGACCCCCCTTCACAATTGTGCCTTTAGTTCGCTTCATCATTGATTCAATACGTTGGAGGTGGTCGAGCGATACAATCGTTCCCATGGTCGACTTTGGATTCAGAGCTAAATGATAATATTGGTATTAAATTGCTTCGCAGAGATGAATACAACGACTCAACGATTTCCCATCCTGCGTTTGATGCTCTCGACCTTTTCCAAGAACAGTGGCATAAAGCGGTCATAAATCTCGTCTTGTAGCAGTATGCGGGTCCCGGATACACAAGTTTGCCCAGAGGCAACGAAAGAAGCAAAAGCCGCCCCATTTACTGCAGAAATCAGGTCCGCGTCATCGAAAACAACTATAGGAGCCTGATGGGAATGTGAAGATTGGCAATTAGGGCATTAAATTAATGCTTCTACCTTCCCGCCTAATTCCGCTGTATATGAAGCTAGGTTCGCACCGACGATACCACCGAGAATACGACCAGTTTGTGTGCCAGCCTAAATACTAAAATAAACACTGGCGAGGTAAGGGTTATGTCCTCAACTCACTGTGACGTCGACCTTCTTTATTAATTTATTGCTTACGAGTTCTCTCCCAGTTGTTGGGCCGAACCCAGGAAGAACGGTGAGCACTCCTGGAGGAACTGTTTGCCTAGATATCAGTTGGATTCGGGATTATGAATATCATTGGTTACCGCCAGCAGCCTCCGTCATTTCCGCAAATTCAAGAACTGTGATAGGTGCTAGCTGAGAACACCGGTACACCAACAGTTATTACTCATCGAAAGCAACAAGAAGACTGATCACCTCAGATGGCTTCACAATCACGGAGTTTCCAGCAGCAAGTGCCGGAGCAATCTTCTTCACCGCAATCAAAAGAGGATGATTGAAAGGCTTCATTGTTGAACATCAGTATACGTACGGCATACGTGCAAGAAAGCACAAGACTACTCACAGTGATCTGGGCAACGACCCCGAGCGGTACACGGTCTACATAGTTCAGCAGCTTCCCCTGCGTTGGTGCGACAAATGACTGATTGGTTCTCAGTAAGGCTGCAAAGTAATCGCTAGATGTATAAGTTACAAGGAAAGAAATGGGAATGAAAGTGGGCTCACAGCCATTCTGGAAGGCGGCCAAGCTGCGCATTCATTTCACGGATTGTTCTCCCAGTCTGCAACGACTCAATTTTCGCAAGCTCAGGAATGCGTGCCTCAAGGGACCGAGCAAGTTTCGAGAGAACTTTAGAGCGATGAATTACTGGGGATTTCGACCATATGCCGGAGCTGAACGCAGATTCTGCATTGTCTACAGCTCTGTTCACGACCTCCGGTGATGCGCATGTAATTCTGGTTTGGTTGGCTGACATTAAACGCAAGCTTATGGGTATTAGGCAAAGGCTCACCTGCATAAACTTTCACCTGTTGCAGGATTGGACACTGTGAACCTATTCACAAGCCGCGTGAGTCAGATCAGATTGCTCGCAATTGAACAGTTTATAAACGCACTCCTCAGCTCCCTCAACGTGCCTGGAGTTATTGAAAATTGGTGACGACGCTGAGATGTGAGGACCATAATGAACTTTGTGAAACATCCGCTGAATCCACCATAGTTATCGAGTCACCGTTGTAGTTTAAATATACATCACTGTATTAGAACTTACGCGCTGGATAAAAGTCACAGCCCTCATATTGGCGCGTTTTCTGCGGATAGCTGACGATATCCGTTCAGTACTAGGCAATGTCACAGTAAGTCTGAAAGCGCTGTTTGAGTGGACCAGAGTAGATGAACATAAAAGCCCTATTCGAAGACATGGCAAGGTCAAATTGAAGAAGCGTGGCTCGGGCTGATGGGTTGATCCCCATTGGAACACCCACGACACAACCACTTACTGTTTGCTCATCGGCAAGTCTCTAGCGTCCAATGCCTCAGGTTTACCTCATTTGATAAGACGGGACGCATTCACAACGACCAGAATTAGTTAACCAGATCTAGCCTGGATATAGCGGGAGATAGGGCTTGCAATTCGACACACATTTAGAGAGATAAGTCCCACTATTGGTTCTTACACTATAAACGGTAGCGAGAGAAGATCGAAAAGGGGGAGGGGGGGGGATGAAAGAAAACTATCGTGCTACTATAGAAGCGTCGCATTCTGAAACAAGCATCTGGCAAGGGAACACACCTTGCATCTAAAGCTCCGAGGTCCAACATCCGCGAGATCGATGTTGTCAAGAGATTGATTCTAACACAAGGCATTTGCATATAAAAGTAGACGCCAATTTGTGCAACCGCCTACCTGTCCTAGCAGCCTCTATGAGACATTGGGTGGAGAGCAAATCATACCATGATGGGTACTCCAGGACGGGTAATGAACTGGGGTTGAGAGACACAATCTCTGCAAAAGGCCAGCTCTGCATTACGAAACATATATCTAGATCTATTGGTAGCAGTGGCCGAGGATGCTGGATGACGAGCTCTCTCATCCTGCAGAATTCTTCAGGTCGCGACATGTTGACCCGTTTCATGCCTTCCAACCCATATACACCTTTGACATGGATATCCCCAGGTTAGAAATTTCCAGGTTGGAATAGGATCGAAGTATGTGCTACACAGTCATATATAATGCCCAGGTGTCCATGCTGAACCCTCTGGAAACCCGATATAATGTTAAGCTTTCCGTTAAGGTGTCACGAAGAGCGAGAGACCCTCGAAGTAATGTACATGTTGCATTATCATCCTTGAGTGTGATTCTTTCACGGGAAGACATGACTGCGTGGACGAGGCCAGAAAAGTTGGTAGTCATCACCATCCAGTTACGAGTGTTATCCTGACCAGACCATGGCAAAGGCCAAAGCATCGGAGGCAGTTGGATACCCGTCATATCTGAGACGGAGATAATGTGGAAAGGGCTGTTGATGTACTCCTGGTGAAGGGACGATGCGACGTCGATTCTAGGAGAGAGATATTCGTTCATGGATGACAGACCGGCTACTGGATGACCTGCATGCGATTGGAAAGAGGTAGGAATAATCCGTTCTGATTCTGGCAAGAATGGAGTAGAATGAAAAATTTGAAGTGGTCGTCAAAAAGGGCCACAGTTGTGGTAGTCTCCCGTAGGCAGACCAAACAAAGGAAGATGGCCGTTCCTTCAAAGTTAAGGAACACCGATAAAATGTTTTCATCGCTTGATAGAGAACGAAAGTCCCTTGAGATTCGGTCAGGCTCGGCCAAGACTGTAAGTCCAGATATACTGCTACCAAAGGTGAAGAAACCCGTATTGGCGATAGTATCCTGAAGTGTCATGAGAAAAGTTTCCTAGGAGTATCAGGAGGGGTAGAAGTATCGGGGCCTCGAGGAGATGAAAGGTGGAAAGAGTTGCTAAGGCCTTGATGGTAGTTGCACAGTTTCTTTAGGCGGCTTTCGAGGGCAGGTAGATAGCGGTACCAGGGGAGAGCAGACATGAGACAAAGATCACCAAACAGAAATTCAATAGACATACACAACGCGCCAGTCACGTGTTATTTTGTGGACGTTGAAGCGTTGAGCAGGTCCGGCCAAAATTTTGTGGCCTTGGAGTCTTTCTCTTCTTCCCCCACCACCATCCATTCCTTGCGCAACCTATATTCTGTGCATTTTGCCTATTGCCTTTTGGCGATCTGACTCGAGAAGTGCAGGTAGTTGGTAGATCGGCCCACAATGCCTCCCCGACGCTCCACTCGTGCTGCTTCGCTCAAGCCCGAAGCACAACCTGTACCAAAGGTGCTAGAAAAGCTTCCTACTCGACCTAAAAGCCAATCCACTAAAAAACGCGCCGCTTCGCCTGAACGACCCCCCTCACCTACAACGAAGCGCGCGCGCACAGCTCAGAAACCAGAGAATGACCCGCCCCCACCGGCACCTGCAAAATCTCGTAAACCACCCTCCAAAGTGACTGGGGACAAGAAAGCTCCGGCGGCTACGGTAAAAAGAGCTGCTTCAAAGTTGCAGGTCATTCTGGAAAGCCCACTTCCCCCCGTTCCCCAGATGAAGCCCTATTTCAATCCTCTCCCTACTCCTCCGCCACATTTACGTCCAGGGCTTCAGCTCTTCGCATGGGGTGCGGGTAACTTTGGACAGTTTGGCATGGGTCCTGACATTTTGGGAGAACTTGATAAGCCAAAGCGAAATTTGTGGGTCGAGGAGAATATGGGAGACGGTACATTCGGTGAGGAAGGTGCTGGACTTGAATATATTGTTGGGGGTGGGCTGCACTCGCTCTTTATTGATGAGAAAGGAACGGTTGGTGCCGTCCTGATTATTGTTTTTATTTTTTTGAAATAACCCATCGATTTCAGGTGTGGACATGTGGAGTTAATGATGATGCTGCCTTGGGACGCATCACACACAACGTCCCCGATCCTAACAATCCGGGTGCTTTCTTGGATGTCGACGAACTCACAAGCATACCACACCCCCTGCAATCATTAGTCGACGAGAAGTTCCGGGCAGTACAAGTTGCCAGCGGTGATAGTATTTGTGCTGCGGTTAGTGATCAAGGAGATCTTCGAGTATGGGGGTCTTTCCGGGTATGTTACTTCAGAATATTTCCATAGCCCAAATTGACGAAAATATACAATCATAGGTTAACGAAGGATCTCTGGGTTTCTCCAATGGACTGAAGCACCAATTCCTTCCCGTGCCCATCCTCGAACTCAGAGATAAACCGGGAGACACAGAAAAAGTCAGCTCTATTGCTGCTGGTGGTAACCATCTTCTAGTATTGACAACCCATGGGAACATCTACACGTGGGGTGCTGGGGAGCAAGCTCAACTCGGTCGGAAAGTGCTCGAGCGCCGAAAAATCCATGGTACTGTTCCTGAAAAGGTAACACTCGGAAATCGGTCGCGCAAAGCTGTCAGGATTGGCGCCGGTTCCTTCCACTCCTTTGCCGTAGACGACGCTGGTGATGTATGGGGCTGGGGCCTTAATAGTATGGGGCAGACAGGTACTGGCTACGAAACATCGGATGATGCCGTCGTTCAACTGCCGCAAAAAGTTGCGCGGCTTAGCAAGGAAGAGCTCAGTGGCGATGAAGTCGTCCAGATTGACGGAGGAAATCACCACACCTTGTTCTTGACATCCAGTGGGAAGCTGTATGCTTGCGGGCGGTCGAACGCAGGACAACTAGGACTTGCAGACGATGACTCAGCTTTCAAGGACCGCATTGATCCCGACTTTGTCACGGAGCCCGTTCTGGTGACTTTCCCGGACGCAAACGATCCTATCGTGCATATTTCCTCGGGACCACATAGCAATATGGCTGTCACTCAAGGTGGGGCGCTATATTGCTGGGGTCAAGGAACTCAAGGTGAGCTTGGTGTTCCCGACGTGGAGGTAAAGACACCGCGTATGATCGTTCGGAAGGAAGGAGGGTCCTGGACTGCCGTCTCCGCGTCGTGCGGTGGACAACACACATTGGGGCTTTTTAGGAAGAAATAAAGGACCAACTGCGTAACCTCTCGGCAGTTTCATGCTCCCTCACTATTATTAGCGAATGTCTATCATCTATTAGATTCTACTACTACATACACAATGCTCTCCATGGTCGGCAGTCATCTTCATCTCCATGATTCTCATACTTTTTTGTTCTGAATAGTCCTTATCATTATATTTCTTCCCTATTTAACTCGGTTCCTCCAGCACAAACCAATACGCCGATGTCGTAAGACGGACAAGTCAAAAAGTGATATGACGTAGGGCCCTATCTTGAACTGAATAGAAACTTTTTGTCGCCGTCAGGAACGCGCCATCGACGCATCTCATGATGAAATGCCTCCGTGACTAGACTAATGCGTCTGTGACGGAAACTCATATATTTTCCCCCACACCTCCTTCAGAGGCTCCGACAGCGCACTATGGTACCAAGTTCGAACGTGAGTGCAGCAGCGACGCTTAATATGTATTTTTAATGCGTTGTTGCAGAAATCAATTCCTCCGGGTTATACTTTCTTGAATATCCAAACTTTCATGTCCGTCAAAGCAAAAGATTTGGTGTTAGGCCTCTTCGCACAAGCAAGGCGGAGAAATCCTGACGTATTCGACATGTATATTTACGATGGTGAATGGAGGCCGATGCGTTCTCTTTCTCCACTGTACTATTCCTGATGTCAGGACATGTCCAGAATTTTACACGCACGCCGTTTTTAATTTGGTGGACAGGACACTTGCTTCAATACATTCCAAGATCAACAAGAAGGATTACATTGAGGCCTATTGTATCCTGGAAGGCCTAACTGTTTTCAATCAACTCGATTCATCTTGGTTGGGTAAATGGTTATTGCTCACTCGATAAAATTGTATTCTCATTTGAGATAACCATCAGCTTGTGAAGATGAAGACCGTACAAAAGTCACCAACAAATTATATGGTGCTGCAGTTGTCACTCTCTTGCGCACCATAGACAAAGCCGGGCACCTTGACTCAATAAATTTCCCGTCTTTAGAGGATTTCCTCCGGAGAGCTGCAGAGTGGGGCAAAGATATGAAGGCGATGTTCGGCGGCACTGATTATGACCTATTCTGCAAAGCTGTTGCAAAAAGGCTATTCAAGGACAAGACCCCGGCTCATTTGGCCCTAGACATCGCTCGTCTGGTGGAATTCGGCAAGGCGATGCCTGAGGACCAAGATATCGAGGTAGAAAATAGGATCGAGCTGCTCGAGAAACTCTTCACGCAAGAGGAATGGTTCGGGGGAGCGGAAAGATTTGATGAATGCGACGACAATCCGGATTTTGTATTCTCCCACGTTTGGAGAGACTACAAGGAGCGTTTGCGACATGCCCCAAAGCAACCCCTCTGCGGTGGCCCTAGTTGGGACATTACCCAGTGGACTGAAGAAACGAAGGCGGACTTTGTGTTTGACGGTGGATCTGGTGATGAGTTTAAGAACGATTGAATCTTGAAGAATATGGCCTTGCAGTTGAATTCAGCATAGAATACACAAGTATATTTGGTTCACCGCCCATATCATAATGATTTACTCATGTATATGTTACCGCTAATCGACCAACAATGTAATCGCCCGTATTGATAGGTGGATATTTCGCTTCCTTTCCACAGTTTGGCAGGCAAGCTATCTCAGCGTCAAAGTTAGGATTGCAAAAAAATGCAATGGATTGCCGGCCTGGGGTTATCGTCTCAGTTTCGTTTATTTTCTTGGCTGCTGGTGCGACAACTCGATGGAGAGTAGAACGTAGAACATTGTTGCTCCAGCGCGCAAGAAGATCCCCGACATTTATGACGATTGTGCCTGGCTAGAGTTATAGATGGTTACGATTATGTTAGGATTTATCTATATAAGAGCAAAACGTACTATTGGCACGGCAGGGACAAAATCACCTGTGTGAGGATTTTGAACTTCAAGCCCACCAACCTACATTTAGCGCGAATGTAAATAAAAGCGTTATGATTGAAGCCTTAACTCACCGAATCTTGAAACAAAAGAGTCAGGGTTCCATAATCTGAAAAACTCGTCATGTATATTATTGAAAGTGTCTATATTAATATCGTACCGCTATGAGAGCCAGCTCGAGCTTGACCTTCACCCTCTAGAAGAGCCCTTTTGATAGGCGGGTATGATAGTAGCCTCAGGTTGTGACATTGCTCGTTGATTTTGGCATCGAAAAATTTCTCTTCAATGTCAAGGCCCAGGGCTATGGAGCGCATGACTTCAACGTGTAGATTATGGCATATCTGAAGCAGTAAGAACAATACCCGCCCGAGTAGACGGAGACTTACTTGATAAAAATCCAACATTGTCCGTTTGAATTGCGGGACGTCATTCTCGCGAGGCCACTGGTTCTTCCATTCTGCATCCCAATCGCGGCCAATTTCCATGGTTTCCTTGAAATCAGGCGCTTTAGCGCGTAGAGCTGCAATCTCGTCTGGGTCTGCAGACTGTGTCACACGCTCCCGCCCGATTTTAACATAGCCGCGATTCGAGCGTGGGTCCTCCCATGCGAGTTTCGCCTGGAGTTATGTCACTCTCCGGGGAGATCGATAGTAGTGTCGGACGTACCTTGTTCTCGCCTGACATTCGAAAAAGTTCTGCGCTCTGATAAGCCCCTTGGTTCAGTTCTTAGTCAAACCTGAGCCTATCAAGATAACTACCTTTGTAAAAGTGGTCTCAACAGTTGCTGTCAGGCGTAACTCTTGAGACAGAAATCAAAAGAAAAATGAGAAACTGTACTGGAAGATATGCCATGGCCTGACAGATATATGAACCCGCTTTTCTTAAATGCAGACACGATCTTGTCGGCGGTACGTTTCTTCTCGGACAACGTGGCGGCCTCTCTAAATTGGGTGAAATCGATAACAGGAATGTGGAAGGATTGAGCACTCTGTGCTGTAGTTACTAGCAAGCGCTTGTGGACTGCAGTGGACACCAGAAACCTCGAAAACCTGATAGACAACATAATCGCAGGAGCTTAAACGGTGTTTGTTGTAGAAAAGAGCTAGTCATTTTCGGTGAATACGACTCGGTCCATATGGGCGCAATTCCGACGCATGTCTGGACGAATGGTTGTTACGGCAAGTGCCGACGATACAGGTGTTTCGGAAAAGCTTGTCCCACGTGCGTTTGAGCGATTTTTAAATAAAATAAATAGAAAAAATAGAAAAACACCTATGCTTCCTCAACACAGACCCTACACTTCTCCACACTCTTAAAACACTCTATATGTCTGACTATGAGTTGGATAATGAGTTGGGCTTCCCATCATCCAAAGATCCAGCCGAAAAAGATGGAGAATTTGATGATCTGCCAGTTTTGCAGGCAAAGACCCACTTGAGCAATATCGAACAACTCAGCGACAAAGGTGCCAACCCCGGGTCAGGTCGATCATAGAGGAGCAAGAGGTAGAGGAAGAAGCGAGACAGGTCCAAATTCTGAGGGTAAGTGCGTATGATTCTCGGCAAAGTTGTACATAACTGAGAAGTCTGCAGAAGAAGCTCGACACACTGCACCTACTTAAGCCAAAATCAAGATTTGCACACCTGCTAAGGGAACAAAACGGCAAGAGCAGTAAGGTAGCGGACACTAGGAACCGACATCCCTTACATAAGCAATTTTCGTCCTTGTCGCCATCCTCAATAACCACAACACAAGTAGTTATTCTATGTAAATGTGTCCGGGAATATGTTGTAACTACTCTAGTTGTTGCTGTCCAGCTTTCCTTTTGAAAAAATGTCAATTTATGAGTGAGATATTGAGCCTCAAATTTTTGAAATAGAAAAAGCTTCAGAAAGCTTTGTTTCGACAAGAAAACATCTTTTGGAAGGGGGAGCTTTTTTGGTGACCAATTTTTTTGCGGCTTACATAAGCGATCACGTGGTCCATCCCAGTGGGTAGAGGGAGGAGGAGAGGGGATGAAAACAGGCCAAAAAATATACATAATAGCCTCACGAGGTCATCCAACAAATGGGAAGAAGATCCAAGGCTACTTTAACTCACATTCAAAACCTCAGGCTCCGAAAATTTTGAAACCCATCCAACCACAGACTCAGAGGATGAAAATTATTTACTGGGCCAGAACCCACAACGGCAAGAAGTCACAAAGATCTATACCTTTGGTAGTGATCTCAAGGATTCCACATCCAATACCATTCCACCCTAATAATGCCCTTCTTACTGCACTGTGCCACCTGGATTTTTTTTTTCTTTCTTCTGGACATCAATTTTTGTGTGGCTTGGCGCTTACTAATCAGATTACATAAGGGTGTCGGAACCTAGTGTCCCCTACCTTATTAAGAGTTGTCAAATCAAGAATTGCTCACACACATCTTCAAACACATTCACAACAAGGTGCGAGGACAGCAACCAAGCACAAATCTGACAACCCCCCAGACTCAGATAGCTCAGGCGATGAGCAACCCTTCCACCATCCGTTCATTGTGGACCATTGCTGGATTCCATCCATGGCAAGATGCTACAGCACTCTCCTTGATCTTGTTGGACCCATACTTGTCCTGCTAGCGCTGATACCTTTGCATGTACCAGTCATGCTTGTTCCCTTTGGTCATAATCACCTCTTACACTCTTTCTTTTAACATTGATCATATCCTAGGACCATTGTTGTACCACCTAGTAGGAACTACTTACACAATACTTACACTTAGTATAAATAGTACTCATGTACTCTTGTTATTGTAGTCTAATCCATATCTTCATTATACCTCTCTCTAAGTCCAAGATCTGGTGGAATAATGCTGTCAAATGAAGTGTCATTTTCTTCCCAGTGTCAAATGCTTTTTACTGAGACACCAAAGCTGCAACATTGTCAATCTGCCACTGTTCATCAACAAGCTGGAGCACAAACTGCTTCACATCAGCAATTACAGTGGCTCAAAAAACTGCCCCAATGTTTGTACATTTTTGAAAGATCAATATGGTATGAAGTGCTGACATAAGCAGGGGACCTGGGGTAATTATGTAAGATACTATGACATCGTGGCTTTCCAATGGACCCTGGATCATGTGATTTGGATCAATATCCATTAAGCTATAAGCCAAACAAAATGGTTACTTATTGGGGCAGTTTTTTGACCCTTATCTTATTTTCCATTATTCTGGCATTTATGATCCAATGCAAGAACATTATGGACTGTGGGAAGAATAAACAATGTCATGTGACTTTATTTGTATCAATTTGACATGTTGGAATTGGTTCAATCATCTTCTTGACCTCTTACCACCATCATGAAAGCCATTTCTACTGCTCAGCACAATACTGTTGTTTCTCTCCTCAATGAGGGCTATTCTCAGCGTCAAATCAAGGAGAAAACTGGTCTAGGGAAGGGTACCATCAGTAGGATCAGCAAAGATGTGGATGGAAACAAAGAAAACAACCTTGGTGGCCGCCCCTCCAAGCTGTCTGTTCGTGACAAACAGTCAATTATTCGTCAAATCAAGTCAGGGAAGCTTGATAATGCAGTTCAGGCTACCCAATTCATCAATGGCATCATCCCCAATCCTGTCACACCCCAGACAGTCAGAAATGCACTCAAGTTTATGCTGCTACAAAGAGGAAAGCTCCTCTTCTCAAACGAGCCCATCGCATCCGGCGTCTCCAGTTTGCAAAATATCATGAAAGCTGGACTGTGGAGGACTGGAAAAGGGTTCTATGGACAGATGAGACCAAAATCAATAGGATTGGGTCAGATGGAAAGGTTTATGTCTGGAAACAAAGGGGAGAACCACCATCTGATAGAACAACATCACCTACTGTCAAACATGGAGGAGGAGGAAACCTCATGGTATGGGGTTGTATGGGGTGGAATGGAGTGGGAAAGCTCATAGAGGTGCAGGGGAACATGGACAAGGTTCAATACTGTGAAATTTTGGAGAGTGGAGTTCAGGAAAGTTTTGAGAAGTTGGAAATGGTGGATGGCGAGTGCTACTTTCAGCAAGATAACGACCCCAAACACACATCTGGACTGGCCACACAGTGGTTTGAAGACAACAACATTCAAGTCCTTGGCTGGCCTGCCCAATCCCCTGACATGAATCCAATAGAACACCTTTGGGAACATCTCAAGCGCTGTCTTAAAGAATATCCGACACCACCCAAAGGAGTACATGAGTTGTGGGATAGATTGGCTGAAGAGTGGGGTGAAATTCCACCAGAGGTATGCCAAAACCTGATAGAAAGTATGCCCAGGCGGATACAAGCAGTTATAAAGGCAAAAGGTGGTCATACAAAGTATTAGATAGAAAATTAATAGAGGGTCAAAAAACTGCCCCAATGAGTAATCATTTTGTTTGGCCTATAGCTTAATGGGTTTTGATCCAAATCACATGATCCAGGGTCCATTGGAAAGCCACGATGTCATAGTATCTTACATAATTACCCCAGGTCCCCTGCTTATGTCAGCACTTCATACCATATTGATCTTTCAAAAATGTACAAACATTGGGGCAGTTTTTTGAGCCACTGTATACAATGAAATAGCATGGTCCTAGACTCCCATACGTCGTGAATGGTGAGGCCCCTGGACACTCCCATATACCTTCGGCCCAAAATTTCCCAAAAATCAGTCTCAAATCCCCAATGTTTTAGGTCTCAAATCCCCTATCCAGGCTGGGGTTTATGTTTAAAACATAAAACATATGGAAAACATAGAAAACAAACATAGAAAACAAACATAGATGTTAAAAAATTGGGCAGCTGTTTTAGTGCTGGGTGCCATCCTGACTCGACATGATTGAGAGAAAGCCTTTTTTTTTCACCTTCTTCACAAACTTCCTTCCCACTTGTGATCCGAACCAACTTCTCAATGCAGACATTACGAATCACAAACGTCAACCTCACCATTTATTTACATAACAATTACCCAAAAAGTTTTGGCTGCGAGGCTCTGAAATCCCCAATAATGGGCCAAAGATTTCAAAAAATTTCTCTCAAATCCCCTATCTTAGGTCAAAGATTTTGGCCAATTTGGGGTCTGAAATCCCCAAAATTTTGGCCGAAGGTATATGGGAGCGTCCGGGGGCCTGAATGGCGCCGGTTCGAATTTTTTGATTTTTCGCCTTTTTTTTATTTAAAAATCACTCAAACACATGTGGGACAATGTGACAATAAGTGACTAGTGACGAGAGTGACTAGCAGTTAAAGCACAATGTACGGTGCGTCACCTGTACCAGCCAGGATTTTAAGATCAGATATGTAAATTCATCATGGACCGTTGGAATTTTGAACCATTCAATGTGATGGCAGTTCATTTAAGGCATCTATCACAGCTTAGTCAGCGTTCTTTTCACATTGGCTGAAATCGGTTTGTTCGTTGACTTGTTCTCACCTGTCCCAGACCAGATTTCACTCTCTGAGCACATCAACTTATCTGTTCATCAATGAGTATTCATCAATTGAATAAGGTTTCAACAGAGGATGTCTCTCCAATTGACTATTGACATAATTGGTGAGAATTGTTTGTTCTTCGAGGGTGGCAAGTCCTGATACCCATCCCTCTAAAGGCTTTCTGAGTAATGGATTGAGGTTCTGGAAGTAAGTTCATATGGTCTTAAGTTAGTATTGACACTAATACCCTCCTTGCAGCAACAAAGGCTCTATTTCATACAATTCCATGCTGCCACATCCATAGCTTCTAGGACCTCGTAAATATTGACTCCCATAAGGACTACTGTACAATCCTCCCACACAATCAATGGTTTTACTTCTGCTATACAGGTGGATTTAGGCCAAGAAACTCCTGGACCAGGCTCAGCAGCTACTGAAGGTGTGCTTGGGTACATCTCAAATTTCTGTGGTACTGACCATATTACAGTGCAGCCCATACGCTCCAATGTCCCCAACTTGGGAATGGACAGAAACCAAGGTATTTTGACTTCACCTATCCACGATTGGCCATTAACATGTACGTCAGGTCTCAGCAGCAATTACATGTATCTAGTGTGCATTTTGCTCTTGTTTTAATCTCTGTCCTGAGAGTCTTCTAAATGGTTCTTTCTATGCAGCTCTTTTCATAACTTCCGGGTGGAACAATTGTGGACACAACTCAGCAATGGTCATCCGCGCGGATTTGGGCCAGAGATTGGTCAAGGTGAGGGCAACTGGGAGTGATCTCAGCTTGATATAGTTAATATGTGTTTGTAAGAGTTCAAATTGTCTCAGCCATGTGTTTGTGAATAGACCCCCAGAACATTTCTGTATTACATTCAGGATGCTTCAGCCAGTGATGTTGACTCTTAGAATTTTGATGTGAAGCAGCACCTGAATGCCTTAAGAACTGAGACAATTCCATCTAATTATCACCAGCTCCTATAGTATGTCCGCAGGACCGTCGAACAATAACCCAACTGGGATCAATCAGTTTAAAGATTGCCATGCGTTGGAATCTCTTCCTTGAGTGTTCTGATTATTGACCAGTCCTCATAGCCAGAGCAGATGACAGCTTTGTCAAAGCTATTATTCACAAGTATGATCATCGAGGTATCATGAACTGGGATCTGATCAGTGAGATGCTCCTCGCCAAACACAATATTCAAATGAGGTAATGGTATATTTACTACTACTCATATTGCGTTGTGCTAATGTATCATTGCATAGCTCGACTACAGTTGCATGCCATCATGATAAGTATGGCCTCGTGGGAAGTGGGCACACAACTAAGAAGCTCCCACTACCAGTCAAATGGCAACTAGTGTTGGATGAAATGGCCAAGGATCCAACCAGTAGGAAAGGGCCGAAGATGATTATTGAGGGGATTGGTCTTACCAAGGGTATCCATCTGACTCAGTATGATGCTGGAGATCCTTTCACTGGTCCTTTTTTTTATTCATATGCCCCTTTGACAGTGAGTTTGTTCATTCGACGATGCACGCTGAGGATCCCAAAGGTTTTAGTATTCGTGAACCTTCTGCTAAGAAGATCAAGCGAGGGGTTTTGACCGCAATTGGTCCCCATCAAGAATGGAGTGGTGATGGTCATGATAAACTAGCTGCAATTGGCTTCCCAATCTGGGGGATGCGTGATAAATGGGGGTCAAAATGGTTAGGGCTCTGGGTAGTTCCAAATAATCAACTCAAGAAAGCAATTGCTTTGTTATATCTTCGACTCATTAAGAAGCATGGAGGTGAGCAGTGTTGGTTAACTGATCTGACTACTGCTAAATTTTATATTCTAGGTATGCTGATTCAGACAAGTACTGACTGTGGGAGTGAAACCACTGAGGTGTTTGGTTTAGCCAACGCACTGAGGTAATTTGTGTCAGGCTTTCCGAATGACTGCTTACCTTGTCTCCAGGGAGATATTTTTGAGCCATCTTGATATCAATGACCTCCTGGCCCACTGCTTCATACAGAGCATCCACAACATCACAATCAAGTGAGGATGGCTTTGCCTGCGTCTTCAATGGGGTGACAATGTCAAGGTGTTTTGGGAAGTTGGCTCTGAGATCTACAACGAGTCCAACATGGCACAATAGTGATTTTTACTCTTTTTAACATTGTCACTATTCTTATTCTGGCCCAGTAACCTTGTTCAATGGCTCTGGTTGACTCTGATTCAGTCTGAACTCAATGGTCTACTAGATCATTTCAACAATCATGTCACAAGAAAGGACCGAGGAAAGCAGCTACTGTCAGGGGTTTCTCCCAATGTTGCTATGGCCATGCCATCAAAGTATGGTGGTGAGAATTGTTTGCAGAGGGTGGATATGGATGTTATTGATAAGCTGATGGCAGAAATTGGTGAGGAAGTCCTCCAGTTTGTCACCCCAGAGTATGCGGAGCATGCACAGACAGTTTATGATTCTCTTGATCTGGGTCGGTTAACGTTTGATAATGTCTGGCATGTATTTATGGCAATGCTCCCTCATTTAGAGTCATCTACTTATTCTTTTTTTCTGATGCTCCACTATGTTTAACAAAATTGCAACAAGTTTATTTGACAATATATATATACAAGGGTTTAAGCTCATAGATCAAGATATGAACTTGCCCGTAACTAGGGAGAAGGAAATCCATGACAAAGTGGGCCATCACTTCGAATTTGGGCTCCCTTGAGTTTAAGTTTTTTGGAGAGATCATTGCATTTATGGGCATTTCGCCATGCTTTGATTTTGACAGAACCACCATCCCAAAATCCGGTGTCTGCCTCCTCACTATGAAGTAATTGAGATTAGGCATGATAGAAAAATCAAGTGACATATGAATGTGCCTGTGTGTCAAATAAGATCACAGACTGCGATGGGCCAACAGCACCTCCAAGGTAGAAAAAAAATGTCAGGGTATATACTTGAGTAGCATGACATAGTTCAGCCAACATACCTTGTAAATCAGTTAGCAAGATAGCTCCATTTGAATCAACTAGTGTGTGATGAGCATACGCATCCATGGCACTGCTAACAACATCAATACTGCGCCCAGCTGTAGTACTCCCACTAAACTTTCGTTCAGTGTACAGTCCTGACATATCAAGGAGTGACGCTGCAAGGAAGGTTTCAAAAAGGAGGCTTGAAGTATCATCAAGCCAGAAGTCAATAACTTTTCCAAGGAAGGCACCTCAGGAGTTCCACCGGATACCTATTTCCAATCCTGCTCAATGCAAATACAATGCCATCTTTGAAAGGTCAAACATACTTGGGATCCGAACTTTGTAGGTTTCTGCTCGTTGCGCAAAAGACTCTGCAAAGTATTGGCCATGAACAAGAAATTTAAGTTCAGCCAAAAGGTCTGAGTGGTTGGATGCTTCGGTAACATTGTCACCCTGCTTGCACTGGAAGATAGCATAAGGTACATTATCAAACTGACCCTATGCATAATCTTAGGATTCACCGGAATGGATGAGCTATACACCACATACCAGGAATGCAAACTTTGTAGCACCTTTCGAAAGGTATCCATCCTCCAGCTTATCACCCTCACTATATTTACACCAGTTTTTGGAAATCTTAATCTTCTCCTCAAGGCTAACCGTTTCTTCAAGATTCCCTTCACTATCTATCGAGATCGTGGTCTTTTGAAACTCGTATGATGTGTACTCAAGCTCAGACTTTCCATGAGCAGTGGAGAGAAGCTTGCGAGGGCGGTATGAACTTGTATATTCTGTAGTCATTGAAATACCTATTTGGAGGCAATAATTAGGAATGGATTACGAGATGACCAGGCAATAACATACTGCCAGATGCTTTGCACTTTGCACTGGGCTTGCCACAAGTTGAGGTGGTGCATGCAGATGAGTGTCTAAATGATGATTGGTTTAATGAATCATACTCATCCATGTCATCCAAGATCTACACAGTTTTAGTATATTAAAAGTGAAAAGGGTTAGCACAACAGACTGAATGTGCTTCATAAACATAGACACGAAGGCTAAGTCGGCAATCCTTGATATCAGACTCCGAGAGTTTGGAATCTGCCTTAAGTGCATTAAACATGGTTTCTGTGCTCCCTAGAATGCACTCCTCTGTTTGCTTGAAATTATAGACAACCTTGGCAGATTGGTTGATCCCAAAAACAGCACTACAATAGGTAAAGTTTTAGAACATGTCCAATAACACATGATAAAACATTGGATCTCACTTGTTGAAATTCATGGCATTGATCCCACCAATATTTGATGCCAGGGATTCCAACCATGCCTTCTTGAGTTCATTCTGAACAGTATCCAAGACTCACCTGGCAGGATCTGATCCAAAGTACTTTTTCAAAACAGGTAAAAGTTGAGCCTTCAATACATTAACATGTCAGTGGAATCAATCAAAGTATAACCTAGTGGAGTGAGAATTAGGCTCACCTTCTTCACCACTCCACCATTTTTCGGATAGTAATACAGTGTAGCTTCTGCAGTTACCATGTCAGCCTTTGCTTGTTTCTTGAGTGTTGCAAGTTTGTTTTTAATTTGTGCAGCATTGGCAGCTTGGAGACCTGCATTAAGCATTGGAGGTTGATTAAGACGGTATTGAGATGCCGTCGATTGGTATTGGACAGCATGCGAAATGATAATATCCTTTACGGTATTTGCTGTAATGAGGAATCAATATCCTCTGTGATCTGACTTGAGCTGAACATACCATTTGCAGACGACGTTGAGGCTAGTAGAAAATGAGACTCTTAAGGGAATCACTTGAAAATATCACATACCCTCCATGCAACTTCCACAGAGTACATTTTTCATGAAGGGATACACAACTGAACAGTTTTCGCACTGTGGCTGATTCTAACATTGTTTGTCAGTACAGGAGAAGTTAGACTGCGAAAGATATGCCTACCGCGATTACCTCACAGTCGACAGAGGAAGCCGAGGAAAGTTTAATACACTTCATGCACATTGGCTCATTGAGCCCGCGGAATAACACAGCACATCCAGTACATAGCCCCATGGTAAGAATGTGGTGTGGTATACAAAAGCAGGACCAAAGGTTAACCAAAGGCTGCGAAAAAAATTAGGTTCAAAGCGCGAAGTTGTACCAGGCAGACATACCATCAACCATCACATTGCTAGCATATAACCAACACAAACTCTGAAACAGCAAATACATTGTTAGTTGAGAGTACCGTAAATTTATGTGGTTGAATCTTCACCTCCATCAGCCCCGTCTGCATCATGCTTGTAAGTTGTACTTTGAATTGAGATGGTGGGCATCAATATATCGGGACTTTAACTATTTGAGCAGGGCACAAGGTGGGTAACAGAGATCGATCATACACATAAAACTCTGGGAGGTTCCGAGTAGACCTGCACTAGCACACCAGATGAATCTAACACACAGCGTGAGATGCCAGTGGGAAGAGCTTGTTCTTGGTCGTTCCGCTGGCTCCCAGACAAGATGGGAAAGTAAGTGTTCCGTCATAAATCCAGCTGCATGGTTAGGATATAATGGTTTAGAATATGAAAGCAGGGTCGACATGCTAGACCGGTGACCAATCCTGCTATGAGACAAGCATCGAGGACTTGTCCCCCCCTTATAAGGGATGGTCATGAGTCTATTGAGCTGCTTTGGACCGTATTGAATTCAGTGTCCCCAACTGTCGGAAGAAATTGGCAGAATGGTGTGCATCATGTGATCACAAATTCTTACCACAACCGTGACAGAACGTTGCGCACATACCCCAAGCTTCAAGCTTCAAGTTGAACGTGGAAGGCACACTATGTCCTTCACGTCTTCCTAAATATATGATAGTTCTAAACCTCTTCCTACATCCCCACATAAGTACTGGGCTATAAATATAATAGATGCCCTTAATGTCGAAATGAACTGCCATCCACATCGAATGGTTCGAAATTCCGACGGTCCATGATGAATTTACATTTCTGATCTTAAAATCCTGGCTGGTACAGGTGGCGCACCGTAACAACGAGAAGGGATTTTAGCTCAAGTCTCGAGGGAACCGTTATAACAATAGTAGATTCAAGGTAAGCTAGGTTACATACAGACCGAGAAGGACCTTTATATAGGTAGCTAAGGAGGTGTGTATGTAATGTAAAATTTTAGTGAATTAGAATGAATAGAACGAAAATTAACTGTATAGCCTCGAGAGATCGAGGCGTCGATCAATTATAGTGAATTGAAAGCGGGAAGGAAAAACGAGAGGGTGGAGAGATCGGAAACCCGGTAAGTTTTTCATAAGTTTTTTTAGGGGAAGGAAAAGAGGGACAGCCCGAAGGGGAGTCACGAGTTTCGATCCTTACAGACAAGCTTTTCCGAAACACCTGTAGTTGTTCTCCACCCAAAAACTACGAATATCCAATATCCTTGTCTCCTGAACAGCGGGGCCGCCACCAATGCCATTCGTTTGTTTCTGCATTCTACTCGGTCAGGAAAATTGAATAATATTATCATGTCTGCTGTCACCCGCAAGAGCAAGCTTTGCCACTACCCCACAGCAACTTCAGTGCATCCCACAAATGCATTGACTCCTCTTCCGTGAAGAAAAGGTTAGGCTTGCACTCTGTGATGGCAGTATTGAACGGAACCCTGAGGCTGAATCGTTTACGCTCTGGCCCTCCATCCGCCCCAGAGGATACATTTCATCATCTACAATATGATTCACACGGGCATCAATTGTCGGGTAAAACTATTCAGAAACCCGGGGTTTCTGAGGGGGTTTCCAGAAACCCCTGGCATATGGTCAAATTGAGTTTTCGGTGAGCGGTGATGATAACGGTGATGGTCCGGCGCTGATTAGTCACATGTCGTTCACTGTCAATGAAGCTCATGGATACCCGCATTCATCCATGACGATCCTCTACAAATGCTGGTGGGAACGAGCAAGCCGCAAAACGTGGGAGGCCACACCGATGCGGTGTCTGCCGACAGGAGGGGCATAATCGGTCCAATTGTCCATTCTTGCTTCACCAATCCTGAGTGGTTGTCGTAGAGGACATGAGCTGAATGGGATAGCAATAAGGAATGTCTTGTAGTTGAGCTGAATGGTGAGAACGGAAGTTTGGTGTGGCAATGCGACATCACATGACATCGGCGAACCCATCAAATTTTCTGGAAAGGGGGTTTCTGAATAGTTTTACCCTCAATTGTCATCAAGATTCGAACTTCTGGTTCCAATGTGACAGGCCCAATATATAGGTATTTAAGACGTTGGTAATACTATACAATGGTGTACAAGACGACGCTGATCAGGCCTAATAAGGTTGGAATATAAACCGTTGTTGATGACCGGCCTATGCCATTGTATTAGGAGAACGGAGTCGGCGAAATATACTCATGAGGGTCTTCCCCCCTTCCGACCCCCATCTGGGCGAACAGGTCAGCGTGAGTTGCTTGCGCGATGCAAAATTGAAAAAGCTTACTCTCCAGCCGCGACTTCTTGACAGCATTTCTCAAATTCCTCAGAAACAGAGACTTCGTCCCATTTCTCTGTTACATAATCCTGCGTACATCAATCAGAAGCGTAGTCATTTTTAACGGCATATGGACCGACCTCAACAAGTGCATGTAGCTCATCCCACACGGATGTTGCAAGGAGGAGAGCAAAACTCGACTGGGGCGTGATAGTGGACATCATGTGTTCTAAAGCCAAAGTTGCCAAACCCGGCATCGAGTATCGGTGAGCAATTTGGTACATAGAAAGGGCAGATGCAGGTCGTGGTGCTGGCGTTGGGTGAGGATGAGGATCTGGCACAGAGCCGAGATTCGACGCGTGCGGTCTCCCTGTCCGAGGGGAAATCGGATAACTGGGGTGAGCCGACGGGGTAAATTTAGTAGTGGTAACAGGTACAGGTACAGTCTTCGTTCGCGGGACGGATGGCGTGCTGCCTATGGTTACTGTTAGAGGGCTTGACGTTGAAGCCGGAGGTACACGCCGGGAAGAGCTTGACGTTGACGGACGAGAAGTGGCAGATGGGGATGCCACCTTTGGACCAGACCTTGAAGTTGAAGGGCTGTTTGGTGCAAGAGAGGCAGTAGGTGTTGTACCCGGCTCAAATGCCTTGCCCTTTCCAATTGATGTCCTTGTATCGCTGGTAGAAAGAAGGCTTTCACCACTTGTTGCGCTCCTAGTATCCCCCGTACCCTCGTCAACACTACCCTTCCGGAAAGTTTTCCAATCCCATTCTCCTCCCTGGGAATTGAGCCACTTCGCACTCCAGCCAACACCAACACCATCTACGGCTGCCCTAGGATCGTCGTGCTCTTTGAAAAGCAACCAATTCGCATAACAAAACTTGAGGAGCCAGTATATCGTCTCAAAATCAGCTTCCTCTACTACAATGGTGTAACACTTTCTTTCGCCCTGGACTAGTGCTGGGTTTTCTGAAAACGAAGAGGAAAGCATGGTAGCAAAATACTCAGATCTTCGTGTTAGAATGTCAGAATGAGCATAGATGATTCGTTTGCGTGCTGTCGTTCGTGTAGAAAAAGGTGAACAGGAGGATGCGGATGATGATGACCGCATGCTCGCGGCGTCGGACGGGTGGAGGTTGGGGGAGGCCTGCGTATCGGGGCATAACTTTTCTAAGCACACAAAGCGCACATCTCCGGTGTCTGCAGGACTACCATTAGACAAGATAGTCTTGGTTGAAAGAGCCATGCTCACTCGAATTATCCAACGAAGCTTCAAGTCCATCCAAAAGATCCCGTGGGACAGAATATATCGAAGGCTGCTGAGGGAAGGATGGACCGGACGGACAATGGATCTGAACACAAATGACCAACGAGTCCGTTTCCCGGATTCTAGGGTTTTCTAGTAGTGCAGAAAGAGGTGGAAGCGGGCACTCTATGTGAAGAGATGTCATTTTAGTACATTCAGGAAAGTTATCATTTTTGTATTTTATCTCACCCCAAACTTCGTGTTCTTGCCGAAAGACCCAATCCATCTGCCAGAACTCCCAAATCCACTCTGGGGGTGCACCACGTTCTCCAGGACGGTCGGCCTGGCATTTGATAGCCGTCATCATCGATGCTGATAACTCATAGTCGCTATGAGCGTAGTCCACCATCATGGATGAGATGTAAAGAGAAAGTGCAGGCTTGGTGGTAGACCCCTCGCTTAATTGGGTCGGCACTGTGCAAGCCCCAGATATCAGTTCAAAGCTCGACTGGCCCAAAATGTCCATACCAATTTCCAACTTGAACTTGTTGTCTCCTATCATTGGAGATTGTTTGAGGATCTCAAAATCCGCGTCTTCCGCTGCTTCCCCTCCTTCGACGTAGTCTTTCAATTTGTGGACATCACGAACAACCCATTCAAAGCCCTGCATGAGACACCTTCATAAATGATTATTACCTGCTGGGAGATTGTTGAAACATGCCATAAATGTCCATTGGCGCGTTGAGTCCTCTTGACTAGAAATGCCTGCCCCACCCATGATAGAAGATGTACTGTGCCTTGATGTTGGGGTTGGCTGCCACGTTATAGACCCCGAGTTTGAATTAACACCAGGACTTCGAGTTGTTGAGCGTGAAGTGGCCAGAAATGAAGACCTTTGATCCCACGAGACAGGAGAGGAATTGACGCCGCTAGAAGAACGCAACGAAGACACTTGCCAGGGCCACGAAGGCCTTGCAATGGTAGTTGGACGACCGGGTGACGACGATACAGGTGAAGATATTCGGAGGAAGTCTGACATATAGTTCGAGAGAAACTCTTATGCCTCGAGGTGGCCAGCAGTCACGACAATACAAAAGGTCTTTGAAACTGTAAGGGTTTGTATATTTGGGTGGCGTCGCTATGGAATATTGAAGGTGAGTCTACTAACGGGCGCCCCTCCAAGCCCGTCCAGCCGCTCACAAAGGGTCAATATTTTAATATTTATCAATTCTCGGCGCTCGCCGGTCCAATGTTATGATCCATATCCTTTCATAACACGACTTCAAATACAATAGTAATACTTGCTTGTCTTTTTATACATACACTCAACTTTTGCAGAATATATTTGCCTAATATGTTTCCCAGTGTATGTCTGGTAGTACTTCCCGCATCACTGCACGTCCACGTTAGCAGGAGAAGATACAACCGCGGCACCACATACCAGCCCAGTGGTCAAGACCTTGTTCATCTTGCAATTTTCCCAAAGGGTTGTGGGCATCTGTCAAGATGAATTTGCTATTGTCTTCCTCGCTTGTGAAGTTTCTGATGAGATCGAGCTTTATTTCTCGGGTAGAGAGGGAGTTTAGAACATGGCGCCGCAGGGGAGATCCGAGGTAATCTGAGCTGCGGGGTTTTCGGAATGTCAGGGGAGCCTTCGACCGAGTGCAAAAGAGAACCTGGATGTCCTCAACATGTCGTTGATGTACTCTTAATCGACTATGGCTCACCATGTTAATAAAATCGGTTCCATATTTCTCATCTGTGAATTCTCCAAAGACATCATGGAAAGCGCGGCACTGGCCAAAATTCTTCTCCACTGTCTGGATCACCATCTTTGAGGAATCAGATTGAAGAACGCCTGCAAAATTCTGTTCAATGGCGTCGTTAGCATAAGCGTCAAGCATTGTTCGAGAGAACTTACGACTACAACCACGCCCTCTGATTTAATAACCGCCTTGAGATCTTCCCAGAACTCCATGGTGAAGATGTGTTCGGGGACACCACCCCCTGAGAAGCAATCGTGGATGGCAATGTCGTATAGCGTTTCATTTTTACCCGCTGTGACACTTTCCCGTTTCCGAGCCGCCCAGGATCTAGCGTCCTCGAGGAATAAGTTTCCAGGCCCGGGATCTGGTAACCCAAAGAACGTGCTTGCTGCGTCATAAACAGCAGGGTCGACCTCTACAATCGTTGTGGAAAGACCATGTCGCATAAAAGCAGTAGCTGAAATGCCTGCGCCCAAGCCACTTGAATCATAGTCAGCACGGCAAAGAAACGATAAAATCAATTCGTACATAACTAAGGCATTCTCTATCGACTCTGTCTTCCCTTGTTCTGTACTGTTAATCAGTCGAGCAGCTTCTTGTAGCACGAATGTACTGTAAATAGAGTCGCCTAGTCGCGCCCCGTATAGATCCTCGAGCGGGTCTTCATCGTTTATTATGTTCACTTTTTCGCCCATCCATACACCTCCCAAAATCGAATGTGACGCGCGCAGGTAGCGCACAGAATGCATCTCATGATCCTCTCCGCCAGTGTACCCTGGTGGGGCAAGGGCCTCTCCTACAACGATTAATCCCGTGGTAGACTGTACTGAGGAGTGTATTTGCAGGGAACCTGATGGATGTGTGAAGGTTTCCTGTAATGGGTGGGGAAGGACTGGGGAGGAAAGGGCTGGGTACATGGACCACTGTATCCCAACCAATGCAGCTAGTATTGCCGCCTTCATTTGGGCCCCCGATGATGCTGAGTTTCGAGGTTGTTTCTGAGTAGTAACTCCCATAGGTGTCTGTAATATCCAGAGACCATAGGCAATACTAGCTATTCCAAGGAACTGCACGATCAATTAACATGTGAACAGCCATAGCGGGAAAAGCATACGATTTGGCTCTCGGATACACTGTGCAGTTGCGATATTCCCTTCCAGAAACGCGACAAGAATGTCCCCACAACATAGCAAATCCCTCCTGAAGCTAGTCGATGGATAATTGGAGGTCGTGAAGTGTTGATGAGTGCGACTGTAGTTTTTCTTGGCTGTGTTGCGCGTCAGAATAGAACATGAGGAATCTAGGTTGAGACTCACATCTATATCAACTGCAATTGTGGTCAGAATAAGCACCAGTGGCGCAAGCACGGTCGCATGAGTGATGGCCGGACCAAGTATTGAATACTTTTGTCTCGAAGTCAGGACTGCGACCCAATAAGTCGCATTAGGCGCTAGAGATAAACTCAGAGCAGCACACAACCAATTCCATGATGTGTGAATTTTGAATGGATGTACCACGGCTAAAACAACGGCTAACAATACGAATTTGTTGAGTAGAAAAGTGGTCGGCCCAGATCCATACAAGGGGAGCAAGGCACGTTCATATGCAAAGATTATGAGGGACGTTGGTAAAACAGTTGTAGTTGCGTTGGTCGCCTGCAATAGGATAGACGGGAATTGGTTGCGTTTGGCTGTAGCTTTTGAGGGTGCCATGACAGCACAGAACAACACGAAGGTTGTACGTTAAACGATTGTATCGTTAACGTTGATATGAAATAGACTCAAGATTCGCAATGCCAGCACGAGAGCAACTTCGTTCATGATTTCATTTGATGCTCAAATGAATTTCTCCGTCTATATACATAACATGTCAGTGCCGTGCTCAAATTTCTCCATAGTTCTAGCGAGGAAAATGCTGGCAGTCCACCCCTCTCTCGTGAGAAGCATAATCCGTCGACATATCTCGTGTCAAGATGTAGATATGATGTATATCCGTATATATGATGGCGCCCGTCCAGGAGGAAGATGGAGAACGATGGCGAAAACGGGCCAAGGAAAGCGGCAATGAGGAATTACTCTATATAAAAAGTGGTGATTATCACTACCAATCTCTTTATACATCAACAGAACGCGGAACAAGCTTTCTTTCATGTATCGACAAACACGTTTCGTCCCCAGTCGAGTCAGATGATTCAGATCCCAACAGCAAGGAAAGCGAGATACGCATCGTAGGCAAAATAGTGAGTGATAATAAGATTCGGCGATTTTACAAGTACATACAACGGTCATTCACAAATTTCTTTCATTCATGAAGTTGATATCGGCCATGTGGGGCGCGCGCAGATGACGCGACGTGACACATATCTGGGAATTCACTGGCACCAAACTTGTTTTCCAGTCTCTAGGGAAAAGGTGAAGTACCGGGGTAAACGTAACCAACGAGGAGCAAGTACATAAATAATTTACATTCGTCTACGTAGCGTCCAATGAAGTAAGCGCAGTGTCCTTAAACAACCATGAAGTATTGTCTTCCGTTTGACCATATTACACATCCTCCGTCCGCATCTGCGCGTGAACATTGTGGATATGTACTATGTCCCTTTCCCTGTTCGCTGACCCCATGTAGATAATATGGCGTATATAATAATGCTGATACGTCAAGACAATGTTATCCATTCGGTAGATTGGGTGAGTGCGAAGGTTGGGGCATTAACACCTCGAGTGACACTCTCCTGATGACCGGAGAACTCGGGGGACTCGCGGAAGGCACTTGGGCGTAGTTGGTCGTGTTTGTTTGGGCCGTTGGCGCCGGTGGGGGAGGTTCTATAGCGGAAATGTAGGAAGGAGGTCGTGGAAGATAAGGAGGGGCTGGGTCGTCGATGGACGCGCGCCTTCGAGCAAGAGGGTTGCGCTCCAGGTCCTCTAATTCTTGCTGAAGACGATATCTATTGACCACGCCCATTACTCGATCATGACTTGGTGTCCTCTTATAACTGTAGCAACACCGTAGCAAGCATACAAGAACCCCAAAAATGATAATACCGCATAGAACTTCGAAGAATATTATGATGGGTTTTTGCTGCCGGGATTGACGGTGACCCCTTGGGGGTCCACCCCTAGAGTCTGGTCCTCTACCCTTCGCGAGAGTGGGCTCTGCGGGTGGTCGGTTGTAAGTGATGGGAGTCGGGACAAGAAAAGTTGTTAAGACGTGGGGATTACGTGAGAGCGTTGAGATAGGGTGTTGTGATGCACTGGCAAAGCCACGAATACTACTGGGAGCTGCGACGCTACCTGTCCGTGTGGAATTTGAAAGAATGGGCGTGTTCGATGACGTTGGTATAGCCTGTGCAAGTGCTCTTGGGAAAATCAGGAACATTTTTTCGGAAGAATGTGATCAGCTTACTGGGAAAATGAATAAAGCATTAATAAGGTGTGCAGCATCAGACGCATTCCGGCCGCAAGACTAGCAAATCAAAAGTCACAGTGTTTAATCCATGGTACACCACTCGAACTCCTTAAAGTCGTGCGCTTTGGTCATAGGGCGGCTGAGAAAAAAAGGAAATGGGAAGAAAAACCGAAGACTTACTAGTTGTCTGAGTGCTACACGAGGTAAGTACTGCAGGCACAGTTCCACGGTTGCCTGGCAGTCGCAAAGCCGCAGAAGGGTCGAAATTTGCCGACCTGTCACGTGCCTCTGCACGTGCTTACGTGATCGGAGTGATCAAGCTTTCTAATAACCGGCAGAAATTTGGGCATGTGAATGGATTCCACTGACAAACTTTTTGGAAAGTCTTCTGACAAGTAACGATCTCTTCCGTACATAAACTCTTGCTGACCAAAGTTCTATATTCCCAATCCTTCTCACCGTCTCTCCTTTCACTCACGGCCTATAACTATGTCCACAGACATCCTCCAGCGCCATTTCCCAGCTTCCGGCCACCATGACCCCGATGCTGATGCAGCTTTGCTTGATATTCTAACTGGTCCAACTCTCCCCACAAGAAAGTCTTTTGCCCGACGGGATGCTGCACTCGATCCGCTGCTTATCGCTGCAGCTGCTGCATCCGGGCCTAATGTTACCCGAAATCACTACCACCACGACTTCTTCCCCGGAGTAATGCTTCCCGAAGGAGAGGGGTCTTGGGATTGGACAAAATGGAGCGGGGAGGATGCCAGTAAGAAGTCTGAGCGCAAGCGACTTACCTATGTGAGCCGCCAAGCCCCTAGGAGGCAACGTCTGCGTGATATTGCTTCCCAGGAGAGCAAAGAGAACGACCCACTAGAGCGTGAGATGGAAGCACTCCAAATAGCGGACAACCTCCCCTCTACTCCCAAGAAGCGTAAATCCTTGACCGCTGAGGGGAAGTTTCGGCCGAAGAACTCGGTTGAAGCGGAGTGTACAACGCCTCTACAATCGCCGCCGGCTACCGTCGACGTTAAATGTATGGCCCGCACACGCATTCCCACCCCTCATGGATCGGCATTCCTTCATCTTTACCACAACACCCGCGACGCTAAAGAGCATCTCGCCATTGTCATTGATCCCGCTCAGTTCTCCGAGAACACCGGAGCAATTTCGGCGCCTCCCATCCGCTCGAGGAGCCTGGATGCGGTATGGGATGGTGAAACTAAGATGGACCGTATCACTCGGGGGGCTTATGTCGGACGGCTTTCCCCGACATCACAGTGCGCGTCTGACCCAGCAGCACCAGTCCCCAAACTCATCAACGAAATCCCATCTCCACTCATCCGTATTCACTCGGAATGTTTCACCGGTGAAACAGTAGGTAGCATGCGCTGCGACTGTGGTGAACAGCTTGACGAAGCCATTCGACTTATCTCGCAGTCCATTTCTGTTCCTTCCCCATCCCCGTTGACCGGCCCCACCATAATCCCGGGGCGTGGTGTCGTTGTGTATCTTCGACAAGAGGGCCGAGGTATCGGTCTTCTGTCAAAGATCCGCGCCTATAACTTGCAAGATATAGGCCACGATACTGTCACCGCGAATCTCATGCTTGGGCATCAGGCTGACGAGCGTGGCTACGAAATTGCTGGTGCTATCCTGCGGGATTTAGGTCTTGGGGATAATAACCCCTTGAGTGAGGGTGTGCGTGTCCTTACCAACAATCCCGACAAAGTTCAGGCGTTGCAGACAGAAGGTGTGAGGGTTGTCGAACGCGTGCCGATGATACCACGAAGTTGGCAAAAGCGACAATCGCAAATAGAAACGAAGCCGCCGCCTGTAGAGTCATTACCCACCTCGGCGGTGAATGCGAAGCAGGAGGATGAAGAGGGGACAACAGGTGTTACACGGATAGGAGGGAAAGCAGTGTATGGGGAAGATCTCGACAAGTACCTGCGAACGAAGGTCTTGAGAATGGGTCATATATTGCCTTTGTGGATGGATGAGTGAGTATATCGCGGATAAAGAGGTTTTGGATCACATATCATTGTAGGAATTTCTTAGACGCAGCATATTCTTATATTACTATATCATTTATCCAGACTTTAAGGTCTTCTTTAATTAAAAGGCCTGAACATATTGCTAAAAATACGGGTGGCAGTGCTCAAAGTTGTGTGATGGCGCCCATGATATACTTGGCAATGTCCTCCAAACTGTCGATCAACTTCTCTTCAAACATGTTGATGATCGCTATCTGCAATTGCTTCACTTAGGGTATTAAAAATCGTTCCGTTGTGATCAACGAGCAACTTGCCCAATGTGTGTATCTGGGATAGACAAATACTTGGTACCGCTTGAATTGTCGTGATCGCCAAGGTTTCCTTTGGCTTGGGTCCCTGGTCATTGGACCAGAATGGCCACGCGTGGCGCGATTGTCGTGCTTAGGCCAAGCCCGCGACTGGAACTGTCTTTCATCACTCCATTTTCTCTTCACTTCATATTCAAGGTCGCACTGTGCTGCGGCCCCCCACTCGCTCTTTACCTGTTCCACCACCCGGTTTGATACTATGGCCTACCCATCAGAATACCAAAATTTAGGTCCCAACTCCTTTGAGAAGGGTGCAGCCAAAAAACGGCGGTCGAAATGGATTGTGCGTGTCACCCGTGCTCGCTCAAACAGGCCGCTCTGACACCTTGAACTCCAGGTCATTGGGAGTATACTTGCTCTCTTGGTTTTGATAGCAGGCGGTGTTGCGGCTGGTATAATTATTTCCAATAACAACAAGAAGGCTCCTGGCTCTTCAGGCGGCAAGAACAGCCCCACCAATGACCCCAGCATATTTACGAAGGATTCAAGGTTACATAAATCATTCTATGGTATGGCATACACCCCGGAAGGCTCCATGTTCCCAGAGTGCGGCAACTCATTGGGTGTGTGTTCATACATTTCCACCGACAACCCGTCTTATTCCGAGTACTTGTGTAGAAAATGTTATCAAGGATATCCAGGTACGATTAATTCAAAAGATTTGCCTATCCTATATACTTAAAACGATCAGCTTTTGTCCCAACTAACTACTCGTGTGCGGCTCTATGGCGCCGACTGCAACCAGACGGCGCTTGTTGTGAGTTACGATCCTGATATAATCACCTGAACCGAATGACACAATGTTAATCAGCTGGAAGCAATCAAACAAACGAAAGTCGACATAGAGGTGTTTGTTGGAAACTATGTCTTACCAGAAGACAACGAGCCCTATGTTAGGCAGCGCGATATCATTAAGAATGCCATTCAGACATACGGGACTGACCACATTGCGGGAGTTACCGTTGGAAATGAATTCATGCTCAAGTATGCGCTCGACTTATAATCGTCAATCGTTACCTTACCTTAGCACTCCCACAGCTACCTCACTGCTCGCGAAGACAATGACCCTAATGGCGTGAACGGACAAGCAGGTGATTTATTACTGTGCCTTGCATTCTAGAAAGTTTAATGGACTGACTGTGACAAAGGTGCCGCTATCCTCAAAGCTGACATTGAAGATACACGGGCCATGCTCGCTAGCCTTGGTTTGACCAAGGACATCCCTGTGGGTAACTCAGATGCTGGCAGTTTCTTCAGTACCGAAGTCCTGAGTTCCGTCGACTACGGCGTATGTCTTTGGCGCTTCTCATTTCACCTCCACACATGACTAAAGTTATGTGGTCCTAGTTATCCAACGTGCATGCCTGGTTTGCAAACACAACTGTGGAAGCCGCCGCCGACTGGGTCAACGCTTTCTTCGAGGAGGCCAATGTGAAACCTGCAGCGCTTTTGCCCAACCAAGTAAGTTCTGCGTCAAAACATCTCCTCGACCTACCCATTAATGTGTATGATAGCCGAAGATGTACATTGCTGAGACGGGTTGGCCGACGGTGCGAATACCTCTATGTTTACTTTATATGCTTTTTTGATGTTTTTCCCTTAGAAATCTTCCGATGCAGGAAACGCCAACAATGGTGCATCTGATGCATCTGTAGCTGGGCTTCAAACCTTTATGGATACGTTCGTTTGCCAAGCGAATACTGCTGGTGTCCCCTATTTCTTCTTTGAGGTGAGTTTATTGGAAAGCTATTTCATTCTATCACTGACAATACCCTGTAGTTCTTTGACGAGGGATGGAAGGCACGTACCGAATTGTATCATAGTATTTTGTGACTAACACACTCGTAAACAGGATATCCAATTTGGCGGAGTTGAAGTATGTATCACTGATGGTTTTCATGCTTCGTTGACTAACAACAATTTCCAGGGGTGGTGGGGTCTCTTCAATGCAGAGTGAGTATCTTCTACAGATCAATTCGTATCACTGTCACCAACTCTATTTTTCTATAGCCGGACCCTCAAGGACTTGATAATACCCGATTGCCCGTCGCCTTGATTTTTTGCCCTTCCGCTTTTCGCTCATGCATTGTACGACTGAAGTTATTTATTCACCGTCAGTGGATCATTCAAATCTCTATACTATATCTACATCTGTTTGGAATTTCTCGCCTGTCGAGCACTTTCAAGTGAACTGGACACAATCGTAGTATCCCTTTGATGTACATGATATCTCTGCCTGTTTATGCACACTCTCTTTGATTGACGTATTGGAGCTCACTGTTACCGACTCGGACTTGGACCAATCTCAATTACGTAAACCTTTGCTCTTGCCACTGAACTCGAGTTGTCGACAATTTGTCGAATTTGAAGAGCCTGTGAACGAGATATCATCTCAATCTTTTCTCATTATCGTCCATGTTTGACCCTCTGAGCTCAACGGCTTCCGTCTTCGCTGCTGACGACAACGAGACCCCTCCATGGCCCACAACTCCATATTCAGCTCATTCTCCCATTCCCAACCTTCGCCGGGCCTCATCGCCCTCTCTATTCGTTCCTCCCATTCCTGATAAAGGTCCAACACCAGGTCTATATGGAAAGGAACCACAGATATATGGCCAGCCCGATGCGGGGCTTATATCACCCCGGGATACAGTTGGACTTAACGGCGCCAAGTATGAGAAGCCGGAGCCCTACCTCAGAGTGAGGATTACTGGCCTAGATAGAAACCGAAGAGACATATTGGTCAAATTCGACGCACAGGTAAGTCATGTCCTCAACCAACTCTATATTTTCAGCTCACTCCACCACAGACTAATCTTTCCAATTTTACTGGTACCACTTATCGGAATGTGAATCGGTCCTACCTAGAATTCCAACAGTTCTATGAGTCCATAATTCACAGCAATCCTCAGACCATCATCCCTGCACTTCCTTTGGCACAGACATCTGCGCCAACCGACGAGGAGGATGACCGACTTGTAAAAATCATGCTGCAGAGATGGATAACACGAGTATGTGAGGACCCGATACTGGTACATGATGAAGATATTCGTTCTTTCGTTGAAAATGACTTCGGGTACCAACCAACGCCCCGTCCTCGCCGAAAAACGTCTTCCGGCTTCGGTCTAATGCGCCGGGGAGTTCCCGACGAGGACGAAGAACTCCAAAGGGCTCGGTTCGAGTTGACAAAACTAGAGGGTCAGTTCTTCGATACCGCGAAAGCTGTTGATAAACTCGCGGTTGCTCGAAAATGTGAGCGATAACATATCTTTCATATTGTCTCCAAATTCAACTATGGCACCACAGCACTTGCGAGCGTGCACATTGAGATGGGGAATAAACTTATCAACGTCGCTACTACTGAAGCTCATCCTCCACTCGGGAATGCATTCCGAAAAATTGGGCGGGCGTGGCATAGTGTTGCCGATCTTGATCATGCTCAGGCCATCAGCGAATGTGTTGTGCTTGGAGATTCTTTGGGCTATCAGGGAATGAACGCAAGATCCGCTAGGGAGACATTGCTGATGCGTACAGGAGTGCTCGAAGAATATCAAACAGCGGTCAAGACGACGATATCGAAAAGACGACAAATCGAGCGACTAAAAGCGAGCTCGAATATAAGGCCTGATCGCGTGGATGAAGCCCTGGAGGACATGGAAGAGGTAGGAAATAAAATTTCCCGTGACCCGTCATTTTACTCACTGTAAACTTAGGCCAATAAGTATGAGCAGACACTCGCTAAACGTGCAGAAGGAATATCCCAAAACCTGCACCGAGCTCTCCAAACTCACAACCACTACGCTAACGATGATATCACGACTGCTCTGATCGAGCATGCCCGCTCTTCGATCATGTATGAGCGGCAGCTCCTTCGGGAATTGGAAGCTCTTAGGGTTGATGTCAGCAATGCCGCAAATAAGGTGGTTCCAGCTACCAGTGGGGTACCCAAGCCTACAGTGATTCCGCCGCTGGAAGAATTCAATGAAATTCCAGTTTCTCACCCCGTACCATCAGCTCCCGTTTCGAACGGCTTCAGAAATCCCCCGCCCCATCTACAAAACCCTCCCCATACATCCCACAACACAGGTCCTTCACAATATTCCCATCAAGGACACCCTCAGCAGGGACAACCTTCCCGAAATCAGCTCCCTCAAAGTCCTCCAATCCCCTCCCAAGCCCTGTTTCAAAGGCAGGAACCACTCTCAGCCTCCTCGACTCGCTCGTTCTCCTCCCACTCGAACTCATTTTCTACCCCACCCACTCATACTCAATCCAAGCTCGCAGCGCCGCCGCAAAGTCCTGGTGCAGGCCCTTCATCCCCTATTCCGAGCCAGATTACATTTGCTAGACCACCTCTCGACGAGCCGCCCCTTGGTGGCCGATTTGTTGATGGTACTAAATCCATGTTCGTCAACCCAACAAAACCTTCACATCCTCCTCCGGCGCCCGTTTCTGCATCCTCCACATTCGCCTCCGGGCCTCAACAGCGCCCTCTGTTGGATAATCCTCTCCACGCTGATCCACTTCGGGGAGGCCTCATCTCTCCGCTTCACGATGCATCTCGAACCAATGGTCAGGCGTCGCAGAACAATGGTTTTGACCCCTTGGGTCATATCAAACCTCAGCAAATGTCGAGCTCTGTCAGGGTAGCACCCATTAGACCAAGGTTGGACGCGCGCGAAGCAGCGAGCAAGCTCGCAAACATGTTCTAGGTGTTTGTTCATGTGTTTTATACCACCATTGCGAAGGAATTACTATAGCTCGTCACTAACTTGGAGTATTAATAAAAATGTGGTTACTTCGTCATCGCAATGATTTATCGAGTGAGTAGATATGACCCGACATAGCTAAACTGGGTTTTAAAATTGAGCAACGAAAGTATTTCTCTTCCTCTCATCAATTAAATGGTATCTCTCCTGCCGTCCGTGAACGAACTGCCACGATTGAGTCGCCCTCGACCAGTAAGCATTCTCCTCCTGACGAAACCTTAACGTTTCGTTTCGTTCTGAAACAAAATGATACGCATAGAGCTCGATACTATAGTAGGTGTCTGGGAGTAGGGTCAACTCTCCCAGGACAGGTACATATTCGGGGAGATTAGTAAATCCTTGTCGATATTTTAATATGCCATATACGCGATTAACTGGAAAAATAGACTCACCCATCACTGCCCCAGCATCATGACCCCAGTCACCAATTGGGTGTGAAAATATCTGCCCATCTATAGCTTCCTTCTTCATTTGTGCTAAACACAAGGACAGAACTTCGTTCCCAGTCAGCCCTGGGCGCATAGTTGCCAATACGATATCCTGCATTTGGTTGCTTTTCCTCATGCCCTCCTTGAGGCTCTCTGGCGCATCAGTTTCGGGTACCAGAGAATCAGTACGAAGCACGTAAGCCATGTGCTGGGTATCCGTATTTAATCCCAATGCAGTTATCCCATAATCGATATGAAGTAAGTCCCCCTCTTGAATGATGTTCCGTGAGCCTTCCCACCCCGGGAAGGAGCTTTCTACTAGGACGGACACTCGGGGTTGGTTCCAGGTCGTGACATTCAAGGTTTGCATTCGTTCACGAAACCACCATTCCAAGTCCTTCTGTTATCAAGCAAGAGATAATCTGAAGATTTTAAAAAACATACCTCAGTGGTCGTTAATCCAGGTTCAATCGCCTTGTGTGAAAAACCCTCTTCGAGCATAGCCCATACTGTCTCTTGCAACTTTTGATAATAAAACAGCTGCCCGTCCACCCGAGTCGCGACGAACTCTATTGCCAAACGCGGTTCATTCGCCACTCTAGACATCCATCGTTTACCCAGTTGTTCCTCCAAAACGGTAAGCTCTCCAACGTGAAGACCGCCACCAAAAGCTATCTCATGGTCTGTGTTTAGGACGATTGTATCAGGATTATACGCCTCAAGGGTGCTTCGCAACTCAGGCCAAACGTCGCCAGTATTGTCGATCCAGATAAGTGGGTTCGGTTGTCCCTCCAGGGATGTCGTGTTTCTGTGGAACATGAGGACGGTTCGGCGATGGGCGCCAAAATCAGTCGAATTCTTGATAGACCACCAAATTGTATCCTCGGCATGCTCACGCTGGCTCATCTGGGGAGGCTAAATTTCATGAACTAGTAGTTAAAGAGCGAGCTGACCAGCCATGCATCCACATTGTACTTCTCCAAAAGAGATGGTATGCGAGATACTCGTTCGTCCCTCCAAGCGTCCTGGATTCGTGCGCGTTCTCGCAGCGATGGAAGTTCCTGATATCTCGCAGGCTTTGATGGATGCAGCTGGCCGGCAACAACGGCTGCCAGAGCTGCTAGATAGATTAGTTTCATCGGAACTTTATACAGATAGCACTGGAGCTATTGCTTCACGTATGCTGGCAGAATCCTCTGCAACATGTCCAGAATAGGATCTATTCTCTCAGACCCGTCAAAGAGCGAGGATCCCCGTCAATTCCCACAGCGGTTCTTAGCGAAAACTTAGCCCAGCATGGTCGTTGTTCTTGTATTGCTATGTCCTGCTATGTGGTAGTTAATATGTATATGGCAAGTGAGTATAAGTTTGTTAGCACTAAGAAAACACGTGGTCGAAAGAACGCGTTGACGGCGCGTGAAAGTTATATTGAGTGCCGGTATCGCCGCCACAAACGCTCGCCGAGTCAATAAATCTCGTCCAGAACATCGCAGACGCAACTTGTAGTTTCTCAACATGTCGGAAGACCCCAAAGTTGATGGTCGTGCACCAGCTACTTCCAGTCAACCTGGACTGGATTCGCCCAAGCCAACCCCTGGAGGAGAGGTTCTGTCTCCCAGAATACCAGAGACCACCCCCGCAACACAAATTCTGGATTCTAGCATAAATAGATCTGAACTTCTATCTCGAGCTCGGACCTTCCTGACGTCTCCTCAAATACAGAGCCAAGATCTATTCGCTAAACGCCAGTTTCTATTGGACAAGGGTCTCAATGATTTGGAGGTGGAGGGGCTTTTACGCGAACTGGTATGCACCTATACATTATTTCTGCCAAAATGGATGACTTACCTCTAATGCTCAGCCTGTGTCAAGGCCGGTGATCCCACCACGAACTTACCCGCAACCGGCCCCCTCTAACCTCCCGAACTTGTTTCTGGGTCTGGCACGTCTGTTCTCATGGGTAGCGGGAGGCTCAGCAGCGCTCATTTTTATTTATTACGTGCGTGACATTCCTCACTTTTTTGGTAGGCTCTGACCCCGACAATAAATCTGCAGCGCTTCCTTTTACCCCGTATCACCAGCACCTCCAACGCCCGACATTCCATCAAAACACATCACCTTTCCCTCATGCGCAGCCTTGCAGCCTCCCTCTCTTCCCTCAAAGAATCTCAAGCTGAATCATATTCCGTACTCCCAAGGCCAGAGCCCTATAAAGAACCCGTCAACTTTGTGGCTTGCAATTCTGTTGGCAGCGTGCTCAAGGAAATCGAAGACAAGGCATCCAAGATGCAAGAAATACCACCAATAACACTGATTCGGTGCGGAATTGTGGATTTCAATAAAGGAAAGGAAGGAGACCTTGCCAAGCCAACTACCGAGGAACTTTTCCAACATCTCGAGGGTCAAATTCCATGGTTAGTATCAGAAGACGGTTTGGAATACGAGGCAAGTCAACAATTAGCCTCGACTTTGTACCTGACTGATTTCTTTTCTCGCAGCAAAAACTCTGGGAGACCTTGTCGACGTGTCCCCTCTTCATCGGAACCCCTTCTCCGCCCACGCCATCAATTGCTGGAGGACATCTGGAAGATCAAAAGATTACACGATGGACATATGAAGCTCTGAGGCCGCAGGACACACCACCATTGCTTGAGTCTTTCGCAAACTTATCATCAGCTTTCCCCAAGACATCAAGGCAAAGCCCTTTTCACCACACGCTCCAGACACTTACGGATTTCACTGGATATATCACAACCCAAATATACCTACCTTATCAAGGGCAATCCAATATAATGGGCTTCCCTGGAGCTGGGAGTGCTCTCAGCCCTTCTGAAGAAGAGTTCAGAAGGGAAATCAGAGCATTGAAAGGACTTGTGCTTAATAGGTAAGTGTTTTGTGCATTTTAAACACCCCTCCCGTATCAAATTGTTTTTGTAGACGATCTTTCATGCCCAATATCCCCCGCCCCGGTGTTACAACCCCGCCGAGTTCGACAACATGAGGGAGGTTGTCGCACTCGACCTAGTTATGGAGATATTGTAATTTTAAACTCATAGCTCCCGTATACTTAATGGGTTTTAAAATGTGCACTGATAACAAACGCGTGAAGCCGTTCACGTGCCATTTTTTGAAGTCCCCAAAATGACGTCATGTGTTCTGGATCAGGCGGACACCTGCAATCGACCAGGCAAAAACCCGTTCTTCCCTCAACCCCACCACCGCCCTCCATCCGCCAAAAAAATTACAAGGACCTAGAATGCCCACTCAGCCGCTCAATCCAAAGGCTGTATTAGAACTCGATGGCTACCTGGAGCCCAACGTTCCTGCAATTGTACACAGACACGACATCTTTAGGCAATGGAAGGACACGATCGAACAGCACGAAGGTGGCTACGCTAAGTTTACTCAAGGATATCGCAAGTTTGGATTCAATGTCGCGTCAAATGGGCAGGCAGTATACAGGGAATGGGCACCCAATGCAGTCGAAGCCTATCTAATCGGCGATTTCAGTCAGTCCCTTATGCCTCATTAGGAGCCATACAGCGCATGTTAAGCAACTTTTTTTGATTCCATTCAAGACGAATGGAGTAGGACTTCTCACCCAATGAAAAAAGATAACTTCGGCGTCTGGGAGATTACCATTCCACCTACTGCTGCTGGTGGGTGCGCTCTCCCACATGATTCCAAGCTCAAGGTCTGGCCGGCTGCCATTCACGCGAGCTCTTAAACTTAAATTATCGGCCAGATATCTATGGTGCTTCCATCTGGTCAGAGAATTGAACGTCTCCCTGCTTGGATCAAGCGCGTAACCCAAGATTTGAACGAGTCACCGATCTATGACGCTCGTTTTTGGAACCCTCCCGCGTCCGAAAAGTATGAGTTTACCCACACCAGGCCATTAAAACCCAAAGGCGTCAGAATATACGAGGCGCATGTCGGTATATCCACCGCCGAGGGACGTGTTGGCACCTATAAAGAGTTTACGCGTAACATTCTGCCTAGAATCAGAAACCTCGGGTATAATGTCATACAACTCATGGCCATCATGGAACACGCGTATTATGCTTGTAAGCTCTTCAGTTGCTCTTAAATGTACATACCCATCTAACATTGCTCAGCATTCGGCTATCAAGTCACTAGTTTTTTTGCTGCCAGCTCTCGCTACGGCAGCCCCGAGGACCTGAAGGAGCTGATTGACACCGCACATGGAATGGGATTAACCGTCTTACTTGACATTGTACACTCACACGCTTGCAAAAATGTCCTCGATGGTCTCAACGAGTTTGACGGTACGGATCATCTCTACTTCCACGAAGGTGCCAAGGGCCGTCATGAACTATGGGACAGCCGTCTTTTCAACTACAATCAACACGAAGTCCTGAGGTTTTTGTTGAGCAATCTACGATTTTATATCGAAGAATTCCAGTTTGACGGATTCAGATTCGACGGTGTAACCAGCATGATGTATAAACATCATGGCATCGGAACGGGGTTTTCTGGAGGTTATCACGAATATTTTGGGGATGGGGCAGACCTGGAGGGAATCGTGTATTTGATGCTTGTGAGTAACATATCGGCCTCGATTCTGCATAAACTGAGCCAACATGTGATATTTAGGCCAACGATGCTATGCACGACTTATTTCCTGATGTCATCACGATTGCTGAGGATGTCTCCGGAATGCCTCTTCTCGGCGCTCCGGTTGATAAAGGAGGTGTTGGATTTGACTACCGGCTTTCCATGGCCATCCCAGACATGTGGATCAAGCTTTTGAAGCACAAAACAGACGATGAATGGAACATGGGAAATATTGTCCATACTTTAACTAATCGACGGTATGGGGAGAAAAGCATTGCTTATTGCGAAAGCCACGATCAAGCTCTCGTCGGTGACAAGACACTGGCTTTTTGGCTAATGGACAAGGAAATGTGTAGGTATCTTCAATTTCGTTAATTAGTGCCCTTTGACATTGTTGGTGTGTTAGATACAAACATGTCTGACTTGGCACCAATGACTCCTGTTATTTCCCGTGGACTCGCTCTCCATAAAATGATTCGGTCAGTCGCAATGGGCCTCAATGACATTCCGCCATATTAACATTGTGTACAGTTTGTTGACGCATTCTCTTGGTGGCGAAGGCTATCTAAACTTTGAAGGAAATGAATTTGGCCACCCTGAAGCATGGTTTCGCTCCTTGTATCGTTAGAACATATGCTGATTCTATCGGTAACAGTGGCTCGACTTTCCTCGTGAAGGAAACAAAAATTCGTTCCATTATGCGCGGCGCCAGTGGAACGTTGTCGATGATCCTCTTCTGAGATACCGATATCTCAACAATTTCGATACCGCGATGAATCATCTCGCAGGAAAACTTGGCTGGCTTGAAGCACCCCAAGTAAAGGCTCCATCCATCCTGATTTCACAAAATTCTGAAGCTTCTGACGTAACTTTTTCCGCATCCCTTTCTCACCAGGCATATGTTTCGCTCAAGAACGAAACTGACAAAGTCATTGTCTACGAGCGCGCCGGTCTGCTGTTTGTCTTCAATTTTCATCCCACCAACAGCTACACGGATTATCGTGTAGGCGTCGACGAGCCCGGCGAATACAGAATAGTTTTGAGCAGCGATGAGGCGAAATTTGGAGGGTTCGACAATATCGCGCCTGGTGGCAAATTCTTGACAACACCGATGGAATGGAATGGAAGGAAAAATTGGTTACAGGTCAAGTTATCTTTCCTCGACACGCTCCTGCTATAGTACTCAATGACTGTTCTCTCATCCGCAGGTCTACATTCCATCAAGAACTTGCATTATCTTGGCCAAGTAGGAAAAAGAGCCCATAAGTTACGTGTATGTTAATGTTGTAAGTACTCATAAGGCTCGGATTTGTCTCTTTCCTCGTTCATATGTTCCCTGTCAGATTCTGAAACGGACTGATTGACTCGCAAATGCTGCCTTCCGTGTTTTTGAATTACTTTGCTTCCGACATGGACGGTTTTCCACCATATAGATAATAAGCTACCACCAAAATCAAACTTGTTTGTTTCTTTGCCACAAAACAATTACGACAAGACCCTCAGAACCTGACAAATACCTGGAGAGGTTTATCCATGAGTTGACGCATTACGTCACCTGAGAGGTGTATTGAGATAAGATCGCTAGAGTGGCTGCAAATTGATCAACCGCACAGAAACTCAAGCCAGTGAGGTTTTTCATTGAACCCACTATTACATATTACCACTTGGATGTTTCCAGGTACCACCTTTATTATAGCGCTTAGCGCCTCCGTAAAAAGTGCTATTACCCCGGTTCTTCCTCCTCCTCCTCCGCAGCCGTTACCCTCTAGCTTCAGCACAACCGCCTTAAAGTTCGTCAATTCGGTACGCAATCTCGACGTGGAAACTTTAGTCGGGATCAAGACCCCACCACCATCTAAACAGGGTTTCGGCGCCGCCCTCGCCAAAGGCTGGGAGCTGGACCCTCGGTCCATAATACCCTCGCCTTCTGATCGCCTCGGTGCTTTGCATCGCGTACATTGTATATTGACAAATACGTCCTGGTCAGGTATCGTGGATACGCAAGTTTTAAAAACAGTTCACGGGGGATCGGAGCATTGTGGATGCTGGTACACGAGATATGACAATATGGACATGGTTGGAAGTGGAACCTCAATAAGGCAACAGCCGCATCTTAGATCAAATCTGTATTTCTGAGTTGTATCCCACATCCTGTCTTCCACAACGCTCCGATCCCCCTTGAACTGTTTTTAAACTACTCCAATGTATGTCTAGGATGCATCCCAGGTCTCTCTTTATTTATCCTATCTTTTATCCTTGCTCTATGGGTGATATAGCTATTTTTAGACCCCTTTCCTCACTCCCTTTGTTCTGACCACATCCCTTTGCCCAACATCATTTAAAACAGACGCTTGGAACGAATTATATATACAACAAGATTATACAACAGCTTTTGGAGGGTTTGGGGAAGGATTTGTTGCCGGTGTTGGGGATTTAGGTAAATAGAGCCTTGTAGAAAGGGGGCACACACGTGTTGTCCCCTTTCTATAAGGCTCTAAGTGTGGGAAGGTCAGGGGTCAGAGCGTCAGTCATATGTCCTGGCATTGTTTATTTTAGAGAAGCCCTTATATTTACTAGGGGCTGTCATGCTCGCCGTCTGACCCCGCTTGGAGTTACTCAGCTAACATTTTCACCAGTCTTGTCACCCCATACAGTATTAATATCCCCTCAACACAATGCCAAACAAGTCAGCTACAATTTACAATGTATATCAAAACACGCTTTTACAAACGGTGCCACTTTCCATCATTCCCTCACCTCGACCTCGTCGTCTGATGTATTTACCTTGAACCACTCGTTATTACTCCACATAGGAATCTTTTTACAGGGGTGATTGGGATGCATCAGGGAAAATGATGTCTGTATCATCGGGCAATGTCAACCCCCCCAGATGCGGAGTACGAAAGCAGCCCAACGATCTGGGGTTTAAGCACCAGCGGATGAGAGCGAACAAGGGGCCGTTGTAAGGGTGAGTGATTGGTGCCCGTGTGGCATGGAAAGCAGAGCATTTAGCTGATCCCGATGGGGAGGATGGAGACTTGACCGCTCGTTCATGATGCCAGTGAAACATTTGTTACTCCAATGATCCTTATGAGATTTACAGGCTTATCGCGCGGCGATATAAGTGATCTTTTTCGACGGATTTCAGTGGTGCGTTGCAGATACTGTAACGCACAAGTAATAACACCCGGAGCATCCAGTCACCAACCCAGGCCCAGATAGATACCTTCAACGATTATAGTTGTACGGAGGTATGTAAAATTATAATTACGAACATCAACGCCCGAAGCACTTCTAGTGACTTGCTTGATTTATCACGATCATGATCATAGCCATTCTTGACACAAATTGATGTTCGCAGGGCTTTCCATGGTAATCGCACAACTACTCTGGGAGAAAAAGACCTATTTGAATGGCTCCGCGGATTCGGAACGTCGGGCTATTCATACTTAGCTCTGTGCACAGAAACTCCACAACTTTGGCTGCGGTGTGGTATTAAAAGACCTCATTTTTATTGAGACTCTCCAGGAACCTGTCACTCTCTTTCATATTTCTGCTCCAGCATAATGGCACCCCCTGCAGCCGAATTAGTACTCCTCTCCTACACCAGCCTTAGAAGTGGTCTCTTCGGAATAGCCTTTACTTTATACTGCATGTGCGTACAGCTATGGTATAAGGATTTCCGAAATCAACCTCTCGAGCAACGCCGAAAGCACCACTACTTTTCATTCACTTACACTACATTGATTGTGGTCCTCGACCTGATATCATTGGCAGTAAATATGAAAGGAGGACTTGCAGCTGCTGGTCCGATGATAAGTCAAGAGCCAAGTTTAGGTGCTATACATTTTGCGTTTGCTACGAGAGCACTTGTGGAGACTCTGATTGCGTCTATGCAGGTGTGCCACTTTGGAGACCTTGAGATTGGGAATTGTTTTTGCTGATTTTTGAATTGAGATATGGAGAGTGTGGGTTATTTGGGCATTATCACCGCATGCAATATTTGCAGCGTCGATACCACTTGTTATCTTTTTGGCGAGTGAATGTACGTTTGATCATTGTCTTTGTGGTTTGGATTTTTGAAACCTAATGTGATTATCCTTTCATAGCGCTTTGGATCGCATCTAGCGCTCCGGTTGATTTCAATTGGGTCTCTAATGACTCCAAGACCACTGGCTCAGCGAAAGAGCTTGCGAATGCAGCTGATGCTTTGACTACTGCCTTTCATATCATTTTTACAATTTTGGTTGTCGGAAGGTTGATGTACCTTCGTCGGCGACTTGGTAGACTCGCAGGTGAGCTTCTATTGGTTCTCTTCCTTAGAACAATGTCTGAGGTGATGTTCAGGTTATGAATATGCAGAGTGTTATACAAATGTGGCAGCAATGATCATTGAGTCATATTTCGTTGTAGCAGGGTTATATCTTGCTGGAACCATCATACGGGTTGTTGGTAATAACACTTCTAAAGCGACGATTGTCACCGGAGCGATCCTTGATCAAATAGAAGTGAGTGGCGAAATCTTACTTTACGACGTGGGCTGATGTTAGGTTTGCGATAGGTAATTGCGTATCTTCTCGTTATGTATCGTGTACTCCAAGGACGAGCTTGGACTCAGGAGACAGGGCAGAAGATCAGTTCGTTACGATGGAATCATCCTGAGCTTGAAGAAGGCAATGATGACTCTGGTGGTGACACGCTGGCTCGATCTACAAGTCATGTGTCTGACTCGCAGATGTTTGGAAGTTCTACCACTCATGACACTCCTGTTGTACATGTGCCTCTTCCGAAATCATCATAGAACTTCCACTACGATCGGTTATTTTACTGTATTTATCGGTTTTAATAACATCGCCCTACCGGCAAGCCTGGACATAACATCGTTGCTTTAAGTATTGAAAGTCAGTGAAGTTCCCGTTTTTGCCTCAGCCACTTGTCGCCAGCCTACAGTTGGCTTTGCCGCCGCCACCCTCGCCTCTCTTGCGCTGTAAAAGGTTTTTCATACGGGTCGAGGTAAACTCCACGAGTGTACCCATGCTGTGCATATCAAAACTGATGTTGCGTGTCGGTGAGATATGTTATAGCAAGCTCGAAGATATCGCACATCTCCCTTGCTTTAAGGCCGCCACCACAAGGGTCGTCGAGGCTGCTCAACTCTTCACTTCTAAATTTATACTCGCGAGGTTAATGACTGTTATCACAAAACTCTTCCACGGACCTCAATGATAATTGAAGAGGCACGGGTTGTTATAGTAAAGAGCCTGATCAAAGTCGCTATTGGCAGCTCCTGGTCCAAGAGCTCCTTAGGGAAGTTTACGTAATCGGTGTCTCGATAACTCAGCGTATGGTTCTGAAAATGAAGAGAGAAGGGAAGTCTTCCGTCGGCCTTAGGGCCCTGTGGTGTTAGGGATCGATGATATATTGGAAGCCAAGAGCCTGGAGGACTCAGAACTAAGCTTTATTGAAGAGTTCGAGCAGATTCCCGAGCCTGGTTTCGCCGTAGCGGAGCCCCCCGACGCTCAATTTTATTCAACAAAGGATAAACTACCTTGCCTTTCATCTGGGCTTGATTATCGGATATAGCCACGCTTTCCTTAGGTATGCATTCCAAGTGTGCAGGACCTTCGGCTGGCTTCGCATTTTCCTCGGCGTGAATGTGCTTTTCCTCCTAACATCCCTCTTGAACAGTTGTACTGGCTATCACTACGGGGTAAGAAAGGGAATTTGGCGTCGGAAAAGAGGAGAGCGCGAAAAGATAAGACCTGGCGGAGCCCACTCACGCCTGATACGCCTGTGTCAGAGCAGATGATTCTTAACGTCACTTGGTGGGGGTTCCAAGGCGCGCTCTCGTCGTTTTATATCTCTGCTGTGAGTTGAACTGTCCGCTAGTGAGTTTTGATGCCGGACCAACCGCATTCCATGGTACACAGGATTATCATATTGGGCTGGTTCCGTTTCATAGTAGCTGTGATGGGGGGCCACGAGTTCAACAATTTTAGAAAGCTGACTTTCCAACCTAAATAATACCGTGTGAACTTGCGAGTGGGCGTGATCGCGTCAGTCGCGTCGCTGGTTGAATCAGCCTTCCTCCATTGTACCAGCGTTAGCATTGCATACTTTGTGGTTACGGTATATTCTTCTCAACCCAATCCATATCTTTGTCTGTCTTGAAAGAGTATGTATATGATACATTGGATTTATTGCTATCTTACACGTTTGATGTTGACGTTCCGACTCTGTTCTAGAGCAACGTCTTCAGCACTTCTACGATTTTATCTCCAACTTCTTTTGTCCCGACCTTTCCACCTAGATCTCCTGTTCTGAGCCCATATCCTCCTGCCTCAGGGGCATCGAGAACTTTTCGAACGGCGTCCTCAATCGCCATTGCTGGCTTCTCAAGTCCTAGCGAATATCGCAGAAGGAGTGCCGCACTGAGGATAGTTCCAATAGGATTAGCAATCCCCTGACCAGCAATATCGGGAGCAGAACCATGGATCGGTTCATACAGTCCCGTGGTCGGTTTGAAGTCAGCGGAAGGTGCAGAAGGCGCCCCCGCGAGTGATGCCGACGGGAGCAGTCCAAGAGACCCCGGTATCACACTCGTCTGGTCTGATAGGCTAAATGACAGTCATTAGCCTATGCTCTCAGTTGCCGAATAGTTTTGGGATTGCACTAACATGTCTCCGAACAGATTTTCCGTCAGGATGATACCATTCAGTTTGAGGGGATTCGCTACAATAAACATGGCGGCAGAGTCGACCAACTGATGGTGCAACTTGATTTGGGGAAATTCATTGGTTAGGGTTTCAGTCACCACCTTCCTCCACAACCTCGAACTCGCCAGGACATTGGCTTTGTCGACAGAATGGATGTCCAACGGAGGGTCTGAAGCCATTGCTACCTGAGCAGCAACTCGCGTAATCCGCTGGACCTCAGAAACACTGTAAATCATGGTATCCCAAGCTGTGTCTACGTCCGGAGCAATGCCCTGCTCCTTGCGGGTGCCGAAGTAAAGGCCACCGATTAGCTCTCGAACGACAATGATATTTACCCCCCTTGCGATCTCAGGCCTCAATGGCGAGAGATCGAGGAGAGAGTCTGAGGCGAGGTTTGCGGGGCGGATGTTGGCGTAGAGGCCAAGAGTTTTGCGGAGTGCAAGAAGGCCCGGTTCAGGACGGACCTTGGCGTTGACACCCCACTTTGGACCACCGATGGAACCTGTAGGATGTTCTTTTGACTATATCTCAGAGCTGGGATATCTGGGCGTACCCATTAGAATGGCGTCTGCTTCTTGGCATGCTTTGAGTGTCGAAGGCGGCAAGGGCTCTCCGTGGGCGTCGATCGCGCAACCCCCAAAGTCATGCGACTCAAGTTTGAGCTTAAAGTCCGAAGATGCACTGGATACGACTTCCAGCACTCGTACAGCCTGTTCAACAACTTCCGGTCCTGTAACGCGTCGCGTTTGGCCCATTTGCCTCTGCAATCCAAACGTCATTACGTACCGATGCCATCGCCAGGCAGAACAATAATGCGGAATCTGTAAACAAGTCAGGATGTATTAGTATGCTGGTAGAGGTGGCTTACGATCTGGGTGCCATGATAAATTGTTGTCGACGGACGAGCACTTGGAGGCTTTTTTGAATGAAATCGATTCGGTTACTGATCGGACCTCCTATGGTAGCTTTTCGGCCCGGTCGGCCGAGGCAAATTAGAGATGTGTGATCATTGATCGACAGCCACTCACGTGGTGCCCAATTTTTATCTCGCCTTACGTCTGGTAAAATCGTGATAGATCTACTGTGGCTGCAAGTCGTAAAGTGCTCGCTGAAGGACAATATCAGTGACATGGTAACTTCACAGACCCCGCGATGCAAGAATCTTGTCTTGGATGCTGGCCCCCTTCTCTCTCTGTCTCCACTTCGCGGTCTCGCTGATACATATCTCACCGTTCCTCAGGTACTCGTCGAACTGAAGGACAAACGTGCCCGGGAGCATTTCGAACAACTAGGCCTGATCTCGGGTGTAAAGATTGAAGTGAGGACCCCCGATGCTGCGAGTCTGGCCCATGGTAAGCCAAAACCTAAATCACAGAAGGGTTACTAAATCAGATGTCCCGTTCAGTAATCCAATGGGCCAAGAAAACGGGAGACTATTCGGTCTTATCGCATCCAGATCTGTGTGTGTTGGCTTTGACTCATCTACTCCACGAGGAAGGAAAAAAGGCTCGAGAGGATGAAAAGAAGAAATCAGCTGAAGCAAGTTCGCTCATTATTCTGAGAGCTGTAGAGGTCTGCCGCTAACGGGATGTATTGGTAGATTGTTGCGGAAGACCATTCTGATAGGTTTGAGACACAATCTGAAACTATTGCAGTTGAGGGACAGGCTATGACGCCGGACGTAATTGAGCATTTGAAGGACTTGACCATTGATAGGGCTGAGGAGACTACAAACGAAGGCCCCGAGGATGTACCTGAAAACACCGTGCAGGAAGAATCGATACGAGAAGATGAGCATCTAGAACCGTTGGACGTCGGGGTCCTTCCTTTACAAGAGAATAAACCATCACTCCAACCCTCAGCGCCTCTCCCAACTAAATCATCATCTTCGCCTGTTTATGACGATCCTTCCGATTCTGACGATGGCGAGGGCGAGTGGATAACACCTTCCAATGTCGGCCTACACAAATCACGGGCTCTCGATCTTCTTCCCGAGGCCGACACTAAAGGGAAACGTAAAGCTAACGGGGTAATCGATGCGGGGTGCATGACGGCGGATTTTGCGATGCAGAATGTGTTACTCCAGATGGGACTCAATCTTGTTGGAGTGGAGGGAAAAAGAATTGAGAGGGTGAAAAGCTGGGTACTGCGATGCCATGCATGTTTCAAGTACGTTCTAACATAGTTGGAAGAGAGGTGCGAGAGCTTACGTCTCATTATAGAATTTGTAAGGATGCTTCAAAGAAATTCTGCCCATCGTGCGGAAACCCTACGCTGCTGCGGGCGTCGGTCACGATTTCCGCCCCAGATGCCTCCAGTGATGCACCTGTGATGCAGGTACACTTGAAACCGAACTTCCAGTATAAAATACGAGGGACAAAATATTCAATTCCTGCACCAAAACCGGGGTCGGCGAAGACAGGCACAGGGGTGGGACTAATCCTACGAGAAGACCAGGTGGAGTATATGAGAGCAAAGAAACAGGCCGATGGGAAGCGTGAACGTGAAGAAGCCAAATTGCTAAAGATTATCCTTGGGCGAGGCGCTGAAGGTAATATGGGAGCGACCGGCGTTGGAAGCTGGATGGATCCTGATTGGATACCTGAGATGATCAGCGTGGGGGCAGGAGGAAAGGGGAGGACTATGAAGACATCTGGAATGGATGGTGATTTACCACAAATTGGATATGGAAAGAAAAATCCAAATGAAAAGAGGAGGCGTAGATAAAACTTGACCCCCGCCCTTACTTTCATATTGTATGGTTGTTTCAGTCCTGATTATTACATCTGAGTCTACACTTGTTATGTCCCCAAGCTTCTATTCATGAAACGCCTCTTTTGAAATGACATCCACCATTTGCTCGGTTTTCCTGTTCCATCTGCATATAGGCGCTCTACTAGGCGGGCAGCGAGTTCCTGGCGCACTTGTGTAAGGTATTGCCGCAGATAATCTAACATATTCGATGAGCTATCTGTGTAGCACTTTGATTCACGCGATCACTTACCGCTATCAGATCTACTCGCTGGCGTAGCATAATGTGCGTTTAAGGGGAAGTTGGCATCGCCAGGAATAGGGAAACTATCCACGGATAGGGTGTTGAGAGATTTGGATGCTTCAATCTGTGTCGGTACAGTGCGCGCGCTCCCTAACTTGGCAAGGCAGTCGGAAACATAGAGTATAAGGACAATCAGGGTTCGGTCGGCGGGCCCTTTGATCTCAAAGTTACGAAAGAGCGAGTTGGCGCGGAAGAGATCCAGTGTTTCATCAATAATATCCGCTTGAGATAGGTCCGCTGTAAGTCGGCGACACGGATAGCACGTTGTCAGTGTACGCGTCTTCCTGCAGTTCGTTCTTGCTCACCAATTGGTGCTGGCCCCCTTATTCTCGTTTTGATGGGGAGGATCGCCATATTTCCTGACTGCCTAACATCAAGCTCCTCATTGAAGGATGAGTGGTATGCCTATTGGGACTGATAAGCGATGAGAAGAATCGAACTCGTTCGCGACTTACAGGCATAACTGGCGCAAAAGCAAAACGGTTGTTTATGCGGATTTGGCAAAGGCCTTAAACTAACCATGACGTCTGGGTTGTCACGGCAATTGTCACATTCGGTGCGGCGTGCCTGGGGCGCCTGGTTGGGTTTAGACAACTTTGAAGGGACCCGTCAAACGTTCATTTCACACTTCAACGATGTCTGGATTTCTGTCCGCCGTCGCAGAGGACGGAGACCGTACTTCATTACTCTCTGTTCAGTCTGTACGGCCTTCACCCGACACACTCACGAGTACGCGGTTAAGAACAATGACTATCCGACTTGTCTAACTAAGCCTCAATTTCTTTTACTGACAGAGCTGGTGAAACGACTTCGCGCCTTGACGCTCAACTTACTCCCCGTCGAGGTGGATCCTGCTAGTATCAATGAACCTACTAGCAGAGTTATCACGCCCCAGGTGATCTCTGCCTACAAGGCAGCAGCAGGAGATTTCACTGAAGCAGTAAGTCAGGACTGTACCTTGTGTAGCTAAATATCACTAAACTCCACACTTTATACGCCAGCTTCCCTACTGTCTCCTTCGTGCAAGAGCAGAGTTTATGTGGGATGCAAATCACAATCCAGCCGACTATGGTGAAAACCTAGGACGAGGTATTTTTAGTCGGATACCTGATATAAACATTGGTCTCACTGATGCATATTCGGGAAGCCATCGCGTGTGAGGTTCTTGCACGTAGGATCGTGCACCTCGCCCCTCCTGATAGGATGTTTGTTATCATGTCTTCCCGTTTCCAACATCGCCAAGTTGATGGGGATGAGAGTGAGATGTCGAGTGCTTTGGAAATGGCGATAGATTCACACTGGTAAGTCGCGCCCCTCATTAACTAATGTACGCACTGTTTACATTTCCTTTAGTGCCATTTTTTTGTCCTCTAGTGAAGCCCAAGAAGGTATGCTGTTTATGGGTCACCTTCAGTTGAAAACATTTCTAACGAACTTTACAAGTCGTCAATCAACTCTGGACTGGGGATCTTATCCAGAAAAATAATGCAAATCACGATATTGATTGTAAGTTCGGTCATCGTCAGATCCATGCTAAAATGAGACTTGGAACAACAGACGTCCCTTATGCCGAAACACGCGACCATACATTCTGGGGTCACTTGGATGCTTCTAGGCTTTCCGTTCCGAGGTAAACTTGTCTCATATCAAATCGCGCTAGTTATACAGATTTTCGTAGGTATCAAAACATATTTCGGATCCTGGTTTGGTTTTTCTTTCTCGTTGTATATTCTCAAGCTGGTAGAAATTCACTCCTGTTCATGGAATTACCTTGCTGACATCAACTCAAGTACGAGAGCCTCTCGAAAAGCTGGACAGCGCCCACTTGTCTTTTGATGAATGGGAGATCGTACTATACACCTTGGCGCTCTCATTCATTGTAGAAAGTGAGTCTTTCCCTCCAGATCACGGCACTCTGCTCACATCACCCTTAGATACGCACAGAGTAAGGTTTGCCTCCTCCAGAAATTATATAATATAATTAAATATTCCAAAGTTCTTCACACTCATCCGATTTGTCACCTGGCGCGCTTTCACGTTTTGGAACGTCATTGCGCTCATCACAGACTCCCTCCTCCTCGCTGCATTCACGTTACGTGTGATTGGTCTTAGTGCCCAGGGAGATGACCTTGCTGCCATGCGATTGAAAAGCTTTCAGGTTTTGAGTTTTGTGTCCCCCTTCATATGGTATGTCTGGGATAAAATCCATCGCATGTCTTTCAATTCATATATCATGCTTTCTTTCCAGGATGAGTAAGTTGTCTTACTTTCCATAATTGTAGTCAAAGGTCAGCACTGAAGGCCATACCACAGAACTTATCACCGTATTTGATGGATACAAGTAAGCTAACCTAGCTGTTTTTTTTTTTTGGTAATATTACTTACTAACATTTTCAAGGTATATCGGAACCATGCAGATCTGTGTGGCTCGTATGTTGAAAGAATCGGGTATATTCTTTGCGGTATCATCACATATCATCTTGTGCTTCTCCAAATACTGACGGACGGGCCAGTTGTTATCTGTCCTTGCAATAGGGTTCGGACAAGGCTTGTATGCTTTGGATGCTGCAGATGGGTCTACGGAGGAAGCATCTACGGTAAATCAGTCCCTCTCCTCTACAGCGTAAGCCACACCAATGTTGTTGTCCTCTATACAGGTTATCAACTTATTGGTCCAAGCTCTACTTCAGTAAGTATCAATATGTATTCTCCCCCCCTGGCTGATGGTTTGTACAGAGCTCCCGATTATGGCAAGTACTCGGGAAGGTAATGAATGAAATCTATGTGTAAGCTTACTTCGTCTCATGATACATGTGTTTTGCAGCCCGCCTGGCCTATTGCTTTATTACTTGTAAGTCTTCTTTTTCAAAGCCTAGATCAACTGAGCGAACCAAGTGTAATAGCTGGAATATGGTGACGGCCATTATCCTGCTCAACGTCCTCATCTCCTTGTTCTCGTCTGCATACTCAGATGTGAGCTGTCTCACATTTGAAATTAGATATACTTATAACGCGTATGGCATACGATCCTAGGTCGTTGAGGATGCCGAGGCGCAGTATCTTGCCTTCTTTGCGAGCAAAACGATCGGCATGATTAGGGCCCCAGATTCATTTGTCTATCCGGCCCCGTTCAATCTCATTGAAGCGGTCTTCATTGCGCCATTGGAGTGAGGTCCCATTACGTAGGTCACATTGACAAATTAATAATCTCGCATTCGTTCCACCTAGATTCTTTCCAAACTTCCGGTTAAGCACTAAGTCATATGCAAAGGTACCTCACCAACTCTACATTATCTACCCTCGCTTACAAATTATGTTAGCTCAATCGATACGTCATGGGGACCCTGTTCTTCATTCCGTTGGCTGTTATTGCATTCTATGAGTCAACCTTCGATACTCGAAAACATAGTTGGATGAAAAATTGGCTTAGAGGAAACGACGAAGGCGAACAAGATTATCCCGCCACTAGAGATCCCGAAGTTGACGATGACGAGAGCCAGGGAATGGCGATTAGCAAAGTACCCTTCGAGGAATTGATCAAGGTGTTTCCCAACACGCAACAGGTGCGGGTCATTCCGCTCTTTGATGATTGATAATCTCACAAAGGTTCTCTCAGTCGAGCGAGACCACAATCTTGAGGGAGATTGATGAATTGAAGAAACAGCTTGCACTTGTCCTGACCAAACTGAATGACTAGTACACACCTTTGGTGTACTCGACGAATCCTGGATGTGCTTTTGACGATTTATAACATATACATTGCTGACGATCTTGCAATTTCAATTTATATATCTTACATGTTACATAGTGATATACTATCAGCGAAAACGACTCGAGCCTTTATGAACAACCAGAGTGTATCAAGAGTCCACAGAGGGGCCAACAGTAGCAATAGGCATAAGTTGAGACATTAAAGACATAGACTGTACGAAAAAAGGTCGGATTTCATTGATTTCCATGGAACAAAGATTCGGAAGCTGATAGGACGCGTCAAAGAAGTGCAAGGACGTGTGGCAGAACACGTACACTGAGTTCACTGTGATCTAGAGTCTTCAGGCCGTCTCGACTCTTAGCCTGCCGTGCTTCACGAAGGTCTTTGAGAAGTGACCGGAGCTTGTCTGGGTTTTCAAGATCGTCCGAAGCCCTAGGTGTGGTTCAACGTGTGAGTATCTCAGTGGCAATGTTGGTACATACACATCAAGTAACACTTTCGAGATTTCGGCAAATCGAAAGGGGAGAGAACTAAATTCAGGATTATTTGTTTCTAGGGCCAGTTTCCCTTGAAGATATTCTGGAAGTGTGGAGGATGTGAGAACATTATCGAGAGCCAAGTCAGAACTGTTCTAACCCACCAACATTGAGCCAGTCCGGGGCTACAATATGGCACTTCTTCTTCAACTTAAGATTAAAGGCCATCCATAAGGGAACTTTGGCTTTATTAGGTGGCCGTAGCGGACCATAAGCTCCCTGATGTCCTTGAGTTCTGAGATCCGTTGTGCGTAAGGGAGAGCTGTACCGAGATGAACGCGGTTCTTTCCATTGAAATGAGCGGCACGATCTCGACCAGTTGTTGAGATGCAACAAGCTCAAGTTCCGTGGGTGTTATAGATGTACGCAGGGAGTGAGGAATCGACATTTCAGGAATTCGATAGATATTTCAATCTGAAGACCGGTAAATCTCGACGCGACTCGGAGATGGGGGGTATGATTGTAAGTGTGTATCATTGACATGGTCATGTGATATGTCGCGTCTGGTTGAATTCCTGAAATAGAATCTGGCCTCGCCGTCTCCTCCAACAACGGCGACAACGAAATTTACGACCCATCTACGCATCTCCGCACAGAATCACAAAAACTTTATTATTGAAGACACTCTTTCGCCATTGCTACGTCCCCCACATCGCCTTTTCCAGGAGGCTTGATAGCAACAGCAGGACTCCTGCTGCTTTCTACACTAATACTTACAATCATGCTTGGTAGTCGAACCAAACAGGTTTACGCTTACGGTAAACGCAATCAACGCATCATCAACATTTCAGAAGATCGACAGAAGGCGACATCTAGCATCTTCGATGACCTCGAGCCACCCCCACAGTGGGCCCCCATCGCGTCCAAGATGAAGAAACGCGAGAATATCGTACCCTCAAAGTCAAAATCTCCTTCGCCAAAAACCATGCGGATTAACAAGAAGAAACGATTGTCTCCTATCCTTTCTCCGGCCAAGAAACGGACTCGAGTCGCTCAACTGATTCAGGCGGAAGTTCCTGAGCATGATCCACCAGTGGTAAAGCTTAAGCCGATGGCCAAGGTAAAAAAGGATGATGCAATTGAGGGAGATACCACACCTCCTCGAGCACCACTGGCGTTCTTTCCTCTCAACGTCCCCGGATCACCTGCGGTACCAGGACGAGCACGGGGAGTGAGAGTTACATCGGCCAAGGGGAATACACTGAAGCTGAAAAAACCTTTCTCTCCATTCGTTGATATGGACATAATTGTCATGGATGATGACGGAAAGACTGTGAGGAAAGAGCGGAGAGTTTCGAGGACAGATATCGAATCAAACCCGATCAATCAAGCTGTTTCCAAGCAGTCCAAACAACTGAAGTCGCGAAAGAAAACCGTGGTCGTAATTGACTCTGACAGTGATACAGAGGTCGTTGGGCCACCCAACTCAAAAACACGACCACTCAGACGGGCACTCACGATTTACTCGGACAATTCCGACCTTGAAGGTGAAGAAACGCCAGATCCCCCTCCTTCACCTCAACAGGACAAGCCTTCCACCAAATCACAACCAAAATCTCACCCACTGACATCAGCTGGCTCATCACGTTCTTTGGTAGAGGTTGTGATCCCACCACCACCATATCCAATACGTCCCATTGTAAACGCCCCTTCAACAACATCCTTTCCTTTACAACATCCGCCAGCAGCCTTGCTTGCCCCTTCAACGCGCTATCTGCAACTCTGTTCTCCAGTTGCCAAGCCGCGCCAACTCACTCCCATTCGAGGCGGTCGCGGCCGACAATTATTTGCCCCTCCGTCCCCTCCATCACCTTTTACCGGCACTGACTTTGATCTCTCACTTGATTTTGAGGAGCTAACACTTGGTTCATCTTCATTGGATAACACATCTCACCTCGAGCCTGAGATCCCCAAATATCTCTTGCCACTCCTTGAGGAGTGTAATCAAGAAAAACAAGGACCTATAGATTTTTCTTCCTTCATTGAAACGTTTCCCTATGACCCAGTGGTGCAATCAGACGACACCCTTCTTCACGACTCTACGTTCAGGAAAATCGGGGAAGCCAGCTACTCTGAGGTATTTGGTATTGGGAATGTCGTACTCAAGGTCATCCCATTAAGAGACGAAACTATGGATGATTCGGCGAATCCCAGTAGCCGGCCTAAAATGAATATGAGGTATAACGAGGATGGGGAAGAGGAGGACGGACCAGCGCCAAGCGATGCAAAGGATGTACGGAAAGAAATTATCGTGACGCGAGCTATGGGTGATGTCTGTGATGGCTTTGTGAGGCTGTTACGAACGTACATCGTCAGGGGGAAATATCCCGAGGTTCTCCTTCAGCTGTGGGACAGATACAATGAGGAAAGGGGCTCGGAAAGTGTGCGCCCTGGTCCGTTGATTCGAACTTGTTGATCGAGAACACCCTCATAGCGTTTGTTTCAGATACATTCCTTGTCTCCCAGGTGTACGCAATAATCGTGCTACCCAACGGCGGACCCGATCTTGAAACATACAAATTTATCAACCCTAGCAAATCGGGATGGAGACAAGCTAGCAGTATTTTCTGGCAAGTCGCAAAAGCCTTGGCCCACGCCGAACAATTGGTCTCTTTCGAAGTATGTTCCTCACATTGACAACCATCACATTCATGTAACCTGTGCGTCGAGTATAGCATCGGGATCTTCACTGGGGCCAAATCCTAGTTAAGGACGTACCTGTACCAGCGGCCATTCCGCTTAAGGCCTTAAATCAGAACCAAAGTTCAAAGCCGAAGTCAAGCCGCCTGCCTATGGATAATCGAATACATGGTGTGGGGGCTACCCTTATTGACTTGGGATTATCAAGAATGGATGCTGGCGATGGCGATGGCGGAGAAAGAGTGCATTGGACACCCTTTGAAGAAGAAGTGTTCATGGGGGAAGGTACGTATTTTCTCCTTCATTTGTGATTACTGTCAAATGATTTTAAAGGCGATTATCAATTCGATGTGTACCGTATCATGAAAGAGTATAATGGAGGAGCCTGGGAGGACTTCAACCCCCTGACGAATGTAATGGTGCGTGTTGCCTAGGCCTCGTCCAATAAATGCTCATCCATTTATGGATCCAGTGGCTACACTATCTTTCGCTCAAGCTTCTCCATTCCAAACATTTAAAGCCGCCTGTAGCCCCGCGGAAGGGGAGAGCTACAAATGCATCTTCGTCAGAAATTTCCGCCTTTACAGAAAAAGACTGTTACAGCTGTCTTCTTGACATCGAAGCTTGGCTGGGCCAATGTATATCTGGGCTTACGAAGCCTGTTATGAAGGGCAAAGCGAAGAAGAGAGTCAAGGTCGCCGTGCCGACAAAGGCTGTAACTCCCAATGGCCCGATATGTGCGGGCGAAGTAGTCGCATATGCCGTCAAGAAAGGCTGGGTCATGGCTACATTATAAAATCTCACAGGTTTATCAGAATTATCTTGGCCAATGTATTTTGTGTAGATAAGAGTGGACGGGGTTTCAGGCAATCATAGATTTATCTTGATGAATACGGATACAAAGTGGTAAATAGTTAGAAGTATCGATGGTATATAATAAAGTCTCTCCGTGGGTTATAATATTGAATCAATAGTCAATAGACGAGAGACAAGGGACAAGAAAGGCACGCAGGTGCTCTCGTTCTCTGGGAAAACGTCGGTGAGCGGCGCACTTCGTGCCGCTAAGGCAACACGTAACAATACGCTAGTACAAGGGCGTAATTTCAACCTGGCGAGCACGATTCCAAAAATGAGTTCTTGGGAAACGGTTTCTGGTAGTCGTTTCTCCATGTGGTAAGATTTGAGTTTGTGTACGCTTCCATGTGCCTGCTCAGATGAATTTTGTGCTTGATAGTTCTGATGTCAGTCGAAAACATACCTGTGGATATAATTTTCTGTCGGGAAGTTTTCTGGGTCACATCCAATGTTGATCGCGTCGGGGTGTTGATATACTCGGATCCAATCAATTCGCAAATGGTTTGGAAATTGCAAATGCTCAAAATCTATGGCTCCAAAATTTTTAGACATGCCTAGGTTGATGATCATATACTTGGAGGAAATGTGTTAAAGAGTCCGGTACATTAGATAAAAGGCAGACACATACCATGGGTTCCTGCGGCACTGGTCGTACTGATATCTGAACGGCAGGGTCAGGTCCGAGGCCACCCGATTTAATGGTCCATGAGGGCTTTCCATCCGACACCCAAGAAATGTACTAAAGCATATGGTAAGACAAACCTAACTACAAACGGTGAAACGTACAGCGTCATCGTAACCTAATGTCCCTGTGTCAGCGCCCACCGAACGGAAATACGAGGTACACGTAAATGCGAACACTCACCTGGCTTGTACTGAGAGAGAAAGGATTAGGTTAAATTTCATTTGCCGTACGCGCATTAAAATTGCGACTCACCTCGAATCCATAAACAGAATAGCATTCTTCAATCAACTCATAGCACCTTTGATTGGTGTTTGTTACGACCGAGGTCGCCTGCTGGGTTGCGCTACCGATAAAGCGGTTCAGGACGGAATCTGTGGGGTCAACGATACTCATATTTTCCGTCGTATTCTCCCAGATCCATGCGCGGTTGAAAGGCTATACAGTCGTAAATGTTATAATCAGTAAGACAAACCTCCGAGAAACCTCCGGGACGTTGCGTACCGCCCATTGAGCTGATTGCGACACCTGCCCAGTCAAAGGGTGTCCGGTAATCTATCTTCAATTGAGTAGAGAACTTTGCTAAGAAAGAGATGCATAACACATACCTGAGCCTCCAAAACATCGATTTCTGGTGCAGAGCGACCGACATAACTTCCATCCGGGTGCTTGGGTCCCGGGTGATCCTCACCTTCACATGTGCAACGGGAAAGTTTCTGTCCCGGTAAATATGATAAAGCGTAGCCAAAATTTGGGTCTCCGTCGATGGTTGCGGGTAAAGGAAATCCGTTACGGGTTTGGTTTGGTGCGGTACCAACGTCACAGGAATCATATGTGTACGGCCACTAGTTTTGCTTGGATTCTGGTGATATAATACGTGGAAGTATAAGAGCTCACCGTTCCTTCAAGAGTTGCCCCATAGCCGGCACGACCGAGGTTTCCCATGGTCCAGACTGCAGGCCACATGCCCACGACATTGTTAGTGCCAGGTAACTGTACTGATGTTTCTATCAGGCCGCCTGTGAAGCAGAATTTGTTCCTGGGACATTATCAGAGATTTTCGGATGACTACCATGGCTTTGTTGATCATTACCACGATGATATCAAGCCTTCGAACCAGGTCAGCGGTGATGCTCTGGATATGACGAAAGGTAACTCACCTCCTTGGAAATTCAAATCATGTGTTGTCATCTCAGAGAAAGTGATCACTAGAGACCCATTTTCCGTCGTAACAGCTTCAGGATCATACCATTCCAAGTTGTTTGTAGCCTAAGCCGTCAATTAGCATTGTCTAATGCATTTGCAAACAGCTTCCGACCCAATAATGAAGATCAGCCGCCTCCCAATATGGATCGTCACCAGGATAAAATGAGCGACCATCCATGTTAAACTCGTCAGAAAATACAAGCTGCCATTGAGACCCATCCCTGTATGAAGCTTTCGTGTAAACATCAAGTGGTGTGTCATGGTCAATAAGGCCGAAATTCCCCATAGACGGAATCTGTTGAGCAATAACATGAAATGTATACAAGAAAGGATGGAGCATAACGAACCTGGGTAGGTATGGGGTTCGTTCCACCGCGATTGGATATGGCAGCCTCTTCCGCCCTGTACCGCGCATATGAAGCGACTGGGTACCCAATACTGCATGGGCGGGAAATCAATGTACATTCCCCTACTGAACTAGACTCTCTTACAAAAGGGTCAATATCCCTGTGCATAAGAAAATGAGACATCCAAGGTTTGCTAGACCTCTTGAAGAGAAGTTGAGATTTCCTTCATTATCTAGCTTAGCGGACCTGGCGTCCGGATTGTGAAGAGCATCGTCTGGTTCGATGAGGTCTGGTGAAAGATCAGAGCCCCACTGTCGAGGGTCGGGAGCTAGAGAATACTGGGGCACGCGTAAAAATAAAATATGCATCAAAAAAGAACCTAATGAGGTATATCTACTTTATCAGTCAACGCGCTCAGCCTTGTCGAGCCGCCAAAAGAATAAGGAGTCTCTGAGCCAGTCTGAACCGCAAATAGTTATGCCTTGGGTAACCATTCATAAAAAAGAGACAAACCCAGCTTTCTCTGTACAGTCTGCCAATCGACTGTGAGCTGTGCAAAAAACTAAGCGTTGGTGTGGAAGGGGGGCTGCTGGGCTCCCCAGTGTGAGGGGACGACATGGATGGCACGGGGCAAAGGGGAGGAAAGAGAAGGGAAGTGGTATTAATGAAGTATGTAAAGGGTGGTGTGAATATGCCATGGAGGATAGCAACGAAGCCGAAGACTCGAAGCTAAAAAATCTCAACCTTAAAACGGACATACCACATCCAGAAAGGTGGAGAGTCGGTAGCTTCTACCTATTCTCGGCCCAGAAGGCAAGTTGGTAACAAGCAGAAACCATTTTTTACGTTTGATATGCAGGGAGAAAGCCGTCAATATGGTTGCGATCGTGATTATTCGCGCTGATGATTGAGGAGCGTTCTGGATTTAGTATCCATTTATTGTTAAACTTTGTACATTATACTTATGGCCTCGGAAATGAAACCTCAGGGCCTAGTGTTCTGCGGGGTGTCGGTGATACGTGAGTATAAGATGATGAGACCACCGCGCTTGACTAAAGACTTGCATTGGGTGGTGGTGGTAGTGGCGCGCTGCGGCAGTTGTCCGTGAGTAAGACCTATACTTGTCCCATGTATATTCGCGTTCGTACGTAGCCCATGGTGAGTGATACGTCCATCTTTCTCGAAGGAGGATGGTGAAGCAAGGATGAAGTTTGCCCAGCGCCACCCAGGCGGCAGATGCCGAAATTGTGTCCGTGATCACTTCTATCAACAAATGACTTACCCTCCAACTTGTCTGACTTGGAATGCAATTCGAGTCACTGCCTGTCGAGCTTATTGCTGATATTCTGGGTGAACTCGACCTTGAATCACTCATAAAACTATCGTATTTGTCCAGACGCCTCCATGATATCGCTTCAGACTCTTCATTGAATCCTTGGAGGCGGCCAATTCTTCGAAATCTTCGTTCCAACAATTATGAAGAGTCCCTCAAACACCTGAGTGTTCGCCTCACTGTGCCTCGTCAAAACTGGATAGAGGTCTTGAGCCTCGCCCGCCCCTCATATATTCTATTTGAAACAACGCTGCCACATCTGAAAGATGTTGAATGGGAAGAGTGTTTCAACCGGCGATTTCTACCAGGGTGGCGTAAATGGAAGAAAGACGGAAGTTGGAAAGAGGTCTACCTTAAGTCAGTCGTCCAACAAGCTCATGTGCGTTTTGGTCTCCAATCACATTGTTTGTTAGGATGTTACATCGAGTTTTCCACCGCAGCCAAACTTCATGCACTGCAGATGAATCATGGACCAAGTTGGTTCTCGTTTCCGCCGCTTCCATCGACCCAACACTGATTATATCAGATACATTGTGTTGAACCGCAACGGCTCCGCTAACGAACTCCAGATTACTTCCCGTGGCTTCAATCCACTCGTGTTGTTCAATGAAATGAAGTGCGTTCTCGCTTGCAAAGCACTCCTTTTTTGCGTGAGGCTGTGCCCTGACCGTCTAATAGGCTTCAGAACAATCTAGCTCACCTTGAGACTCGTGTCAGGGTTTGTAGGTGATTCTAATTAGCTGAGCGAGACTCTGACTATTGCTCGCTCACGTAGCTCGTCGTTGAGGTTGCAGACGTTCGCATATTGGCCTTTGGCACATTGAATAGACCTAGAAGCACCTTGACGGTTAATCCCAACGCTCATGTCTTTTTGCACCCCCCCGGAGTAGATACTGATGGTATCACACACTCCCCTATTGGTGGAGCGACACCACGACTCAGTGACTTAATTAACGACCACGGTGTTTATCCTGTGCAAGAATCAACGCTGCCTGCTTACTGTATGTGAATTGTATATGCGCCTTGCACATCCTAACCTGAATTACATAGCCTTTCGTGCTTCACCAGAAACATACACGCATTTAGTACACCCTTTACCCTCCCCATCACACGCCAACTACCCTTTCTTTACACCGGGAGGAGGTGATAAACGCTGGCTCGGCTCCGGTGAAGTCGAAGAAGAAGGGCTTCGCTGGGTGGGAGGGCTCATGTAAGAGCTTCCGTGGCACGCTGTCTCGAATATTCACTAAGGTGTACCACCCCTCCCAGGGTAATTGCTCAGATACTAGACTCACGTACTCGCGAATTATCTGGTGACTGGCCCCCACTCCAAGATTTAGATCTCGTCGTCGGCCCCGGACGGCAGCAATACGCGTCTTTTACTTGGAGTGATTTATGGGCGATCGCACCATGGATGGAAGAGAGGATCACCAAAAAAATTGAAGGCCCTGGACTAGGTTGATGAGATGTTTAGAAACATTTAAGAATTTCTCTTTATTTCTGTTTGATGCCCCTTTTCGCTTTTGGTTTTATGTATATGGTATCTAGGTTCTCGCAAACAATATTTTTGCCTAGCCCACCTTTGTTCAGCGGACAGCCGGTTGCTTGCTTTCTCGGCCCACGTGGGGAACAAGATCGGTATGTCGGGGTTACCCTCCTTTGTTGATTGATCGACCTAAATGAAGCCTATGTTTGAAATTCTTTTTGATTCTAGGTCCCGAAACAAAGTGACTCTGATCACTTGTCCAATCCTCAAAGGTGGTAGTTTCCTTTCCAAGCCTTTCAAACCAAATCCCCCTGCTTATCCGATACGCCCTCAAGACAATAGGAATGACCGGCAATGTGATCTCATCGTTGCTTCCTTTGTGTTCTCGAGAAGATGTATGCGATGTCTATTGAAACTTTATAAACCTATGAAATTTGAAGGATTTCATTTTGGTCCGGTCTTTTTCCCTCCTTCCCTCCACCTTCCCACCCGTCTCGTCTCTTTCTTTTATCACCAGCGTTGCAGGACAGCAGCTGATATATTCTCTCCCTAATTAACGTTATCGGATCAACATGACTGCCACAGTAGGTTCCTAGGAGCTCCTCTACTTTGTGCCATTGCTTATGCGCCTCTTAGTGGCCTTGTACAACTTGCTCGAAGGTCTTTTCACGTAAAGGCGACCTTTCCCGGCATGGTAACCTGCATACAGGAATAAAGTGGGGTTTTCGCGCTTCCCCACCTGTATGTTGCTAATTCTTTATGTATCAGGCCACATAAATGTGAAGATTGCGGCAAGCAGTTTTCTCAGTTCTCTGGTTTGAAGACACACAGAAATGTGCAGTATGTTTACCCTTCATATGTTTTACTCAGTACTATGCTGATTCTTTGTTACTAAGTACGAAGGTCAAGCCATTCAGATGTGGTATGAATGGGTGCTCAGCGGCCTTTGGTGACCCGTCATCTTGTGCGCGACACCGTAAAGAAACGCATAGAACTCTTGGCGCCTTCCGATGCCCTGTCCAGAACTGTAAATCAAGGTACTTGCGAACACCTGTTCGTTTCATGGGAGCACCCCTTATTTCATTTTTCCTTCTTCAACGTACAGCATCAAACGACGTTCGGCCTTTAAAGTTCACCTTCGAAAGCACAAGATCGACCCCGACAGTGTTGACATCGATGCAATGGCACCCCCTTTACTTCCGCGACCATCTCTACCACGGAGGAGCTCCATCCACCATGCGACTACCACTGTTGACTTCGGGACTTTTGATAGCATCATGCCAGACATCGCCTTCTCGAATGTCAATCCCCACGCATATTGTGAGCCACTGCTCCATTTGTAAAATTCAGTTCTAATACACACTCAGACGCCCCCCAACCGACCGCCCCTTCGTACTATTACCCCATCTCAGATTTTCCTGCAAACCTCAGTAGCTCTTATGTTAATAACGCTTGGTATTCTCAAAACGACACGACCCAACAACAGGGGATGCCGGACATTCCTAAAGGAACAGAACGGCTTTACACCATCGATTCGCCATCTACTCCAAATCTTGATTTCTCTCTTTCTCCATCACCATCCCCTTCACGAAACGACTCCGTCCGTACACCCGTTTGCCCAGTCGGGACTCATCATGCAAGATTTTTGACAGTATTGCCTTCGACATCTTCACGTTCACCACTTTCCCAGTCCCAGTCTCCACAATTGCCATACTTCGCTGAGCCCATGTTTGCAGCACAGAAAGATGCGCAGTGGAACTATGAGCTTTCTGTCTTTGGAAGTCCTATGCACACCTGACGATGATAGCATAACTTGACACGGGTCTGGACCCGTCTTACTCTGTAACATTACTGCTACTACTGTATCCATTAGCACAACCACTCTTTATCTTTCGCATACGTACCCCAGATATCCAGCTATCGTACATTTTATCTAATGATACCCCTGAAAGCCGAGGCTTCGCCGATGTCCATCTACAAATAGACCATTTTGGCGGTGGCGACCGAAACAAACAATGGCGCATTTCAATTTGCAAAAGGTTCACAAAAATAAAAGTTGTTACCATCTCCGGCTAGTGCCCATCTAAGCCTGCACTTGTCCCGCGCCAACTCGCTCTGATTATCCCTATCTCCCTCCGTCACTGGAGCACACATACTCAAACTACTGCTCGTTCAATACTCCGCGCTTCGTCTGTGGCGCCAACGACCTGTTTTACTAAGAATGATGCTCGCATCGCCACTACCCGCCCAACCAGCCTTCTCCACCCAACGTTCCTCCGACGATTCCTTGCAATATAGGCCGGCAAAGGATCTAGAAGCTTTCAATAGTCTGCTCCCTCCAGCGATCGAGTTCATAGAAGGGTCCTCATCGGGTGCCCTTGCTGTACCACCAGGCAAATATGAACCAATAAATGGATCGCCAAAACCTTCTAAAGTCGAGGCAAGCCTATAAATCACTTATCCCATCGCTCTCCCCAACCTCTTGTTTTTTAAGCGACCCGAAACCCCGAAGCTTCCACTAACCCCTGCTAAAGTTGTGAACCCTGAAGCTCCACCTAAAGCCAAAGTGCCCTCACTATACCCGGGCGGTATCGATCTCACATGGCCTGAGGGGTGTAACCGTGCCCCTGGTTTATTCAACACCGGCAACACTTGCTTTCTCAATAGTGTCCTTCAATGTCTCCTGCACACCCCCCCTCTTCTCCGCGTTCTAATCGCCCACCGGGGGGATTTATGTGAGTTACCTTTCTGCGCGATTGGGGATACAAAGGTTTGATAAAATGCATTAGGCCGAGCTGGGAGCGGTTTCTGTATGGCGTGCAACATGAGAATAGTGGTCACTCAAGCTCACGGGAAGAAGGTAGCTTTTTCTCCCACACATATCACCGGCAAGCTACAAAGTGAGTGGCTCGGTCTCATTGAAATAACCTGCAATTGATCTAATAACACAGTCATCGCGAAACATATGAGGAAAGGCAGGCAGGAGGATTCACATGAATTTCTTCGTTATGCAATTGATGCCTTACAGAAGTCCTGCTTAGCTGGATATCCACCGTACGCTACATATATCTCATTGTGAATTTTGCTCAACAAATCCGCAGAAAAATCGACCCCAAACTCGCTGAGACGACATGGGTGCACAAGATATTCGGAGGCCGACTGCGGTCGCGCGTAACGTGCCATGACTGTGGGCACAATAGCGACACATTCGATCGAATACTCGATCTCAGTGTTGATATCCACAAGGCGGAATCTTTAAGAGAAGCGCTGCGCAAATTTGTTGCTGTCGACTATTTGAGGGGAGCTGATAAATACAAATGCGAAAAGCAAGTATCACATTATGTGGACGAGGGCCTTCCTGACCATCCGTAATAGGTGTAAAAAACATGTCGTGGCTGAGAAACGTTTTAGCCTGCATGATGCACCAGCAGTTTTGACCGTGCACTTGAAGCGATTCTCCCCGCTGGGCAGAAAGATTGGTCACCATGTCCAATACGAGGATCACTTATCTATGCAACCTTACATGAGTGAGGGGCAGTTTGGTCCTTTATACTCTTTATATGGCGTCATATGCCATGCAGGTGGGGGTCCAAATTCGGGACATTACTTTGCCTACATCAAAAGTAAGGATGGGCAGTGGTGGGAGATGAACGATGAATCTGTCACGATGCTTAGCGGTGGGCCTCCTGTCAACAAAAGGACCGCATATATGCTGTTCTATATTCGAAGGAAAGGCCAGGAATTAGAAGCAGCTATGGCTTCAAAAGCAATTTCGATACCATACCAGAAACCCCATCTGATCTCCGGTATGAAGAAGAGGAAGGAGAGGGAAGAAGTGGAGGACAAAGGCATCCAGGTTCCGAAACCCTTTATTGGTCCATTACTCCCTTCGACACCTGTGAACTCTGAAGCCTCACAAGTGAAACGACACAAGTCTGACTCAACAGACCCCCAGGCAGCTTTAGTCAAGACTAAAATTGAAGCCGCTGCGTCTGCTCAAGCTCGTGTTGCCCTAACTAGTTTAGGTGACTATGCGTCGGACAGCGAGGATGAGGGAGAAAAAATCAGCGATCGAGCAAAGGAATCAACAACGCCGATTAAGACACCACTTGCACCATCATCGTCGCCTACTCTGCCACCGTCATCGCCACCCCCTGTTGCACCTTCAAGTTTCTACGCAGAGAGTTATTCAAAGAAACGAAAAGCAGTCGATGCTGAGTCAGATGATGCACGCAAAGCTGACGCACGCAAGCGAATACCCATTCAGTCCCAACCGGCTAGTGAACCGAAAAGACGAGTAGTGAACCCATATAACCAGTTGTGGCGGGGTTCGGGAAAGAGTAGACCGAGACCACGGGGACTCTAATCGCGGACTACGCTTCTGTATGCATAACTTGTAAAGTTAAGATTAATATTAAGCATTCAAACCACGTCATCCAGGATACACCACAGGCTTCATTGTCATAGTTTGGACTTGAGTTTTTCTGTAATGGATGTGACTCTAGCTCCATCCTCGTTTCCATCCTCCCACCATACGACGGTCACTGTAACGTCATCTCTATATCTCCGAGAAAGGGGGGCCGGTATGCTCAACAATTGCCGTAGGGACATTTCGTCCCCACCCCCAAATGCATTGCGGATCAGATGGGCACTAATATTATCGTCAGCAAATGCCCAAGACTCATTCTGTGCCTTTCTTTTGTTCTTTCCTTCCACAGCAGGTGTGCCAGAAGAAGTTGGAACCAACGAAGGAAGGTCAGTTTTTGGAATGGCTCCCTTCAATCCCACAAGATGGCCACCGACTAAACTTACCACATCCTCGGAACTATGGCACAGATCAGATTAATTAGTGGGTCGATGAAAAGTAGTAATGCCTGAGTTGATCCCAAAGGCCATCGGTTGCGAGGACGAGAAAGTGAACAGCCTTTTCGGCTGAATCTTTGGCTGGTGTAGAGAATGAGAGTTTCCGATGGGTTACGACTGGCCGAGCTATCACGTATGGAGGCGTCTTGAACAAGGATGGGGCTGGTCGCATTGGCCTACCATTCCCTACAAGAAATGCCTGGCTGAGCCTTGAATGAAGGTCAGAATTGTGCCGAGGTAAAACAAGAGAAAGCGCACGTTTCCTGGATTGCACGAGGCCACTTGTATCGAGCATCCCCAAAGGCGCGCGATGGCTCCAACCCACCTAGGATTCGTCCTTCGCGAATCACATAATCAGCTTCGTCTTTCGGGTGTTCCGATTGCACACTAAATCCTGGGATTTAGACAAAATATGCAATTATTTGTATTAGCATCATACCGTTTGAGCTCATTGGGGTTCCGTCCTGTTTGGTCTTCACTGAGAACTTCGACTCTCCACTGACCCTTTCCATCCCCCGTCTTCTCCCACACTCCTGCGACAGCCCGGCTATCACCAGTACATGCAATATAAAGATCGCGGTGAGCAATATCGAATACTGCCATCAACGCGCAGCTCCCTGTATAAATCGTGAGGCTAGAAGTAACGAAAAACAAAACATATAATACCAGAGATAGCTGGTAACATTGTAGAAAGGGCCAGTGGATGCTGGCTAAGGTCGGGCACAACTTTGTTCTTTCGCGACTCTTCATCCAAATTATCCGCAAGGACACGAATAGGTGCATTGAGAAGTTCACTGTCTAGCTTGGCGAATGCGTCGGCAATAGCTTTCGATACTCGTTGAGGGTTTGAATCGAGTGCAGTGTAGACATTCTGTGCAGAGGAGTCCCAAAGCACACCCTTGATGCCCTCAAAAAGGCCAACTTTTGACGTTGCTTGAGGGTTTACCACAAGAGTTGAAAGTTCCAGTGCGACAGCCTTGATGAGAACACGCGAGAGGAGCTGGGATGTGTTGTGCCCGCCGTGACCGTCCATTACAGCGAAAAAAAGATAATCGCCTGGGGCTGATGGGTCTGACTCGTCTCTTTGGATAACTTGGGCACAATTCGCATCTTCGATAGGGTCGTTCGACGCCAGCGCAGCTGTCGCGTAGTTCCAAACGGGTCCCCCCGGTGGTGAGTGCGTATTAACCGTCGCATGCTCCCGAATCCGAGCTTCAAGAGTGCTCATAGGCAGCAGGGGCAACGTGCGTGTAGCCATTTCTGCCTTTCCGCCAGGGCCCTTGACTCTGACAGGTAGGTCGAATGTCTGGTGATGCTCAGGTCTTGACCTGAAGTATAGGTAGGCGGGTGTTCCGATAACGACAGTTGCAGCAACTGGCTTCCACGCATGTCGGAGCATTCCAGGCCGCCTGGATCGTCGACACTTCGCTTACTTGTTTAAACTGGGATATAATGCGGCCACAACAGCAGGGTCTTTTTTTTCCTGTGTATTAGATATTGATCATAATATGACAGTCAAGCTGCAACATACGTAAATCGATAAATTTTAAAACTTGACTTGTCTGGAGTCGGTGAGCAGCGTCTGGCAATTCCTTTGCCTGGATTACGTAAAGAACACGCTCCATTCATGATTCACGTGACAATTCTTTGTTTGGACACAAAGGTGTTACCCTGAGCTTTTGTCCATCGCCTTCTCATTTCAAGTTGCCTTCAACGATCTGTCAGTTGATCTCCTTTGCCAGGTCTGCTTGTCATCGGGACCCACAACGTCAAACGGGATTAACGGAATCGTCCCCGCGCAACAGTCAATTTGCGCAAGGTCCTACACGTGTGATCTCGCCGCATGTCGGCCCAAGCATTCGAGTCACCTCAAGATCAAAGGGCATTACCAGAAACAGCCACGGGCGTCTCTGCGTTGTTTCAAATACTGGCATCGAGGCTCCCATCTCCCGCACCCGTAAGTCAAGAGAGTGATGTTGCATGCAACAAGCCTTCAAGTACCTAATATTATGTCATATCTCAAGTCCTCAACGCAATCAGCGGCATCTACATCAACAGCCGCGGCAACAACATTTGAACCCAGAAAGAGTGTCGTCTCGCAGAACCGCGACGCACAGCAAGCGTATGCTCCCATATTAGCAAGCCATGGAATAAAAGTCAGAGATTTTGCATATGAAAGTACACTGCCGCCCGTCAGACCTGTGCGGCTTTTACAAATACAACCAGAACCAAGGCCCTTGAAGCGCGTGAAAAGGGATGGAGAGGAAGATGACGTGTTCAGCCAGAACTCAAACAGTCAGCAAACTGGGGAGGGGGGCTGGTCGAAGAAGCAGAAATTGGAGCGCGAAGTGACTGAACCAGATATTCAACCGGCGGCCCCCCCAACGCGTGCGCGAGGCTTTGCCAATTTCGCTGATCATAATTATTCACTGGGATCTCAACTCATTCAATCCCAACAAACCGAATGGTCACAACCGCCCCTCCAATTTGACGACGAATCGCAAGAATCGGAAACATATATCGATACACCAATAGTGACCCCCAACGGCTCTTTACAATGGCGGATCCCTGATAACAGCAATATACCCGCATCTCAACTCGATACGGAGTCACAGACAAATGCACCAGAATTGCTGTCTTATTCACAACTCGGTTTATCGCAACCCGATTTTTCTCAAAAAGAAACCTCACAATTAGAGAAATTGCCCCCTCTCAAACTCACCCAGAGCTCTTCATCTGTATTATCATCCCCCCCATCCTCACCAACACCACCGGTCCGAGATTCGTTCCCCGGTCCGTCATCGCGTGCACCCCATTATCCATCCCCTCTCCGGTATTCATCAACCCCGCGACGTACTCGTTCTTCCAAAGCTTCCCCCAAACGACATTCCCCCGATGTCTTGCCACAGATTCAACCACCTCGTTATCACTTACGAAAACGCCCTTCTATTGCCACAGTACCTTCAACCAAACTATCTGTACGCGGTCGTCGCGCTGTACACGCCGCCCATCTAGCATCTCGCCCCCTTGCGTTTACCATGCAATCATCACACTCACAGGCAAAGACGAAGGCCACTAATGGTTCACCAAGCCCACGCATCCTACGAACACGAACTATTGCAAAATAGTGTTCGAGGAAATGAACTCCTAGATGAACAGGGGCTTAACCCCCCCCCCCCCCTTTCCAACACAGGTACTTGTGGAAATGTATACTGTATCACGACTCGTGCTGCTTCTCTTTTTCTCCCCCTCGCGGCAAAGTTCTCCTAGTTCCTGTCGCCGTCTTTTCTTACTCGATTTTTATTAACTTCACCTTCCCGAGTACACCATCTTTATTTGCGGCTATGACTCAACAGGATCCCATGCCCAATTGTTGTTTCAATATTATCATGATACAATGTAATTTACAAGGCAATTACACAAATTACTGAACTAGCTTTTGCTTCGAGACGCCTGGAGTAGGTCACAAGCCCTGATAGAGTCAAACTTTGGGTCTCGTGATATGCCCTTGAATCGTGCCATAGTTGGGCTGTGGAGCATCGAGATTCGAAGTAGTTCTGAAAAGAAATACCCTGCACATGGGAAGAGGGCCTTGAGATGTACCCAGGACCATATATATAGATAAGGAAGTTGGAAACCATAGGGGATTAGTTACTGTGTCGCCTAGTTGGCAATTTCGCAAGTTCAGATATCTGATATGTGATGAAGTTGTGGGTTTGGTGACCTAATCAACGGAAAGGTAAATATGTGGCCGACAATAACCCAAAATTATAAATGTAGAGGTGTTGTGGAGAGGTGGGGGGGGGGGGGGGTGCTCAGTACTACTAGTGGGTTCCTGGCTCCGCTTGTTACCACACTTGTTGACCTGTTTTTTTTTTTACTTGCCACCGAGATCGTTCCTGTGCCGTTCATAAAAATCGGTTCCCAATTGGAAGATTAAGGTATTTGAATTGCGTGCTTGGCTGTCAGCAGCGGTGGCAGTTGCAATTAAAATCACTGGGGTTTGCCTCAAATCGAAAACATGCCTTGGTCGATCGCGATTGAATAAACTTCGGCCATCATCCGGTATCATCGCAATCCGTTGTTTTGGGTTCTAAAAGAGGTTACAACCAGACATTCCATTTCTTTATATGCTTCCATGGACCATGGTAAAATTTGCATGATATGGACCAAGTGGGCCGGACGTAAAGATAGAGTGGCCGCAATAGCGTTTTATGCCTTCGCGTGCACACATTGGTGATAGCGGAACGATGTGGCGTGTCGTCTGTGAGTGTCGCCATATGCTCGAAGCAGAAAGATAAGAGGGTTTATCTGAGGTTATTTTAGCTGCAGCTTCTACACTCGGAGAATTTAGAAGATTAAAACCAGAATTGGAGATTGAGGGAGCTCAGGGCCGGTAAGTGGTCGGAATTATTTTTGGGTGACGTTAGACGGAGCCGACCCGTACAGGGGTGCGGGATCCCGCCGAGACGAGACTTCCACTTTCATTCAATTCCGAATTTTATATCGCCGCTCAACTCTTTAACATCACCCTGAAAGGAGCTGCCAGAAAATTGGCTTGTTGAAAAAAGGCTCTCGTCTCTTCATTCCCCCTTGTCGTGGGCCATGGCAATGCAGGTCACTATCTCGTTACTTCCCGTCTCGTTGTCCCTCGTTCATATCCCCCGCTCTCGTCTCGTTCAACTCTCACACCCAGTTCTCAGGCAAATTCTCCAACCAAATCCCACGTTTCTGAGTATCTCGTGCAATGAAATCGAGCTTAGTCTCTTCGCAGATGAGAGCATGCTGCAGGACTTTGTGCCCATTGCGCGACGCGATCGCTTGAAACAGTGCGCCCACTCGGTCTCAGGCTCCAGCCGCAAGCGTGCTGGAGAAAGAGCCATAGAAGCTGTTGAGATCTGTGACGATAAATGGGGCGTCCTTCAAATAGACTCTCACAGTGAGCAGATCGGTTTGTCTTTATATTTCTTATTTCCTTACCGCCCATCTAAACGATCTCAGACAAGTCTGGTGCACGAGTAAACGAAGTCTCGGCACTCTTAGGTGCAGCTGGTATATCCATTCTTTACCAGTCATGTTATATGAGTGACTTCATCTTCGTATGTTTCTGAGATATTCTTAGCTTCGGAGATGGTTATTTATTTATTTTGTTTTTAGGTTAAAGAATCTCGGTTGCAAGAGGCACTGAGCTTATTTTCTACAGCAGGGTTTGACCTCTACTCGGCTGATCCTAATTTTTTATCACCGGAACTGGTCCCGTCGATATCTCGACCTCGCGAACGGTCGTCTATCCACGATTTCCGCCCCACGACGGGCACCCCCACGCAAGGTACAGTCTTGACCCGCTCTCGGAGCGTCACAGATCCCAGTCCGTTGTCAAATTTTGGCACGATAAAATCTACTTTTACGAAGGATGGGGGCTCGAGAGATTTGATGGAATTGAAACAGCTTCCCTCCCATGATTATCCACAGCAATCACAACCTCAGAAATCCTCTCGTGACGTTCAGTTGTTGTCCTCAGAGATCGCTTGCGTCGGATTGTCCGATGAATTTGGTGTCGACCACTGGGGTCTCAAAATCGTTAAACTGGTAGCGTTCCCAGATTTAATATCATCAGCTAAGCCCCTGCCCTTGACTCCATCTTCACTTGAAACGCCCTCTCTCTGTTCCTCCGAAAATATGTCATCCCCTATCTTTGAACTCTCGCCTCCTATCATTCGAGAGATCGGTGCCTCCAGTTCATCTTCGTCTTCAAGTGAAGATGACAACTATTTTCCTCACCCGCCTCTCCTCAAGTTCAATACCCATCTATCAAAACTCGGTTCACAGTCCTACTCAGATGTGAAGCATGAAATGTTATTCTCCCTGCATAAAACCTCTTCTTTGGATTCAGCATCCCCACTCCCATCCCCCTCTGCCATGAAACCCAATATCACGATATCTCACGACCCACCCACCACAAACGTGGGGGAATCTCAGGTGCCTTTTTTCAGTTATACCAGAACAACGGAGGGTTGTTCTCTGACGGCCGACGTATATATTCTTGCCACACTATTCCCACCCCACGAGCGGCACATGGTCATCTGTAGCGGTGAACTGGACGCCGCTGATGAACGTCTTGTTGATGGCATGGACTCGTCTGATGAGGAGAACGAAGACGACGGCGACCTACTGTATACTCCTGGTAGTGCGTTGAAGTGCCTGCAGATTGACCTTCGGAAGTTTGGTCTTGGTGAACCAATATGTCCATTTATGTATCAAAAAATAATCTGACGGTTATGCGATCAGATAAATATGGCCTTGTAAACAGGTTCTCTCAAGTTCTTGAAGAAAATGGCATCAACCACATGTATAGCTCGACGTTCAAAACTGCGAATCTATTGGTAAGCCATCTCCCTACCGATTATTTGTTTCGCCAATTGACAAGATGGATAGGTTGATAAAAAGCAGGCAGTGCGCGCCCAAGCCCTACTTCGCGCTTGTTAAAACTTTCCGCTCGTCGCTCACCCTTTCACTTTGACGTCCTACACATACTCGACTGCTCTACTCGGATCACTACGCATCATTGATGCTCGCAGGTACATTGTACTGTATCACCCTGTCTGGTTTATCTCTATCCCACCTATCTTACGCATAATTGTGATAACATTTGTATATCTTCACACAGATCTTGTATTATATCGAACATATAGAAAGCTACGTTACAAATAACTGAATAAATAAATGCTTATGGTACAGATGGGAGTGGGGAGGAAAGATATAAGAGTGATAGTATCAATCTCGCTAAGAAGCGAAGCTGTAAAAACGCTTCACTGGTACCAATCGTCGAACGGAGGAAGATCGTCTTCGTCGTCTTCAATGCTGAATATCGGCCGCAATGGACGTTTAATACCTTCATCTTCCAGGTATTTTTCCTGGATAGGCGGGGGGCTAGAGAGCGACTGACGATAAAAGTCAGTCTCCATGCCAGCATCACCGTCATCTCCGTGTCGGGTAAGGAAATAGTTGACGTCATCACGCTCGTCGACTGGAGTATTGGGAAGCGATGAACCGGGGGTCGGGGGGCTCTCCGATGGATCCACGGCTTCATCGAAGTATGTACAGGAGGCCCTCTCCCAACCCGGGGCTTCCGCGGAGTTTATTATTCCGACTGCTACCGATGGTACAACAAGGTATTGACCGAAGCCCTGGTCCTGTGGATCGTTTGTGGCATTGTTCCATGGTATCCAGAAGTCCTGGGGTGGCGGTGCGTTTATAATGATATGTGGTAGGAGGAAGGGGCATGGGGAATCGATGATGGTCGTGCCGAGAAGCTTAGAGCATGTATCGAGAATGGGCTGTGGACGACATTAATGATGAAGTACAGAGCGCGAAATTCAGTGGACTTACTTTAGCAGGATCACGCCACATAAATGGTGGTTCAAGTGGTTTGAAACAGTCAAGAGACGCGTCATAACGTTCTCGAAATGATTGGGCAATGGTGCTCGCACGGAAAACCTAAATTTTGGGATATTGAATGGGCTTTGAAGGGTCGAGAAAAAGAATACACTGACCACTGCTCGACACTGCTGCTTTTGTAATGTTCTTATTAGCTGACACAGAACAAGGCGTTCCGTTGAAGCGGACTCGATCTGTGGATAAGCTTAACATACAAACTCGGAAGAGACACTCGAGATACGTACAAACTTGTTAAATTTTGAAGTGCTGAAGACAACAGTGAGGTTGGGAGTGTATCCCTGTAATGATGGGGGATAGTCTATATGTGTTGTAGGCTCCCAGGAAGGCGTTGGTGGTGGAGGCGGCCACGTCACATTGATAATAGGCACCATAAGATTGCCCATCCATTGGGGTTCGACCCTATTATCCCAAGCGGTTATCTGGTCATTCCAAGTTTCTTCTACTGGAGTAAGGACGATATGGGGTGCTAATTCAGGACATATAGAGTCGAGAACAATGTTCCTTCGTTTTGCATAGTATCTACTTAGTGTCTCCTAATTGTAGACATGTAAGAAAGCGCCATACGTCAGAGATCCAGAATACTCACGTCGTCCTGTAAAATATCCCAGACGCGTCCACCGTTGTTGAGGGAAGCCTGTCGTTCAAAATCGATGGTCTGCATTGAAAGAGGTCATTTTCCATTACAGCCTTTTTCATAGCACCACTCACGTTCTCGTGTTGAGTTTGACGCGATGCCGGGTAGTTTTCACCCTGTTCCTCGCGGGGGTACCACATTTGGGAGGATGGTAGGCACGAGGCGGACGAGCCTGATGCTGCGGGATGCTGCATCAGACGAGTTAGGCTGATCTCTTCTTCGCGGGCACGCGCTGAATGTTCATTGCCTTCATGGTTGGGGTAACTGCGAAGCGACGCGTCGGCAAGTTCAAAATTCTCGTTTTCTCCGTGCTAAAGGTAACGTGATCGGGATTGCATCAGGAAACCTTGATGGTCGGAACACACCTCGGTATTCGGATCCTGTTTAATGTTCTTTGTGCAATCTTTCAGTGCTTGCGTGCCACGGCTTGCGTGGGGTTCGACTTTGACGACATCGTCGTCGTCGGAAACGTTCTCAACAGTTGAGGGTAGATCCGTGATGAGTCCTATATCAGTGGTCGGCAAGAAGTTGGTGCTGTACTCGATGGGATGTGCAGCGATAGTTTTCGGGGGCATTGCTGGGGTAGATGGGTTGGCGGGAAGGGTATGAACAACTGTGTATTCTATAGATAGGAATTCAATCTTGTTAAACAGCAACATACTCCCAATGGCAACACGGGTGGTTGTGTGGCGTCGGGAATCGACGTCACTATCGTGAGGTAACTGTTGGGGGGGTGGCAAGCTTCTTCCTGATCTTGTGGTGCTTAAGGGGTTTGGTCTGTGGATCCCCTCTCGAGTATATGAAAAAACGGGCCTTATAAAGGTTTAGTTCAACAGCCTTTGTACTACCAAATTCCTCCGCGTTCAGCCAGCTTTGGCCATTTCAGATTGTCCTGATAGCTTGCAGTGAAACTCCGACCCTTAGAACAATGGGTACACCTTGGCTACAGCTAATCATCAGCAGAAACTGACGCGTTTTGGTGCATCCATACGCCACATGACCCGAGCTCTGTTTAAACAGAAATGGGCTGGCCAGGATCAAAAACACAAAGCAATGCGAAACTGTTGATATTCTTGCGTCACAAAGGACTTGCCGCGCACATCGGTCGCGTCCAAATGATATTGTGCCCCCGTTCTGATGTATAGGAACCTTTAAAATAGCCAATACAAGTCAATGGACATGGAGCCATCTGGTTCACTGCGGACAGGGCAGCGTCTTCGCACTGACACGCTCATGTTGTGATTTGAAAAGTAATGTAGTTGAACGTGGCTCTGGCTTCCAGCTTCACTGAAATACTTCACAAGACTTGAGGCTTGGACATGGGAGAAATTGGCATAGAAAGAATCTAACTAATCCACTTTCATACTGGTAGGAATGGGACCTTCGTCTGCGCGCCGGCCAGAAACTTTAACAAATCGCTTCATCGCATAGTTAGAGTGCGCGACCTAGAGTACTGAACATGAGTGTTCGTCCAATACAATGAGATTATCACTTGCCCATTGTGCGAAATCCGTGACGAAGCTGGGAAAATGGGCAAGATATGGCGCAAAGTGTGTGTAGAAGGGAAGTCGGATGGTCTGAGAATGTTGTTCATCAAGCGCTACTATTATGCGTTTGACAACGGCGATAGGTTGAATTGAGGGAAAGATGAATTTGTACCAGGAGCTTCGTGGGACGTCAAGCGTCTTGAACATAGGAGTGAATACATGTCCTGGGATGACGGTAGTTGTTCGAATTTGCGGGCAATCATATCTGTGGAAGCGAGATTAGTAAATTGAAATGAAATTAAACAAATTAATGACCTCTTGTCTAGCTCGCATCGTAGGGACTCTGTGAAGGAGAGCACGGCTGCCTTGGAAGCACTATAATCAGCTAGAGAACATTCAGTCTTTATCTTAAATAATTGTCGTATTACGCACACATTTGAGCTGCGCCAACAACGCCCATGATAGAAGCCATTGTGACCTGTACAAAGGTGAGTAGAGGGCAAAGAAAGGGGGATAGAAATTGTACAATATGGCCAGTTTTGTTTTTGATCATATCAGGGAGGAAGGCTTTAAGTGTCCAAAAGTGAGCCAATGTGTTCACACCGAATGTTCTGGAAGGGAGTGAGATAATGCGTAGTATGACTTGAAACCACGTACTGGTTGATGTCCTCAGGAGTGAGGTCGAGAATCAACTTTCCCTGGACGACGCCAGCATTGTTTACGAGTACAGTAGGATGTCCGATCTATAGGGTATGATATCAGCAATTTAGAAATTTACTAGGTGGGCTCACTTCTTCGATTATTTTCTTTGAAACCGCTTCAACCTCATCCCATTTAGAAACATCACACTTATAATACGTTATATTGTCTGTTTCGACAATTAATTAAACATTGAGTAGGCTTGCAAGGAAGGGCTCGCACAATTTTCCGTAACGATAGGGTTTACGTCGAGAACAACAACGTTGACATTGCGTACAGCCAAAGTGTTCGCGAGAAGCTCCCCAATTCCAGAAGCACCTGAAATAATGATTAGGTTTATCAATGTTAAGACGAACACAGAAACGACGTACCTCCTGTTATTACAACAATCTGCTCGCCCCAATCGAATCTTCCTGGGCCAAAAAATAGGCTTCCTTGGTTACGATATAGCCGTGAATACCACTGAGAGAACCCTGGTATGTGTCAGTCTAAGAGACGAGCGATTGTAGGCGCAAGACTCACAAAACAACGATAATGCTGCATAATACATGCCCGATGATATAATTATTGGATCAGTGACTTTTGCCCCCTGAAAGATGTAGAAGATTGGAATGAGGAAGACAAAGAATGGACCTTCAAATCTCGTCAGGTTTCGGCCTTGCAAGGTGATACTCTGGTGACTCACTGAAAGCAGTGTGTGCCAGCACTTTGACGACAAGGTCTAGATCAAGAGTGTCGAAGATCGGTGACCCGTCTGGGGAGCGGTTATCAGGACGTTCCATTTTGAAGGGATTTCAAGTCGAGGGTGGTGAATATAGGCGCAGCCTTTGCAAAAGAGTGTCTGTCAGAGTCGTCAAGAAGAAAATGGATCAATGTGAAATGGGCGACACAGGGCCAAACCACAGAAATGATCATTGATCATCACCAGTCGCGCACTCAGTGAATGATCCGTTCAACGCGGTGGTCTGGGACAGTGCCATCCTCAACACTGCGCTTCAATTTATGGTCTCGCCTTGACTTATCGGAAAGTTAGGCCATCTCAAAGGCGAACCTTCGAGTTCGCATGGTGTTGACTTCTCTGACTTCTATTCACGAGAGAAATTGATAATGTCAATTTGCCACAGAATCCTTTCCAGCTGGACACCAAAAGCTCTAGGATTGGGCGATCCTCAATGGAATCAGAGAGAAGGTTAAGTGGGATGCTCTGGGATTGTTAAAGTGGGCTGTTGATTCCATATCGGGTTGTAGTATTTATATCAACAACGTGCTTCGAACTTGGTTCATCCTCCTTCACTTTCACGTCTACCACTCTCGCGTTCTGTCTGCAAATCTTGCTTGCTTGGTCTCCCCGCGCGACGCCCCCTACCCTGGGTCTCAATCTGCTCTTCTGTTTTTCGTTATCATAACCTAGAATATTCTCTTTAGACGTTAGTTCCCCAATGGGCAACGTCAATGAAACTCCATGCGAAACAGGTTCAACCACTACCAACAAAGCGGACAAGGTCTTTGAAAGTAAGAAGGAAGACGATCGAAAGAAACACTTAGTTAGTTGTCCAAAGGTAGACGAGTATTTTAGGACAGCTAGTTCTGGGCTCATCACATCTCTAGAAACGCAATCGTCACTCAGAACCAATAATCAAGACACCCGCCAAGGTAAATCTCATTATCTCTGGAAGTTCAAAGAACTTAACTGGCCATGCCCTCAGTTGCTGCAGTCAGAAGTCTCTGTCGCAAACGTGAGCGAATCTCGCCTTCGCATTCGCGACGTTGACAGTTCTGAAATGTGGATAAGCACGGTAAGACTGACGCATAAAGTGTTGCCGTCCGGGCATGCTACTTACTAACCCCCTAATCTAGATTTCCCCGAAGCTCGAAGCTCTTACTCGTATGAACGCCAACATCTCTACTACTTCCAGCAACACCTCGTTTCCTATATCAGAGTCAGGGCTTCCCGAGACTTTCGACGTTTCAGCTGAAATGAGTTTCGTTAATCGGAGTGAAATTTCCGACTTCTTTGTTGCACCAAGCCTCACAGACTTAGGAGTTGTGGACCAAGTCTCTTTTGCTGAAATCGTGCGCATATATCTTGTTTTATGGTCACTGTCACTTGAATTCATCTCACGATTTGCTGCAGCCATCTCTCACAACAGCTATGGCACAGATTGAACTAGAACAATTTACCCCAGAGGCTTCTTCCAATGGTCCATCTTTGATACTCCCCACATGTTCAGATATATCCTCAGTACTAGATTCACAACGCATGAACATTAATTTGCAATCCTCTCAACCTATAGTTGCATCTGCGACACTACCACTCCCTAAAATTGTCGTTCAAGAGGAATACATTTCCTCGTGTCGAAATGAAAACGCATATATGGCAATATCGTCTTCCACATCCGGGATGACTGGTACAAATGTGCGTCGCGTCGATGACAACACGAAGACAGAACCTGATCTAATTATATCTTTTCAGGTTGATGTAACTCATACAACGTCTATTTTCACTTCACCAGCTTTCCCCTCGAGCCCCAACGTCACCAAATACCGTATGCCTGATTCAGCAAACTCTAAGTCCAACGATGCCATAACTTCCGAAGCGAATGTCAGTTCTATCTGCCTCGAACCGTGATTAATATAACCACTCTGTCTTTACAGAATGTATCCCGAGATCCCACATTCAATGACTCAGTTCGTTCCGAAACTCCCGATAACATTCTAGATGCAAAGATTTCCGAGGAAATCCCTCCTGTTGCTACCTACGCAGATGCAACAAATGTAAGGACTTTCAACTGCTCTTCCCCTGTCACTTATATGTCCGAATTTGATCTCATGGCTAGTTGGCGGTACGATTCCCTGAAATTGCCAGTCAGGTCCTTTCGCGCCCTCTTTTATCTCTCCCTTCAAAAGGCCTGGACGAGCCAACCCAAAATCTGGCGCATAGAACCGATGTTTCTAAAATTCCTCACACGGCGGCTAGTCCTAATTGGGCGGCTGCCCCCCTTGAGCCAGAGGACGCCCTTGACACAGGATCCTTGAACTCCAAGCCACGGCGTCGACAAAGCGGTCGCAATGGGGGTCCTTCCCAAGATGAACGATCCAGGCGTCACAACGGGAGGAACCGTAGTAGCACGTCACGGGCACGACCCAGCATCCCGGCGGGGTTGACACACGCAGATCAAGTCGAAAAGAAAGGAACGCAAAGAAATACATCGCCGGAACGAAGGGGCCCGGGTTTTGTCAATACACCTCCTCGCCTTGATGCAGCTGCCCATCCATTTGTTCTGCGGTCATCGTCTGATCGTCAGGAATGTCGCCATCACATAGAAGTTTCTCAATCACTGTCAGATTGTCAACGTGAGCCGCGGCGTATGTCGCGTGAAACCCAATCAACAAGTGCTACTTGCCAAGTTCCAACTAAAGCCGAACGGACACCTATGACGCATGATCTTAAGATACGGAAGGCTACTATTGCCAAGGCTAGAGATTCCCCTGAAGATATTGTCAAGAAGTGCACGAGCCAAGCTACAGTCCCCCCTGCCCTTCAGGCGAAGGAACCCGCTCGAGTTACGCGTCAGACACGGCTTGCAAAGGCTCTACACCAAGAAGTCGGTGGACAAGCATGGATGGCCATTACCGATCCGCCTATATCGAAACCCGCCGCTGGCGAATCCTCGAGACCACCTGCGGAGGGTGAAGGGAAGCAAAATTTACAAACGATGTCGCGTGAAGCGCAATCCGCAATGGCCCCCGATCAGGTTCAGTATACGTTGCGCGAAGCCCAATTTTCAAGTGTATCAACTTCCGGACCTGGAAAATCCGAGCGTGCGGTTACTTTCGGCTCAACAGTAGTGATTCCTGTTGCCGCTGAGGTTAATCGATCTGCCGTTAAGCCAGCTCAAGTTTCAAATGCGGTCACCAACATTACGCAAGGTACTTCAAGCAATGGGTTTCAGAACCCACCTATGCAAGAGTCCCTTCAGGCCGCCGCCCCTCCAGGCCACAACGATCAAAGTAAATTACCACCAGGACGTTCTCGGTCGAGGTCACCGGCTTCAGGGCCTCCCGAGAAACGTGCTCGTCGTTCGCATTCGAAGAATCAAGAGGCTAGCCATAAACCGACCAATCCAAAGACTCGGCCCGAAAGGCAGAAAGTTCGCAAGCAACAAGTGGCAGGAATCAGTGCTGCGACTCGAAGGCACTTGGAAGGATCAGTTGAGAGAAAGGCCACGTCAAAGCCAAGCTCAAGGCGACATTCACTCAACGATGAAGTTGACACTGGCCACATGAATCGAGATGATGGGACTAAACAAAAGCAGACTCAAAATCAAAATGATACACCAGGGGCAGAGTGTTCCGGGCCGGTCGCAGTTGTAGTTTCAGAAAAACCTCTGAAGTCCGTTGAGCCGGAGGATTCATCTGTAACAGCACGCGCTCCAGGGTCTGGTGATTCTCCTTTCCGAGATATACATCTACGCGCTGGAAATGCTAGTCCCATTCCTCATCGAAGTCCAGGGACCACGAAAGATGCCTCTGTGGATCAGTGCGACATCTCTGCCAATTCCATCCAGCGTTCTCCTTGTACTGGCTCCCCTCTTGCTGCACGAGACAACGATGCGAACTTCCAAGCGGTCGAAGCTCTCAGAAACGCGTCTTTCGAACTTGGACTTACAAGCGCCAATGACTGGCTTCCTCCTCGTCCAACTCAATCTATCCCCGAAGGTGCCTTGTCTTCTATCATCGAACCCACTATTCCCACTATGCCCTACGCTACTCCATTCAGCACTCTATTCAAACCTAGAATCAAACCACGCTCTGTTTCTCTGCAAGTTCCCAAATCCCCTATCTCGTGGCGAAGAACCGAACCATCGACAGTCCCGACACCCTTTGGCCTTGATCCGAATGACAATTCTACTCCAAGCTGGCTGACGCCTCCGAATTTCTTTACTCCTGATCCAACCTCTGGTAAATATATCGTCAAAGGAAGGCTATCGGCCGAAAGTCTGGAAAAGTATCCCGGTCTACCTCCCGCCCGTTCCCGGAAATCTTTGCCCTCTCAGGCATCGATGGATGTCGGCTCGACTGGTTCTCAAGGTGGTGGTGGCACACCTTTCAAGTTCGGAAGGGTGGAGAACGACCCACAAAATGCAATTCATGAGTTGATTCGCACGATCCCAAGCGTGAGTCGTAGCGTAAGCATGAAGATTCAGAAGTCACGCACATGAAGAGTGAACTGGCTAGGGGGTTAAGGATACCTAATGAAGATCATGATCGTGGTGAAGAGGGTATACCATATTGCTATATGTTCCATTTAATGATACTAGACCCGGTAGACTATGTAGAAATTACCTTTACGCGAAACCTCACTATTAGAATATATTTTATTATGTCCATTACGCACCTGGATATGGGAACTTATGTGAGGCCACAAAATTTTTAGATCAAGGTATTTTGCGAAATTGATATACTGCAACAAACAGGGTAAGCGCTAGGAATACAGATATTTACTTGATACGTTCAGGGTATCCTCCAGCGCAAGAGAATCGAAGGGTGCCGGACGCTGCGGGGGAATCATGTGAAGTCTCTGACTTGCAAAGCTGAGCTGATGCCAATGGACGGCTAGCGGGAAAGCGTCAGCCCGAGGGCACTGGGCCGAGAAGGAATATGAGGTATAGGAAGCCGGCGAATGGCAACGATGGCAGAAAGTATCATAACTGTACATTTTCGCTGGAGGGGGTCAGTGTCTTTATAAGAGAAACACATCATTCAGAGATGGGGGACGGCTTACAGGGCTTCACCGATGATATTTCCTGCCGGGTTGTAGAGGCAGACATAATATGTCGCAGGCCCCTTCTCGCGATCAAAAATCCTGTCGCATGTCGTGCGAGCACAGCCAACTTCTGTCGTCGATTTCCATACTACCTGGGTGAAGTGGTTGTATGTGGGCGAGGTTGGGTCGTATTGAGCTATATACAAGCAGATAAGTCACACGGGATCATTAAGGGTCGAGGCGTGAGACTCACCCTCATCTTCCGTAAAGAGACCTATGGCATCAGCGATCGAAAAGTCTCCTGTTGCGGCAGCATGGTGTTCTCCGTACTGCGTATCGCGCAGGACACCCTCAGTACGTTTGAATTCGCAGTTATCTGCCCAGGTCTCCGCCAAGGTTGCAAACTCCTTTGACCAAGTAAGCGCCGTCGCGTTATGCGCTGCCCGGATCTTATTGTGGGCAAAGAGGAAGGTGTTGATTTGAGCGGGGGAACCACGTCTGGAGCTCGAATGAAAAAGGCTCGGTGCGGCCGATACACCAAGATTAGGAAGAAGCGCAGCCAAGGACAGTATAAGGGTGATAAAGATCATTCTCGAACGAAAAATGAGTGTGAGGGGGCGAGTTCGCCTACAGTACAAGAGACACGTCCAGAGACAAAGATGGTGGGGAAGAGCAGGAAGTTTTTACAAGTCGGTGATGATCATGCACATGAGACCGCACTGACTGCGACGCACGGAATGGATTGGGCATTCCCATGCGGTAGCCTTGACAACTCCGAGCCCAAGGAAATGCGATTAAAGGCCGAAGACACCATTCCTCATCAAATTTCATAGAATTTTTGGGCTCAAAGATGTTGCGTTGGATCAGATACAAAGCAAACGTGTCGAGTGCTCAATTCATGGTGGACTCTGCTGAGCATGAACGACTGAAAGTTTGCCGAGCCCAAGCTTGAACATGAATGATCTTGGTAGATATCAACACGTGGAGGCTAAGGCACATTTGCAAATTGATATTATAGTAAATCACGCTATGATGGTTTACTGAAGGAAAGGGATAACACTCGGTTTCCCATTGAAAGCCATGCGGGTTCGCATTTAAAGCGAGTTGATATCCGAGATGCAAAGGTGTGGTTTCAAGAGATCAAGCGAGTCTCATGACTACCGAGATGGCACCTTTCAATTAACTAGAAAGTTGGTCCGCAAGAGGCGAGAGGAGTTTCTACACGGGACGGATATTATATTCTCTTTTGAATGTATCGAGGTCCTGTTCTTTGGACTTATATTGTTCTGTCAGGTTGGAAATGACTTTCCGTATCTGTTGGATGAATGTTAGAACATGGATCTGGTGGCATTATGCATGTCTACTAACCCCGTCCCGGTTAGTTTGTAACGCAGGAACAACATCCTTTACTGTCCGCTCCACAAGGACACCTCCGATGAGACGGAAACATTTGCGATCTGGCTCGCCTTCAAGTGCCTCGTTTAGTGTCGTCAAAACGAGTCTGCAAGGCAATAGTCGTGATTCAGACGCCGGGGTGAACGGAAGATCTAAGGAACACTCACCCATGTTCATCGGCTTCCTGCTCTAATTCACTGATTTTGCCTGCTAATGCCTGGAGTTCATTCTGTATGCGAATATAATTTTGCTGAATCTCTAGCTGATCGCAATCAGTGAGATCGACATCGGTCATGAGCAGAAACACGTACTCACCCTGATCTGAGAGGGGCGGCACTTTTGTTTTTGGCTTGGCCGCCTGGGATGATTCAGACATAGTAGTTGTGGTTGAGGAGAAATTAGAATCAAGGCCAGAATATGTTTTGAGTTTGTAGCGTCGTGATTGGCTCGTGGAGTTGTGACGGGGTGTTACCCTTTGGCTCCCGGTGTCACGCACAATGAGTAAAGTTAAACCCCTCCGCCGTTGTTGGCATCGTCGTCTACCAATAATGTCTTTCGCTAGGCCCCGTATTATTATGGGCCTGCAGCCTCGACTTCTGGTCTCATCTCGTACAGTATCTCTACGCTCGGCTATCCTTGCACACCGATTACTCTCCACCTCAACGTGTTCTCAAGCTCAACACAGTCAAAATTCCAACGGCCATGACGGCCCTTCCAGTGGGATAGCGAGTCGCACACGGCATGCCGATCCCGCTGTACCCAGATATGACGCTCATGGGAATGAGCTCAATCCCTATGCAGGTGGCCAAAGTGCAATTGACAAAGCGGTTCACCTATTTTTCTTCACCGAAATTATCCGAGGTACGACAGTCCCAATGGAATACCTGTACTCCATATTGATGATCGAACAGGGATGTGGATTGTGCTGGAGAACTTCTTCCGCCCACCATATACAATCATGTATCCTTTTGAGAAAGGTCCACTCTCACCTCGTTTCCGCGGAGAACATGCTCTCCGCCGGTATCCCAGTGGAGAGGAGCGCTGTATCGGTGAGCTAACCAGAGTCTGCGCTTTCTATTACACGTCATAACGTCATTACAGCATGCAAACTATGTGAAGCGATCTGCCCTGCGCAGGCTATCACCATTGAGAGCGAGGCTAGATTGGACGGTTCAAGGAAAACAACTAAATATGGTTTGTACAGGAATTTACGGCATGATAGGTGGTGCTGATGAGTTTTAGATATCGACATGACGAAGTGCATCTATTGCGGCTTCTGTGCCGAGGCTTGTCCAGTGGATGCTATCGTGGAAAGTGAGTCTCGATCCTTTAACCCCATCTGTGCTGTGAGGGCCATGGCTCATCATTATACAGCCCAAAACCAGGAATTCTCAACCGAAACTCGGGAAGAGCTCCTCTACAACAAAGAGAAGCTTCTTGCAAATGGTGACCGGGCTGAAGCTGAGATTGCTGCCAATCTTCGTGGTACGTTCCGTTCTGCCGAGTCCTCGGGTTATGTGAACTTAATATTGATAACTGACTCACCAGCTGATCATCTTTACCGGTGAGAAGAGTTGGTGGAATGGAAACTATGGGAAGCGCTCTCTGTAGAAGATAATTATAAGATAGTTCTCACCATAACGAGTTCCCCGACGCTGGAGGGCTTCGGTAAACCCAAATTATCTGATTTCTAACTTTTTCTGATCCTTCTAAGTTTCGGCCGTTTGTCGCGTGACGTCACGCACTTGGAAAAGTTTGAACCAACTTGGAAAACTAACTTCAACAATCCGATTTCACCTTGACTTCACAGATCTCAGCTTCAACTTATCTTGTGTGTATGTAATAGTGTTCACAACTTTCGTGCGGATCCCAGTGGTCTACATGTTCATTTCGCACCTCATCATATCATTCATTACGATTATGATGTCCGAGCAAGTATCTTCGGGCGCCCAGGCGGACAGGAATACGACGCCCAGACTATGTCAAGGAAGTTACTCCTGGATCAAAACTTCCTTTCTAATATCTACCAGGGTCAATACAAGACGAACCAACTCATTTTCTTGCTTTTTCGCATGACCGATGCCATTGTTGGCCCAATTCTGACATTTAGGATCGAGACTGCGGACAAGTCACAGTCCGCATACTGTTAATCCCCCCGCGGACACGATCGGTGTTAATTCTCAATCATCAACGGCCCTCTGTCTATTACACGACGGGATCCAGCTAAGCGCTGCCGCCGCCGACACCACATTTAGATTACAAATATAACATCATTGACAAGGTGAGTCATTTTAATCCTAGGTCACCTTAGCTGACTGCATTTCCATGTAGTCGTTGTAATAGGGATAGTGATTTGTCAATAGCTGTGCTTTGAATGCCCGCCGACCGTCGGTTCAAAATCCCAGGTCAAAACACGCGTCAGCCGCACATTTGATTTTGAGGAAATTACTTTCTCAATATTCAAAATTTAATGCACGCTCCACGCAGCCCTGAAGCACTCGGTAACCCGCCGGTCCCAATCAAGAACAAGAAACGCTTGACTATGCGACGGTAAGATCCACAATACAGCAGTTAAACGCTCTTCTCACGAACCTACTCCAGGAGTACAAGTCTTTCACATGGTGGCGGACAATCAGGGGTTAAAGGACACTGCCGTATCTTACGATCAACTTCTGCGAACACTGCCTCTACCATTCCAGAGTCAAAGATAAAGAAGCACCCTACCCGAACAAGTCCGACCATGCACAAGCTGATCCCGCCCCTATCACGAGGACTTGCTGGTTTATCTGGTGCTCCACGTCGCCGACTATCTGGTTCTATAGTAACGTCAAGTTGTCGCGGAACTGAAAGCCAAAATAGATCGCAGCACCACACGAAACACATTCGCCGCCACATCTCAGAGACTTCGTACCGATCAACGATCTCATCTAGTTCAGACGCTCGTGCAGTGTTGTCACAGGCGCACCGGTCAGCCACTTTGAATACTGAACGTCTTGGCCGTAAGCCAGCCATCATGGATATCATTCTGGATTTGCAGTCGACGACGGTGCCAGACCATGACGACCCTTCCCCGACGAAGGGATTTCATCGGCCACGGATACAATTTCCTGACCATCGTGAATACACTTTCACAGATGAACAGAGTTTGGTTATTTACTGGGCCGATCAGGCCGCTATATGGGGAGGCATGCGGATGATCGACTCGCATGCTACCACTACGCGGTTTCCCGACTCTGACGAGCGTTCAACGGCCTCCTGGGACCCTTCATTGAATGGAAGCCAATCGGGAGATTGATTCCGCAGGTCATCATTAACCGGTCACACAAATGGCAGTGGGAGTGGTCTGTGATTCTGTGAAATACTATTTGTACTTTCCCTCTTGAACATTCGGTCTTGGCTTGGGGGCCGGGGATGTTTCGCCCAAGCTTCTTGCGTTTGCCTTGACTCACGAGTATATCCCTTTCGGTTGAAATCGCCGCGGTTTTGTGACGTGGAATAGTTGTAACCTCGATTAATTTTGGTCACCGTTTCAGTTTATGTTCAAGTGAGGATACTACTGACATATTTACATCCCAAGGGTGCGGAACGTGCCTTGCGGCGCCTCCTTGATCCTCCTTCGGATGTAAATCACAATTGCCTCCGAACACAATGTGACCCGACGTTTGGAGGTCATGAGCCCGCAAGCGTTTCATTCAATAAGGCCAAAACGGAATGGCATGAATAACCAAAAATAACATTTTAACAACACAGCAATACATAAACAAGAATTATAAGTAGAACGGTGTGACCAAGCTGGAATTATCACAGGGATCCTAATGGGTACATGGGAACTCACGGGGGACCCATTCGGGTGTCCTCCTGGTTATCAACACTCCGACGGTGTTCTCGATGATAGCGTTTTGAACCCCTATCCTCAGCTGGTCTCCCACCAGGATACACACCTCCGGGAGGACCATCTGCTACGTCATTCTCGCTATCAATTTCCAAGTCATGACGATTTCTTTTTCGTGTTTCCAAAGAAGAGCGACTTTGTTCCGGTAGTGAGAAATTGCCACCGCCACCACCACCTCGATCGCGCGATATTGATCTACTATCCTCATGCACAAAGTCTGTGTCTTCGGTAGGTTGATTCACCGGACGTAGTCTGAACGACCGAGAGCGATCGGGTTCGTAATATTGAGTGCGCGAATCGGGACGAGAAGGGATATCGCCCGCGCCAATCCCGGAGCCAGACCCCGAGCCAGACCCTGGAGAGCCCGAACGGGACATCATGGAGTACCCCGTGGGGGCCGGAGCATCATGATAATATGCTTGCTCTTCACGGGCCCGGGACGAAACCTGGTGTTCTTGGTAATCTCCTCTTTCTACTGGCTGACGAGAGCGGTGAGTGGTTTGGGGTGAAAGAAAGTGAGATGGGTTTGGTTCTCGACCACGTCCGAGATCACGGCTGCGCTCACGTTCCCAGTCACGTTCACGTTCACGCTCGCGCTCGCGCTCAGTATCGATGTTCCGGTGACGGTCATAGTGATCTTCCCTATTCAAGTAGGTCCCTGGGCCCGTTCGTTGGTGTTGATGGATTCGACCAGACGACCTTGCTTCTGCTGGGTGGATGGGAGGGGAGTGTTGCACCATAGATTGACGACCATGGCGATCCACGTGTGAACCAGAAATTTCGTGTAAATCGTGGCGTCTCGGCCGCTCTCTCTCTCTCTCCGAAAGAGGAGGGCTCAGAACATGTTGAACTGAAGGTAGGTTCTCAGGATACTGTTGGGAGTGAGAGTGGCTGGGATGATAAGGTTGCCCTGCAGCGTGGCGAGCACGGGACCGCGAGGAGGAGTGGGAGCGTGCCCGGTGATGTGAAGAACCAGAATGTGAATGGTGCAAAGTAGGGCTGGCTTGGGAGCGCGAGTGGGCGTGACCGCGACTCGGTTCCATATGCTGTACGGTGGGTATATGGGCTAGATGAGGAAGCGAGCGTTGCGACTCGAGTGGAGGTCCACCAGAGACGCGCCTGGGAGGGGAATGTACTCCTGACAAGTGATGGGAAGAGGTCATGCCAGGCCCCATCGGCGGCATACCAGTGCGGGTGTCCGCCCCTGGAGGGACGCGAGGATTGTCCTGAGGACGCACGTATTCTGCCAGTATGCGTTCTGATTCCATGGAGGCGGGGTATTCACGAGCGTCGCGATGATGGTGACTGGCAGGATGGGAGCGAGACGATGATGGGTGTATAGGAGCTCCGGGCGTCACATGGGCCGCAGGGGGATAGGTGTGGCGATCGTGGACATCAGGTGAAGGTGGTACAGTGGATAGACGCTCGTACAGCACACTGAGATGGCGATACTGAGAGGGCTGAAAATACACGTAATAAGCTGAACTCACGCTCGTTCGAGTTTCATCCGCTGAATGCTCCGTTTGGCCTGGAGAACTTTGTAGTGAAGCTTGTCATTATCCTTGGAGGGGGTAAGAAAAAATGATACAAGTTGAAGGAACGGGCGACGCACGGCCTCGATTTCTTTGACCTTCCTTTTGAGGTCCTTGTATTTTGCCTGGTATTTTGCATCTTCAGCGCCTGCGGCGATTCCAATAGTATAAGGCTTTTGTTTTTGTCTCGACGATATAGAGGGCTGAGGAGGCTGGGTGGAAGGGCCGGGAGACGGCTGTGTCGACATGATGGTGGGATGAAAGGAGAGCCAAGACTCCGACAGCTGGCAGTGTTGAGAGTATTATTTCTGGCTGGCGTTGAGTCCGATCCTTCGATTGTTCGATATCTTGCCTTTTTCGGTTTCTCTCCTGCTTCACAAACACCGAAAAGTTCCTGAAACTCCATCACTTCAATTCAAAATCCTTCAAAAAATATCCCATGCTATGTATCTGGCTCACACCTATCACCCTCCCAGATTAGCCCTCCTATTTACTTTGGAAATCATCCCACAACGCTCAAATTCCTTGTGAACCCGACACAACCTGACATTCAACTCAGTCTTTTATAATAAAAAAACGATAAATTGGCCACGTCATGAACTCGATATCTGTAGTACTAGATTCAGTCTATATCTCATGAACGTTCGAGGCGACTAACAGCCTCGTCGCCACGACTTGATTGTACATAAAAAAAAACGGTGTTCGTTTCCCAAACGTTGAAGGATTCCGCATCGGGTTTCGGAATCGCCAGGACCCTATTCTAAATGGACATGTGCCCCTCGGCACGTGATCCACCGAGGTCCCTGGTCGAGTTAGTTCACCAACTTTTTCCACTGACAGTGATCACAACATAGCCAGTATCGAGGGCACTAGAGAGTACGTGGCGTTCTACCCATTTGCATACTCATATATCTCACCATATGGGACCCCCCAGTGTCAATGCCATATAGACAGTACGCAGTGGGAACACAACATGTGTAACCTTTTTCTGACTAGTGGGCTTTCCGCAGGGATATGCCCCCGTCGGGGGGCTTTGGAGCTCTCAAGTACAAACGAAATCTTCCATTCCGAGGACCGGGATCTCTCGTCATTCTCGGCGGTGTAACGGCGATATGTACCTATGGCTTCTATCGACTTGGAAAGGGTAATCTGGAAAAGAGGTGCGTGTGTGTGTGTGTGCCATTAATAATTCCGGGCAAGAGGCTTTTCGTGGGTCAGCTGGACGTGGAACGTGTCCAGTCGCAGCCCGCTCACCGCTAAACGTGGTGGCATAGGATCCGGCCGTGGATGGGGATGACCTTATCTGTCACTTGGCCCTCGGTCCGTAGCTGAAATGGGAAACAAAGCTGATTTGGGAAATTCGATTCACAGAGAACTACAACGGGAGAAAATATGGTCGCGCATACATTTGGTTCCGCTGCTCATGGCGGAAGGCGATCGTGATGCGTACAGACGTGAACAGGCAGCGGTTGCGAGGGAGAAAGAGATTATGAAGGACGTGAAGGGTTGGGAGGTGAGTGACCCCTGTTGAATACCCATGATGTGTACTCATGATACTGTTGATTGTGATTTGTACCTTCCTTGGACTTCTATCTGTCGTTTTGAATGTATTTCACTCGGGTCACATAGGCGGGCAAGAGCGTGTATCACAACTCTCGATACCGTTCTCCAGAGATTGTCATCCTATAGTAGACATGTATGCAATAGGATTGAATATATGTGTGACGAGAGAGCGAAGAACAATGAGAAATAGTAGATCCCGTTCCTGTGGACCCAGCTTTCCATTTACGATAACGCCATTTAGGGCAGGCGACTATGTTTTTGGACTAACCTCCGCCCTTGAACAAGTCACAAACCCACAAACCCATATACGTCCATTAACCGTTCACTTGACGCCCGTTGCACAGGATTGATTCTGATTCAGGCCGGCTTCCTCTGTCTATACATCCGAGTAAACCCGTCAAACGGCATATCTATAATCGCACCAACGTATGGTCCTTGTCACAGTTTGGCTTACCATCACTTCAATTCGTTGAGCCAACTCTGGAACGATTTCGAACTGGTTGAATTGGGCTGTCTTCTTATTTCCCTGAAAAGGGAATCCGTCAAACCCCTTTCTGTGTTCGGGGAGATTCAAAATCGCCTGTAACCCGTGCCGTTGATTCAATAAGAGTCACCCAAACGAGTGCAACGGTGCGAATGCTAGTCTTTCGAAGACCGCTCCTGTCGAGCCGAATCCCTCATAAAGTCAATCTCCGGTTCTTTGCCAAGTTTACTCCTCCTACCATCCTTTTCCGTCCTATAAGTACCCCTTTCAAACCGCGCGACGTGCCTTTCTGCCCACTCACCTCTTCAGTTCAACTAATGCCCACCGCCATGCCTCCTCGTCGACACATTTCTACCGACCTCATCTCCTCCTACCCATCCGATTCACCAATGAAATCACCCTCCTCCATGCTTAGCTTCCACGACAGTGCCCGTTTCGCGTCGCCCGACTCAGATCAGATGCTTTTCGGTCCACTCGACTTTGAGGACTATTCCACGACTTCACCAGTCGTTCCATGGGACATGTTCGGTGAGATGGAAAACGATGTGAAGCCTTTGTTTGACTATCCACCATCCTCATCACTGCCATCCCATTATGATTACGATATATCGCAATCCTCCCCCACCGAAAGTTACTACGGCTCTGCGGGATCCTACGACGTAAAGGTCATAAAGGGCTCTCCCCCGGTAGATAACAATGATTTCCTCGCCAACTGGATCAACGATCCAGATTTATCGCTTCCTGCTTCCCCTACCTCTCCCATACCCATTCCTTCTTCATTGGATATACCCCCATCCTCCTCCTTTGTGTCCTTTTCAGATCAGAATCACTTTCCTCGAGGTGGAATGCTCTCTCCTACTGAGTACGCTGCCCTTCACCCTCTTCCACGATCCATGTCGCCCTCTTCATCATTTGAAGACCACTACCCAGCTGAGAGACAGCGTGTGCACTCGATTTCACCACGAGATGCATCCCTCCACACGCCATCCTGGGCTGCACAGCTGTGGGACACTCCCAGCTCCCTCCGTTCTCCGTCGTCGCCGCGATCAGCCGTGCGACACTCTCCCATGCATGATGCCACCCTGCGGCAGCGCGTCCCGGTCCAGCGTGGGTCGATCTCCACGGGCCAGCTTTTCCAATCGTCGAGTGCCCCGTCTCCGAGTATGACTCGAGCCTACAGCCGCCGAGCCGAATCTGCCAGTGTCACAGATGATCACGATGCTACCGTGCGGCGAAAGAAGCGCAGCCCGCCCGCCGAAGACCCGAATGCTACTGTCAAAGTTGTTGATAATCGTAAGTAACACGTCATTTTCTTATCCTAGGCCATGGACTCACGCATAATGCTGTGCAGCCCTCAAGTCAGTGCTGCGACCTCCCAAATTAGCGCCCTCGGCTTGGCAGCTATATTTCACAGACTGGATTCAGAAACAGCAAGCTTCTGGTACGCGAAAGCTAAATGTGGCGCAGGCAGCGAAAGAGGCCGGCCAAGAATACGCTTGCCTCAGTAATGAAGAGAAAGAGGTAACTCTTCTTTTTTTGTGGCGTCATCCTATACGTCATCTCATTATTCCTCAGCCCTACAAGCGTCGGTCAATGGCTGCCAAGGAAGTTCGTGAGCGGGAGCTTGCTGCCTACATGAGAACTCTCACTCCCGATGATATCAAACGCGAGAACGCGTTCAGGGCTGCGCAGAGGAAGGCTGGAAAGTCGCGCAAGAGCAACATCAAGGATCCGAACGCGCCGAAGAAGCCCCTCAGTGCATATTTCATGTTCTTACAACGCATCAGGGCGAACCCCCAGTTAGTCCGGGATATTTTTGGAGACGAGACGGAGACGACGAAGCAGAGCGTTCTTGCCGCTGCCAAGTGGCGCTCTATGACTGATGCAGAGCGACAGGTGATACTCTCTTTCCGCGATTCTCGTTATTGTTTTACTAATGTGTGCTGATAGCCGTTCCTTGCACAAGCCGAGCAGGAGAAGATGGAGTACGAAGCAGCGAGAAGAATCTATGAAGAAGGGGCTGCGTCTTACGGCTCATCAAATATTAATTTCAGCATTCTTCCAGGCAGTCCGTCTTTCCCAACGATGAGGATGGAGTCGGAGAGCGAGAGTGAGGGTTTCGTAACTGATGATGGATTCGAGCGCATTGCTCGCTCATAGTTTTGAACACTATCTGACCCACATATTGGGAATGACCCGTCACGACCACTAACGTCTTCTTTGCTGAAGCCCTTTCGTGCGCTTCACCTTATTTGTTTGACATATATTATATCCTTCGCGTATGAAGCACCAGACACTGTACATCTATGCCTTACTTGCTGTATTTCTAGAACATTACTGTACGTAGACACCCGTCGCTGACGATATATTCAACACCCTCCCCCCTCCATACGACGACGTCATACTTTAGAGTTCGGGTGATGGCTATAACGGCAAGCGAAGGACCATCTTCTGATGAGGATCTCCATCCTCGTCGAATTCTGCACCCTGTAGATTCAAGATCTAAACTTAATCATTTATCTTGATGGTTCCACTCACTTCAGCTTCGTATCCAAATCTAAACAAAGTATTGATTAGAGAACAGAAAACGTTTGCTTTGGGGAATAGGATCCCCACTCACTTCGCGTAGAACCCCTTGACATAGAGCTGGGAGTGTGATACGATCTCGGCAGCTGATTGGCCCGCCTTCAACGCATCTGTCCGGACCCAACCATGCAAGGCTAGAACGAGCTCGTGTCCGAAACGATGGCTACGATAATCTTTAAGAACTGCTAGTCGGCTAAGCTTGTAGTAGCTGGCTGCCGGCGCTTTGTACGCGCGAATTGTCCCAATCGGAGTCTTGGACGGCATCAGCCTCAGCAAGAAATGTGTCGCCGATTCATCGAACCTAGGGAACGTTAGAAACATATAATTCCGGAAGGACAGACAATGCCCCTCACTCATCGAATTCCGTCTCGAGTGGGAATTTCTGTTCAACATGGAAGACATTGATTCTCTGGGTTGAATGAGAACGGGTATTTTGAGGAGTGTAGATCTGGTGCTATACCACATCGTAGCATTGCTGTCGCTCCTCGGGCGTCTGAGTCACGACAATCTCATGAGGAGGAATAGTGGTTGGTCTCGAAGAATCCATCTCGACGCGAGTGGGTCCAGACCCTGAAAATTCAGGCCAGGCTTTTGTAGTCATGCACCCCGGAGAATTGGCGATCCCCATCTGGGGTCACGTGTGAGCTCAGCAGCCGTGCGAAACAGAGCAAAACAAATCCATGAAAAGTTGTGGGCAAGCGCCAACCTCGCCACCATTGACCTCTCCCGGCTATATCGTAGCTGCTGCAGGTAAGGGCATACAAGCAAATATACATTCTATGTCAGGCTCATAGGAACCCAAAAATTTAGGCTTCCTGGGTACTCGTCAACTAGGACGAGCCTCTCATGGTTGAACCTTTTGCAGCAGTCATATTAAATTCACTCCTTTCCGGTCGGTCGACGCTGAGGTCCTCTCCTTCGCTGAACTCCGTTGCGCGAGTGATGAAAAGCTCCTCACGCACACACGGTACCTCGGACTTTTTCACACCACAACCGCGACGCGTGAAAGGCAAGGAGAGGGCTGAGTATGTCCTGAATCTCTCGTGCCATCTCTCACAATGTCAAGAGTGGTCTAGCTGTGTCAAGAGACATTCCCTATGGTGCCCCCGTAAGTTTGCCAAACTATGTTACTCCTATTGTCTTTCTCAGCAATTTACATTGTTGTAGACCAAAGCCGTTTCATGATGATGGATGAATTCGATACAAATGAAGAGGGACCCGTCCGCCGTCACAGAAGTCACCGCACATCCCCAGCGTTGCATTCCGGCCCACTATCTTACTCTTCAAAGACGCATGCCGTTTACGGAGGGCAGCGCCGCCACGCATCTTATGCATCGGAACTAGCTGAAGTCCCTGCAAGCCTCCCATCAACGTCAGCTCTACACCCAGACTCAGCCCCGCTCACAGCACAGGCGATTCGCTCCATGTCGCAGCTGAAAGGCAAATACTTTCAATTGGAGCCAGCTTGGGATACGTACCAATCCGCTGTCGAGTGCTACGCGATCGCTCTCTTAACTCTGGACGATATATTAACCTTTTCCACCAAGTTTGTGGACGCTGTTGAGGTGCTTTACAAGTCCGAGGCCGACCTCGAGACTATCCAACGGTGGGGGCGTCGGCTTGAGGACGTCCTTTCAGCCATCGAATCGCAGACTGCCCCTAATTCTCCCGCTGATTATCGGCGAAAATGTTTACTATCACGCGCGATGGCATTAGCGGGTGACCTGCAAAGCGCCGTGTCATTGGTGCATGCAGCAAATAAGATACCCATGGTATATGAGGAGAAGGGTGAAGCCCTTCAAGCATACGAGGGTATCATTCTGTCAACATGGCGACATCATAGCAGGTCTCATGTTCTGGAGTTTATTGTCCTTGAGTGGCAGTATATAGGTTCATACATGACAAGAGTGTCGAGTAAATGGCACTATTCGACACCTGCTGAAGTCGGATACTCCTTGCGGCATACAGTGCAGATGGTGATCTCGGAGATGGAAAATCCTGCTATCCTGCTAGCCAGCAGGACAGATTGGGACCATGAACAGCGACAGCAGATCGGAAACCTTCTAATCGAAATATTATGTGACCGGAAAATTCCCACCGATGCCTTGGATGTTTACCAGGAAATGAAGATACAGCGGTTATCTACCCCCGTTGGCCTTCAACTCACACTCTCGCGCACTCTTGCTCAGGCAGACATGTTTGAACAAGCTAATGCCCTTTTCGCGTCCCTCCCTACTTCTTCGGTCTTCAAATACTACTTATCGACGGGCCTCTATGTATATGCTCACCAGGGTAATAATTTGAAGGCGGAACAGTATTATGAGTATCTCGTCCAACATGGTTGGGCCTCGGACTATGACGTCGCCATGCTCTTGTATTCATACGCAAAGCAGGGGAGGACGGAGGCTGTCAATGAGCTCTTCGACAGGTTTTTTCCAGAAGGAAAAGATGGAGAACGCCAGAATTCCCCCTCGCTGCTTCACTATTCCGTCCTTATACTTGGATACGCTCAGCAGGGCGATATTGAAGGCATCAGTAGAGGGTTAGCTTCCATGTCGAAGGCCGGTTTGGTGCCTGATGTCTACATTTACACCACCATCCTCAAGGGCTTTGCGGTACGTGGTGACATCGATTCTGTCACTGCCATCCTGGATCAGATGCGGTCAGCTGGGGTGCACGCGAACGCCGTATCATACACGACAGTGATAACCCTTCTCGCCCATCGAAAAGACGCCGTCAGCGCTGAAGCCATCTATAAACGTGCGATATCTGAAGGGGTTATTCCCGACCGCCGGATGGTCTCCTCGTTGATGAACGCCCACGTCGAAGCCGGTTCATGGAAAGGAGTCATTCGGGCATTTGATTATATTAAATCGTCGCCTACTCGCCATATTCATCTGAGCATCGAGGTCTACAACACCCTTCTGAAAGCATACGTCCTCATTGGTGCCCCATTCTACGTCGTGTCGAAGCTTTTCTCGAAGTTGGAAAGCTCCAAAGTGAAGCCCGATGCATACACATATGCGCTACTCATCCAATCTGCGTGCGATTCGGGAAAAATGAAACTCGCCGCCGACATTTTTTATGAGATGGATGCCATGGCTGAGTCGGGGAAGTCGGGGACCCTCATTAATGCGTATATTCTTACCATTATCATGGCGGGATTCCTCCGTGTTGGTGACAAGGTCCGAGCCAAAGCTGTGCTTGACGAGATGAAGGACCGAGGCATTAAACCAACTTCTATTTCGTATGGCACGATCATCAAGGCATACGGCAATGAGAAAACGGAGGAGAGTCTTCAAACTGCTGAAAAGTTCGTCCGGAGTCTGATGAGTGCACCTGCCGAGGAAAGGATGTGGGATCGCCCTTCACGTGGTCGCAAAACGGCCTCCGACCACATCTACGGACCCCTTATGCGTGCTCATGCGCAGGAGGGAAATGTCGAGGATGTGGAGCGGTTATTACAAGAAGTGATAGATAGTGGAGGGACGCCTTCGCTCGGGATGTTAACGACATTATTAGATGCCTATGGTCGCACCTCTAACACGGAAGCAGCCGTCGCACTATGGCCACAAATATTCAAGCTTGGTCAGCAGTATGCACGGCCAGGTTCGCTGTTGAATGACACAGAAGATGACGATGCAGCTCGTGTAAGGTTGCAAGGCAAAACCATTAATTTACCACTCTCTATTTACATCAACATACTCTCCGCTGCCGGTCGTCACTTGGATATAGCCGCCACCTGGAAGGAGTTTCGAGGGCAAGGCTTAGTCCCCGACTCTCACAATTGGAATCATCTAGCGGTGGCCCTCGTGCGGGCTGGTGAACCCGAACGTGCATTCGAAATTCTGGAAAAGATCATCTTACCCTATCAACGTCTCAGCTCATCCTCACCTACAGAGCGAGACACCCACCCAAAGACTCCCCTCCTGCCTCAACCTACTTCCCCTGAGGCCCCCTCAGAATCCCCGATGCGGCGTGGTAGCAGCCGTGCGACCGCTGTCACAATTGCAACATCCCGAATGCCAGAAGCAGAACCTGAGCTCGAGGACCATCCGGATGACCCAGCGCGTCCTCTTAACATCCTTCACCAGATTTCACCTGCATGGGCAGCGTGGCGCCCCCACACTACAACACTTAGCATTCTACTCAGGGTGATATCCCGTTTGCAGTCCGGAGCTACCATAGAGCCTATCACCCCCAGTGCAGAGGCCCATGCTTCACCTGATAACAACAACCCTGCTAAGGCCCGAGATATGCTCAATAGAATTTACCAGGATTACCCTGATGCTGTTCGCGCTGTTTTTGACCATGAGGTAGTAGAAAGGCGAAGACTGGGCGAGGAATACGATGCAACATACAACTGGCGATAGGAAATGCAATCGAGGGGCGTTTATAGCTACATATTCGCAACAAGATAAATCGAGTCATGAGGTGTTCCACACCTCTGAAGCACATAATTACAGTCCCTCTGCAATCACGTTCCGTCGGAATCGTCATCTGAGCCGGAATCATTCCGACGACGACGTTTACTCGACCCATGGCGATTGCGCTGCACAGCGGAACGATCAGCGTTACGCAGGAGCAGGAAGGATGGGACTAGCCCTACCAGGGGAAGCTTCTGGCCTTGGTTTCCGAACGCGATGGAAAGAGCGGTGGTATCTGTACAAATCACGCTGTAGTAGTAAAAAAAAAAAGTATAGCTGGCAAAAATGCGTACCTGGTACTCCAGGGAACCGCTTCGCAGAAAACACAATAAATGGTTCTGTGAAAGTTTGGGCCAGAACAGGCGAAACGTCATTGTGGACACGGATGGCGCCCGCTTCGGGTGCTGGTGGTCTGCAATGGGTTTTTATTAATGTGATCCCAAAGTCGCGCCTCGATCCTACTCACGCTCCGACATTCATAAGACGCAATCGCAAACGGAAAGTACCTTCATCATGTTCCCCTATTAACATTAAGCCATGACACTCGGATAATGAACACACCTTCTGTGCGAACCGAAAGATCTTGGAAGAGGAAAAAGATGCCCGGCTTGCGATGCTCGTCCAACAAACGACACGCATTTGCGGAAAGTGGACCAACAAGCGTACGGGTATACGTATGTCGTGGCGGCGGAGGGCCGGAGCCCGCAGAGGACGGAGGTCCGTTGTGTGGCGGATAGTGGGACGGATAATAAGGGGATTGTGCCGGCGCCACAGGTTGGTTGTAAGACGTGGGTGTGGTGGCGTACATCGCCGCATCAAGCTGCGGCGGTGCAGGTGGAGGATAGCCTTCATGACTGTATCGCTCTGTTTGGGGCCAAACTGGGGCTTCCCGACCCTCGTTATTATGAGATGGTGTTCTGAGAGCCGGATCAACCTGAGAATTAACAAAATTGTCAACCGACGAATATGTTGGATCGGTGCCCCATGCCCGGTACGGAAGAATCTCTGGGTCACTCTCTGACTGCCATGGTTCAACGTTCATAGGACTCCGTCCGAAAGAGTGTATCGAGGGTAGGATGGGAGGAGGAAAGCTTGCATTGCGATCCACTTGAGGTGATTGTGTATTGTAGCCCCATGTTGGTACTTCTTGAGTCGGAGAAACATAAGATGCAGGAGGGAAATTAATGGGGTCAGGAGCGGGAGGGAAATATTGGTTGTTGAACGCAGTCGTCTGTGGGAGCAACGACGGCGTCGCAATCGTACTCTGCGGGGGGCGGAGTTCAGAATACGGATACAGTGTTGATGATTAGGGAAGTACCTGTTCTCCAGCTCGATAATGCGCTGGAGTGGGGGTGGTTCGAGAGGTCGGCGTCTGGTTTCCAGCAGAACGTGGATGTGGAGCAGACGTACTTGTCCCACGGCGCTTTGTTTTTGAGGAGTGAGCAGGCGCATAACGGTCTGTGGAAGATGGATGTAAAACCAAATTCATTTCCTGGTTCCCATCGGGAGACCATAGGTCCACAGTAACCAGGAAAAATGAACAATCTACATCACTGGACGGTTGTGAGAATACGAAAGGAAATCGACAAGTTTGCAATTGCCTACTCTACATCCACGAGGCTATTGTCATCTCGTCTGACTATCATCTTTGCAACTGCAGCTGGCGCTAATGGTCTTCGATCCTAAGAGATCTCTTCCACATTAAGACGTGAAAGGTACCCCTTGCACGATTATGGACGCACTTTATCACCGAAACCACACATTCGGGCGCGCAGGGGATGCTGCACCACCTCCAGGGAATAATGCCTTCAAATCAATGGACAACGTAAGTGATGCGTAAGAGGGGGTCAGCACATTGAAACCAACTTCCGACCAGACCACTGGCCCCATTCCTCTGGGTCATCTTGGACTGCTTGGCGTGGAGGCGCCAGAGCTGTATTCATTTGTCTAGCGTTGAGCTGTTGAATCATTGTATTCAGTCAAAGGATCAGACAAGATGGTGGTAATGGTCGAAGTGAATGGTGTAAGAAAGCGTGGGCAGTCGATGGGTATTCGATTGTGAAACCTTGGTAGGCGAGATCGGTTCCACTGGTCGGGCTTGAGGGGTCACAAAACAGCTTGAGAAAGCAGGTTCACACGTAGCGATAGAGATCCCGAATGGGCCTGCAAAGACGACGAGGATATCAGAGTAGAATAAACTGTGGGAGGTGTTGACCAGGAAGAGGGAAGATGTGCGACCCGACAGAGTGGAATGGCCCAAACTAAAGGTTATGTCAAACTTATTCAATCACAGTCAGGTTCAGTTCTGTTCAAACTTGAGTTTCCTCCAGATCGTGGCCGCGTATGCTGGTGGCGGTAAATGCGTTTGGCCGTTGGTGGACGCTTTGAGCGGCGTGTATAGATCCCAACTTCAACGATAAAATTTAAGACGATTATTTGTTCCGCCTTTGCGCAGCCACACACCCCTGTATGGTCGGCCCGCCAGAGATATTCTTCTCAACGTACAACAAGGACTCAGCCTCTCAGTGGCCTCTTTAATTTATTTTCCTACTATCCTGGCTCGGTAGGCGGACGAGAACATGCAGTAGGGTCTGGTTGATATACCGATAACGACTACAATCGCCTGACAAATGCTATGTGTCACACGAACATCCTCCTTCTTTTCTAGCCCTTAGCACATTGTCCTGCCCGCCTATTCTTTTATACAATTGGTAGTCGGTCCTCTTTATCTTATCAGATAACGGGGTCACGTGGTCATAATTTCCTGTCATTGATCGTCCATCGTACATAGTTAAAACCAATTCTTCTCGCGGAATGACTGACCAATTGGCTGCGAAAAAGACCCTCAGCGAACTTGGGAAACGCGAAGATCTCAACAACAAGATATGTAATGATTGCCCCAATCCCAACCCTCAATGGGCCTCTCTAAGGTAATCAATCTCATTTAACCAGTGTGCTGGCACTTGCACTTACACTCATTGTTCAGTTTCGCTGTTTTTCTTTGTCTACAATGCGCTGGTACGCATCGGGGCTTCGGCGTACACGTCAGGTTAGGTTTCATAACTCAAAATTTTCGCCTTGTTATCTCATAGTTTTGTCTAGTTTTGTAAGATCGGTTTCGATGGACACCTGGCAGGATGAGCAGATAAGGCGCATGCAGGTACGTTCACCCAAGTTCCTACCCCCGGTACCGGTTCCTCACAGATTCCAGCTCGGTGGCAATAAACCATTCCGCGATTTCGTGCGCAATTATACCCCCGCTGACCAAGGCGGATACAGTGACAACCTCAGTCCATACGATACTTATCATTGCTGGGCCGCAACTCAGTACCGCGAAAAGGTACAACACTCTTTTTCCAACGTTCTGACTTTGCTCATAGATTTTTGTTATCGAAAGCTAGATGCCGCGCTGGCTGGAAGAGAGTGGACCCAATCAGCACCTTCTGCATCGGCTAACTTGACCAGCCAGTCCTCGTCCCCGGGGCGCCCCTCTTCAGCACAAGGTCTCCGAAAAGCGCGTGCTTCGACACGTCCCGGCACTGGGAGTTCACTTCACCGCGACTCTGCCTCGCCTTCTTCGTTCCGAGGATCACCCCGTGATTCCCCAGACCCATCTTTAGACCAGAAATCGCTCAACGAGGCGTATTTCGCAAACCTAGGCAAAGCGAACGAGAGCCGATCCGCTGATCTACCACCATCACAGGGCGGCAGGTACCAGGGGTTTGGGAGCACCCCGACACCTCCAATGTCAAACCACCCCTCATATGGCATGTCGTCCTCAGCAGCACCTTCGCTCTCCGAACTTCAAGAAAACCCTATGGCGGCGCTAAGTAAAGGCTGGTCGTTATTCTCCGCTGCTGTTGTCGGCGCCTCGAAGGCTGTATCCGAGAATGTTATACAACCGGGTGTGGAGAAGGTTACTGACCCCAATTTCCAGGCTAGTGTACGGGGGTACATGACCGAAGCTCAGAAAAAAGCAGCAGCGGCAGGTGGTTCCGCAAACCAGTGGTCCAAACAGCAGTTTGGTGTGGATGTTGCCGAGAGCGTTGGTGGTGTAGTCGGGGCCGTGAAAGACAGGGTAGTTGGTCCATCTAGGTCTGGCTATGGAGCCGTCGCCATTGAGGGTGGTGATGAAACTTCGGCTCTATACCATGACGGCAACGACGACGATTTCTTTGGCGAATACAGCTATGGGCGAAATGAGTCGGGCATCTCGTCAGCCAACGCAACCGCAGCTCAGACGACAGCGGCGGTGCCTGCTACAAAGAAAGGCGAATGGGACGACGACTGGAAGGATTTCTAGATGATCTTTTCCTAAAGTAGACTATACACATACGTACACTTATTCATTATATCTGTTTCCTGCGGACCATAATTTGAGATGGGGCTCTTCTTACCCGGAGGACAAGGTCCGGCCGATCGTGATCGGACCTTCCCCGCGCAGGTTCCGTTATTTCTTTCAAGTAACTCAAACCACAACTTCTAGTATTGGCCACTACTCGACCACAATATGCGGCCTTTTCTACAAAAGTCTATGCGTAGGACGCTGTTCTCGCCACACAGGAGATATCATGCGTCTGTCTTGCCCTCACTTATCTCGATATCATCTCCGGAGTTTTTGGCCAAGTCTGCAGCCATGGACGAGCTGGTGAAGAACACGGAAGAGAAGTTGGCGACGGCGCGTCTAGGAGGGGGGCCCAAGGCGGCAGAAAGAATGCGGAGTAAAGGGAAGAAGCTCCCTCGGGAAAGGTACCAAACCTGGTTCTTGTGATTCCTGGCATCGTGTGTTTATCACTGTCCTACTAACACTCTAGACTCAATTTACTCCTGGACCCTCATACACCCTTCCTAGAGCTTTCTCCACTTGCAGCACATGAAGTATACCCTGAAGCCATCCCAGGTGCAGGTTTAATTACGGGAATAGGTCGGATCTCCGGACGAGAGTGTGTTGTCGTCGTGAACGACGCGACGGTGAAGGGTGGTTCTTATTACCCCTTGACGGTAAGTATACCAATAATAGTCGGAAACACAAGCGCAAATTTAACGATTCCACTCTAGGTCAAAAAGCATCTGCGTGCTCAGGAGGTCGCTCGGGAACATGGTCTCCCTTGCGTTTACGTCGGTGTGTGCAATTGGACGTCTTTCCCAGCCCATCTTGACTCATACACCGGAACAGTTGAATCTGGTGGTGCTGCCCTACCTCACCAAGCCAACGTATTCCCTGACAAGGAACACTTTGGCCGAATATTCTACAACATGGTGCGAATGTCATCGTCATCTGTTGATCCTCTCGTTAAGGTACGTTTCAGGCCCAAATGTCTGCGCTTGGGATACCCCAAATAGCTGTGGTGCATGGAATATCCGTCGCAGGTACCGACAATATTCTTCCACATCTCGTGTCTCGTGATTCAAATAAATGTTTCTCAGGTGGAGCCTATGTTCCCGCAATGGCGGATGAAAATATCATCGTGCAAAACCAAGGGCGTATATTTTTAGCTGGTCCACCACTAGTGAAGGCTGCTACAGGAGAGGAGGTTGATGAGGAGACTCTAGGAGGTGGTCTGATGCACTCGAGCGAGAGTGGTGTTACAGACCATCTAGCTCGGGATGACGAGCATGCACTTGCTATTGCTAGGGGGATAGTTGGTGACCTAGGTAAGGCTGGAAGTCGGGAAGTTCTCGTATGTTTCTTGTTGCTGTGTAAAGGGGGAAGCACTGATACACAATCAAAAGCCTCCTGTCAAATCCGAAGAGCCACTTTACCCTGCTTCCGAGCTTCATGGTATTGTAGGAACTGATGTCCGACAGACTTTTGATATGCGGGACGTAATCGCGCGCATCGTGGATGGCAGTCGGTTTAGAGAATTCAAGAAAGAGTATGGAACAACGATGATTACTGTACGTTGACTTTGGTCGAGATACTGCGACGGACTGATTAGATTTGAGGTAGGGCTTTGCGAATATCCATGGATTCCCTGTCGGAATTGTAGCCAACAACGGGATTCTCTTTTCGCCCTCCGCTTTGAAAGCAACTCACTTTATCGAGCTGTGCTCGCAACGCCAGATACCTTTGCTTTTCCTTGTTAACGTGACAGGTATTTCGGCATCCTGGATTTTTTTGCATGTCGCAGTATTAATTACGATGCGCAGGGTATATGGTCGGTTCGAAAGCTGAGAGAGGGGGGATCGCGAAAGATGGTAGGTCCCACCGGTTCGCCCCAGTCTTACTCAAACTCACATTCATTTAGGTGCAAAAATGGTCCGAGCCGTGGCTTGTGCCGACGTGCCCAAGTTAACCGTTATCGTGGGCGGCAGCTTCGGAGCTGGTAATTATGGTGAGTCGAGGTATATCTATGCATCACAGAACTATACTCACATTTCCAACAGGAATGGCTGGTAGAGCTGTGAGCCCATTTTGTCTTAAATTTTTAGTTCATCTTGTTTATGGATTGCCCGCGACTGTAGTATTCACCGAGATTCCTATGGATGTGGCCTGTATGTTTATGTTACCTCGTGGCCCATCGTTTTCTTACCTTCTTGCTTAACAGAATGCCAAAGTATCTGTCATGGGCTCTGCCCAACTATCCCAAGTCATGACCACGGTTTCAAAGTACGCACATACATCTAAATCTACTGGACTCAATTGAGTCGAATACAATCACAGAGACCCTAAGCAACACTCATCACTCAAATCAGAAATTGAGGACCAATCGACTGCCTTGTATTCTACTGCACGACTGTGGGACGATGGGATCATCAAACCCACAGATACGAGGGATGTGGTTGGTCTCGGACTTGCTCTCGCGGCGCGTGAAAGAGGTGGAAGTGGGAAGACAATGGGATCGACAACCTGGGACGGCGACGCTAAAGGTTACGGTGTATTTAGGATGTAATAAAAATGAGGAGGGCCATAACCCGCCCAATATATGATCCTCGTTGTGTGGCCATTCGTTGACGTAATATGACGTTGTTGGTCCCGTCTCGTTTACCTGAACCTTTTCACTTATAATCCAGTTGGCCGGGCTCCCGTTCGATTCCAGGAATGATAAGCTACCGCTCTGCGCGCAATACGTTGCCCACAAGCAGGTTTGGCTTACAAGGTGACTGAAAGACTTGCATAAGTTGTTATGGAACAGAAATAAAATTTGGAATTACGTTCGCAACCCTGATCGTGTTGTTAAAAACCACCATGAACTCTTTGGCGGCTACGACTCTACGACCGTAGCCACATGCCACAGGCTCCTATAGATAAACTGGATGCCTCCACCCGGGCTAAACTTCGTTCGACTCAGATCTTAACATCTCTGCCCCAACTTGTATCTGAACTTGTCCAAAATTCACTTGATTCTGATGCGACCCTTATCGACATCGGGGTCAACTGTGAAGAATGGTTATGCTGGGTGAAAGATAACGGATGCGGGATTAGCAAGCAGGGCTTATTTATACTGAGCAAGGACTCGGAGGAGGGCCGGTATGGTGCGTTCAAAAGGATGTTTTTGCAGTCCACAAGGACGCTAACTAGGCTACAGGGACTTCGAAAACTTACACGCCTAGGGCTTTGAACTCTGTATCGACATTTGGTTTTCGTGGGGAAGGTGTGTCCGGTCGTCCGTTTTCCCACCGACACCCGTCCAACGTAATTTCTCGGTAGCATTGGCTTCAGCCGCCGAACTGTCATGTCTGGAAATATCGTCACGGACAGTCAATTCCCGAGAGACTTGGAGTATCATTACTAAAGTATATAATATTATTGGATGCAGTTGCTGTCACTCATTGAACTCCATAGGGTGGACACAACTTATACTCAGGCCCCGCTGTTCGGTGGCAAAGGGAGTCCCCCGGTACTGCAGTATGCATCCGAGACGCATTCTATAACGTTCGTCTGCACTGTCATTCCCGGAGATACAATAAAATAATACCCGCTGGTTAGCTTCCGGTTCGTCGTCTGTCGCACCCGCCTCCTACTCGAACGTTGGAGCTCATTCGACAAGAAATTGAAACATTTGCCCTTGTTTTCCCTCACGTTGCGTTTACATTGGAGGCTCTGGATGGCAAGCGTGAATCCGGCGCCTCCAAGGGCAGGTCCTTCAAAATCCCCAAGGTCCGATTACTGGCATGAAGGCCTTGATCTTGGCTAATGATCACACGGACAGTCTTCATCCATCTTATCTTCCTTCCGTAATATATGTGGCCGCGCTTTGGCTGAGGTATGATATCTGTTTCAACAGTAATACAGGACTTGATATATTTCCAGCATACAGAGGCAATAGACCTAGCTTCTGGGTCATTGAAGCTCAATGGATTTATTAGCCTTAATGGAGCACCTTCCAAGGTGAGCCACCCTAGTTGTTTCACTCAGGGTAAAGTTAACAGTCATTCATTGTTATATATCATCGTTACAGTCCTATCAATTTCTTTGTGAGCCCAACTTGTCCATAAATCTTACACTCTAAATTTTCAATTTAGATGTGAACCGGCACCCTGTTGCACGCTGTGAGTTGCACAAAATTATAGATACGAAATTCGCCTCCAGTTCATTCGCAAAAAATGTAAGTAAATGGCTTTGCTAGGATCCTTGTGTCCAAATTCACAACGTTTTTAGGCTCTTAATGAAGAGGGAGAAACTGGCCTGCCTCGTTCTGGTAAGCGCCACAATTTTTAAGTGTTTTCCATAGGTCACTGAACGTTTTTTTAGGTGTACGGAGATCCCCACGCAAGGCGGAGAAAAGGCCTGTGTATGTTCTGAACTTGACAGTTCCACCAGAAGAAGTAGATAATTGTCTGGAACCTGCTAAGACGAATGTATATCTCCAAGTAGGTCTCCTCAGTGTACACAGCTATTCAAATCCTGACAAACATGTTAGGATAATAATGCTGCGGCGACATTTTTATCCACTTCAGTCCAGTCGTTTCTCATTCGCCATGGTTTTTCAAATTGCTATGAGACGTCTCGCCCTATACATCATGGAGATTTGCCATCACCTCGAAAGCGGATGAAAAAAGACGTAGAAGATTCGGGTTATGCTGAGTCCATTGACAACTTTGGCGCTGCACTAGATACGGAGGAGCGTTCACATTCTCCTGAAACGCCCGATGGGCCTTTCTTATCATTATTTGTATGTTCATTCTCCAATTTCATTAAACCCAGCTTTGTTTACTGCCCAATCCAGAGCGAAGAAGTTACATGGACAGATCCCAACATTGCGGAGACCTTTGTTATAGATACACGCACAGGAAACTCTCGTCCTCGCGTCCAGTTACCACCAAACCACATCGAAAATGAAAATGACATCTACTGTCAGAAAAGGAGGACCATATCTCTGCACCACAATAACCCCCGAGTAGAAGACGAGGTCCCCCCATGGCTCCGGCGTGCCCTTGAGGTTTTCACCCTTTTTTGTTATCACCCTCATACCGCCTAATAAATCAGCGACAGAGTAATTCCACCTATGAGGTCACTGAGAATCTAATCCCTGCACTGAAAGTTGCCAACTCGACTTCTGACGGTATCACTTCAACACGCCATAATTGCAATGAATCTGCGAGTCATCCTGGTATCGTGGACCCGGCATCGAGCCTGTTACCGCATCGATTTGGCAAGGCAGAACTACATAGAGCTCAAGTCATCAATCAGGTCGATAGGAAATTCATTGCTTGTCTTATTGAAGAACAACTCACTGACGTTGACATTAACGGGGACCCACGCGATTCAAATCACGCTGGTCGTGCACTCGTACTGATCGACCAGCATGCCGCGGACGAACGAGTTCGAGTTGAAGGCTTTCTCAGGGAACTCTGCCGAGGATTTTTGTATAATCGAACCCACGGAACTGACCAAATAAACGGCGTGTCCATACGGGAACTCTCTCCTCCCAAACCACTGCTCCTCACAGTTCATGAAGCTGAGAAATTAGGAAATTCTCAGGATATCCGACAAGCATTTTGTCATTGGGGCTTCCGTTTTGCAGACCTACCCGCAACGCAGATACCACAGGAGGAGGCTCGGGAAAGTGATGTCCTGTATGCTCAGGTTCAAGTGAAAACGATTCCTGAAGTTGTGGCTGATAAGGTTTGGAGCATTCCATGTATGTTAACTTGACGACAATAACTTCTCTTGCCTTAGCTACTGCTTGGAAATGAGCTTCAGGATCTAGTAAAGGGGTATTTGGGCCAACTGGAAACGGGAATTAGCCTGACACAGCACCCGGTTACCGTAGACATCTCCACGAATCATGATGAGTCACCTTGGCTCAAGGCGTTGCGCTGGTGTCCTCGGGAACTGTTGGATCTGGTGAATTCCAAGGCTTGTCGAGGTAGGCTGATAAATATTGTTCTATTCGATATTTAACGTTTTCCCAGGTGCAATCATGTTCAATGATACGCTTACTGCCTTGCAATGCGAGAATCTTGTCAAAGAGCTATCAGAGACTGCGTTTCCCTTTCAGTGTGCCCATGGGAGGTACGTCCTAGATCTTTTAAACAAACTATTCGAGCAATGCCAAAAGCCTCATAGGCCGTCATTGGTACCCTTGACGAATATCGGAGTCTATTCTAGGCAAGAAACGAAACGACTTTACAAGTGGTCTCGCCTGGAGACGAGCTAGCGTTATGATAGAACGCCAAGGGCAGCTCTTGGATTGCGGTCCATGGGTTATGCCGAGTCATTGTCTGATACAAATTTTTTTTAAAAGTGTTTTACCGTAAACGTCGCCCTCCTTCAGCAAGGTTCCTCCTTCGCTTATTGAATTTGTTTGATTATGAGACGAATGCATGCTTTTGACGGAAACGGGTAACCCCGCGAAGGGCAGCAAGTCCTACCTATGAAGTGCCGAACAAAGTGGCCAGTAAGTAATCCTCCGCTCTTCACGTGATCTTGGCGCGTGACGTCAGGGAAAGTGACATCATCGCCTCCTGACCGTATAAAGAGAAAGCGGCAAGAGAACGCCTTCCAGCACACTTACTCACCCATTGCCTTTTACTTCCCACCTCATAAACTCTCGAAATCTTACCACATCCACCTCCACGAATTATGTCGAAAGCCCTCACGAAAGTCATCTACAAGCCTGACCACACATCTAATTCTGAATACACAGTCATCGTGAACCCCGAAGAGGTGAGACGCCACTCACATTTATATTGATTACTCTCGCTTAAAAATCATTGGCTCCCAGTTTAAGAAGTGGAAAGATGGAGGTGAGCACGTCGTATCAGATCGGCTGCGATCAGAATCACTGATTACTTTTGTCTCTTAGACACGTATGAATGGATCATTCTAGTGGTTGAAAGTACTCTGACGTTGTTATTCACATAGATCTGTCCCACTCTCTGAAGTTGTAGACTGTATGTCTCCTCCTTCTTTCCATCAATCTGTCTCTCAACATTTCTTTTTTTCAGCTTTCACTGTCTTCCACTCAAATCAGGGGCGATCGGGTTTCCTCGGACAAGCGTCACGACAGCAGCTTGACACCGACTTTGGAACAGTGAATAACGATGACATTGTGAAAGAAATCTTGACGAAGGGCAGAGACCAAGCTAGCGACAGTATTGGTTCGTTGAGCAGCGTATCTACGAATTTGTCAAGGGGACGTGCATCGCTCGATATGAAGGGCAAAGGGCCACTCAACTTGTAGCGTATCTATCAGGGAAATTGGGTCTAATAGTGAAGAAACTTGTAAAGAAAGCATTTGTACCATCACATTGACATTACAATGTTCATGTTCAGCTCCGAGTCGTCGACTACTTGCTTAGAGAAAGAGCTCTATAACGCCGTCGGGTTTTTCCACCTTCTTCTGATCATATACCGCATATCCGCTATTTCAAAGTACCTTTTCGTAATACTAAAACGCCGAGAAAGAGTATTCACTGTGAAAAGGCCTTTCGTTAACACCTATTGCTCAGCTTTGCATACAGACATGTGACAACTGAAAAAGATGAACAAAAACTGGGCCCCGTGCATCGACTGAATTGCGGAAACATCTCTTTCGTGAGCAGGATATTTTCCTCCACGAAAGAGGTGAATAAATAAATACCTTCCAGTATACAGGCAGCTTATGGCTCAGGAATGACACGCTGGTGTGCTGAGGGACTTGGGGAGCTTCGGATCTCAATTGTACTTATGCCCATCGATTATGACGACCATGCCAAGTGGCCTGGCCCTGGATATTTCAGCTTGGATGCGATCAGTAAATTAGTATTCTTGACTAGTAGTGATACATAAATGGTATAGATCCTAGAGATGTTAATGTGTTCCGTTCTAGTGTTGTCCAGCAGTCTCCGCCCATTCCTTGCTGCCCATCTGCACCAATCGTGAGCAGGCCCGTGCAAATGCGAAAACCTCTTCTTCGCCTGTGAACATAGAGCTGCTTCCAACGATTTGGTCTGAGAGACCCTGGTTTGATAGTGAATGAATTTTTCGGTTTTCAAAAACCAAAAAGTCAATGGTGCTGGCTTACCAGGTCGTCCATAACACTACGCATATGGTCCGAGATTGGTTGGGGACCAGATGCAGATGGGTCATCATCAGAGAAAACCTTGAAGATAGGCACTTCTGATGTAACAAAGAGTTTGGTCTGGTTTGCGCATAAATCACTGTTGCAAACAATGCACACGCCATGCACCTACCTTGCTCTCGTAGCATGCTAAGAAACAACATAAGTTTCAATAGATTTCCAAGGAAGTAACGGCCCACCATCGATAAAGGTAATAAACCTTCGCGCCTTTTTATGCTGTAGGTTAGATTAGACGATCAGTAAACTATGACCACTGACCCTGTCCTTGCTACTTAGATCCATCTTAGGAACGTCCAAGAGGAATACAGTCCCAAAAGTTTTCGTCACTTCTAAATAGTCCGCTGCACTTAATGGCTGCCCACACAAATCGTCAAAACGGAACTTCGCGATCGTGCTCGTGCTCTCAGGTACAAGAAGAGTCCGGCCCCACGTATATAAAGCACGGTTTTCCACAAGGGGATCGGATGGGTCGGAGGATGTCATAGATTCGAATATTTTCGACATTTCCCGATTATTCTCTTCTGTGAGAGGGTCGAAATAGACGTTAGATAGCGCGCGCGGGATTCTACGGTAGTCTGATAGAAGATAAGGCATTTCCAGGAGGGAAAAATAGGAGAAGGGTAGTGTACCTGTTCCAGAATCGAGGTCAGTGACTTCGAATTGCGATTTCAAAAGCTCAATTGTTGGAATGAAGCTAGAGCGTTGTATGCCATTCTTGTAGAGGTCATCTGGATGTCGACTGTAAAATGTTATAAACCTTGGTGGGTATATCACTTTATAAGACTGACTTGGATGTTACTACGCAGACCACGCCAAAATTGAGCAGCGATTCGAGTAATCGACGAAGGATCATTGCGTCCGCAATGTCTGTCACCTGTATATTCCTAAGTTCATGCATCTGACCCAAAGGGAAGTAACCGCACCTGGAACTCGTCGAAACAAAGCACACATGCATCATTTGCCAAGTCCCGAGCGACGGGAAGGATAGGATCGCCACCATTAAAACCCATAGCAATCTTTGCTGCATGAACGCGCTTATGCACGTCGATCATAAATGCATGAAAGTGCACACGTCGTTTTCGCGTTATTGAGGGAGGAAGAGTCTTATAAAAAAGATCCATTAACATGGTCTTGCCTGTTCCGACATCTCCATAGAGGTATAAACCCTTTGGTGCAGTTTCTGGTGGAGAAGAGGGTACTTGTATTTCACGAGTAAACATACGAGAGAACTAATGGGTGAGGGTTGAATGAGGAGGTCCTGACATGTGCTCCTAAACTTACGATAGAATTCGAAGTTGGAGGACTCGGTATCCTTGGAGGGTCATAATCGGCGAGTTTATCGTGTAAGTCTTGAAGTTTCTGGATGATCAGCGTCTGATGATCATCACCCTGTAGTACACCGGTCTCTATAAGTTTGTGATATTCGCCTAGTGGTGTCGTAGAATCTGAAGGTGGTTTATTACTGTCAGATTTCAAGGTCGTATTTTGGAGCTTTGCGTACCTATCTGAATATCCCTCGGCCTGTAACCACTAGCACCGGTAGTAGTAGCAGCGCTGAAGATAGAATCCTGAGCGTTGCGTGAAAGGCTACTGCTGGACTCGGCTGCAAGTGTTGAGTCAAGTGCTGTCCCTCGTTTTTTGAGGGGTGGAGCGGGCCTAGCGGTGCTGATTTTAGCAAGGCTTGGACCGCGATGGTTGACCAAGTGTGGTATTCGACGATGTGACGTAGATGCTGCGAGAGCTCGTACAGGCCTCATCGCGACGAATGTTGGGACTGTCGCCCTTGATTAAGATATCGTCTGACCTGTATACCCCCCCAAGACAATCCGAAGACGCCTAGCGCCGCCGCAAATACGCAGAGTAAAAAATGTTAAGGGGCTCGGGACGGGAAGGAGGGAAACCCGGCGGTTTGCTGGTCCCTGGAGTAGGGTTTTGTCACGTGATTTCCAGTATATGGGGAAACGGTGTTGAAGTTGCCGGTTTGCTACCACTCACTGCTATGAACGACGACGATGAGGCTTACATTTTATTGCTCCTTTCAGACAGTAATTTGCCCACTGGATCCTTTGTTGCATCCGCTGGTCTCGAGTCGTACATCAAGCATGGGTTTACATCAGTCCCCGGTTCTACCACCACCACATTCATTCAAGATAACCTCTCTTCATACGCACGCAGTGCACTACCGTTCGTTACCGATGCACATCGCATTGTTTCTAAATTCAGATCGATGAAAATCATGTCGGATGCCGAGCAAGATAGGGAGAGTGGGGATCGTGAGACGATAGATGATCTGGGGTGGACTACCAACAAACTCGCAGCTCTCGATGACTTATATGACACCATGACGCTCAATCACATAGCGAGAAGGGCTTCTAAATCGCAGGGCGTTGCACTCCTCACGCTGTTCTCGAAAGGATTTTCGCGGCCTCCCGGGTTTCCCGTCACTCCAGATGCGGAATTTAAAAATGTTCAGGAACTCAGAATGTTTGGCCTACTCGAACGCTTCAAGCTTATGGTGAGAGGTGAGGAAACTCACGGACACCTCCCCACATGCTGGGGTGTGTTGACCGCCGCCCTTGGGTTATCATTAGGTCTGTAAAATGTGGTCACTTTTCAGCGAAGTAACTGGACCTATAATTAGAACGGTCACAATATCTCCACCTTTTTCTTCACGCCCGGAGTCTTCTCTCGGCTTCTGTCCGTTTGAATGACATTGGTCCATACGGAGCCCAACAGCTCTTAATGCACGCCATTCGGCCTCTCGTAGAAACCGAGATGAATAGATGCAAAGATTTTCGCTCGGGGATGTTGGAAGGTTTAGGAGATGCGTTTGAGGCAGTAGAACAAGGACCCGCGAATACATGGCCCTTGGGAGAGATTCTTGCTGCCCGACACGACTTACAACATTCCCGCATATTCAATAGTTAAACAGATCATCCCATGGGACTCTTAATCAGGAGCATAACTGGACATCGATTTCAAGGTACCAAGGGTTATGTTGCGGTAGTGAGGGCTAAGCGGGATGATACTTCCGATTGCGACCGCACAAGGTTCGCAAGGTAGGAGATCATCAGTGTATCCTATTATCAAACGTGGTCAACCTTGCACCGTCTTTGGAGGGGAGGAAAAAATCTACCTGCAGACTTGAATTGAAACCACCCTTTTCTAGGTCGTCCGTACTTGCTCCCAATGTATCCATGAGATATCGACCCACGGCAGGGTCACCTTTTTTCTCCCCCGATAGGACTGCCCGAACATAATCTAGGACGCGATCAAGCATCGCTGAAACATTTTGTATCGATCGTTCAAGTATCTCAAGGTCTGCCACTGGTTGGCTGGTTGTAGACGTCGAAGAAGCTACGGTGCTGGTCAGGAGGTCAACTGTGTGATGTAAACCATAATAAACCACGAGATACATTGAAGAAGGATAATTCCGTACCGCCGCTACGTTCTGCATCGTGGAAACGAAGTTCGACAGGTACCGGCACAAAGACGCAATTTTCAGGTTTTGGGAAAACACCAACTGGAGAGCTGATAGAATACATGTTAGTCTGGTATGCGCAACGAAAAAGAATTAAAAAAATAAGTGCTGTACACACCTGACATACGCTCTTACCCCAGCCTGCTCATCCTCTTCCAAGCCAGTGTTGACAGCAACGTGGATGGCTTGATGAGGTGATGTTTCTTGAGAATAGAAATTTTGGATGAGTGCAGAATATGTATTAAGGTTCGATCCCGTCGAATACCTGAACAGAACTCATGAAGTGGAACAAAAAATTAGTTAAACACGGTGCTCACCATCCTACAATAACCTCTTTCGGATTAACTTTGTGATGTAAGTCATACATCGTTCTGTGATATTCCATATCCACAGCCACTTGCTCGCTGGTCTCGCTGTGTAACACGGCGAACGACGAGCGAACCTCCACTTCGGTTTCAGTACGTGTCCCCAGAAGCGTTCCAATCACTCGGTCCTGGGCATCCGTACGACGAAGATAATGATCGAGGATAGAAAAGAGAGCGACAGGGTGGATTGTCACGCTTGTTGGTGTGCGTCTGAAGATATTTAGTAGTGTTCAGTAATTTTGTTTGAGAGGAGATTGAAGTATCGCTCACGTAGCATTTGGTGCGGCATTCGTTGAGCTGCCATGGATGTGTACAGCGGAGGAAGATGGACCCAAGGGCATTTTTGTTATCACTGGTCTGATGCGACAACGAGGGTGAATTCCAAAAAAGTTGTTCGGTAATTGCCGCACGTGCTTTTCTTCACTTTCAACTTTTCAGTCAACACTAAAAAACCAAAAGCATTCGTGATGCCCTCAGAGGAAGCCAAGGTTCGTTGACATATTATCTCTATACGTTGGTAAACTAAACGTTCTCTTGTTTTGTAGGAAAGAATCGCCAAAGTCGTTGAAGTCGGCCGCGTATGTGGTCTCAAAACTGAATTGCGCGCTACCCACGCTCACTCATATACTCCAGACTGTCCTCCATTATGGATGGATACCCCTAATTATCTATGTTGGCTTCACGCGGAGCAACCCCCAACCTTCTCTGATCAAGTGTGTTCTCACAACCCCTTCGTCGCCGCCAACTCACAATGTTCTTAGGTTGATTAGCCCACTTGCATGACGAGCTGTTACCTCTACTGTATACATATATATTAATGCTCTACAACCCAAATACACAACTCTCTCGCTGCCGCCCTAGGTGTGGATGTAAGCCCCTTGTACGAACATAACCTGACGTCAACATCGGTGACTGGAACGTGTGAGCCGGTACGTGTACTTGTTCCCTGTTACTTCAACGAACAATGATTATATACGTCGTGGTGGTGCACTCTGTACCCTGATCAGCCCGCTCATGCGGTGTGACGAAACATTGCTTGCTGTAACTGCCCACTAAGGAGCTGGTTTATCAAGCAGTGTCGAAATGCGGACGTGACAAGGCCAGATATGAGGCTATTCTTATTCATTAATGCTCCTATAAAAGTGATTTCGAAAGGCATACTCATGGTTATCTTTTAGTATACCTCTTACACAAATCGCAAACGTGAACATAGTAGCTGGTCACATTTTCATCCACAAAAATGACGTGACCACAGAGCTACATATTCATAGAAGGTCAGGTACTTGCAAATGACCCCATTCACTCACCAATACATATCCAAAAGATTTATTTACATAAAATGCCCACATCTAGTTGACAACGAACAAGAATGTAACGCATACCATGGGAGAACACTCATATTATACATAAAAATACTATTTACACAAGGGGAGTATGAAGTACGGATACAACACGACCAAGTGAGTCACAGGTATATCCTCCTCAGATCCGTTGCACCTGTTATACGTTTGCAAATGGGACACAGCTTCGTGGAGCCAAGGCAACGGAGCCAGCACTCCCTACAGCAGGTATGCCAACAGCCTGTCGAAACGGTTGGTTCATTGTATGGATCGAGGCATATTCGGCATAGCAATGAAGTGGACGACGATACCCGCATGGATTCCTGGAGAGATGGCTGGTGAATTGTTGATTCTTCACATAAAAGTATAATGCTCACAAGTTGCTTCACTTTGTTTTTGAGGGCTGTGATTAGTGAGGACTTATCGCCACGTTTCCGTGCAGCCAAAATGGCAAGATCCATCTTGTCTGCATCCCCCACTCCCATCACCTCCTCCATCCTCTCTTTGACGGCATTTAATCCATCACTCAATGCTGCTTTTCGGACAACCTTGCCCTCCGCTACTAGATCGCGTAACGTTTTTTGTTCTCGCTGAGTTTCGTCCTCGCTGTCACGTTCTATTTCCACCTCCACATCTTGTTCAACCACGGATTGTGGATGGTCAACAGGGAGTATATCTCCTTCCGTGAATTGGGCATCTCCGAAGGTTTGGTCATCGCCATCGACGTCAACTTCATCGTCCACATCTTGCTCATGTCTGTCTCGAATGTGAAACCCAGTACCTGTAAAAAATCAACTTCTAGCTGGCGCTCAAAGAATTTAAGGAACAATACACGAACCTCTCACATCGCCTATGTGCCCAACTCTTCCATCCACAATTTCCTCCCATATAACGTCGCCTTCGGTTGCTCTCTCCAATTGTTGCTGCCGCCCCCTCTCCTCTTCCAATCTCCGACTTTCACCTGCCAAGCATGCATCCACATGGGCGTCTAAAACATCCTGGTCCCCTCTCACAGTCTGGGAACACACCGGACATACAACCTCTTCCCCCCTCAACGACCACCTGTCCAGAACACTAGAACCCTCTTCCTCTTCGCGCGCCATTTCACGAAACTTCGCATGACGTCGTTTCCGGTGTCGTTTAATGGTTTGTATCGACTTGAGAGCCTGCTCGAATGTGTCCGTGGGGTCGATGCTGCGTGGGTTCATGGCGCTCAGTGATTTTCGAGCCTTTATGGCTGACCTACGACTGCGAGAGCTAGGTCCTGGGCTTCGTACATTAAAAGCTACTCAATCTGAGCTGAACTTGAACCAGCATAGAGTAAGATGCGCACCCATCATCAGGCTCATTGAGCAAGATATCCGTTGATCCCACTTGTTTAATAATTTCTTCCACGCGTTGGGATTCTAATACAGCATGCGCGGCCAACAACCTGAGAGGGATAAGCTCATCACATATAGGACATTTCCTGGTCTCAGCTCTCTTGGCTATCAATAGACTTCGTGAGTGTATTTCAGACCTGGATATCGGCTGCTCACGTACGGTTTTTAACCTTGGGCAGCTCGACTGGCACGGGCGATAGAGACGACGAGCTTCCCCGCGATTCCTCATAGGTTCTTTTCTTCCCTCTAACAGCCCTTGAATATAGACATTCTATGACCAAAATCCAACTGAACGTACTTTGACGAGTTCAGGGCGACCATCGGGCAACGGAAACTCGACACAACTCGAATGTTGGCGTAACCTTGAATTGTTCCTCGCAATTGCGGGCGTCTTTGAGGTATTTTTATGATGGATGGCGAGAAACGATTCTGGATGAGGTGAAGCTGATCATGAGAAGCACACGTGACTCATCGCGTCGCGTTCGAAAATATGACACAAGCTTTGTTGCATGCCGTCAGTATTTCCCAAACGTGCCATATCACTCTCAAGTCCCCCAAAGGCCCTGTGCCCGCACAATCGCATCTCGATTTCGCCATTACCTCGTCAGGGATTGTAGGAACATCAGACCACCTCCGTAGCAGCTGTCCCATGACTTCTCCTAATTTATTATCCGACAATTCCCCGCGTGATAAAAATGAGGAATCTCAAACCACGCTTCTCACCAATTTCATTACCCTTTTCCCCTGCATTCAGCATGGCTACAGATTTTGGTATTGAGGCCACTTTGGTCAAGATGACTCTACCCAACAAGATTAAGCTTCTCACAGGTCTCGTTAGTCTCAATAACTGACATGTGTGATCACATCTCACCGAGTTCTGTTGTCCTTGGTGTAGGGTTGGTGGCATACAGAATCCATCCCAGAAGCAGGCATACTGTCGATGAGGCTTAGTGATGGTGCGTGTATATACTGTATCGCTTCTTCGCACGGCACGCAAACTGTCCTCTGTTAGGTCCAAATGGAGTTCGGGGAACTCAATGTATATCCTCAACCGTCTCGTTATATGATCTGGCCTAAGTTGTCGCACTCAGTTTTCAACGGAGTTCCAGCTAGTTGTTTTCCTGCCTCAACAGGACTTGGTTCTTCTTTTGACGTTGACCTAGCCAGCAAAGTGGGAAAAGCTCTGGGAGAAGAATGTAAGGCTAAAGGTACGTCTGACTGTCATTTATGCAGATATATATTGATACAGTAGCCTAGGAGTCCACGTGTTGTTGGCTCCAACTGTCAACACCCAACGTTCTCCTCTTGGAGGTCGTGGATTTGAGTCATTCTCTGAGGATCCTCATTTGAATGGAACAATCGCGGCGGCTTACATTAATGGTTTACAATCCCAAGGCGTAAGTGCCACCATTAAACATTTCGTTGCGAACGACCAAGAACACGAAAGGTACGAACTTGAGTCTAATTTGCTCAGAATCTTACTGAATAAGCCACACCTTATGATAGGTTCTCAATCAGCAGTACGTACTCAATCCCTTTCAAACTCAGTTTTCATGAAACTCACTTCATATCTTTTAGGTGAGGTTAGCGAAAGGGCGCTCCGTGAAATATACCTCAAGCCTTTCCAAATTGCAATCAAGAATGCGGACCCTTGGGCCTTAATGTCTGCGTGCGCCTCTATTCCATTCTTCATCATAATATAATATGACAATATGCCTTCTGCAGTTATAACCGAGTTAACGGAGTTCATGTCTCAGAGTCTCGACGACTGCTGGATGATATACTGCGGAAAGTTCGGGACTTAGTTTGGGTTTACGTGCAATTACTCACGAGTCATATCCAAACAGGAGTGGGGTTTCAAAGGTAAGTCAGGCGTTCGTACTAGCTGCGAATACTTCCGACGTTGATAAAACTTAGGCATGGTAATGAGTGATTGGATCGGCGTTTATAGTACGGCGGAAAGTATCAAGGCTGGCTTGGATCTTGAATTGCCGTAGGTTTTATTCTTCAGTAAAACAACCAGATCTCAACCGTTCCTAGGGGTCCCTCTGTAATGCGAGGAGCGGCACTGGAAAGGTCCATAATTGCAGAAAAAGTGTTTCCCAGCGATATTGATGTTCGGGTCAGAAAAGTAAGTGGAACAAACGACTCCCAAAGATCTAACAGCAATTATGTCGACAGGTCCTGGAATTGCTCAAACGTGCCCATCAGTCTGGAATACCATTCGATGGGCCAGAGAAATCTATCGACACACTGGAGCTTCGAAGAACGTTGCGCACGGCTGCCGCTGACGCTATTGTCCTCCTAAAGAACGACAAGAAATTACTGCCTTTCAACCCTGATAATACGAAGAAAATAGCAGTCATAGGCCCAAATGCCAAATATGCAATGACCTCAGGTGGAGGTTCTGCCCGCCTCCTATCCACCTATACCGTGTCACCTCTGGAGGGAATAACTGCAGCGGCACAGGAAATCGGTGCAAGCGTGAAGTATACCATCGGTGCAACCTCACATAAGTACCTTCCACTGCTTGATCCCTATATCCAACAAGGCGACGGGAAACAACGAGCTCTGATTGAATTTTGGAACGAAGCTCCGATTGGGGATTACATTAGCACCAACCCCGATTTCAGTGCTACTTTGAAAGCTACCACCTGGAGCACTGCCACTTTGGGGACCAACTGCTTCCTAATGGATGGTGTTGTAAGCACACGTTGGTGCTTTTGGTGCAGATAACTGAACCTCGTTCTAGGATGAGAAGGTAAACCTCACATGCTGGATGCGTGTAAGTTAATCACTGGTATGGGCGATCCCTTTCTGATATTTTCCAGTACTCGGCCAAATTTGTGCCGGACGAGGATGGCGACTGGGAATTCGGCCTCAGCCTCGCAGGCTCTGGAAATCTCTTCATCGACAAGAAGCTCGTCATTGACCTCAGCACCAACCCAGAGCAAGGCGAATCTTTCTTCGGCCTGGGGACCATCGACGTGCGAGCCGTGGTTCCAGGTCTGAAGGCTGGACATACATATGAATTGGAATTGAGAATCAGTAATGGTACATTCATCGCTCGCGGAAGCCCATATAGGTGTTGGGGTGGGATCCGAATGGGGGGGATTCGACAAATCAATGGAGATGAGGCCATTGATCACGCCGTTAAACTTGCGAAAGAATCAGATGGTGTGTCCAGATGATCCAAGCTCTATTATCTCCTAGTTAACTTGTTGTGAAGCTGCTGTGCTGGTAATAGGGCTCAATCATGAGTAGGTCCGGTTGTCCGAACGCAATGTCCCTTCTTGTTGATACTAGTTTAAACCAAGCTGGGAGAGCGAAGGCTTTGATCGTTCTGACATGGAGTACGTCCACCTTATTCTGTCTACATACAACATTTAAACTGTTTTAGGCTTCCTGGCTTGACCAATCGCTTAGTTCGAGAGGTTCTTGCTGCCAATTCGAACACTGTAGTCGTTAATCAATCTGGTGCGCCCGTCGCTATGCCCTGGGTTAACGAGGCTAGCACTCTTGTTCAGGTGAGCACATGAAAAATTGATGTATGTCTGGTGTTCAATCCATTTCTCGTCAGGCATTCTATGGTGGTAATGAACTAGGTAATGGCCTTGCCGATATCATTTTTGGGAAAGTCAACCCATCTGGGAAACTTCCCCTGACATTCCCGTACGTGTTATAGTGAGATAGATACTATTGACGCTAACAATTTGAAAAACAATACAGAACGCGAATTGAAGACTCTCCTTCTTATCCGTCTTTCGGACCCAAGGGGCAAGAACACGGCAAAATATTATATAATGAGGTGGGTGGTAGACTTATGGTTCTAGTTGTCAGTCTGATCTGGGAAAATTATCCAGGGAATCTTTGTGGGCTATCGAGGTTTCGAGATCAAAGATCTTCCTCCCCTTTTCCCTTTCGGATATGGCCTTTCCTACACTCAATTTGAATACTCCGACTTTAGCGCCACCAACGTTTCCTCGGATGGGACATCCACTATCTCGTTCAAGATACGAAACACGGGCAACGTCCACGGTCGGGAGATCGCGCAGATCTATGTCACGGATCAGCATTCATCTCTCCCGAGGCCGATCAAGGAGCTGAAAGGTTTTGTCAAAGTCGAGTTGCAACCCGGAGAAACAAAGGGGGTAAGCCACACGTTGGACAGGGATGCCTTGAGTTTCTACGACGACCGGGCGATGCACTGGGTTGCTGAAAAGGGGAAGTTTGTCATTCTTGTGGCTGCATCTTCTGCGGATACGCGACTCAGCGGAGAAATAGAACTGGAGAAGTCGTTCACATGGATTGGTCTGTAATAACAACAACGTAAATGTATTTTTGAAGAAATATTGAGATTGAACATTGTTTTAAGCGCGCAGAAAGGGTGTAACATTTTAGGCACTACAAGGATCGCTTCCAGGCTAGTCTGTGTCAATCCTCAAGGACTATCTCGATGCCTTCTGTACGCGCCATTTCAACGGCAAGGCGTTCCTGCTCGTGAGAAAACTCAACGACTGATGTCAAGATAGCACGTTGACCTCGATATATAAAAAATTAAGACGAATGACCGGTCGCAGTTGAGACTACTCCTCACCTTCAACATAATTTTGCCACATGCTCGCAACATCTGGACGTATATCTGGACCCTTGCCATCGTCAGTAGGAAGCCGATCCAGCAAGGCTTGACTCATGTCTTCCAAAGCGCCTGCAGCATCGAGACGATCCTCGTAGGTCGGTGATGATGTGGGGTCCTGTTGGATCGAGTGCATAATCTCGTCCCACAGGCCTTCAACGCCGCTAGCTGAACGCCCTATTTCCCATTTCTTCCCCTCTATTCCACCAATTTTGAGTATGATCGTGTCGTCGGGATTACTTGGTAAAGAGAAACCATATCCCAAAATTAATTCCGAGTTAGGCTTTGCCCCATAATTGTTCAGAAGCTCTTGACCTGGAACTGCAGGCGTATGGAGTACCAGGGAAATGTTCGGAGTTTCTTTGGAGATATTGGTGTCTGCCTTGTCTGGATATGAGACAACCCACGACACGGGCTGGCCCCGAGCATGGTTCAATGAATCTATCCCGGGAAAAAGAACGGGGTGAGTTGACGGAGAAGACTGTAGCGTTGGGGTTGGTGAAATCAGGCTTGAAGGGAACGCGCGAGATGAGATATACGTGGCTGCTGTCAAGTAGGTTTCCCTAGGTGCCACGGTAAACACTAGGCATACACCCTATTCCCGGATACTAACCAGGTAAATCTGTTGCCCCAGTCGGGGTTTGTGCGTTCAACCAATGCATGACAAAGAGCCCATTCTGCGCGCCACTGGCGCTCACGATCAAGCGCAGCACCATACAGGTTGGTGCCTTTGAACGTCTCCATTTCTGAAGGGGTAAAATGGAGCGCTGTTCGAAGTTTTTCGCGCGGTGGTAGTGTTTTCAGGTAAGCATGATGGATCAAGTGACTTTCTGGTCTGAGTGTGTCGCTCAATAAGATGTAACAAAGAAATAACACCTTGATTCCCCAACTATCCAATGGAAACACAGATATAAAGAGATCCATTGGCGTTCAGTCCAACGTTTTGTCGTGATAACGTCGATGAGGTCCATAAAGTTGAGAAGAGATCTTTGTGCGAGTTCTTCCGTGATAGCGAGCTCGAAAGGACATGTCACGATTGTCGCATCACTAGGTATGTTCTCGCCGGCAGTGATGCACAATCCACTAGGAACTTATGAGTCTGTGGTTAGCACGCAACCCTAAAGCCATGATCGAGGAGCTAGTCAAACCTTCAGTGAAGTGTACATGGGGATGGAAACCACCCCCATTCTCTTGAAGCCATGATTTGAACAAAACTGCGTTGACTGATTCCCCGCTTGCCATAACCAGCGGCGTTGAGATAAGTTTTTCAAGCCGGCCCAGTAGCCGACAACCCCAACACAGTTTGATCTTATTGTTGTCTGATAATCGACGAGGGACGTTCAACGTAGCTTTCTCACAGTTCTCGTTCTCGCTTATTATTTAATCCCATTTCCGAATCAGCGTTCAAAACTTTAAAGAATCGAAAGAACGAGACCGTCCGAGTCCATCTGTAGCGCTTCCCAATACTCCGAGTCCGGCTGACGGCTTATACTGCAACCAGCCACAAATGGGAATGTCTACACACCGAACTACACCCAACACCGACAAATCTCCGTTAGCGTTATGAACATATTCCAGAATTACGTTTTTTGGCCTCTCGTCTTTTTTTGCGAAGACCATTTCTCTCATGCCTTTTGGTATGTTGTGATCCCATGAGCACGAAGGATGACTCCATCCAATAATCAACGAATCAGTGCCGAGAACAAAAAACACGACTTTTCTAAAACGATCTATATTTCCTTGTAGATACAACTTGCTTCCTATAACCCGCAAAACCCGATAAAGTCTCCGACAGACAGCCCGTCCCGAGTCGTTCCACGAAATTTTGATCCCCATTGGAATTATGCTGAATTAAGGCGGTCGCATCTGTTATAAAATGCGAAAATTTGGATTCTAAAGGATATCTATCTTTCAGGGAGCGTTACTGTGCGATGTCTACTCCCGTGGCAGAGAAGGATCTCAAGAACCCACAATATGAAGACGAGAAGGAAACCTCCCCTCATCCTAGTGAACACGATGTTCTCGACAAGGCCAAAATTATCGAGGTTTCCAACGCCGATTACGCTTTAGCCTTATCTACTGGTCCACAGTTGAGCCCTACCAGCCCGAAGTCCTTACAGCTTTTCGCAATATTGTTGGTTTCATTCATGGGAAGCTTGTCAAATGGTTTTGATGGGTCTGGTGAGAAATATGTGTTTCTAGTCATGCTTGGTGGGTGTGCTTAAATATCTTTGACAAGTTATGAGTGCTGTCAATGGGATGCAGTACGTGATTAAGATGAAATGATACCTTTGCCACTCATTGGACAATATAGCCAATATCTTCGTTATTTCAATCTCGATGGCGAGAATGCGGGAGGCGGCGTTGGTACTCCTTCAGCACTAATATTCGGAATTGTGAGGGCCCAAAATTCTCTTCACTAATTCAGCGATATTCGCCTTACGTCTGCACCCAGTATTCGATAGGTTCGGTTCATATTCAAAGCTCTCTGAGATTCCCTCTCTCAATCCTTACCACAAAGGTACTCTTGTTGGCGTGACTATCGCAGGCCCAATTGCTGATCGATTCGGTCGCCGTGCTGGAATGGTGTGTCTTCGTCAACTAGTTTCCTCAGAATATTTACCTCTTATTTTCGCCTGTCCCTAGTTCTTGGGCAGCATAATCATTATTGCTGGTACGTCAACTAATCTTTACTACTTTTGTCATCTTGAATGAAATGTAGGTGCAATCGTTGTAACCGTGGCAAAGAATATCCCCTATCTTCTGGGGGGACGTTTTGTTCTCGGTTTTGGCGTAGCTATTTCGACGACGGCTGCTCCTTCATACGTTGTAGAGATGTCTCCTCCGCAAGTATATGTTCCGGGGTCTTTTTCAGGATTATACTATACTTACAGTTTTGGTGATCCAGTGGCGAGGCCGACTGACTGGACTGTGTGTATTTTCACTTGACCACGCACCACTTTACTGATTATGGATCTGTTGCCCTTAGCTACAATAGTGCGTTTTCGTTGTACTAGTATGATGCAAACCTAATCACGATGGTCAAGCTTTCTATTACTCGGGGTCAATCCTTTGTAGTAAGCTGAAATCTTGACGTTGCGCCTATGAAATGAGCTGAAATTACTTAAAGCTGGAATCACCATTGCCACGGGTCGCATTGAAAGCACGACCTCATGGAGAGCGCCTCTGGCCATTCAAATTGCCCCTGCAGGCATCTTGGTTCTCTTCGCTTTCGTCCTTCCTGAGGTATATCACCTAATAGGTGTTCCAGCCCGAGCTAACATGTCCACAGTCCCCTCGTTGGTTGATATCTGTTGGTCGAAAAGAAGAAGCCCGTCGCATTCTTGCTAGGTATCACGGAGATGGTGATGAAAATGCACCCCTTGTACTTCTTGAGTGGAAGGAATACGAAGAAACTATCAAATTGAACGCATCGGATAAACGTTGGTATGTCGGGTTATCATCTTCGGAAAATGCTACTTACTCAATGCCTGAAATAGGTGGGACTATTCAGAACTTGTGAATACTCGAAACGCGAGGTATAGAACATTCATGATGCTCTTGATGGGATTCTTCGGAGTACGTCTTCCTCCGTTATTTCAAATGTGTATGCTGGACATGGTAACCTCTGGTATAGCAATGGTCTGGGAATGGTCTTGGGTACGGTATTGTTCAGTCATTCACATTTAACCCCTCATCTCTGCTTAATATAGATACTTCCTGACTATATTGTTCTCAAACGCCGGCGTTCAAACCCAAGAAAGGCGCCTCGTGCTTAATTTTGCCAACACTATCATTTCGGCCGGGGGGGCATTGATTGGAACATCCCTTACTGATAGAGGTAAATCTCTCATATTTTTGGCACCAAGCTGGGGTTAATTCCGGATATCAGTTGGAAGGCGTACTATGTGGTTTTGGGGAACGTTGGCTTGTTCAGGGATGCTTGCAATAGTCACCGGTGTGTAGCCCCATCAGCCTGGTATCTGACCAAACTAACTTTTTCGTAGGCTGCACAGCCAGATGGGGTGCGGATGGTGCCAACATTAAGGGCTCCAACGCGGCTATCGCCTTCATCTGTAGGTGTGAATCAATTAGTTGTTAGATAACTACTGACCTGGCACCGGTATCCAACATCAAGTCCTGTTCGGCTTTGTGTATAGTTTAACATACACACCGTTACAAGCGCTTTACCCTGCAGAGTGCCTAAACTACAACACTCGGTATGTTCCGTCTTAACACCTAACATATCCCCCCACAACACTGAACATTTTTTCAGAGCAAAAGGAATGGCAGTGTAAGGTCACCAGATTCGAATGCATTTAAGGTGCTCACATTGCAATTATCAAGCTATGCTTTTGCGGTCAGCTGTGCAAGTTTCGTCAATACGTACGCGGGCCCGATCGCTCTTGGGAATATACAATGGAGGGTGAGATAGTATTTTGGAATCCTATTTTCGCCAAAATAACTTGTTCCCGTCTCGGGTTTGAGTACTACATCGTATATGTTGGTTGGGATCTCCTTGAATGTGTGGTTATATGGTTCTGTGCAATCGAGACGAAGGGTCGAACACTGTGAGTGACTGTCATGGCATCCCTTTAATGATTGTGATAACCCCTAAATATTTTCAAGTGAGGAATTGGATGAAATATTTGAGGTAACACGCACTTCGCTCCCAGTTGATGTCCTATTGCTCACGGGCTATTATGGTCCAGGACCCTCGCCCAGTCAGAGCATCTATCGCAAGACAGAAGGTTGCTCTCGTCGAGAAAGCTGGCACAACACATATTCAGGCTGTACCTGCAGATGTTTGAGCAACTCCTCAATGGTAGTGTCATTTTGGCATGTCTTTTCTCTGTAATTGCGGAACTGTTCGTCGCCCCATGTATCTCCTTCCACTTATTAATATGTTCGCGAAAAGATATACTGTCGCGTCAGTGGCCTGGGTCCTGATCTCTCTTCGAGTCGAGCCTCGGAAATCCATCTCTATGCTAGGGCGGTACTAAATGAATACATATATAAGTAAGATGTCAGACAGTGTAGGGCATGCGGGGGGCAGAACGAAAAGCTGATGATAACCTCAATCACACGTAACAGATCATTCTTTCCCAATCGATCGTAAATCCAATGTCGATCCTAAAAGGCTGCGGCCCGACGCCTGGTGAACTTGCACTTCATCCTCTGACCTAAAAGATCCCGACTCCGGTCGTTCTGATCAGCCACCCGCCCCGGCCTTAAGATCTTACACCCAGCTCTTCTGAGCTCTATTATTAGGAGGATAAGTCTCGAGCCATTTTCTTCTGTAAAAAAATATTCCTGGGCTCCTTGAAAGGGTTCTGTATTTCTGTGGAACACGAATCTGAATGGTTTCTAGCCGGTAAGTAATAGGCCTTTTGCCGTCCAAAGTTAGTTAGCCCAAATAAGGTGTGAGGGGTATGGTATTGATATATAGCCTTGCGTCGACGACAGTGGTCATGGTTTCGTACGCTAGTGTTCAGATGTATTACCTTCTCCTGACATCATGACTCGGATTTCGTTTAGTCCTTCTTGACTCATGTATTCTGAGAATATCTTCTCCTGAAATATAATTCCAAAATATAGTAATAATGATATTGTTGGGCAACTAATATTCTTTGTGTGATAGTTTGAAGCCTGCCGTGTGAAGAAGAGTCGCGAACTATTGAATGGAGGTCAGAAGTAAGCACAGCGTATCTCGAACGGTGACGGACTTGAACTTTCGCGATTGATCTTAGCTGCTCGAAATCATATCCAACTCGGTTACTTATATCACCTGCATGGACATGGCGTCAGAATGCGACAGATTAGTCAAAGTATGAGGAATACCGCTGTTGTGATACATGGGATCGACAACTGACGGAAAATGGGGTGAGTAGCAAGTAAATGATGTAGAAAAGGCTCATACTTGGTCCAGCACGTTCAAACACCTGTGTTGCGGGAAAACCTTGCTCATGGAAAGACTACAGAATTGGTCAGCGAGGAGTTACACAAAACCCAGACTTCCTACCTGATGGTCACTACAACATGCCTGAATGTAGTTAATATCAAGGAGTGTTAAATTAAATGCGGGACATATAACAAACTGGAGTGAATCCAACGCGTAATTCTGGGCTATATATTGCGGAAATATTGGCAACCAACTGGGTCACTATTGGTGAACCAATTCTATCATTGTGGATTTAGAAAATGTGTTTACTGAAAAGCGCTTTGACAGCCTACTTATCAGGAAGCCCTAACTGGGGTGGCTCTCCGGGTGCACGGTATGCTAACATATCGGCCTGAATCATGAGTGTAAGATTAGCATCGGCACCACGAAGCTCCCCTGTTATGAACGAATGAGTTTGTGGTGACGAGATATAAGTTTGCACGCACGCGCATAAGCCCTTGAACCTAACAGTCCTTGTTCCTCTCCTGCGAAAGCAACAAGTTCAACATTGCTGTAGAACTTCACACCTTTTCTCAAGATAGCTCGCGCAATAGACAAAAGCGCCACGACGCCTGAACCATCATCATCAGCCCCGGGAGCGCGAGTCCTTCCGAACGATCCACGGCTGTCATAATGGGCACTCAGAAGTACTGTGGCTTTTGTTTCCGTAACAGCAGGGTAACGACTGTAACCCGGAGATAAGCATACAGTATGGTCAAGAGATACTCAACACAAGTTACCATATGACATTGGGTGCGAATCCGACCAAAAACGGCCTCAATTCACAAGTTGCACCAGTTTGTTCAAAGTGATCCTTCAACCAAGATGCAGCAGTTAATGCCCCCGTGGAGAATGAATGCCGAGACACAATGTCTGACTTCTTGTCCTCTCCGGTTAAAAACCTGATATCATTTGTCATCTGGGTCAGTGAAATATTGTTCACTGTAGATGCAACCACAGGGTCAAACTGGAGCTGTGATAAGACTTGCTCCGCATGTCTCGTGGCTGATGTTAATACAGGCCGAAAAGTGACAGGAGAGGTCGGTAACAGTGTGGATTTCCAGAAACGGGGGAGAACTGTGTCAATAGTCCTGGCTTTGTCGTGACTAACGGATAGGAGGGCAGCGGAAGTGGTGCGATAAAATAGTTCATATCCCTTGTCTTGTGTGGGCAATCTCATCGCATGTTGTGGTAGGCCATTGTCGTCGAAAGGAGGAATATTGGTTGAGAGAGCATCGAGGAAAGAAACAAACTCGTTCCGGAACGACCGGGTCTGGGTTTTCAAAGACATATCAATCGCCTCTTCCTCCAACCACACAAGTTGCTGAATTTCTCTTTTTGGCTCCACAATGGTAGCAGACGTGGCCTGAGAGTTGGCTATCCATGTTTCTAGGCATTGGCTGTCTGGGAGTAGAATACTCAAAGTCCTTCCAGCATCGTGGTAGTTTCCATAGAAGTTATTTGATAGACAAGAATAGTCTACGAGAAGAGAAGAGTCAAAGGGGGTGACGAGCAGGAGAGCGAGAGGCAGAGCAACCTTCGCCATTATCGTCACGGTTTGTGTAGTCGTGAGCGCTTTGATTGGCAGGTACTCACATTAGTAGCAAAGGCACAGCCACATACAGAGGGTCACGGTCGCGCTTCAACCGCGCTCAACCAACAGTTGTATTGTATGGTGTCTTTAAACATAACATTATCGCACCATGGGTCTGTACATTGACCAAGATCTTTGTTGACGTTCTAATTCCAAACATTTTGAAGATTCCGCGATAGCAAAACAACTAATTGACAAGATCTACGAAAAACGCAAGGCAGCGGCTCTTGACCTCGAGAAGTGAGCTGAAGTACCCCTCGGAGACTAGTGAAAATGGGTCACTGATACATTATTGACAGACAGATCCGAGATTGTCAGCTCCAAGGGGACCATCGTCGAATCAGTCAAATCATTGACCAACTGGTCGAGATGTTCAGTAACAACTCAAACCCGCTCCATATTCGTAATGGAGGCCTCATTGGTCTCGCTGGAACAGCAATCGCTCTGGGCGTTGATATAGCCCCATATATGGAGAAATTCGTGGGGCCTCTTCTTGACTGTTTTGTTGATTCGGAGAACAGAATCCGGTACTTCTCTGCAGAATGTTTGTACAACATCGCGAAAGTGTCGAAAGGGGAGGTTCTGGTGTATTTCAACGATATATTCGACGCGTTGAGTAAGGTGCGCGGCCGGCACTGGATTTTGCTTTCGTGTTCCGCTTACGCCGAGACTACAGCTCGCAGCGGATTCCGAGTTATCGGTCAAGAATGGTGCCGAGCTCTTGGATCGTCTTCTGAAGGACATTGTCGCGGAATCTGCATCCGTGTATATTCCAATGTATCCAGAGACCGAGAAAGTCCGCGACGAACGCGAGGACCCCCGAAGTGTCTTGGTCTCGTATCCTGATGGAATGCCAGGGGAGAAGTACCCTGGTGAGAGGAAGGCATTTTCCCTCGCTTATTTCATACCCCTGCTACGGGAGCGCATCTACGTCGTTAGCCCGTTTACGCGGAGCTATCTAGTGTCCTGGATCAATGTTCTCGATTCTGTCCCAGAGCTGGAGCTTATATCTTATCTACCCGAATTTCTCGATGGTTTATTGTGAGTGGTAGCATGGGCCTTAGTATCTTTGATCTGATATAATATGTAGGAAGTATCTATCTGATCCAACCGAAGATGTCCGAGTGGCTACCGAGACTCTCTTGGCTGATTTCCTCCGTGAGATACGGGACGTTAGCTTGGTGCGCCGACAACTGGAAGAACAAGCGAAATCGAAAACCCCAGCAGAGTCGCTGAGGCGTGTTGATGTGGCGAATGATAGATTACCAGAACTTACACTGGAAGACTCAGAGCACGCGGTGTTTATTGGGGAGAATGATGATCACTCGAACTATGATAACGACTCCGCATCCAAGGAAGATCCTGCATCTGAGGTCGATGATCGGGACACAGGAGGTATGCTTATATTCTAGAAGCCACGTAATTTGCTGTAAATTGCTCTTTAGCCTGGGTGCCAGGGCAAGGCGTCAAAATAGACTATGCGGCGGTCATAGAAATTCTCATTCAACAATTGAACCCGGAACGTCAGTGGCTTCTCCATCTACCCCACCACATTGTATTCTAATCATCTCGACAGATGACGAGATTCAACAATCAATAGGGTTGAGATGGCTGGCTGATTTCCTGAGCTTTACACATGAGGTCATGGTTCCTTTCACTCCCCGTTTAATACCTGCAATTCTTCCGAACCTAGCACACCACGTTGCAATGATTCAAAGCGCTGCCATTCGGACCAATAAACTTCTTTTCAACGTAATACAGAGTCTACCCTCCCCGGTAGAGGTTGTACCGAAGCTTGAAAAACCCCAATCTTCTCGGATGCTCAGATCTCCAACCCCTTCCACAACCACTCCGAGGCCAGTTGCTTTCACGAAAGACGCGTCTAGGGATGTGTCTTCTCCGGAATCAGCACTGGAATCTCCAACGGTGCCAACGATACCTCTACAGAGATCGCGAGCTAGTACTACAGATACCGCCATGGCTCCTCGTGTGGCACCTCCTGCAGAAGCCAATCCTCCCCCCTCAAATCCAGAGCCTGGCAGGCCGCCTTCGCCAAATTTGTCCTCTGGACATGCGGATCTCTTATCCACTCAAACCCCTCCCGAGGAAACCGACCCATTCGACTATCAAGCAACTGTAAATGAGCTCACTATTCAATTCATCAGCGAGTTTGAGGAGACACGTGTAGCAGCTTTGAAATGGCTGATCATGCTCCATCAAAAAGCCCCAAAGAAGGTAGTGTCATGCGTGATAGAGGGTGGAATAAAACTAAAGACGTCAAACAATAGATCCTTGCTATGGATGATGGAACCTTTCCAGCATTACTCAAGACGCTATCCGATAGTTCAGAGGAGGTCAGAGTCAAAGAATCTATCCTAATCACAAATTGTTGATGAACGGAATCCTAGGTGATCAAGCATGACTTGCAACTCCTCGCTCAGATTTCTTCAAGCTCCGAAGAAAATTATTTCAAGGCTTTCATGATGAATCTTCTCGAACTGTTTAGCACTGATAGGCGCTTGTTGGAAACTCGAGGGAGTCTGATAATTAGGCAACTTTGTCTCAACCTTAACACCGAAAGGATATATCGAACCTTTGCAGAGATCCTGGAGAAGGAGGACGTAAGCTGGTCTTGTCCGAAAATATTGCCCTTACTCATCCAGGTGACTTCCAGGACTTGGAATTTGCCAGTGTCATCGTCCAAAAGTTGAACATCATCCTAATCACATCCCCCGAGTTGGCAGAATTCCGAAAACGACTGAAAAGTTTGGAGACTCGGGTAAGCTATTTCTATCCAAGGCAATACTAAGCTTTGACTCAACAAAATATCTATACTCTCCCAGCAAGATGGTCAGGCTTTGTTTACAACATTATACAGGTCGTGGTGTCACAACGCCGTTGCTGTCTTCTCACTCTGCCTTCTTGCCCAAGCCTACGAACACGCTTCCAATCTTTTGTACATCTTGTGGGTTTTAACACATAATAAGGTTGCGACAATGCTGACATTAGATGAAGTGCAGATTTGGAGATTACAGTTCAGATGCTCGTTCAAGTTGACAAACTTGTACAATTGATCGAGTCACCCGTCTTTACTTGTATGTGGTTCTACCTGAGTGACGCTACTCTCGTCCTTGACCTACTATTGACCGATAGACATACGCCTACAACTGCTGGAGCCTGAAAGATACCCCCACCTATTCAAGTGCCTATATGGATTATTGATGCTGTTGCCACAAAGTTCGGCTTTTGTCTCACTCAGGAATCGCCTGAACGCCGTAAATTCGGCCGGATTCTTATATATTGCCCCCAAATCGTAAATACAGTCTCTGTCAGTGACTTTCAGCTAACGACGATTTCCTTCTCAGATCCATAGGGCCGTTATCTACTCGGTCTAAAATTGGACGGGATGAGATTAAATGGCAAGAGCTTCTTCTGCATTTCCGTTCAATTCAGGCCAAACACGAGAAGGCGAGACGACAAGCCCTGGGTACCGATACCTCACCATACAACGACTTCTCTGATACGGAACGGCCTAGTGACCTGTCTGCATCTGGCGGTCCGGCAGAAAGAACCGGACGTCCTGTATCAGTTGTTGGGCGTGCTCCATTACGAAGGAGAGTCACAGGCGAGCTGCCCCTGAACCCGACGAGTATCCCTACACCTAGTCGAAGTGGAGCTTTGTCTCCACTTAACCCGAGGGCTAGAGCTGTTGGAGGACAGAATGGCGTTGGGCCAACGCCGCTTAATCCTGGCGTCCCATCAAACCCCCAAGCCCAGAAACGGAGGCCGATAAGTCTTACGCGTAAATGATAGCGTTTATTCGGTCGGATTTTTTTAAATATGAACCTGAATGTTGAGGACTTTGTGTACATATAGCGTTTTCAGTCGTAATAGCCCAGTTCATGGGGACTCTTTAAAGATATATTTCACTATTCAATTACTTCAGACGCCCTAAAGATGGGAATTTGTAGAGACAAGAATGTTCTTCCGGATGGTCTCGATATCCTCATCTGAAAGGTTGAGATATTTCTTGATATATGACTCCACCCCTCCATACTTATCCTGCAGTAGTGCAAGGAAGGCCATCATGGTTTCGTGCCTAGAATTTGTGTTTAGCGATTACATGGGATAAAATAGCCTTTTTATTATCATACCGGCAGGTGAACATGTTAAGGGCAGCCTCGTTATTGGAGGCGAACAAGGGCTCCTTGGATAGCCGGGCCATGATCATTTCCCGCGCAGGTTCACGGCCGACACGGGTGAGCGCATAATCGTTGGAAATTGTCCCGTCATCTACACCGGCGAGCTATGGAACGCACGTTGAGGAAGGGCTAAGTAGAGGTCGAAATATTTACCCTGAGTATAATTGCAGCAATGATGCCCGTTCGGTCCTTCCCGGCTGTACAATGGAAGATACATCTCTCTGTTGGATTATCTCTGATATGTCGCAAGATAGTGCCAAATGACGGTCCGCCGTGATCTAGAATCTGGGAATATAGCTCCATAAAGGCCTATTTGCCTTCAGTACTCACTCCCTTCACTTATAAGTAGTCAGAACCATACCTCCGTCTTTCCGCTAGCATACAATCGGTATCGCCTGTACAATCACATGGGTGAGATTATGGACGGGTTACCGGTATTAGCTGTACCACGTACGTACTTCGCCATCATCTCTGGGCTATAATCTTCCGTTTGAAATACGGGCGCTCGAACTATCTCTACATTATCAATTTCGGGGAGAGGTGAATTGAATTTGTGGATTTCGGTGTCTGATCTCAGATCGAAGACTTTGGATATCCCCAGGGCTTGAATTTGATCCTTTCCTAGGAGGCAATCTCACTTTAGGGAAGGAGAAAAGAGAGTGAGTATTTACCTTCTCCAGTGATTCCAGATAATTCTGCAGAGCGAAAGAGAAAAGCAGGTTTCGTAATTTTGCCTGGGTACAAAGTAGACGGATATGAGCCTAGATCTCTGATATTTATCACCCCAGAAATTGAGACAAAGGGAGGATGAGAGAGAACATCCGCGACATAAGCAGGATCTAGAGGCTCGAGATCGTTCATGGAAGGCGGGACGAAGAGGGACTGATAGCGTGACATGGCAGGTGTGTCACATACACGAGACTGCCTGCCCTAATGCGTGACCGTGTTTTCATTTTCACTTGTCAGTCCTATCGCGTTGCCTTCACACAATAAGGCTATCACGGCGAAATGGATTTCGATGGAGGATCTTCCCCTGTTGACTTTCCTTCCTCCCTTCCACCAAGCAGCGCGCCAGAACCATCCCAATTTGTGCACACCCGATCGCCGCGCCGTGCAACGGTCGATGCTTTGACACTGGGTGATGATGAGGCTGGTGAAGATGGAGAGGAAGGTGGGGCTGGCAATGCACGGAAACGAAGAAAACCCAGAGGAGGAAACGCGGATGTCCCGTTAGTCAAGGATGCGGTGGGGGAGAGCGTTGCGGAAAGCTTCGAAACTTTTCTGAAAACGTACGTCCTACTTCACCTTGGGTCCTCCAATACCATAACTGTTCTGGAAGGTACACAGAAGAAATAGCTTTGGCTACCACCCCGGCTTCCGATGGCGACCTTCCAGAAGTAGCCGACGGGGAACTCATCTATATTGAACAAATACATACCATGCGGGAATACGAGCTCACAACACTCTACGTCGACTTTGGGCATCTCTTGCAAAGGGATGATGTCCTTGCAGATGCAATCCAAAAGCAGTACTATCGCTTTCTCCCGTATCTGCGTCGAGCCTTACTTAACCTCGTCACCGAATACGAACCCGAATATTTGAAAATAAATCCAACAGCCGCCACCACTGATTCTGCCAACCTTCAGTCTCGTGAATTTAATATCGCATTCTACCACCTACCACTTGTCTCCGGTATCCGTGACTTAAGAACGGACAAGATTGGGACACTTATGAGCATCAGTGGGACAGTGACGCGTACCAGCGAGGTTCGCCCAGAACTTCTTTTCGGGAGTTTTATTTGCGAAGTCTGTAATGGACTCGTTAATGATATCGAGCAACAATTCAAATACACCGAGGTTTGTATTGTTTACTATAACCGACCACTCCTATATTAAACCTTCTTATAGCCTGCTCTTTGTCCCAACCCCACTTGTGGCAATCGCTCAGCATGGCAACTCCAAATCGATTCCTCGAAGTTCACTGACTGGCAGAAAGTTCGAATACAGGAGAATCCTTCAGAAATTCCAACAGGATCCATGCCTCGATCTCTTGATGTTGTCCTTCGGTCTGAGCTGGTCGAGCGTGCGAAAGCAGGAGACAAATGCGTCTTCACGGGCACGTTTATCGTTGTACCAGATGTCAGTCAACTAGGCCTGCCTGGAGGCAACAAGGCAGAATTGCAGCGAGAGGCGAACAAGGGAGGAGCGTCTGCTTCAACAGGAGGTGTGGGTGGTACAGGTGTTACCGGGTTGAAGAGTTTAGGTGTCCGGGACTTGCAGTATAAGACCGCTTTCCTTGCATGTATGGTGCATGATGCTGATGGAAGGGTGAGCATTGTTTCAATTTCTCTGAACTGTATGATAACTGTGAACCATCAGGGTGGAACGAACATTAGAGGCGAAGAAGAAATGGGAGAAGATACGGGACAAGCATTTATTCAATCCCTCACAGAACCTGAGTTCGACGAACTAAAGAGCATGATCGAATCGGACCATATATACTCCCGACTCGTGGAAAGCATCGCACCCACCGTGTATGGTCATGAAATCGTGAAAAAAGGCCTTCTGCTCCAGCTCATGGGTGGAGTCCATAAACAGACACCTGAGGGTATGCACCTCCGAGGGGACATCAACATTTGCATTGTCGGAGATCCGTCAACATCAAAATCTCAGTTTTTAAAGTGAGAACTTCTTCAATTACTTGGCTCAATACATATGATTATTAAATGTTCTGATAGATATGTTTGCTCATTTTTACCACGTGCAGTTTATACGTCAGGGAAAGCCTCCTCAGCAGCAGGTCTCACGGCGGCAGTCGTCAAAGATGAGGAAACGGGCGACTTTACGATTGAAGCTGGAGCTTTGATGCTCGCAGATAATGGCATCTGCGCAATTGATGAATTTGACAAGATGGATATTTCTGACCAAGTCGCGATTCACGAGGCAATGGAACAGCAGACAATCTCCATTGCTAAGGCTGGGATTCACGCTACCTTGAATGCTCGTACCTCAATCCTTGCCGCTGCAAATCCTATCGGAGGAAGATACGACCGCAAGAAGACTCTTCGCGCTAACGTTCAGATGAGTCCACCAATTATGAGCCGTTTCGATCTATTTTTCGTCGTCCTCGACGAATGCGACGAGAAAGTCGATATGAATATCGCAAAGCATATCGTGAATGTGCACCGGTTTCAAGATGACGCCATAAACCCGGAGTTTAGCACAGAAACATTACAGAGATATATCCGATACGCCAGGACCTTCAATCCCAAAGTAAGAAGAATCGCGAACTATCCTTCCGGACGCATGTTGACGAAGTTCGCTGTCCCAGCTTTCGCGTGAAGCCGCCGATGTCCTTGTTGAAAAGTATCGCATCTTGCGGCAAGACGATGCCACAGGTGCCGGGAAGAATTCCTACCGTATTACTGTGCGTCAACTGGAGAGCATGATTCGTTTGAGCGAAGCAATTGCACGAGCGAATTGTACCTCTGAGGTACCGTATATGCACCTCCCACACTATTTTTTGTTCATTATTTTGGGTAACAGATCACTCCAGCCTTCGTGCGCGAAGCATACACATTGTTGCGACAATCCATTATCCACGTGGAACAGGACGATATTGATTTCGACGAAGAAGAATTGGAGGGAGAACGTGGTGACGTCCCTCTGGCCAAAGTGACTGCTGGGGATGGCGACGACGATGGTCAGGACGTCACAATGATTGCGGAGGAAATAGAAGCTATGGATCAAATGGAGGAAAGTTCTATGCCTATAAATGTCCGAGTATATGGCACTGCAGCCGCTCTAGCGCCATCTTCATCCCGAGCGGGAAGTGTAGTTGTAGGTGGCGATATTCCGCCACCGCCTCCACCACCAAAAAGACGAATGGTCATCACACACGACAAGTACATGACTCTGCAAAGTTTAATAGTGATGCATCTCTCAGCGACGGAACGGAAACTTGGCCGGGGTATTGACCGGGACGAGCTGATCGACTGGTATTTAGAAGAAAAGGAAAAAGAGCTTCAGGATGTTGAAGAATTAGAGTATGAGAAGGAGCTCATCACAAAGATGCTCAGAAAACTCGTCAAGGTATGTCCTTTGTTGTTATTGCCTAGACGATGCTGATCAAGTCACATAGGATAATTACCTGATCGAAGTGAGGGGGGATGTCCAAGATTCCCTTCCGTCCATGGATGAAGAAAGTCAACAGTCTTCTGGGGCTGTAGAAGGCGAAAACCTTCGCGTGTATTACATGGTCCATCCATCTGTAGATACAGAAGGATCATCCCTAACATCATCAGCAGTTTGATTTACTTTTTTGTTTTTGTGATATTGCTCCATTGTAATTCCTTCCCGTACATTGTATAGTAGATTATATTTCACTTGTATGTCATAGCGTCGGCTTCCGGACAATCGGGACGCGACGGCACGTGGTCACAATGCCCAAGCAAGCCTAATTTGAGATCACCGATGCTTCGAGTCCGAGTCGTAACCTGCCAGTCCTTGTTTAACTAACGACAATCTCCGTATGTGCTTTACATGAACCGAGGGTAATCTGGCACCATAGCTTTCAGATTTTCTGAAGCAGTCAATCCACTGTCACATACCCCAAGCGCTATCATTAGCCTTTGGCATCATGTTCACAGTAAAGAGTCCACTGGTCGTTCCAACTATCCTGGTGACGGGGTCACTCCATTTTGCCGAGGTTCAGCAAGACGGTAAAGCTCAGGACGTGGTAGATGCTCTAGTATCACTGAAGGAAATTACGAACGAGATCATCGGCGACCTGGAGGATCATGGTTGGGCCTTGCAGCGGATAAGGGTCGAGCAATATGGTCGAACCTGGGAAGAGGATGAACTTGAGGCTTTAGGAGATGGTATGATTATACATCTCGAGGTTTTGAAGTACTCACATTAATGTATAGGCACCCTTGAAAGTGATACGCCTATGGCCCCACTCGTAAATACTGCAACACATATGCCCATATCACAACGACACTTCTCATCGTTCTCAATGACTTCACATCTCCATATTCCCGTCCTCCGTCTGGTGTCTCTCCATCCCATGCTCTCTATCAACTTTCTATTTCTTCGCGTTCCTGAAATTCATGACGGTTACGAGTACAGACTCTTCATATCCAAGAGCATGAGTGTTAGTGAAGTTATTGATGCAATCATGGAGGAACTTGGCTTAACCAAGTCCCTACCCATTCCAGGGGGAGGGAACATAGACTATGTTCTGGAGGAGGTATGGTGGGATCAAAACTCTGAGAGTACGATCACAGAACTTTACTCTCAAATCTTGACTGACGTTGAGGTTTAGAGTTCTCGAGGCTTCCTGCATCCTCACCAATGTTCAATTTCATTAAATTCCCATATTCTGCAAATCCCTTCTCCAAATCGGCAAGGCGAAAATTCAGGATTTGTGTGCCTGATGAATGGTATCGACGCTCCAAATCCCGCACTATGTCTACTACATCTTTTGAAACTTCCGAGTCTACCATTAAACAGTTGGCGTCACTTCAAGAATCAGACGAAGAAGACGAGGATGAAGGCACCGCAAAAGTGGCTTCAGGTTCACCGATGCGCCCAGCTGCCACAGGCACCGTGGACTGGCGAGGGTCATTGTCTCAGAACCGATTATCTAGTTTATTTGATGGATGGCTGCATTCTACCTCACCAACGTCGCCTAGTCGCGTCTCTACCGTCAGCTCCCCTGATAATCGGAAGAGCGTAAGCGAACCTAAACTTGTCAGCCATATTGCTGGAAATGGCCTCAAGGTGGGTAACGTAAATGATGGGATTGAGGATGATTTTAGTGAGATCGATTTTGAGAATATGCTGGTATGGTTTACAATCCTGAAACGAAGTCAAAGCTCATTATTTACCAGAATGAGATGGGTCTGAAAGGCGACAAACGTACACGTATGTACGAACTGTCGACGTCTCAGAAACAATATCTTCTACGTCAGAATCACAACTCGAGGACCAAGGTCGCTGATTTATCAACGAAATCCTCGCAGACTAACCAGCCACTGTACGCCGCGTCGTATGGTCCTTCGAGTGCGAGCGCTTTGTTACCGCGGCTAGTACCTCAATTGACGGGCGATGCTGGACTCATGCGGAGATTTTCTATGGCTGGGTGGGGAACGGGAGGCACGGCACCTCCTGTGATCTCATCAGAGCCCAGTCGCTCCAGTGGCGAATTCGATTCGAGCGCATACGGGAAAGGGAAGGCCCATGTTGAGAGGGTGGTGGAAGAGATGCAACCAATCCAACCGCAAACAACAGGTGGGCTTTGGAGTAGCTGGTGGGCTTCTTCCGGTGGAGAGAACGCTGCAACAGGCGAGAAAACGGAGAGCAGAGAAACAGAAAAATCACCGAGATGGTACGTGGATGTGCTACGAGCAGGCAAGACCACCGATAAAAAGCTGGTAAAACATCTTATTTCATTACGTGTACATCTTTCTACAGCAAAGATGGTATGGATTCAAGGTTTTGTGGTTGAAGAGAAAGGGCTGGATGCACTTGGAACGTTGCTAGAAGGTCTCGTTGCAAAAGGCGGCAAGAGACGAATTTTGAATGAATTAGAAACGTCGGTGCTCTTAGAAGTCATCAAATGCTTACGAGTATTGTTGAATACGGAGGTGAGTTTCCTCTCTGCAGTTCTATGGTGGCACTCTGACGCCTTTTTAAGCCGGGCTTTGCCCAATTCCTTTCATCCCCAACTGCGATCACCCACATCGCATACTCACTTCACGCATCTTCACTCAAACTTCGAACATTATCTTCAGAACTTCTCGCAGCCATATGTGTATTATCGCTTAACGATGGACATAAAGCTGTTCTTGCAGCCATGTCGGACTATCGTGTTGCGTATGATGATGCATTTCGCTTTGAAAACCTTATAGCATGCCTGCGCCCAGTCGAGTTCGGGGGCGAATCAGAAAATGAGAACGCTGCTGGATATGGGAACGAAGAGGAAGGCGTATGGGAAGCTCGAACAGCATCCATGGCATTGATAAATGCCTTAACAAATTGCCCCGATTCACTCGAGGATCGCATCATTCTCCGAGAAGAATTTGGAAGAAGAGGGTTGAATGAAGTCATAGTCGTGCGTGATCCACAGTCTACATATGAATCCAATACATCGCTGACATTCTACGACAGGCTTTGAGGTATATTAAGCCCCCAGATGGCCTGTTGACTCAGCTCGACGTTTATACGGAGGAGAAATTTGAGGACGAAGAGGACATGCGAGAACGAATTCATCGAATGATGTCGCAAACCGTCGTCAAAGGTCATGAACGGGCGCGGTCAGATTCCGAAGAAGTTCTCGAAGATCTCATTACCCTTGCAAAGCAACATGGCGAGCTCTACCCGATGATGGTAGATATACTCAACCATTACGGCCAGATATTGCAAAAAGAAGTTGGAATGTAGGTACTCTTTTTTCCTTTGGATAACGCGATTCTGATTGACACATTTCCCAGCCAATTGAAAGCCGACCTGTTTACGATACTCGATCGTTTTGTGCAACAGGCAGCACTCCTAGACAATTTGTATGTCCTATTTTCTCCAACAATCTAATCCATGAACAAACTTCTCCTAGTGATGACAACTGGCACGTTTTCTTGAAGAAGTTCGCAGCGTCTGTCCAGCACATCACTGGTCAAAAACTGGAGGTCAAGGCTGTGTCCGACGTTAATTCAAGGGATATCGTGGAGCAAGAATTGGAGGAACTCCGAAGTAAAGTTGATGAACTCAGCGAAGAAGTACGCCGCCATACTCTCGGAAAACATCTAACAAAGAGAAATTACAGAAAACTGAACTACGCAATGAAATCAACCAAAAAATTGCTGAAATCAACACCCTAAAATCGCTGCCTCTAGGGATACCAGTTCCTAACATGAAGTCCTCGGGAAAACCCGCAGAAGTCAGTAGATATCCTTGCTTTGTTTTCGTTTTCATTGTGAACGAATTACCCATAGAATTTTCATGGCCTAGTTCAGCGGCTTGTGCAAAAAGAAAAGCAGGTACTCCAACTCCAATCAGACCTCGAACGTTTTAAAGCCCAGAGCCCTGGAGAAGGGCGTGATGCTGTATGTTGCGTTTACTCAAGATCCCACCCTAGGCTGTCCTAATCTCATCCTAGGACGAGCGTCTCAAGCGAGAAAGAGACAGATTGAAATGGAACACACTGATGGATGAAATTGCTAAACTGAAAATCAAGGTTTGAAAATTCTTTATTCCCGGAAAACTGGCTTACAAAAACTTCAATCATAGAATGGTGAAATTGAGGCCTCTATTAGCATCAAGGACAAAGAAATAGTCTATCTCAAACGTGCGCTAGAATCGGTATACACTCGGTTCATATCTCGGGAAGAAATTCGAGAAGAGAACAGGGAAGCCGGCCTAGACGCGGAACTTATTGCGACACGAACTATCGAAAAATTGACGCAAAAAGATGAACAGATCGCTTCGCTCTGCAAAGAGGTGGAGGAGCTAAATGCCAAACTTGCAGCGAAGCCTAAGACTGAAAAGGAATTTAAGGCAAAATCTCCTCCACCACCCCCTCCTCAAAAGCCTAGGAGGACTTCGATGCCGCCACCAACGCCTTCACTTACACCGCTATCATCACCCTCAATCCCGCCACCGCCGCCCCCTCCACCACTGCCCACATCACAGGCACATCTCAACCCGCAAACAAATGTTATACAATCGGGGACTCCACCAGACAATCAAATATCGTCCCCTATTCTTCCTCCTCCGCCACCACCTCCCCCGCTGCCACCGCCTCCTAATGTCGTCGGCATTCCACCACCTCCTCCACCACCACCACCTCCACCGACCTCCCCAGGAACGGGACCTCCCCCTCCACCTCCACCTCCACCGTCTGCATTCAAGATGGGTGGTAAAATGAAGATCAACAAACCAGCCATTCGATTGAAACCATTCTTCTGGAACAAGCTTACAAACCATGCTGTGATGTCAACTGTATGGAACGACATCACTTCCAATATTGAATTCAACATGGAAGATCTTGAGGCCAATTTCAAGATCGACAATACGCCGTCTAGCTCACAAATCCTGAGGAGCCCCACAAGGAAGCAAAATGTAACAACACTACTGGATATCACGCGTGCCAATAACATAGGTATTTTGCCTACTTGTCTCATTTGAAATTTTCTTATCAGTTACCCCAGCTATAATGCTCTCGCGAATCAAAATGAGCTTCCCCGATATTCGGAAGGCATTGCTTGATTTGGACAATGAAAAGCTATCATTTGACGATCTGAAGGCAATCAGTAAACAGCTTCCAACTTCCGACGAAGTATGTCTGTTAGGATACGCATATACCTCAACTGACAACGTTCCGATCAGATTGGGCGGATCAAGGACTTCGACGATGTTGGGAAGCTTGCTAAAGCAGATCAGTATTTCAGCCAGGTAATTCAGAAAACATTTAGGTTATCTGATGCTAATCAAAATCTAGATCATCACTATTCCACGACTATCGGAGCGAATTGATTGCATGCTCTATCGCCGCAAGCTCGACCTTGATATCGCAGAAATTCGTCCAGAACTAAATATACTACGCAACGCCTCCCACGAACTTCGAACATCACACAAGTTCAAGAGGGTTCTACAGGTCTGTTTTGATTCTATGTATAATGGCTAGGTGATCCTGATCGATGATCACAGGCTGTTTTGGCTGTTGGTAATGCTCTCAATGGTTCCAGCTTCAGAGGAAGTGCTCGCGGTTTCCAACTCGATGCTCTGCTCAAGGTACGTAGGTTACCTTAGTGTAGATGACATATTATTAACACTGCATATAGATGAAAGAGACGAAAACAGCACGGGGAGGCCCTGATTGTCCAACCCTTCTCCATTATCTCGCCCGGGTTCTGATGCGTACAGACCCTTCCCTCGTTACATTCATTGATGACCTACCGAATCTAGAACCCGCGGCACGCGGTGAGTGCCCACTTGCTGACGTCGATAAGGAGTCCTGAATCACAAAAATTTAGTTTCAGTTCAGACCATCTCACAGGCCGTGAATAGCTTAGTCTCTGGTTTGGGCCAAATCAGAGAAGAACTGAAACAGACAAGGCATATACACTTGCTGCCCGAAGATCAATTCGTCCGTGTTATGCAGGTTTGGCTTTTTTTTTTTTTTTTTGTATTTCGCATATTGAAGTGAACACTCACACAACCGTTAAGCCTTTTGTCATGGAGGTGGAGCCAAGTGTTGATGCGCTGAAGAACATGAGTACCGCTCTCGAGAACGAACTTCGATTACTCCTTTCGTATTATGGGGAAGATCCTGATTCAGCGGATGCTCCCAAACCAGAGGACTTCTTCGGATTGGTAGCTTCATTCTCAGCTTCCCTTCAGGTTCGTATTTGTGTGTGGCCTGAACTGCTATACTAATTTTATTAAATGTAGAAATGTGCACTCGAGGTCCATGATGCACAGCAGAAACTGGACATATCATTGCTGGAACCTCCTAAAGAAGTTGTAGAAGTTGAGGAGCAAACTTCAGATGCAGTTAGTTTCTACAGCATCACTGCCCGCGCATGCAATAATTATCCTCGACCTATCCAGACGCTCAAGGCTGCTCCAAGCCCATCACCCCAGCTGCTCATGCCGCCTCACAGGAACTCCCAGGGATATGCAGCAGGAAAGCTTTCCGTGGGGCGTGGGGATCTCGATCAAGCCATACGCAGCATGCGAGAAGGAAAACGGAGAGCACGGCCTACGAGACCGTTGTCCAAGATGTTCTTGGATGGGGCAAGTGGTGGAAATCGGCCTCAGAGTCGACTGTACGATTGATATTAAACAATATTTATACCTAGATCAGAATTTAGGTTGTTTTCTATATATATACCAATGCATTAACATGGTCTTTTACAGTCGACCATCGGTATCGCGATGAATAAGTACAGGGCCATTATTTAGCAAATGAAACTGAGCGACTTTCATACACAAGTAGAGATGTCCGGAAGGTATCGTAGATGACTTGAGTATAACATGCCTATGATACATAAGTGCTATTTATACAATCGATGGGCCAGCCCAAGAAGGGGGGGGGGGTACGGGAAACAGTCAGCGTATGGGAGTCCGATCACCTTCATGCACGTGGCTGAGACATGTGTACTGACAATTCAGGGTACTGCGCAGTAACGGCTCCTTGTTGCTGGTACGATACATAACCGTGTGGGTACACGGGTGCACTGTGTTGGCGTTGGTGAGCACTTGCAGGATAAGATGACACCATCGCCATTGGATATGTGTTATGGTCCAGCCCACGAGCAGGCCCATAGGCGGCCGGCGTTGCTGTCGCCGCGCTGCCCGATGGGTAGATGACTGCAGCAAAGGGTGCATTACTCGGGGGATCGTTGGCATGCTGGAACTGGAAGGTTACCATAGGGGGTGATGCAGAAAAAAGGTCAGAGGGTGGTGATGGGTGCTCTGGATGGGCATTGTACCAGGACGTGACATGGCGGGGGCGGCGTGTCGTTACCGGCCGCTCCGTGCGCCTATTTTGCCCAGGGAAGTAGTCGACAGTTACACGATCTGCGACCCACGGGAGCTCATTGATATCGTGAAAGAATTTTTGGACGCGTGACATGTATGACCCGAAGGATGCGCCGGAGTGCCGTGGGGAGTCCATCTTAGCGTAGTCAGATCCTGGTTGGGGCTCAACATAAACAGGACTGCCTATGACCATCGGGGGTGGGAGTGTCTCATGTTCAACGATGGTGGTCCCTCCATGAGTGTCGACTGTTTCGGGTGTCTCAAGAGCAGTCTCAGAAGAGCTGTGAGGTGATTGGACGGGTGGGGGTGGGCTAGTTTGCGAGACGCCGGTGAGATGACGAATTGGGATCGTTGGTACAGGAGACGTGGGTGCAGTGTTCATCGATGTACGAGACATGTGAGCCGGGGTCATGTTTTGCTGAGGAGGAGTTGGGCTCGCGTAGCGATATTCTGGGCTCGTGTATGCTGTGTCGCTTGCTGGGATGTTAACTTGTTCACGCTGGCGTTGCTTGCCCCACATTGCCCTCTTCAATCCCGAAACAAATCCCCCCACAAAATTTCTATTACTCCGTGAAGCGGGCGGTATATCTTGGCCTTCAGCGCGAGCAGCTTCAAGTGTTCCAGAATCTAGATATGACACATTGGGATCGACATTGAAAGCACTTCCGTCGACCTCATGCAACGTTCCGAGTGGTGGAGGACCGATATTTGCTCCTGAAGCATGATTCGGATATGTGGCTGGGCTAGCCTGAGCCCCTGAGTGATATCCTTGACTCTGGCTTCGCACAGAACCTCTGAGCGAAGGTTCTCGGGCTTGCTGGGTGTGGAATTGGGTCATTATCATAAGGAGTTTTGCTGATCGTGATATCCGTGGTATACTGGGATGAAAAAAGAATGAAAATGAGAAAAATAGATTTGCGAGAACCGTTAGATGAGCAGGGAACTAAAAAGCTTGCTATGTAAGTAGCAGCTTCAAGTCGAGGCCCACATGACTCAGCCTGACATTTGTTGTTTGCAAATAAAAATAATTTCTTTTGTACCTTGCGCTTCATATTCCATTATCTCACAATATCGAAAAGGCCTTGATGGTCTGAATAAATTCATCCGACTAGTCATTGCGCGACTGGGTCTAGAAGATGTGCCAACAAAGGCACTTGTATCTACTTGCGTTCATTTCTCAGAGTCAACCAAGTCATTACATTGGACATCCATTGATGGCCAACAAGTCCTGGCTAGGCCCCACTTTGGACTTTCTTGATCAACATTCATGGATGCCTCAGGGATAGCACACCCAGTGTTGCTTTGGTCTGAGTATTGCAGCAAGAATCCGAACTCGCTTGAATCCCTCAGAGCCAAGGGGATGTGGGACAGTGCATCCTTTACAAGCTATTCCTCCAAGTCCGTTCGATATTTTCTACTACAGGTATAAATAACTGCTCTATATGGACCACTAAATGGGGCCAACCTCAGCCTGATGTCACGACCTTGGACCAAAAAACTGGGTGGGGACATTGAGGGTCGAATTTGAGCATCATGCTCAATTTCCGCACACAAAGGAAAAACTCGCGTACAGATGATCAGAGGAATGCTTAGCTGGGACTACACCAGCTCCGAACGGGGTTCTACATGGCTTCATTGTACTCGTCAAAGCTCGACTCATCCAAACCAACACTCTAAGTATACTTGATGGGTGAGCGAATCAGCCCAGCCTAAGTCCTCTAACGATTCGAATGACCGTATTATGAAGTTTTGTGCACTGTCTTGCGAACAAACCCCCAGTATTGTGACGACTTTAGTTCCAATGAGATAAAATAGTATGCTTCCATCGGCCTAAGCGAAGCAAAGGGAGTATACCGCAAGTCGTAGTGACTAAAAACACAGGCTGAAGACTGAGAGGCACGACCCTTGTGTAACTCGATCACGTGGTCTCGGGATGATGTCGCGTTGTGGGTCCATATATTTTTTCAACCAGGTACAAATAGAGGCCAAACAATTCCCGTTGCTCTCGATCTTGTTTCGCTTTTAATCCAGGCTCCCTTTTCGTTCTTACAGCGTCCTCGCTGTTACGTTTTTACGTTCGACGAAGGCCTTACGCCCTTACGCATCCACGCATCCTACGCTCACTCAAGAATCAACGAACTCAACATGATTCCCCTCATCCCTGCTCTCGCTCTTGCTTTCTTTTCGTTCATATCCTCAGCTTTCATCATCCTTCGCATTGTAATTCCCATATTGCCTCCTAGCCCCTTGAGCAGACGTGTTTCTCCGGTACCCATAGCTTATTTCACCAAGCAGAAGACATTCTAACCTTTACTTTGCTACAGTCAGAGTTTGGGTTGCCCAACTTTCGATCTCTCTCGCCGGCCGACAAGAGCCACATCTGGTTGGCGGGCCTCGATATTCTAGCCCTCGGTATATTCGTTTGGCAGACAATCAACGAAGCGACGGGGGGGCCTTCTGACTATGCAAATGCTAGTGACCCAGCTTCAGCCGTGAGGATCTGGTTTGTCCTGACCGTGAGGCAAATGTGTCTCCTGATGGTTGCATGCATTACCCTGTTGCATGTCCGTATGGGCCGTTCGGTCTCATTTGGCGCGCGCCACTGGATGTTGTGGGCACCCACCCTGTTGCTCGCGGTTACCTCTACCGCTCTTGCGGGTGTGGTTTCTGGTGCTGGAGTCAATAGTTTGTTCGTCGGCCTTATTGCCTACTCCTCCACTATTGCTGTTCTCAGCAGCCTGGTGTTTGGTTGCCTTGTTGGTACCCTTCTCATTATCAAGCGCAACCTTGCATCAATGAATGAGGATTCCGAACCATGGCCGCCTGTCAGGGTGATGGAGGAAAAACCCCGGCCCTCATTCGCAACAGAGGAGATCGATGCAATTCGGGACGGCGCATCATGGATCACGTCCAACGCGAGCTCCCGGCACAACTCGATCTCCCAGTGGTCGTTTTCTACACACCATACTACCGCAGCCTCTTCTCACCATGGCCATGGTAGTGGTCGCCCCCAAACTGGATCGCACCCTTCAGTTCCCGCCAAGTCATCTTTTTGGTTCAGCTCTTCCGCTCCTCACGATGCTAATGTTCCCCCAGTCCCTCCTCTTCCCTCTCCGTATGGCCCCGTCTCACCTGCTGATGGTGACCCCGACCCATTCAGACGGGACATCCCTTCCCCTCTACCAGATCACCCACGAGTACGGTTGGGTTCGCAGACGTCTTGGTTGACTTCTACAAATGGCTCTCATACCACGCTCTCCGCGTGGAGCTATCCCGCCACATATCACGAGGGAAGTGTCCGGACGGCTAGTTCCCCAGATTTACACACAGCTTTGACTGCAGTCTCCCGTCCGGTTACTCCAGCCATGGCCAGCGCTCAGGTGCTGGGTGGATATGGATATGCTCCAGGCAGTCTTGAGGCTGAGAAGGGCCTGGCTGCATTGGCGGCCGCACCCGGAACAACGATCGACATATCGGTTTTCCGCTCAATTGGTTGGTTGTTTATTATCTGGGTTCCTCTCGTATGTCGTCTATTGTTCCCCTCGTTTGCTCACTTCTAATATTTGTGTTAGGGACTTGCTTATCCTTACCTCATTACCGTTTCACAGCAAGCATCCCCATCCATGCTCCTCAACATTCTGCTTATCATGTCGGTTACGTTATCATCTCCCTTGCTGGCTCTTAATATACTGTTCCGTTCACCTATCCCAATCCCATCCGGGCTGTTTGACGTCCGAGGTGATCTCCCCACGAACGTCCTCCGAGGTCCCTCCCCCGCAAGCACTGATGCTCCATACAAATGGTCTCATGAGTACAAACGTAGCATGAGCGCAAGTGTTACTGTCGTCGAGGGTCGTCGTAGTGGGGACGTTTGGCTCGCAAATGGAGATGCCGTCGATGGGAAGAGCAAGCTGAGCCGTGCTATTGGCATGATATCCCCCATGCCAAAACTCTCTGTTCTCCCCACGGAGGATGGCGTCGAGGATGGCGAGTTTACTCCCCCTCTTCCCATCCAGAATGAAGATTCCTCAATGGCTATGATACATGGGACTCCCCACTCGGAGACCAGTGCCCAGTTCGGCAAACTGAGGAACTCTAAAGCGAGCTCCCGCCTTTCTGCCGCTGATGAGAGTCTGGCGTTCACCTCAAGAATCATGATCGCCCAACGACACTATTCCACTCTCGCGCAGACTGTTGTTGTCCCTGGTTCTTCTCCCGAGAAGGCCGAATTTGGTGCAGCCGGTTCCAGCACTGGCGCCGTGACATCTCAAGTTGCCCGTAATTCAACCCATCTTCGCGCTCGATCGATCTCATCTATTAGTGGTCCTCAAACACCCACCACAGGTGACTCTTTCAATATCAGCCCTCCTCCTTCTTTCCCTCTTCCTCCCACCCCACCTAACGTCAGAGCCGCACGGCTGGCTTCTCTCGCGCACAAGAAATCATTCTCATCCGGGTTCTCCTTCGGTCCTGTTGATGATATGAACGAGATTGATGCTCTGACTGCTGGCGTCTTGCCTCTGCTTGTTCCAGGACTAAATGTTGATGGTATGAAAATCAAAGAAGGCGATTGGACTCCCCCAGGCACTTTCAGCAAGAGCAAAGGAAAGAAGCAAGTGCAGAAATTAAATGAGTTCGGTGAAGACTTCTCGTCGCCAGAGATCCATTCTACACCAGCAAGGAGGCGCGCCCGTGAGCCCCGAGGAAGGAAACAATCAGGCCACAAAAGGAACCACTTCAGTTTACCAAGGTACGTCTGCCATATTCCTCCCTACATATAATGTTACTCATGTAATATAGCCTTGGCCTTGGGAAAGATGGCGTCCATTCATTAGCAGCGTGGAGTGCGGAGATCAGGGGTGCCCTAGAACACAAAGTCGACCAGTATACCTCCATTCCTAGTAATGTGGAACTCGGTCGGAGGAATACTGTTTTCGGAGCCGAATCCATCCCCAACCATGTGCCCTACCTTCGTTCCGTCCGTGAAGAAGAAGAACGCCCTGTAGTCAATAACACCGCAAAGGGATTGGGACGAGCTATGTCTACACGCTCGCTTGGACTCCGTGCCGAAGTTTCTCATGGTGTTGATACGGCTCGTTCTTCAATGGCGTCGATGCACATGCCGACCTCCGCTGCATCCACTGTGACACTCTTCGAAGAATTTGAAGCCGAATTAGAAGCCGAATTAGAATCCGGACCCCAGGCTGAAAGCACACCCCACAACACCGTATCCAGCAAGACCGTTTCCCGTCAACCCGCTCCCCCGATGCCCAAACCAAACCGTCGCTCAAGTATTCTATATATCTCATCTGATAATCACGCCACAACTACGAACCCCACAGTGGCACCAGCCACGACAATGTCTTCCTTTGCCCAGTGGTCCTCCCGGGCGGTCCGACCACTCATACCCAAGGCCAACAAGTTACAGCGCAAGATGTCCAACGCGGATTCGACCCCGTCCGGCACCAAGTCAGGTTCTCCCAGCGGGGGCCTGCGCCAGCTTTCCCTTCTGCAGGATCGCGATATCAACACCTCCAGCCCAGGTGGGACTCGCCCCTTAACTCTCGGGAAGAGGCAGAAGTCGAAATCGGCAGCGCCGGTTCAGGACGAAAACGCGTATCCAGACTCGAACTCCAGAAGCAAGAATCTGAAGCCGCTGATGCTTGCTAGGTCTGACACTAGCAAGGTGCGAGGCACCTTGCGAAAGGGCGAAATTCTCCCCGACGTAGTTGTCCGCCCCCCATCCACGACCGAACACATGGGTTTTGCCTATAGTTTCCGTGATTAAATCAGATCATACCCAACATGATATTTGAGTGCATGCACCATCACATTCCACATTCCATCCTTGATGATTTTTATTGCCTATTCTTCATTCACCACCTGCTACATCTTGTTATAGACTCTCGCACATCAACGACTCACCGTGTATTACACTGGCATGTTCCGTCTCATTTTATCCTCTTGTTCTCTTGTCTGCTCTCCTCGCTTTCATTCATTCGTCGCATTGCACTTGACGTTGTCTTGCTTTCCATCGCTATGTTTTGATGCTTTTTGCGTTGCCTCCCAGTTGGTTGTTCTTGACGAACCACTGTGCCATAAGTACTTACCTACTCACCCCCCTATGCTCTCTAAACCTATGCCAATCTGACATTACGTACCTACGCCTTATATTTGCAAAACCATACCATGTATTGTGCAGACTTGTTGAGCGAGAGCAGTGCGACAGCCTGAGCTGCAGTACTCGACCTTATGCTCACAGAATTTCCGACTAAGCATAACGCAAATCTGAAACTGTCACAACAGCAGAGACGTCCATGAATCACGGCTCTCCGTATGCCGCCATACTCATTTATTGTTCCAACAAGAATAGTCATGGGAGATCGCAATCACTAATTCCGCGAAATGGAGAAAGCGCGCTTATCACAAAGCAAATCTGTATTGCCATTGGCGTGATGAATGCCACTTTAAGACAAAGTGCTGGACTACCGGCGTTATTATGTCCTTGTTATTACTTTGCCCAACAATCGTTCTCGGAGCTTGGGTTTACTTCCCTTCATGATTCAAGCTCTCCGCGAAGCACGCATCTCACGATGCATATCCGCATGATACCCTTGCTATTTTCGATGATAATTTGCGTGGGACTAGAGCCCCCTACAGAGCGGGATGTCCATACGTACCCATACTTCTTTGATATCGACTTCCCCTTACGCCGTCTCCTACCCCAGCTGTAGTGCGCTGTGATGGGTACCCATGTGGAACGCGACGCGTGTCATATAAGCTTCTCAGAGAGCTCCGACCTTATATGAAGCCCGTGTAGATTCTGATACGAAGATTCATCCTCAGCGTCTGGATAACAATGTCTCCCATCTGGAGAGCTGTGGTGTTTGCTGTTCCTCTCCTCTCGCACTTGGTCAGCGCCACCCTCTCCGATGGACGACCTCATGCCAATGTGATGCGCCCACCTGGCATACCGCTAGTTGTCTCCGTGAATGCAGATACTCCGGTGGTGAGCCGAAACGGTACTGAGCTCCCTCCATACAACACCACCTACCTTTTTGATCAACTCATCGACCATGATAATCCTTCCCTTGGAACCTTTAAGCAGCGTTATTGGCACACATACGAGTATTACGAACCTGGTATACTTTGACTTGCGCTTTTTCCACGTACGCCTTCTGAAATTTAGCCCAGGTGGTCCAATTATTCTTATGACGCCCGGGGAAGCCAACGCAGATGGTACCTGACCAATGGGCTTCTAACGACTCACCCTCTAATCGTAGTCCCATATCAGGTTACTTCCGATACCTAACAAACTCCACCATCAATGGACTCATAGGTTGAGCACGCGCGGAATCTTCATAAATTACCTGTCTAACATCAGAGGCTCACAGCGCAACAGCAAAATGGAAGCACCGTTGTCCTTGAGCATCGATTCTATGGCTTCAGTAACCCCTACCCCAATCTTAGCGTTGAAAGCCTGAGAGTTCACACTCTGCAGCAGGCAGTGGATGATCTAGTCTATTTCGCTAAGACTGTCAATCTCCCAATGCCAGGCGGAGATCAAGTAACGCCGGACAAGGCTCCCTGGGTCCTAGTAGGAGGAAGTTATTCTGGTGTGTACCTGGTGGACCTTACGTGGACAATGCTTGACTAATGCTGTGGCGTGACTAGGTGCACTCACAAGCTGGACTATGGTCAAGTAAGGTCATCAAGCGAGGCCTTAAAACTCCCTAATAAATACATTTACAGCAAGCCAGGAATCTTCTTCGCGGGCTATGCATCGTCTGGTGTTGTAGAAGCTATTCTGTGAGTTCTGTATGTACTCAGCCTGGCATCTCTAACTCAAGGACATCCACTCAGGAATTTCTGGAAATACTTTGAACCTGTACGACAGAATATGCCGCAAAACTGCTCTGCAGATGTGCAGGCCGTTATATCTCACGTCGACAAAGTCTTTACCAGTAAGGACTCCACCGCGATTCAGAACCTCAAGGAGTCTTTCGGAATGGGGGAAATGACACACCTGGATGATGTCGCTGGTTCATGTACGTACAAGTACTCGGACCTCAAAGCACTCTGCTTATACCTGTTTGTTAGTGCGGAATAATCTCTGGGACTGGCAATCTTTGCAAGTGACCTCTGGTCCAGGATCGCAGTTTTTCAAATTCTGTGATACCCTAGAGGTCAAAGATGGACAAGTTGGACCTGCTGGCGGATGGGGACTAGAGCATGCCCTCTCTGCGTGGTCCGCATACTTCAAGAACACGTACTTGCCGCGACGTACGTAGTCTTCACTTTTGAGATAATCCCGCCTTACCACCTTAATAGTCTGCGGATCCATTGGTGCTGAGTTAGTATGATCCCAATATTGGATTGGGTAATCCTTGATAATTATCGTTTCCAGAGAATGCCTGGGGACATATGACGTATCGTTGCCATTCTGGTCTGATACGAGCATCAACAACTCTTGGCGATCCTGGTTCTGGATAGTGTAAGCTATGCTCCCTTATCCATACACACCTGTTAATTCTTTGGAATCAAGGTGTAATGAGGTTGGCTACCTTCAGGTTTGCAACCTCGCACAATTTCACTTCATCACCTTACTTGTTCTACAGGAGGGGGCACCGGAAAGGCACCCATCGCTTGTCACACGTCTCGTTCAGCCTGATTATGACTTGGTTCGTTCAAGCTTTTAGTGAAATCACAACAGCTAATTCCTCTGCTGTGAGTATAGCGACAGTGTCAGCAGATGTTCCCTGCTGCATTCCCGAAGAAGCCCGTAGTCCAAACTGCGCGCACTAACCGTGTATACAAGGGCTGGGATGTAAGGCTTAATCGCCTTTTCTTCGCTAATGGTATCCGTGAGTCGATATTGTAAATATTTAATTGGTTCTTGTGATGGTCATCGAAATGTTGTTTTTAGGCGATCCTTGGAGGGAGGCTACCGTTTCCGCACAGGGCCTCCACATCAAGAGCACGCCCCAGCAGCCGATTGCTTTAGGAGATGGTTTCCATTGTTCTGACCTTGGTACAGCTTCTGGTGCTGCTGATCCTACCATTCGAGCGGTCCAGACACAAGCGCTCGCTTCCATGAAGGCTTGGCTAGCTACATGGAAGCCTACCAACGCTGGCCATTCAACACATGGTCCACGAAGTGGAAGGGGTACATTCCCGCAAGGAGACTCCCACATCAAGGTCAAGCCCATCAACGCGTTCATGAAAGGTTCCGGGGTGGTATAGGGCTGACTTGGGCATTACTTGCATCAAACCAGTACTGAATTCACCTTGTGGCAAGTGACGTCGAAAAGATAGTATAGTTTTCAGAAAACCATGATTAATCGTCCGCTCAAACGTAGGCGTCTGTATTGAGTAAAACCTACGAGTCTACTTACGCAGGGGGTATGTAAGTCCGTGTGATGGAGAGACCCGGTCACGGTGAGCCACGCATTCCAAGAGCAAATCGAAAAACCTTTCCACCTGAGGCCTGGGCCTGAAGATTGACCAAATGTGAATCATACTACACTAGGATGTTCCGTCTCGCTTTATGCTCTTATACTTCTGCTCTCTTGTCTACTCTCCTCGCTTTTTGTTTTCTTCCACTGTACTTGATATTGTCTTGCTTTCCATTGCGATATTTCGACATTTTTGCTTTGCCTCTCACTCCACGGTGGTTCTTGATGAATTGTACTCACTTACCCATCCCCCTGAGCTCTCAAAACCTATGCCAATCTCATATTTACGTACCTGCGTTTAATATTTGCAAAACCATACCATTTTCTGTGCAAACTATCGAGCGTGAGCAGCAGTGCGCCGCCCTGCCAGCCGGGCAACTTGAGTTCAGTCAGTCCCCTTGAATATTGTTATTTCGGAGTAACGACCGAGATCGAGCGCACCGGGCCGTAGCTTGTATTCTTTCTGCCACTTGCCCTTTTGTCTACCGTGACTACATACAACAACAAAAAAATCGTGTCAAACCTATCCCAAGGGATACCCACGACGCCGGCATTTAGTATGGAACTTTGAATCGCCCACACTGGTAGAGACATCTATCGACATACAAAAGATGTCATTCACATAGCACTACGGCCACCATGCTCGTTGTCGTCCCATCGACAAGAATAACCAGTGGCGGGGTGGGTTGTAATGCAAAAGAATCAAGCACACCCATCCTTCATCAAACCAGATCAGCTGCCACATGGCTCCTCCCGCTGGCAAGATTGCTTAACAATTTTGACAGTGGATAAAGAGCACTGGACTAATAAAGCCATCCCGGATCATTCAAATTGTATTGCTTTCTCTAGAAATTATTCTTGGAGCTTGTTTTCTGCCTCTCACCTCACGATTTTTTGCCGCATGCCAATACTCATGCTATTTTCGACGATAACGGTATGGGACACGAGCTTTATTTAACATAGAGCGGGACTGCTGCCATATGTACACGCGCGGAATTACTATGCTTCTTTGATTTCGACTTCCACTCTTACTGTCTTCTATTGTAACCAGAGCATATCGTGATAGGCCCCCACATGGAACCGAATACGTATCATGCGCGCCTCAATGACTTCCAGTTCTATAAGATATAATCCTTGTCAACCCTATACAATCATTGACCATTGCCACACCCACCCGGCCCAAGGATTGCTACAATGTCTCCTATCTGGAAAGTGGTTCTGTTATCTGCCCCCCTCCTCTCGCATTTGGTAAACGCGGCCCTCCCTGATGGAAGGCCTCACGCCAATGTGATGCGTCCACCTGGAATACCATTGGTCAAAACCCCGGATACTCCAGTGGTGAGCCGAAATGGTACTGCTCTCCCACCTTACAATACAACGTATCTGTTCGACCAACTTATCGACCACAACAATCCTTCCCTGGGGACATTTAAACAACGGTATTGGCACACGTACGAGTATTATGAACCTGGTGTGTACTTTTCAGGTTATGTCGACATTTATTCTGTCGCCTGAATCCATCTTAGGTGGACCAATAATTCTCTTTACGCCCGGGGAAGGCAATGCAGATGGTGAGTGATCTGTGCATTAGCGTTTTAGTTTCTTTTCATGGTCACGCGCCAGGCTACTCCGGATACCTGACAAATTCAACCATCAATGGACTTATAGGTGCGATACACTTGCATTTCAAAAATATCATGCCTGATTGGTAGTCGGTCCAAAGCGCAGCAGCAAAATGGAAGCACTATCGTCATCGAGCATCGGTTCTACGGCTTCAGTAATCCCTATCCCGATCTCAGTGTCAAAAGCCTGAGAGTCCATACCCTGCAGCAAGCAGTGGATGACATGGTGTACTTCGCCAAAACCGTCAATCTCCCAATGCCGGGTGGGGACCAGGTAACGCCAGATAAAGCCCCTTGGATCCTTGTTGGAGGGAGTTATTCTGGTGTGTATCAAACAAAACCCAGGCCAGAGATATATTTATAAGTGCAACTAGGTGCACTCACAAGCTGGACGATGGTCAAGTGTGTTTAACTTTCAGTAGAGCTCTTGGATTCTCGGTTAATCTCACTGCTAGTAAACCGGGTATTTTCTTCGCAGGCTATGCTTCGTCCGGTGTTGTACAAGCAATCCTGTGAGTCCCTATAGGCTGGTTTTATTTCTTCATTTAAACTCCAGCTTCTCAGCAATTTCTGGCAATATTTCGAGCCCATTCGCCAGAACATGCCAAGAAATTGCTCGGCCGATGTGCAGGCAGTGATTTCTCACGTTGACCAAGTCTTCACTGGCCAGAATGCAACGGCGATCCAAGCCCTCAAAGACTCCTTTGGTATGGGGGAAATGACGCACTTGGATGACGTTGCTGGTTCATGTACGTTGAAGTCCATTTATTATTCTGGTCCAGTCGCCCTTAGACTCTCCACAATAGTGCGAAACAACCTCTGGGACTGGCAATCATTGCAGGTAACTTCAGGTCCAGGATCGCAATTCTACAAGTTCTGCGATGCCTTAGAAGTTAAAGGTGGGCAAGTTGCACCTGCAAGTGGATGGGGGCTGGATCACGCCCTCCCCACATGGGCTGCATATTTCAAGAACACGTACTTGAGGCGACGTTCGTAGTCTTCCCGTTTTTTACGTAGTTGAAAACTCACTTCACCCTTTTTACAGTTTGTGGTTCTACAGGCACCGAGTGAGCATGACGCCATCAATTAAATTCAATGCCCCCGTTAAGCATAATTATAGAGAATGTCTCGGGACATACGATGTAACGTTGCCGTTCTGGAGTGATACAAGTATCAACAACTCCTGGCGCTCCTGGTTCTGGATAGTGTGAGTTCTTGCTCTGTGCACCACGTTCATACTTTGACCTATTTGGATAAAGCTGCAATGAAGTTGGCTACCTTCAGGTTTGCATCCTTGTTGAATTTCCGCTTTAGCAGCCTGCCATAATGTATTCCATAGGAAGGAGCGCCGCAAGGACAGCCATCGCTCGTCACGCGCCTTGTCCAGCCGGATTATGACTTGGTGTGTTCAGGTTCTTATCGAAAATAATCATAGGGCTTAGCTTTCGACCACCAAAACAGCGGCAGTGCCAACAGATGTTCCCAGCTGCATTCCCAAACCCACCGGTAGTTCAGATCGAGCGCACTAACCGTGTATATGAAGGCTGGGACGTAAGACTTGACCATCTCTTCTTCGCTAATGGCATCAGTAAGCCTATGACATGACACATCTTTCCTCTACTCACCTGGTCTGTTTACTCTAGGGGACCCCTGGAAGGATGCTACAGTTTCCGCAGAGGGTCTCAACATCGGGAGCACGCCCCAGCAGCCAATCGCTCTGGGAGACGGTTTTCATTGTTCTGACCTTGGTGCTGCTTCTGGTGCTGCCGATGCTACCGTCAGAGCAGTCCAGACGCAGGCACTTGCCTCCATGAAGACTTGGCTTACGACGTGGAACCCCTCTAAAACAGACCATTCAGCACGTGGTCCGCGAAGTGAAAGGGGTAGTTTCCCGCAAGGGAACTCACACGTCAAGGTCAAACCCATCAACGCGTTCATGAAGGGTTCCGGGGTGATATAAGTTGACTGGACATTGCTTGCGTTGGACAACCATTAGGTCTATCCTGCCACAAGTAATGTTGAAATAACAGCAAAGTTTCTCAGCAAATTCACAATTGTTCATCCGCTCAAAAATAGTCGTCTGCATTGAGTGAAGCTAGTCTGCTTGTGTGAGGGTATATGGATCGGGGTGATCGGGCTACTAGACGGAATTTAATGGAGAGACGTGATCGCAAAGAGCCACACATTCCAAGAGCAAGTCGAAGAATCTTTTCACCTGAAGATTGACCTGATATGAATCAAACACCGCAACTCCGGAATCAACGAAACGCACCTCAACACTTTGTGCTACAAGGCAGTTTTTTCCAGTGGGTCCCCAGGTATCATCACAGGATCGATAACTCCAGACGTCAACAACAGTTTCTCCTGTAGAATGGGTTCCGGTCAATTCAATGTCAACGCGGTGACGGATTGTGTGGAATAGCTCTGGGCATGATACATATGTTACTGTTAGTGCATCGTGAAGAGGTGGACCATCGTTGAAACTGAATACTGCTTTGTATGCGTCCGCGAAGAAAGTAATCAAAGTCGAGAGGGTGTGCCGAAGGTTTGTCGACGGCGAAGGGAGAGTACCAGTACCCAAAACTGCCCCAGGAGATAGGAGTTGGGCGTGTAAATGCTTTGTTACGATTGCGGTATGCGAGACATTGATTGGGATCATAGTCGTCTTGACCGGAGCATCAAGGACAATCTGTGCTGCATGAGCTAAAGGGTTGCTTTCAGCAGGTGGGAGGCGAAAAACAGAGTTCTATTCGACTCACGATCACATAAAATGTTGAATTCAGCGGTAGCGGATCGATTGCCCATTCCGACTCCACCTCCCATAAAGACGAACTCTTCTACGCCATCCAAAAGATCAGGGTAGGCACTGATAAAAAGGGCAACGTTTGTCATAGGCCCAGAAGAGATTACCGACACCTTGTGTCCAGATCCCTTCTTCCATGTCTCCTTAATGGACTGGGACATTCCTTCCAGCGCGCGTACGGTGGATCCATCAGCATCGACAGCTATACGTGCGATGACATCTGGGCTATCAACAGGTGGCAAGCCTTCGACCCCTCCAAGCCCGTCCAGTCCATGAATTTCTGGGTCATATCTTGCCGCAATCAGGAGAGGCTTCGAGGCACCAGGGTAAACGCGAACGTGAGGTTGAGCACCAAACGCCAGGAGGCATCTAGCCGCGTTTATGGCAGTACTTTCGCTACTAGTATTCCCATGAGTCTATTTGGGGAGTCTTGTAAATCTGATACTGAAGGCTAGATCCCTTCATACTGATATTCACCGTCGAAACGCCAAGAAGGTGAATGTTTGAACAATGGATTGCGAGCATGATCGCTGTGGCATCGTCGTGTCCCTATGTTCCGTCAAGCGAGTGGTTAAGGAATCAGCATGATGGGGCTCACTGGGTCGGCATCTAACCATACGTATTTCATGGTGTGAATGTCTAGACTCTCGAGAATGTCCTTGCGGTGGGATTTGAAATGGTGAGGTTCTCAACGTGACTTAAATGAAAAACTATTTGGGTTGCATCTATGTCCGTTTCCATCTAATCATATCCCATATGTGCCCCAAGTATTCCCATCTGAAATATGATGATTATAAACTTTTGCGGAAAGTACTGCGTGGACTATTCGAATGTCGATAAAATTCGTTCCAGCAGACTGTTCCTGAATTGTGTTTATTCTTGGTGGCCTTTTATGCAGTCCTTGTTCCAATTTTAAGGGTCTTTGATTGTAGGAACGCAACATGGCCAACACATGTTTCAATCTGTTTAGTATGAAGGCGTGTTTGAAGAGGTCGACAATGAACGAGTAAGTACTGCGATATGGTAACGAGTGGTTGAACTATCTAAAGTACTCCTTTGAAAGAAATACACTTCAGGGCTTGTTCGGTAACCGTCAATAATTTTGAGTTGCTGCTACATATCGTCAAAATTACTTAATATAGGGTTATCGTTCAATTTTGTAACGTTTGGGTGTTCGGTTGTGCTTGTTTGCAACCCTAGCGTCATCTTTTTTCATCTATCCCTCATGGCGGGTGATGATGGCGACTCTGGACGGGCATCTTGGGGCAATGCTGCTGAACTCTTGCTCATTGAGCGTCTTCTCAAAGCCGTTAGCGAGAACCGTCAGTCTGACAACAACTTCAAGCCGTCTGTCTACACAAGTGAGTGGTGGGTTCGTACCATGGCGTGGTGTGTCGGTTGCTCATTCCCACGATATATTTTGAAGCTGTCACATTTTATTGATCGGCAACTCAAAATTATTGACAGTTACCGAACAGGCCCTCAGTGTGGTACCCGCTGAGTGAACCAGAGAGAGTCTGAAAAATCATCTTTTTGAAGGGAGAAAACGTCACCGCCACTGGCACGTGAGCGTGTAACTGTAAGACCTTGCGGGACGCGTCGAGATTCACTTTTGCATTTTAGTCCCCCTGTGTTCAAACCGTCTCAATTTCAGTGTGCAAGCATGCCGTGCAAGGGCCAAACATATATAAGTAAAGATAAAATGCTCCATTGGGATGTGAAAGAATAGAATGGTACGTACGACATAGCAAGAAAGCAAGGAACGACAAAACAGTATGAAATATAGCTTCAGTAGATCGGTCAAGCAGCATTAGATGAGGGGATTGGCGGCCGTACTGGGCTGATACTCATTGCTCCGAAAGATTCCCCGAGACCTCCTTCGTTACCAGCAGAGTGTTCTGAGCGGGGTATATCCAAATGACCATTCGATGATGGTTCTTGAGGTTTCTGACCATTGTCATCCTCGTCTTCGTCATCCTCGTCTTCATCTTCGTCATCGTCCTCGTCTATAGCAACACTTGTCCACTCCCTATATATTCCTTGAATGTACACATTCGACTTCGGGAGTCTGTACGGATCGAACGGGAAGAACGTGTTCAATTCGGCAACGACGTTTCCTTCGAGCATCGCGGGACGGATACCGGATCCTGCCCGTTGTTGTACCGAAGATACGGATGAGTGCACACGCCCCTCTGCATTGTTGGATCCGTATTCAGAACGTTTGTTGGATTCCAGAATGGTATAGCAGTATATGAAATCCGTCGCGTGGGCCACTCGTGCGAACTGCATAACAACGTTCGGCGAGCATACCTAGGAAGCCGGTAACTGAGTTAATGGGATAATGTTCATAAGATGGAATAAACTGACTCGGAGTGGGTTCAGAACCGATGTAACCACTCTCTGCAATATACTCAGCTGAGGCATCCACTTCTTACCTCCCTTTCCAGCTCCGCCAGTCAAAAACTCGTCCTCTCCATCGTTTTCTTGTAGATCCCGCCAACGGAAACAGAATATCAAGAACACAGCCTGAGCGACAGCATAGAACACGGCGTTTTGGGCCATCCCGCCTGCAGTTATGTTAAGCCCTCCATCTCGGAGGAGCTCCTCGATAGTCTCCAAATGCACCCGAAGGAATTCACAGAGAACACCAACTACGCGCCGCGCATCTTCGCGATCGACAAACGACGCTCGACTGACAAAACTGCCGATATATGATGCCGCAGCGGCACGCGTTACGGCAGGAGTGTTGCTATGCACCATACCGTCTGCGCTACTCTCAAACAACGCACGATCGACGAGCATGCCTTGAAAGGTATCAGAGAATTCAGGGTCAAGGGAGGTGTACCAAAAGATGAGAAATTGCGTGTAACGCGACTTAAATGTGCGTAAGATAGTGCGATCGAAGATAGAGAGGAGAGTGTTGAACTGGACGCGCAGGAAATTCTTGCTGGGCGCAGTGGTTTCAGCTTCAGACGGCGGCGGAGTGGGTGATATTGGAGTGGAAGAAGGAAATGTGACTGAGACCAGATCGCTGATGGTAGGCGGTTCTATCAACGATGGAGAATCCAGAGGTGGTAATGGTGGAAGATCTGGGAGTGGTGGAAGCGGCAGCATGCCCGATGTTGTTATTGACTTGTGAGTTCGATGTAAATGATCAAACAAAAGCGTTAGGATAGCATCTAACTTCTTGACCATGTCCTGAATATGTTTGACGTTGGTGGGGATTTCGATCACTTGCGCGATGTCATCCATGTCTCCAGCATCCGATGATAAGTCACTCAGATTATCTTCCTCGGTAGATTCATCACCACCATCATCAGAACCTGGTTCCTCTTGCCCAACAACAGTATCGAACGGGTCTAGCTCAAAGACATCCTGATCCTGGGTGGTGTCCTCTTCTTCTATTTCTTCTAGTTCGACTTGAATCTCAACCTAAGAGTGCCATTTAGTTTTAAATTTTTCCACGAGATGTCTAATAGCATACATCTATTTGAATCGCACGATCTATGATTGTGGCCAAAATCTTGTCGGCGAGCTCGGGGCAGTATACACAGATCCGGAGCAAGTTCCTGATATATGTGGTCTGTGCCAGTTGGTTTTGCCGCTTGTGAGGGAAGTTTCGCACAAGAAAGGGTTGTAGGGTAGATGGTAGAGTCGGAATTAGGGAAAGCAGGTGTCGGAGTAGGCTATGTAGCCTGTCATAAATGATTCGACGCGTCATAGGACTCGTGGAACCTTCAGGCATTGCCTCGTCTAGAGTTTGAAGGCCCGATTCTGTGATATGGATGTTGAGATATGGTACTGGGCTTTGGATGGGGTGAATACGCACGGTGGGTGAAACCTTGGGCGATTTTACCGAGGACAAGAGAAAGATACTCTGGTCGAGCACTGAGGAGCATACCCATGAAGACAGTATAAGATTTTACAGTGGCTATATCCAGTGTTGTCCATGGCATGTTGACAATAGCATCCACGAGAGCAGAGTGTATCCGTTCGAGTCGCGAGACTACATGTGATAGAGCGAGAATCCAGAGCCGCAACTGGGCTAATTGTGCTATCCCCTGAGTTGATATAGCTTTAGGATTGAACTGGTTTACAAGTTCGTCAAAAGAGTCGCTGATGCCCTGTGATATAGTAGTTAGATGTGATCGCGTGCAACAATTTGGTGGAGAGTCACCTCTGTCTTCTGCTGCAATGCGTTGTGAACGAAGGCGAGATACATATCCTTTCTATATTTCTCATCTTGTTTGACCCTCGAGTTTGTAGCGATTGGGCGACGGATGAGCGATGATGAGCTGGAGGACTTCCCGGAGGTTGCGGTAGGTGGTTTTGAAAAGGTGTCGGTAGGTTGTTGTTTTGAGTGGGCCATCAGGTCCACGAACCTGAGATTAAGCGATTTTGGGCCAGCTCTGGGAGTTCTTTGGTTGAACTGAGAGTGTCGCGAGTGCGGATCCATTTATCTGAAATTCTTCAACAAATCAATTGCAAGCCACGGTGCCGCTGTCATGACCAGCAAAAAATTAGCGGGTTACGTCAGCGGATGGCGGAATTTCGGAATGAGGGCAAAGGGCGCCTGAAATAATTCTGAAATAATCTCAGCGCCTCTGTCCGGCTCCTTTTCTCCATACCACCATGTCCTCCTCGACATTCTCGTCGGCACACAGAATATATGTAAAATCCCTGTACAAGCGCTACCTCACCAACGCGTTGGATTGGACTGTTCGACGAGACTTGTGGAGGGCACAAGCCATGCAGATTCGGGCAGAGTTCGAGCAAAACCGGTGCGTTGACCTCCTCCGTAGTCATGAGCTTATCTCACACTTCATCTGTCCAGCAATGTGCACGACCCACGAGCACTGGCGGCCATCCTAGAGAAGGCAGAGGCTGACCTTGCCAACAAGAAACACCCGGACCCTTACATCTGTGAGTAATTGTGCCGGAGCATCCACTGAATATGCTGAGCTCATCGCCTGTAGCACCTCTGTTCCCTGGAGGCACTAAATGGTAAGCCTGCCAAATATCTTGTCTCACACACGAAGCTAATCACGGGTCTTGTTTTAGGGAACGCAACACTCCTGTGAGTTTTTCTCGGCGTTCCTTTCGCCGCATCCGGCATTGGATACTCATTGACACATGTCATCAGCCTTTTATGGGCCCACTCTATGACCACGAAGCCGCGCCCCATCACTAGAGAGGTGCTAGTCTGACCGTAAAAAGACGGAGGATCGATGGTTTTGAGATGACCCGAAGTAACCCTGGGCCCGGTGACGGACAGCTATTGGCGGCTAGCGATCATCTCGCGAGACAGGAGTAAATAGATCATATACTCTTTGGCGTAACTGTACAACCTAACCTACCTTGGATTTGTACTTATGGAAACGATCGAATCACATGGTTTTGAAGAACGCACGTGCGAACATGAAAGTAACACAAAAAAGTCACGTCTGGCGTCTCGACCAGGCAACCACTGTTAAATAAGACTTGAAGCATCCTCTCTTGTCTGTATTCCTCTTGTCCTTGCCATGAATTATATTCGGGGCGCTGTCAGTGCAATCAGCGCACCCTATCACTACTATAAGGATCTTCCCCCACTTAATCCATCAACTCTGACAGGCGCGATCGACGTCATCGTTATCCAGCGGCCTGCAGATAATGGCGACACAGAGCTTGTTTGCTCACCATTTCATGTTCGGTTCGGAAAATGGCAGGTGCTACGGCCAGGGGAGAAAAAAGTAAGCACCACGACCCCTTGCAACTCGTGTTTCACTCACCTGTCGATTCCAGGTTAATGTGTCTGTTAATGGCCATCCGATTCCGTTCAATATGAAAATCGGAGAAGCTGGCGAGGCTTTTTTCGTCTTCGAGACCGACGAAGACGTTCCGGATGATCTCATCACAAGTCCAATCCTTCACCCCACCAATCCCGAAGAATCTGCAGAAACCGACGCAGGGATCTACTCTGACAGATTTGGTGCCAAACAAGATCCGGATGCAAAACGGGATATCGAGCCTGACAAAGAAGGCCGCATACACACCAAGAACGAAGAGGAAGTACTGAGGGAAGACCATGACACCCAGGAGCCGGATTTCCTGGATCTCAATGCGCCGCCATCTCCTCCCCACGACGACGACGACACATCCAAGAATGCTAATACTACTCCAAAACAAATGTTTATTCGTCCTGCAATGATTCAACGACCGTCCCATATCTCAATATCGCAACCTGAGCAAGCTCTCCCATCCCCTCCTCTAACCCCAGGCAATGTTCATACACCGGAGATGATAGCACAGGATAAGCGCGTCGATGCAGCACTCAAAGCGGCCGGAAAGGAATTGCACGTTCCAGAAGTTGATTATCATCACGGTGAGTGACACGACACAGGCTTCGTGAGCCGACCTCTGATTTATTTTTCAGATATAGCTTTGGACATAGCAGGTTATCATTCTCATGACCGCGAAAGGTCCGACCGCACCGTTCGATCCTTGGAGGGGTACGGTTTTCCTTCAGGAAATAGAACCAGTTCCGTAACTTCTCGAGCAATTAAATATAGCATACTGATTTACCCTGTGCAGGATCCCCAACCCCGTCCCCAGTTCGCAGCGTTTCACATACACAATCTATGCAGCCAAGCTCTGAAGGCTTTCATCTCTTCCCTGCATTTCGCGCAACCTCTGAGCCGCCACCAGACACGGAAGAGCATGAGCTACATTCTCCATCCCGTCATGACGAAAAGTCCTCGTCATCGTCGTCCAAATTAAGTATTTTGACGCCCGTGCAAGAATACTCTTGGGAGTGGGGCGCATTCCCACAGCCTTCACCCATGAAAACTTCTTTTGGAAAAGGAGGAAGGATTGATGGGAGCCTTGGCAGATCCTGGGGGAAGGGGAAAGGTAAAGGTAAAGCAAGCATGGACTTTTCTGGCATACCTCCGGCTTTATATGAGGAGGAAAACGCGGAAAAGGAGGAGGAACACGGAAGAAGCAGAAGTGTCCCACCCGAGTTAGACGGCAGTCCTAATCGGGACCGACGAGGTAGACAATTACCCGAAGAGCACGAGGAGCCTAGTCATGGAGATCTAGATGACGAGGAAGATGAAAATACAGACGAAGAGACAGAGTTGGCAGATTTCGGGAAAGGAGGGAAGTTGACGACGACCAGCGCCGATCCAACGACATTCGTTCTTACTATTGAGGGAAAAGAAGTAACATTCGAGTTGAGTCTAGTTTCCTACGAAGGGGACAGCATTTCTGGAACCCAGGCCACTGAGTCAGACCCTGAAGATGGGGAGCATTCGGTCCAAGTCAGAGGGAGAAAAAATCGACATGGGGGTGTCGGTGCTCCCAATATTTTCAATGGTTATGAAGTTGACGCAGCAAGACTGTTCGATATGGGAAAGATTGATTTCTACAGGTTTTTAAACGATGACGAACTGGTGAACGACCCGAGACTTGTTATCAGATGGGCTGGTGATCAGTGTGTCCTGAAGTTGATGTGGCTCAATTTTGATGCTTACGCTTGGATTTATAGATACATTGCACCCAAGGATAGCTCACCCCTCACGCATGCACTTGTCGTATGGCGTGATGCCGCTCGTCAACATAGAACATATCCTGGGCCAACTTCACCATCATCTGGAGACGAGCTTGAAGGCCCGAGCACGCCATCCCCACCACCTTCAACACAGGAAAACGAGCAAACGCTCGATCGAATGCACCATGCCAGATCAAAGTCAGAGCCTCCAGAAAAGTTACTTGGGAAGCCTACGTCCTCTTCTTGGGTGCAGTGGTGGAGTAGGAGCAGACAAAACACTACCAGCACCATGTCAAGCACCGATGTAAACCGCGACAAGGTTTCAGAAATTACAACGAGCAGAAATGAAAGACCAGTGCTTCGCGGGGCTGCCTCAGCGCCCCTGCAAAATGTTAGGCTTTTTCCCTCTGCGTGGTATGTGACTGATTTTTCGGGTAAAGGGTGTTGCACTCCCGTCGTCGCATATTCAAGACTTTGATGCTAAGAGAGCATCAAGAGACATCCCAGCAGCAGATTCGGCCCCTGCTCTACCTTCGACCCCCATTCAGGGGCCCGTAATGGCTGTTCCGTCCGCTACTCCTGTCTTGAAGACCCCAAAGAGGCGAAAGTTTGCCAAGACTTTGAGACTCACATCAGACCAACTTGTGCGATTCATTACCGACGTATAGCCAACAAAGTTGACCTTTTTCATTATACAGAAAGCCCTGAACCTTAAGCCTGGTGCTAACACGATAACATTTTCTCTCTCCGCTTCAGGTGCCATTGCGTGTACGGCACGCATTTTTGTATGGGATTCTACGGATCTTGTCGTGATCTCGGATATTGATGGGACAATCACAAAGTAAATCTTCCCTCTTGTGCTCAGAGAACTTGACTGACCATCACGTCGTGTTGAATTAGGTCTGACGGTTTAGGTCATGTGTTCGCGATGATTGGTCGGGATTGGACCCACCTTGGAGTCGCGAAGCTCTACACGGACATTGCCAGGAACGGATACAAAATCATGTATCTCACTTCACGAGCCATCGGGCAAGCAGATGCGACACGTGACTATCTCAGGGGGATTAAACAGAATGACTACCAATTACCTGAAGGCCCTGTTATTATGAGTCCAGACCGGCTGATGGCCTCTCTTCATCGGTTAGTATCCTGCAAAACCAACGATTATTCATTTTATGACATGTGTTAATAAAATAGTGAGGTTATCATGCGCAAACCGGAGGTGTTCAAGATGGCGTGTCTACGAGATATCCAACGGTTATTCGGAGAGGCGTCACGAAACCCCTTCTCTGCTGGTTTCGGGAACCGTATCACTGATGCCCTGTCTTACCGGAGTGTAAATGTTCCAAGCGCACGTATCTTTACGATCGATTCTTCAGGTGAAGTCAAAATGGAGTTGTTGGAGTTGGCGGGTTATAAGTCCTCGTACGTTCCCACGTCAGATAGGATCTCTCTCTTATTGAATAATTCTCATCAGATACATTCACATGACCGATCTTGTTGATCAGATGTTCCCGCCAATACACCGTAAATGGACACCAGAGTTCACCGACTTTAACTACTGGAAACAACCTGTGCAAGACTACCCTCTCCCAGACTTGTCTCCTCCCTCACCTGCACTCAGCGCACGTTCTGATACTTCAAATCAAAGCGCTCTCGCACGGTTGCGAAACTTCAGTCTTGTAGGAAGTAGACAAGGAACTATACGAATCCCACATAGGAATGATTCATATTCGGGTTCCGAGAATGACGCCAGAAGTTCTCACCTCCGCCAAATCTCGTCCTTTGAGAAATTGAGCAACACCCTGGGGTTTGCGCAGACGTCGTCGATCAATGGAAACCGCCGAAGCGCAAGCCCTGAGTCGCAGTCGTCTGGTGCGTACGACTCAGAAGACGATGGTGATGATCTCGAATTGGGACCAGATGGGAAGCATCGGAAGAGAGAAAGGCGAAGAAGCATGACGAGTATGCCCGGCACATTAGACGAAATGCACTTTGGCATGGACGATGATGATAGTTACGATAATAACTACGACGATAATTATGGGGACGGTGAGGACGGAGAACTCGATGATGACATGATCGAAGGCGAGGAAGATGCTGGGGATGAAGCATTTGATGAGGATCTGTTGGCCGCGGGCGAGATGAAGAACGTCCCCTTCTTGTGAAGCAACCACGTATGCTAATATTTATATAATGATCACTTAATTATTGCTGCATTACATATTGTATTGTATATATTTGAGCTACCAGAGTAGAATAGACCGTATTGCAATATTCAAACCATGAAACAATGTCAGCTCAGTTACCACAGAAGACGCAGACAGCAGCGGTGGTTAACTGGCCCATAGCTATTCCCTTTCGAGACGGAAACGGTTAAAAGGACAAATGGAGTTGGTTGATGGGCGAAACGTAGAGTGGCAGTCATACAGGATGTGTCGATGATCATTTGAGGAAAAAGTAGGGAACGATAGTGCAAATAGCACCAACGTGTGCTTCCAAACACATTAGAGCTCGAAGAGTCACATCTGGTCGTCCAGGGGTGGGCCGAGATCCTGGGGGTTCCTAATCCGTAAGATATACTGACCCCAAGAGAGAATGACAGCCCAGAATAGCCCCAGAGATGCAAAATGAAATTGAGTTTTGGGGATGAGCCTCGCGATTTCTTCGAGTGTTATCTTAGGGTCCGGAAGTCCTCCGCTCATGACAAGGATTCGTAAAAGCAGCTGAAATAATTTATCGGCAGGGATTCTGTGAAGATACGCCACCTTTTCGGGAGTAGGAATTTGCTTGGTGGCTTTCATAGTCAAGTCTTCGACGCTACTTCGAGTCTGGCCGCCTCTGAATTTGGCCATATCTGGAAAGATTCTGCCACCCAGTAGCGATTTGCTGTATTTGCGCAAGGCTGAAATTTTCTTTGAAGTGCACTCTCGGCTCATAAATGGGTAATATAGAAATATCGGCATCAAAATATTTGCGTATGTTGATCTCACAACGACCATAGTGAATTTGGCGGCTCGGAAAGGTCCAGAGAACATTGGAGGTAGGTTCACGTAAAGGTCGATTATTATCACGATGTCAAATGATAGGCATGCTGCAAATATTACGGGCTCGAGGGTATCAACAATGCGGGCTGAAAATGGATGTACGGTGGTTGTGCAGGTCACCCCAACGTTCGAAGATTTGTTCGAATGTTGGCCGACCGGCATATCATGGTTTTTGCTGAAAGTTCCTTTTTCCGTAATAACGAATCCAGTGGGCTGTAAGACCTTGGAGGTGGTGACAGGTGTAGCACGGCTTGGATGCGCAGGAAGGAGAGAAGTGGGAGCCAACATGAGATTTATAGGGAAAAGAACCAAGATGAGAAGAGATAATTGGGGCAAAATAAGCATTTTGAATGCTTCGGGAGAGTCTTGTTGGGTTTGAACGAAAATAGATTGCGAATGATTGAGTTATCTTTGGTTCAATCTGTGTTACTGCAAGTGAGTGCACTTCAGGTAATTGCAATCAGCTCCTGACGGAATGGACCCCTGAAAAATGAGTCTGCATACACGCCGGGAGAGCTTAAGTGATGATGGAAGCGGTATAAATCGTATAAGGACCAAGTTCGGACTCTGAATTGGCTAAAACACAGACCACCCCCATTCATTCATTCATACTCCTGACTCTCTTTCCTCTTTTCTATATACCCCACAACAATGAAGTGCACTTCACTAACAGCACTCTTTTCTTTGGGTTTCCTCCCGTTGGTTCTTGGTGCAGAATACCTTGTCGGGGTCGGCAAGGATGAGACGACTGGGTGCGTTTACAAATGTTGTGTACCTCTGACTGCTTTCTCATTCCCAATAGAAAGAAAGGCCTTGGGTTTGACCCTTCCGTTATTCATCCAGCCGTAGGCGACACCATTGTCTGGGAATTCCGCAGTGGTCAACACAGTGTCGTTCGTGCGTATTCCCGGCACCTTCACCCCGCTCATGTGCCAATGTATGTCATGTTTTAGAATCTACATTCGAAAATCCTTGCACCAGCAACGGAGAAATTAATACTGGCGTCCAGACTGTGAGTCATCCGTAGAATCGTGTCCTAGTAAATGATCCAACCTCAACTTTAGGTCGGCGACCTACCTGTTGACGCACCTGGTCTACCCACCTATAGAGTGACGGTCAACAGCACAGATCCACTTTGGTTCTTCGATGAAGCTGGTGGTCTCTGTAGCAAAGGTGCTGTCCTCGCCGTGAATCCATCCAGCACACAGACCGCAGCAGCGTTCAAGGAAAATGCAGCCAAGGCACCTGCTTCCCCTCCTACTTCTACCACTGCTGGTGACGCAAACCCCAGCACTACTGGCACCGGAACATCCTCCGACCCTTCACAACCAGCGAACTCCAATGCAGCCAACAAGTTTGGCGCTTTTACTTCTGGTGGATTGATTTTGGGCGCGATTTCCTCCTTGGTCTTGGGTATATTTTAATCGAACAACGGACTTGGGACTCACAGGTTTAAGAACATTTAATCTATGCTGTAAATGTCGTATTTATAGTGAAACTCACGCTCGTTTGGTATTCTGGTCTATGCTGTTTTTCTACACAAGGACGTGTGGAATTCCATGTTTCTATGTGAGCATTTGTTCTGTACTCATTATCAGACTTGAAACTTAGAGTTGTGTTTGTGCGTCTTGTGTTTGGTTCCTCTGATGGAGTTCAACGTTACCATTATCGATGGTGGACAACATACCGCGAGCACTTAAACCTTTGCAATTACATAAACCGTTGTTCCCTCAACCACTGGCAAAGCGGTACCTACGATACTCACTGTATCGCTCCTATCCGCATCACGTTCTATCCGCCTTGAAGCTGTCGGGACGTAATGGCTGAGTTTTGTTAGGAATGAGCCATTCGTACAACGACCGTGCCGTTCATGGCCTAGGCTTACCCCGAATCTAGCTTCGTGAGGCTGACTGGATAACGGGAATTAAAATTTATCATGAGTTAGGTCGGTTCCTTGTCTGCCAGCCTCCTTGGCTGACTATCACACTATGGCGAGCCAACAAGTTGAGTGGCTGACTGCCCACAACCTAGCGATTTAAAAGAGGGCTGTTCCCTTGTCTTTCTCTATTGAATAACCCACTTTTGCCCACATACATATACGATATGATACTCCCAGGTGTCACCTTTTTTATCGCACTCAGTGCTTCTGTCAAGAATGCCGTTAACCCGGCTCCACCCCCGCCGCCGCCGCCACCCAGCATCGGCACGGCCGCTGTATTGAAGATCGTCAATACGGTATGCAATTTCGACATTGCAACCCTGGTCGGCCCCAAGCCCCCGCCGCCACCACCCCCTCAAGGCTTCGGCACCGTCTTCGCCCAAGTCTGGGAAGATCCTCTTTCCCTTATCCCATCGTCATCGGACCTCGTTGGAGTAGTTGACCACGTCTATAATGTTTGCAAGACCACGACTATTCCGTCTACGTCCGATGTCATTGCTGCACTGGGCGATATCCGTAATGTCAAGTTCACGGACCTTCGCCAACGTTTTCAGGCCGCTACACCACCACCACCACCACCTCCTCCTCCTCCTCCTCCTCCTCCCTCGTTCCCTTCCAGTGCGTGGTTCCGAGAGGTTTGCAAAGTATATGCGGAACAACCGCCGCCGCCACCGCCACTTTTTTCCTGGGCGAGGTTCTATTCTTCTGTCGACTTCGGCGCCGTCATCGCCAAAGCCCGTGGAATTCCTTCGCCGCCGCCGCCAGCACCGCCTGCGTCACGGTGGGAAAGGTTTATTGGTGAAATTCAGGCGCGCTACACAACTATGATCACACCCCACACGTCGCACCTAGCGTTCATTCTAGGTGAACTACGCGGGAAGGTTGAGGGTGTTTCGCAAGGCTTCTGGTCCACCGTCAACCCAGCCGCTGTCAACGCGACCGCACAGTTCACTCCCGCACCATCGCCTATAATCTCAAACTCCACGGTAACTAATCCTCTCTCTTGGCTCGAGTCGTTCCACGTACCTTCTTCGTCTGGCATCCTCGATGGTGTACGAATGGCTTTTCTAAATGCCGAAAGCTTGTGCACTCGGGTGGCTGACCTTGCGAGCACCTCGATAAGCATGAGACTCTTCCGAGTAGCGGCACCCAAGGGTGACAAAGTGGACTTGAGTACCGGCGGCGTTCTGGACGAACCGATCCAATCCGCCGAAGACCCCGGCTTGTTGAGGATTCTGCTTCGAACTTTACATCCCGTCGAGGAAGAGATCTCAATACTTGGCCTCGTTCAAGTCGGATTGTGTAACGTGATTTTTAGGATTGGCTTCGCCCTCGGCTACACACACGCTTTCCTCAATGATGTCTTCCCACCAGACAGGATATGGAAATGGGTCCAGTTTTACTCAATCACTGCTGTGTTCTATGCCTTTTTGTACCTATGGAATCGGTGTGTCGATTATTGGGTGCAACATGAAGCGAAGAGGAAGGCGGAGGAGGAGGAAGAAAAGAGGAGGAAGGAGAATCCCCCGAGACCGGACAGTTCAATCTATTACTGGACGCGCTATACTCCTGCACAGGAGCAAGCGATTCTGGATGCCGTTCGTTGAGGGGTGGAGGAGGGTTTGCTTTCGTTGCTTTCTTATGCTATCGGTTACATCCTACCTGCAGCACCAGTCTCGACATGAAACACGCTTGGCGGCACGGAGAATGGGTTCGGTTGGTGCAGAAGAGGACTTTAGATGGGTCAGGTTGCCTACCCGTGGAGATTGGGGTGCTGGTTCCGACGGGCAGAGTGCTGACGAGTACGATGAAGCCCTACAGAATTCCCATTCAAAACTGATGTAGTCCCTGGCCCGTCTTCTGTGACTCCTCCCGTCTTTCAGAACGTGAGTATTCCTTCGAGTATCATGGCCCAAAATTTGACCCTTCAATATCTCCAGCTGTTTTCTTTGGTGCGAAGTCATATCATCAGCCTGAGGCTGATTTCGTTTAGTGGGTCATGTGGAGTAATTGTTGCCTGTAATGGGAATTATCAGACTGAGTTGGTGAAACAACTTAATAATAAAAAATTGTCCAACATATGCGTCTCTTCAGGCTCAGACAAATCTGGTTGGGTGATGCTTAAACCTCAGTGCCGCCGGATACGAACGACCTATGTGTAACGGTTTGCTGCTTACTTGATGGACCATTGTGATCACGAGCAGCTCGACTATGTAAGCCCACGCATGGCTAGCTCAAATGAAATTCAGGCATACATGGCACTCCAGATAATACGTCAGCAGAAACAAATTATATATTACAGGTCTATTCAAGTAACCCAAACATGCTGACGACAGCAACCGGAGGGGGCCCACCCTCGCGTATTTTGGTTTGACCACAGTAAGCTATCACATATTTGGAGGGGTGCCAGGTAACAGTTGGCGAGGGAGCAAGAGCCGGAACACGATGCAATGGCACGCCAGTCTCCGTCGCGCACTGTACCTCTTAACTCAGACGACATGGGCGTAGTATAGGTAGGAAAAACTCACGATATCTATATAAGTTCCTGCGTTGGCGATCGCCAAATATTCGCCATCATGAGAGAAACTGAGTGCGTTGATACTATGTCTAATAGTCGAGGTAGTGTCAGACAATTCTCCAAGTATGAAAGAACGATGTGAGGAACGGAATACACACTCGCAAACTGTGATTGTCCGCGCACAAATCCATTCAGACAAATCAAACATATTAACAATGGAATCATATCCTCCTGAGGCGAGGTATCTACACAAACTTTAGCGAATGAGCAATATCAGAATGTATTCGAAGCTCGCCTTCCTCGAGGGTCGAGAGCAACCGCAACACAACCTCCTACGTGAGCTGCCGGGCTTTCTCGGACTGTTAGGCTTGGATAATCCATAACACGCAATGTGTGTTCAGAATGGTGGGTAAGAATGACTCCGTCGCCAACATGGTTGAACATGGCGGTTGAACCTGTTAGCTACGAGAAAAAACACGATGTCAATGCAATAAGGATAGAAGAGGTCAAAGAATAGATTCACACGAACTGCATCTCTTTCGGACGGGTGCCATTGTTCTTTGGTTTCCTCCCCCTCTTTGCCAAGTGTCAGGAAGAATAACTGGTGACCAGCTGACGCGTATAGAAGTGCCCGGCCGTCAGGGGAGTAACTTGTTTGGACTGGCGAGACTTTTAGTGAACACTGTTGAATATATCGACTTTCTGAACCAGGGTCAATCACATGTGGTAACGGAATGATAAAATCATGTTCACGTACGTCTAGCATCCCAGAAGACAATCCTTCGATCCTTCTGACTTGATGTACAAAATAACTCCGGATGAGTGGGATTCCATGACACATAGTCAACATCGTCCGAGTGACCACCAGAAAACAAAGAGGCGGCTCTCGGCTCCATCTATCAAGTAGTTAAGATTGCTTCACTACCAGGTTTCGCGGAGGTCAGACTCACACTTTTCTCTGGGAACCAGACTCTTGTGATCTTGTCAATTCCAACAGCGGCTAGCTTTTTTCCATCGCAATTCCATGCGACATGCGTCATCGCCTGTGAGCTGGACATGCGATAATCTCTAGGTTTGAATGCGGAGAAGGTCGGAGGCTAGATGGCGCGATCCATAATAATTGTGACGAAGAGCGATAATGTCTAATGAGTTCCGGTCAGGTAGGTGGGGATTTTGTTTCCTACATGGACTCCTCTTGCGGCAAAAGTGGTGTAGAGTGGAGGAGATGGAGGTCTTTGTGGTGGGGGGATTTCTTCCGCTTCATCTTTAGTTACCACTGGAGTACTGGACATCGTAATTAAGATGTTAGGGAAATGGAGGACTCAGAGCGTGCCAAGGCAGTCACGGTCGAAATGGTAATGACGCTCACATTTAACAGCTGCAAATACTATAATGATAGCCGAACCAAGGCGCTTCGGTCGTAACTTCAAATTTAGTACTACAAATTCTTCAGGAACTACAACTTTCCCCGTCCAGTAGGCTGCGAAGTAAGCCCATTCAACCAATTCACCACAATCTCCGTGACATCATCTTTAGCTTCAGTAAGGACCCAGTGCCCTCTCCCCTCGAGAGCGACATCTTGGAGCCTCGCAATGAATTTGCGCGCTTTATTTATTAAGAAGGCCGTAGCAGTAGAATCGCGCGTTCCCCACATGAAAAGAACAGGGAGGTTGGGTGGTAGATTGGACGGAAGACCTGCGGCTGACGGAAATATCAGACAAGTGGTTGCAACCAAGAGGCAGATTTTGGACTTACCCATTTCTTCGTCATGCCTGAATTTTGCTGTGCGATAATAATTTAGTGGGCCGTTCATTCCTTTCTTTAACTGTGATTCATAGTACTTGAATTCCTGTAATGGACGTTGTGAGATCTCTTGGTCGACGAAGCTTGTCGAACCAACCGTATCATTGAGGACAGAGTGACCTTCAAATTGTTTGACATCAGGCTTTTTTTGGAGCAATTTCCGCAAAGAACCTAAACTTGTATAGTCCACAACTAATTCAGGTGTCCGAAAAGTGAGCGACATAAAGTGAGCGAGCTAAAAGATGTCTCAATGAAATAAAATTTGTAGACGTAACTTGAATATGTCTCTCACGTTTTCCTCGATATCTTTGGTAGAATCCTTGTTGGAAAAATAAACTTGGTACCCCAGATTTGGTGCGAGTCTGGCCACCTCTTCTACAGGAAGATATACACGAGAAGGTGGCGTATATGGGACGCTCAACCTGCTCAAGAGATATATTCAAGATTGAGTGAATACAAAAAGGACGTCTGTCCATACATTACCAACGCTAGAAGGCGTTCCGGGTACCATAGGGCGAAGCGTCCGACAGTGAACGCACCCCAATCATGACCAACTAGTATCTGCGTGTCTAGTAAGGTTAAACCTGTCGATCACAACAAGCGCAAGTCACGCTTATACTAACAGCTTTTCTAATGCCCAGAAGGTCCAGAAGAGCCACTAGGTCAGAACAAAGTTTCTTTGTTGAGTATTCTGACGCGTCTATAGGTTTGTCTGTTCCCCCATACCCGAGCATGTCGGGAACTATCACACGAGAGCCTTTACGAACCCAAGGCCCGATTTGATACCGCCAGCCATACCTATAGACAGTAAATCGAGATTTGAAGCCTCAAGGGTCTACAATACCAGAGATCAGGGAAGCCATGGACACAAAGGACAGTGGGTGTTCGTTTGGCATCATAACCCTCTGGTAGTTGGTCCACCTAATGCAGGGAGTTCAGCCACCAGGATATTAGTACTGGGAAACTCCTGAGATTTTACAAAGTGATAAGTGCGGCCCGTTGAGAGATATTCAGTCCTGTGGTTAAAGCTTTCAGGGTTGAGGGGATCCATAGCCATTGGAAGATGAACGGGCTCTCGGAAAGCAAGGTAACCGGAGGCAGTGAGTCTCCTTTGTTGGAGTCTGCCATCAGTCGGAGTTTGAAGTACTTCGGGAAGTGACGACCAGTCTTTCTTTCTTCGGTGCCGCTCAACAAGCCGCAACCTCCACAAAGCCATCGCTGCGCCTTCAAATATCCCTCTTTTTTCCATCCAATTGCAACCAATACCCCCCTCTTAAACCACCTACAATCATTTATTAACTTTTTTCACATTCACAATTCCGTAATTGTCACCTCAGACTTTGTTTACAACAATCCCAACAGCCATCAAGTAAGGTCCGCTTTTTGTTCGCGTTCAGTACCGCATTCTCCTAACCTATCTACTGTTAATCTAGTCATCGATATGCCTGCTCCGGTTACCTCACATTCGTCTGCGCGCACAGTCAATAAGGGTGCCACACTCAAGCCACGCAGCCAAGTCCAGGCAAAGAAGACGAGGATTGTGAGACCCAGAGGCAGGGCCAAGGATGCTGGGAGCGATGATGAGATTGAGCGTGAAGTGGGAACAGACTCAGAGTCCGAAGACGACTTTTCGTCTCTAGGCTCTGACTCTGATTCAGATACTGAGCCTGCATCTGAAGACGTCATTCCAAACGGCCACTCTCGCACTTTCACACCGAGCACAAGTCAAAGTCCAGGAGATCGAGGTCCCCTTATCAAAGATTCCGCGACAACCGACGCAACATCGTTTTTTACTCCTACCGGGAATTGGTCAGAGATGGTCGCTGACGAAACTGCCAACGGACCTGCCGATCTTCCCGTCATTGAATTCGCAGACTTTGACGGCCAGCACGTCCCACAGGCAGGCCTGCGCCCACGAAAAGCAAAGAAATCAACAAAAAGCACACATCCTACTATAGAGACGCAAGCATCTCCTGTATCTCCACATTTACCCCTTCGGGAAGATGTTGGAAATGAGGTTGCTGAAGAAGCTGATCCTGTCGCCTCATCATCGCGCCGCTCCACCAGTCCATCATACAGGCGGCCTGCGGGTCAAACGGCTCGTCAGGCCTATCAACAACGTCTCGAGAGCGACCCTTCCTACGTTCCCACCGTCGGTGGCTTCTGGGGGCATGACGACCGCCTGCTTGACAAGGATCTGCGAAGTTTAAGTGGTTGGTGGAGAGGCCGGTGGCAAGGGCGTGGTCGTGGTAGGGGTTACATTCGAGGTCGGGGGCGTGGTGGGTTCTTTCCTCCAAATTCCCAATCTACTCCCCATACGGATGTCCAAGATGGGGATAATGCATCTTCTGAGCCCGTTGACTTGCCTCCGATTGAGCGTGCATGGACTCACGATGGGTTTGAAGAGATGAAACGGAAGGAAGAACAGCGTCGTCTCACACAGCAACCGCCAGCTCAATCACAAAGTCCTCAATCGACACGCGGAACCGGCGTTTTCCGTGGCGGCAGAGGGTATGCACCGGGTAGGGGTGGTCGAGGCGGGTTCTCCAGGGGTGGCTACTTAGGATCACCAACGTCATTGCGCAACGGCGCTTCCTTTGGAAATCAGAAGAGGACTTGGTTTGCGATGAAACCAGAGCTCATGTGGACCAAGCAGCACGAAGCATTTCTCCATTTCGACTCAGCTATGAAGCCCCGTCCAGGCTATGGGCCCAGTTACCGTGTCAAGGTCCCTGGTTCTCAGGAGCAAATCATCAGAGCTCCTCCGAGGCAACATCACTCGAAAGTTTCTGCCGCAAAGCATTCAACAGCCAGTGTTCTCGGCTCTGACCTTGGAGACGACAGAACATATGCTGTTCGCCTTCCTCAACGATCTAGAAAGGCTAAACAGGCTGCGTATGAATCAGCTGAGGAGACTTTGATGGAAGAAGTTTTTACAGTGAGGCCCAAAGTCGCTGAGAGAAACGCTATTCCTCTTCCTATGCCAATCACAGACGCTGCACTCCCACCCACGTCATCTCAGGAACCAATATTCCAGCCCGATCCGCCTATTGCTACTTCATCTCAGTCCCAACCTGACGCTTCAACACGTTACCAACTTGAGCGACTCTCACTCGAGCCCCAGGCCTCTGATCCAGCAAGATGGGCACAGACCGAGGAGGCTGTCTTGAAGAATCCTCCAACTGAAGTGACGGTTACAGAGGATACTCAGCGTCCCGAGCTTCCCAATTTGCAGACAATGTTTACCCCTCCCCCTGTTTCCCAACCCTCCCCAGCGTATGGTTCACCATACGGCTACGCTCCTGCTTTGCCCCCAGGCATTGCGATGAACCAGCACGGCATGGCATACGAACTCGCCACCGGCCGGCCGGTATATCTTCAACCTCCCCCTCCACCGATGTACAACCCACGTCCCATCATGCACTCCCACATGTCTCCCCCTGGTCTCCCATATGTTCCTGGACACATGCATCATCACTCCGCCATTTCCCCTGACTTCCTCGCGCACTCTGCATCACACACTCCGCCCATGAATGGATTCATCGATCCCTCTACTGGTACTCCTATTTTCTCATTCCCCCGCCAAACCTCGCGCATTGAGATTCGTGCTCCATCCGAGGATGCGGAAGTCAAGTCTCCTGGCAAAGCACCTGCTCGTCGAGTTTCGGGACTCCGGACCGCGGCAGTAGCCTTTGAGCCATTACGCGCGCCTGAGAGCCATGTCAATGGATACTTCCCCTCAATGGCGGCGTCAACAGACATGAACTCCCTTCCATCCTATGGTTCAGTAGATGGAGCTGAAGGGAACACTTCTGGAGACGACGGCCACGGAAACCAACAGCATGTGGCCGATCCTGCCATGATGGCTTATCCCCAATATCAACAGCAGTACTACTATCCCGAGGTCTATACATATCCTCCTTACGTGGATATGTCGCAGGGACAGTACGAAATGTATCCCCCGGATCCCCTTGTTCCTCAGGGCACGGTCTATTATTAAATGACCTTCCCCATCATCTTGTCACTCTCCCGTCTCTCCTGCAATTTCTTCTCTTTGGTTAATCTGGTACATTTTTATACACTCATGATTACGATCGCCTATGGCCCCTGCCTGGCTGAACGCCCCCATTACCTAGTCCTCCGCAAGCACATCGCTGCTGTTGTCTCATTTGCTCTGTCCATCTCGCTTTTATTCGCAATTATTGAACTGGTACACCTGCACTAAACGCATCCTATATAACTGCCTCGAATGTAGTACATATGCCAATTGGTTTCCTATACTTTTTTCCCTTACCTTACTTACGGCCGGTACGCAATTGTCATCCTAGTATCTTCCTATTTTGAATGCATTCTCTTGGTCTGTAAATGTTAAATGCGAATGGTGGGATGATTGTGGTAATCGCGGAGAAATTACAGCAAACATGACTGAAGAGCGCAGATGTTTGACGACCCCTCATCGCGGAACACTAACAGCGCCTGGGCCTCTAGAACATGGAGTCATGCATGATAGTATCCAAACCAGACATGATGCAATCCTCAAGCACGCACATCCGGCCCCTCCAACCATCTGATTGTATGAGTCAAATTGTCTGACAGTGGTTTCCATTCTCAGGCTCCTTGAACGTCGGGCTATATTAACGGCTATATTAACGAGTAAAAAGAAAATCCGGTCTGTCCATGATTTGCGACGTATCATGGGAGGAAGATCGAGTTTGTATTCGAACTAGCCAGAGAAAAAATGGCGACCATGGTGGGTGCCCGGGTCTTCCGCTTATCCTCGATCCTCCGTTGTAGTAACATCTTATGAGTAGAAATATGTCCTTCCTGACCAGACAAGCGTTCTGTCTTTCTGTCCATACTCACCTGCAACCTGACTATGAAACACCCATGGAAACATGCTACACCATCGCTGGACCGTCTTGTTCCAACAGCCGGACACGCCTCTGCCCTAGAGTAACAAGAAAGGACCGTCCATGTATCGGGGACAAAAGAACGTGGCCGTTTCCTTTCCTATTTATTGATGATATCGGCTTATGCATATACTTTCTCACAGGACAATAGATGTTGTAGAAACACTGTTAGAAGAACTCTCAAAATCAAACAGAGTGTGTCCAGAATTGAATGAAGTGGACCCTGAAAGCGCATATAGCCTCATTAAATCATGGCCCGACCACAGGGAAAGTGAAGCTCACGCTTAAGCGACTGTCTAAAATCCGTGTGCGCAACAGACACTCATACAGAAAAGTTAATAGATCCCGTCGTCCCTTGGCTTGAATCGTTATAAAGTAATCAGCAGTCAATCCCACTCCCTGGCACTAGGTGAGGTCCTCCCTGAAGTCGCCTCCCTGTTGGAAGCCGGGCTTGAGCACCCTTGGATTTACCGCTTGATCACCGCAATACTGGTTAGCCCGTTATATCCATGGTGGCGCGCTCAATGATCTTGCCGCGGAAGCTTTGTGATTATTTGTGCTAGGTGGGGCGCTTGGCAGACCAGGAGGCGGGTTGGTGTGGAGGTTGATGATGTGTAGTATTCGGTGATAATCTAATCCGTGAGCATCATAAAGGAGATGCCGTTTCAATCTCAAGTTCGAGATGTGAGGTAATTGAGCATCGGGTGTTCACCTCGTTGCCTACATGAGGAGGAAATAATCCAAGTGGCCCTTGTTCGGCGGATTAATCTACCTGGGCAGTTTTTTTGATTACAGGATGGGGGGGTGCGGCTAATTACAGGATGGGGGGTGCGGCTTGGGTGCGGCTTATTGCTGGCCTTGTTATAGCATCGCCACCATCCTGCTTGTCGTCCGCACTTTTGGACCCACCTAGATGGCATATTCCAACCGCAGAAACACTGGAGGGTGAGTGCCAATGCTAATACGTTTCGTATGCAGGGAAGTCGGAGTGGGCCGTTGATTCGGGTTGTGCAGATACAGGGTTTCCGGTCGGGACATGCTCTCTTATGGATACAAATACGGAGAACCTTGGGCCGAGAATAAACGGGCTCTGGAACGAGCCTTCCGTGAAGCTGAGCATAGCCATGGGAAGTCAAGGGGCGCGTGGCCGACACCCGTGGCTACTCACGAAAGGAGGGGTTACAATCCCACCGGGAGCTACCGGGGCGACGAAGGCCAGCATGAAGGTGGGATGGAGGTCGTGCGAGTCGGAGGACATTTCCCGAGCAGTAGCGGCTCTCATGGCCAACAATATCCTCTTCCAAAGCCGACGGCCGCGGCCCGCGCTTTATCACTGAACCGGAGGGATATATATGACCACCGCAAGACCGCGCGTACATTTGTCGGCGGTGGCAATGGATGGGAGATCTGCGACAACCCACACATGGGACAAGGGTCACGGGGGCTCACAGCGCAAATGCCTCCACTGAGCGCCTACCCACCTTTCTTATGTGCCACTTGGAGGTCAGAGTCTACATATGGCGAAGATCATTGTGATCGGAACGCGTCGAAGTCAGGACCGCGACCTGAAGAAGAAGACATGGTGTATGGCTCGGGCCCTGCGACTATGTACTCACCACGGCCCGACAGGCACTGGCGTCGCGGAGAGTACGGATCTCATGGACATCGACATCGACCCGCAACTGGGTATGCCCACAATGGCTCGGTGCTATTTTCGGACTATGACTCTGAGGATCCAGGTAGTGGATCAGAGTCGAGATATTCGGGTAGCGGATACGTAGAGTCATCGTACTTTGACTCGGACTACGGAGAAGAAACGGAAGCGTATTTAAGCGATGGCGAGTCGTATGACTCGCATGTTATGGAGGGAACATACGACGATAAATCGTCCGAGGGGGTATATTCCGGATGGTCGGACAGCGAATATTGGATTAGTGATGATGAGGGATTGGGTCGGGATGTGTCGGAGGACATGACATGTATGTCAGATTAAACAGTCTGTAGTCAGAGATGGGAAATGCCGAGATTGTGTGTAGACAAAAAAAAAATGAGATTGTCTTACTGTTTTACCGTCAACGCCTTCCGCAATTGAGTTACTCAGCCGTTTGTTTTCTTGATCATGCCGGGCTCAAGGTCTGTCTTCCTCTTGACCACCCACCATCTTCCCTATTCACAATGCTCCATTACAATAGGTCCGCCTCCCTAGTGATCACTCTTTTCGGCGCAGTCACAAACCTTGCCCTCGCCATTCAAGTCCTTGCTGCATGGCGGTCTCTCAGGTGGGAACCAGAGAGCGAGTGGGAAGCGTCGGGCGATAGCTGGCAGGTCGATGGCGTCAAGGTCATTTGGGGTCTCCTGTCCGCATACTTTGCTTCAACAGCCACAGTATGCACAGTAGGTTTCATGGGCATCCTCAAGGTTTGTATCTTCTGCCCTCACAACCACAACAACGTTTTCACCTTTATACATCTTAGAACAAACCCTCGCTCATCCGGTTTTACCGTGACTACTCTATCGCTGATTTCTCTTTTTGTACTTTTTTCACCGCCGTTACCACCTATGCGGCTTTCCACGCAGCCGCCCGCGCCAGCGTATGTGAAGAACTTTCACATCATCCAGAGCTCATGCGAGACATGCTCGAAATGGGCCTCAACCTCGAGAACTGTGAACGGTGGCTAGAACGTGCAGTGCTCGCCTTCGTGGCTGTGATGGTTGTCATTATTGTCGTCAGGGTACGTCCCATGCCGCCGCCACCCCCTGTTCCTCCCATCTAATCTCTCTCGTCTCTAGCTTCATTTCCTCCTGGCAGTCTCCAACTATTACTCTCAACTTTCACGGAGCCAGAAAGTCGTCAGCCGTTCACGTTCACGCTCCCACTCTCGATCCAGCCAACAGGAGACAAGCGACCTTCAACGGATTTTCCTTCTTCCTCACCCTCATAGAGACAGCAGCCCGGAACTCGTATATGCACCTGTATCTCTTAGTTCTCTGCCCAAGGATATCAGAGAAAGCATCACTGAGGCTTGGGTTTCCCCCAACAACCCAAGGTCGGAGTCCAGCCGACACTCCCGAACACTTTCCGAGTCGTGTTTGACTTACGGCGAAGCAGAACAACGCCAGCACAAACATCACCGTCGCCACAGCCATCACCGTCGGCCGTCACGCTCCTCGTCAGCCACGCGGACGGGTCGGATATTTCTCCCTGTCCAGCCCGAGGAGGGACTACTGCCGTCGTATTACGTCGACGCTGATATCAAGGCCGTCTAGTATTTTCCCTGCTCGCCATGGTCGGGTCGTTGTATATTATAGTTCCTTTTCCCTCTCTTCTTTTCTTTTTTTTTTCTTAATCCATCTCTGAATATATGTGACACCTATTTCAGCACACGCCCATACACTCCACACCCCTCCACTTTCCTGCGTACCTGTGCAATTTACGATTTTATGTGATGAAGAGACACGCCTATCCATCGAGGGCGTTCGCTCAATGTTCTCTTTTTTTTTTCTTTTCTTTTTCTTCTCTACAAGGTTATTCTTTGGGTACTTTAGCGGAACGGTTTTCCTTTTCCCCAGTCGTCCCACACTCCTTGTTCACCCCCACTCCCCACCGGCTCCCTTAGCTACGTTCCTTGTACTACCTTTTCCTGCTCTCCTATGTACTCGTGATGGATCCTAGCAATCAATCAGACCCCCCCTTAGTGTCCGTCTCGGAAGACTCATGCCGCATCCTTTGTGCGATTCGAGTTCGAATTCCAGAACCACTCTCCTGTGTACATAGATAATAGTGTGATCAGATCAGTTGACTCTGTTGTCCTTCCGGTCTGGCCCTTGTTCGGTTCTCACTCATGAATTTTCTTGCGAGTTTCTTGACATTTCTGTTGTGGCCTGCGGACTCGTGTCCGTCCCTGTACTCGATTTGGACAGAATATGTTTAAATAGGTGCGTTCTATATTTGGCAGGAGCTACCTATCACATATCAGCAGACACGTATTGCGGCGGAAAGTTGCGATTTCACGTCACCCGCTTTCGGACTGCTAACACGTTCCACGACATGAAGCGTGAACTTCTGTACTAATGCGGGTCAACCCTCTGTTATGTCGGCTCGACGTGTGTTCTTGTGATGTTGATGCCGCGTTTCAAGCTGCCCATCAAGTTCCAACGCGGGTAACCAACTGAGTTCGACCTAAAACGAGGAGGTACAGGGCATGCTCAGCGCTCGCCGGGCCTGCAAGTACGCGTTCGGTAACTCATGTGGTCGTGGATCATGGGGTGTGCCTGCTCCCCCGAAGAACCTGGTTTCCATCCAGTCAAGAACCTCTCCAAGAACTTCACGTCCACAGGGTTCCTCAACAGTACAGAAACACCAGGCTCGTCATAGGGGTCTAGCCAGCCCTGCCTCTTGATCGCAAGAGGTCGACAAATGCATGAGATCGCTGCTGGTGATTGGATCTCGTGTTCATGATGTATGTATATGAGATCAGGGAGCCACGATAAGGGAACGGTTGGCGCGGCGTGATGGGCAGAGAGACACCGGTTGGTCGAACTTACCGTCGGTCCGCGATTGGCTGGGCCATCCTTTGGGCGAGCTGGGGTCCGGGGGCGAAGAAGAAAATTCGGAGGTTGGCACATGCCATATTTACAGCTGCCAAGGAGGGGAAGGAAAAAAAAAAAAAAAAAAAGAGGGAAGTCTGTTTGACATTCCGGCGAGCGAACAACCGTCGTCGATCGTATGTAGATAGATGGAATGTCGCGATGACGCACGAATGGAGGCAAGAATAAATCGACCTACATAGAAAACGTCAAGGCTGAAACTTGAGGATCGACAGTGCTCGATGGCTTGGCTTGCACCGCCGGGGAAATCGCTTTTTTGTTGAATACAAGTAAAGATCTCCCCAGACGAGCAGGCGGGGAGCCAATTATCAGAGAAGCGAGACATGTGTCAATATGACCGACGCCGGGGAGGGATACATTTAGGAATTGATTTCATTGTCGAGATGATGCCGGTGTTTATGCAGTGATATTAATATTTCTTGTTACGGCTCGTGTATCGAGCTGTATGGTCCCTGTTGGGGGTAAGGTTCGGTCGCCTGGTACTTAGGAGGTCAAGGGTAAATTTCGGCGGAAGGTGGAAAGAGAATATAAACATACACCTTCTGGGCCAGAACCACGTCTATCAGCGACCTAAGTCCTGTGGCGTAGGCAGGAGGGTCGTGTGGGATGGAAATAGTGAGATTGCAATTGGTTCGTCAAACGGCAGAGAAGCTTCTGAAAGACTTGAGATATACGTATGCACGGCAGTGATAGGCTTGTCGACACAAGCCCCATTGGCTGCCAGGCCTGGACTCTGGCAAAAAAGTGACTGGATCAATGGTATGTGTATTTTTGTGATACTGTAACTCTTGCGGTCGTGCTTGAATGTGTGATTGAAGGCTGTAATTGACGATCAATAGGAATAACAAACATGGAGGTTGGTTAAGATTTGATGTTTTTTTTGTTTTGAAATGATCGAGATCAGTCTCGTCCAGACCCTGTTCAAACGGTCTCGATTCAGATTCCTCTATGGTCCATGGAGACTTTTTTTCCCTGATGCCTTTCTCATTTCCCCAGTCTTCATAAAAAATATCATTCATCTCCTCTTCAATCCCTCCTTCCTCCTTGCCAAAATCGCACCCGCCTATCTCACTGTATTCGCTATTCCGGCGTCGCCCTTGAATTTTTTATTCAAAACGGCTCGCATTAAACGCTCATGGCGCGCTCGCACGAACGATCTCCCACACCTGATTCCCCGTCGGCAAGCAAGAAACCTAAAACGGGCCACATCGTCGGCGAGCCCCCAGCGAACGCCATCCATAACATCGGCGAAAATAATGCGGGTCCCGCCACCCAGTTCGCACCGGAACTCTTCGATCACAACACTATCGCGAAGCTACGGAACGGATATATCGCAAACGAACCCTTCAAATATGCCGTGGTCGAAAAGCTATTCCAGGATGAGCTGCTGAAAAGAGTCAAGGACGAATGCCTAAGTGAGCTCAGTTTTACGGAAAAGCAGACGGATATCTACAAGGTCTGGGTCTGCCGTTATCTCCTTAAAAAAATAAAATATCTGATAAGAGTGAATACTCAGGTCAACCAAACTGGCGACCTTGCATCCCTAAATTACCTCACGTCCTCGCAAATCTCGCTCTTTCCGAATCTATTAACACTTCGCGATGCCCTGTACTCATCCACATTCCGGTCGTTTCTCCAAACAGTGACAGGATGCGGTCCGTTGTCCGGACAGAAGCAGGATATGTCCGTGACCTCCTATACGAAAGGCTGCCACCTCCTCAACCACGACGACGTGATCGGCACGCGGCGCGTTTCCTACATCCTTTACATGCCTCTGCCTCATTACACCCTCTGGCAGAAGGACTGGGGAGGCGGATTGGAGCTATACCCAGTTCAGGAGGGCGAGGGTGGTGTGCCGGAACCAGTGACAGTCCCCGTCAAAACCATCCCACCCAGTTGGAATCAATTTATCTTGTTCGAGGTACAACCGGGTAGAAGTTTCCATTCCGTCGAAGAAGTTGTAGTCGGGGGAGAGGGTGAAGATGGCAGGGAGCGCCTGAGTATCAGTGGATGGTTCCACGCTGCACAGGAGGGTGAAGAGGGTTATATACCCGACGCCCCAATGCCAGAGGTTAAAAGTTCACGGGAACAACTGGTGCGTGTATTATTCACTAACTTCTCGCTCATTGCTTTCGGCTGATAGGCACACATCAGACCTCCACCTCCACCGTGTTCAAGCCGTACCCTGATTCACAAGAGCATCCTCACCCAGATTCTTCCCTTTCAGAAGAACACATGGGGTTCCTCTCCGAGTTCCTAAATCCTGTCTACCTCCAACCCCGTACAATGGAGACCCTCTCGGCTCGCTTCGCAGAAGAATCGTCGCTAGAACTCCATTCCTTCCTCACCAATGACCTCGCTGTATCCATAGAGCCCAGACTACGCGAACTCGATGCAAAAGATGGCCTTGGTGAAGATCGCGAAGGCCGTATCCCTCCTCACTCCGCAGGCGCTGAAGGTGCCTGGTCAATAAAAGGCCCTCCACATAAATGGCGATACTGCATTTTAAAACCCGTCCAAGAAGGTGCACCGGCAGCTGCCGTGAGCCCCCGAGCGGCCCATGCGTCGTCCGACGCAGTCATGAGAAGCCTGCAGGACGAGCTATTCCCTAGCGCGGCATTCCGCACGTGGATGGCTATCGTATCGCGGCTGGTGCCGTTGAGTTATTCTGCTGAGGCAAGGCGGTTTAGACCTGGGTTGGATTATACCCTTGCAACAAGCGACGAAAAAGATGTGCGGTTGGATGTTGTGCTTGGCTTAACGCCTGGGGTGAAGGAAAGGCACACAGATGATTCGGCACAGAGCAGGTGGTCGCTTGCCCACGGCCTAGGAGATGTGAGGGGGTGGCAAGCGGCGGAGTGGGGTGGCTGGGAGGTGAGTACTGTCATGCATCTCTAAATCATTTACTCATATTTCCTACAGTGTTATATGGCACCCCATAATGAAGAAGACGACCCTGCCGTATATCGGCAAAGTAGTTCAAGAAAGCCGACGACTAATGTTGATGCCTCCCGTGATACCGGTGAGATGGTTGGTATAACTGAGGACGACGCAAATCACACATCATCTACCGGAGGCAGCGGCACAAAAAAGGGATCGAGTCCCACTCCAGGGGATGCTGATGAGGAGATGGAGGACGAAGACGAAGACGACAGCACTCTGTTGACGGTCCAGCCGGGATTCAACCGCCTTCTCCTCGTTCTGCGGGACGAACGCGTAATGCGTTTTGTAAAGTATGTCTCTGCTGCAGCCGAGGGCTCACGCTGGGATGTATGCGGAGAATTTGAAGTGGGCATGGCCGAAGATGAAGACGATCCCTAAAAAAATTGTCTATATTGATATATCGAACAGTGCAATAGCGCTGTATTACCATTACTCATATTTACTATTTCATCTTGTATTGGTGCATTCATCGGTTCTAATATCTTGGTGTCTCGCTTGGTGGTATCTGTAGCGGTCCCATTGAATAAATTCCCCATTGTAATAATACATCACGTCCTAAAATGTAATCTTTTGACCTTTACTGGGAACAATCGCTGCTGATTCGCGTTTTGCAAGAGCAAGGGCTGCACCTGGCTTCGGGCGTACTCTGGGACCTTTTTGCCTTCCGCCAGTAGGCTGTGTCTGCTCGTTTCTTTCACCATACCGGTGCTTTCTGGGCGGTTGATCGTCTACGACGACAGGCTGTTCTGACAGGTCCTCTTTAGGTTTAGACCAGGGTGTATCGCGTTGCCCACGATCTGGTCGGTCTGGTCTGGGACCACGAGGCTGCGTGTCTCTCCGCCTTGGTGGCGCAGAGCCTTCTTCCCGTTTGACCTTTGGAGCTCCGCGACGAACGGCGTCAGCACCTGCGTATTCTACCACAAGTTTCCGTCCGTTAAGGAGATGGTTTTTGGGATTTATCAGCACGGCCGTCGCGTGTTCAATCGTCGTAAAATCGACAAATGCAAATCTGCGGTCAGGTCGTATCAGTACAAACGAAAGCAAAAACCATGTGAAGTTGTTCAAATATTACCCTTTGCATAAGCCACTGTCTTCAAAGGTACCCATTCGGACCTTTCGTAGCCAAACATCTCTAGTCTGTTCCTTTTTCTTTTCACCATCCTCTTCAGGCTCGTCCCTGGGTTTCTTTGGCACTACTCGATGTGCTTCGAACAAATCGCGAATCTCCTTTTCTGTAGTCTCGAACCCTAGATTCCCCAGGAACAAGGTAGGGGCAGGGGGCTGCTTCTGGGCCCTAAGAATCTTTTGTGCCGTTTTGGAATGTGTTTTAGATGCATCGGCACCAACGCCTACGGCCTCGGCACCTGGTGCTGTGGGCCTACCAGCAAAATCGTCGCCTAAATTTACACATGACTGGTTAGAACATGATGGATCCAAACTTCTCGTCCACCCACCATCTTTGATAAGTAGTTTGCGCCCGATCAACGGTAATTCAGACCGGGCAATGGCTGCTATCTTCCCCTCCGGTAATGCGAAATCTACGTACGCAAACCTACATTTCTAGATCAGATAAATGGGTGTGAGTCGGTCTCGAAAACAAACCCGCGGTTCTCGGGCTTCATACCCGGGCCAGCAGGTGCTTTTGTGGGCATGTTTATCCGTGTAATCTCCCCAACGCCTTCGAAGAACGTTCTCAGGTTTTCTGGGGTGGTCTTGAAGGCCATGTTACCCACCCAAACAGAATTTTGTCGTTTGCCGGAATTGGCTGGAACAGTGGTCCCATCTTCCAGTTTACGTTTCTTTGCAGCTGACTCTTCCAGGCGTTCAAGTTTCTCCTTCTTCTTCTGTCTCCGTCTTTCTGCATGGGAGAGGACTGGAACCTCAGGTGATGGTTCAGCATCAGACTCGTTATTCGAATCTTCCGAGTCTGCGTCCGAATCCGCTGCGACGACCTCTTTTCTTTTCCGCTTCAGCGGAGCTGGGGATGGTGGTTCTGGGCTGGCGCTGCTTGACGACGCTGCTGACGATGAGGAACTCATCTTCGTAGACGTGAACTCTAAATCAAAGATATTGGAAGAAAATCCGCATAACTCACGTGAGGAAAATGTCGGTCCGGCGAGCCGATGACTTGATGGCTTGAAAGCTTGTGGAAGACCTGAGCGGTAATGACTTACCTCCGATCTATCCAAGGAGTAACAGTAAGAAAAGCAGGCTCAATGGTTCGGGTGTAGAAGTACAACATATGCGACCACTTATTGGCCAACGATTAATTCACCCATTACAAAAGATATATATAAAATGTCCGAAGATGTCTATAGTATGAAATATTCATTTAAAGCAACACAAATGAGAAATAAGGGAACACTTCGATATCACCTAGCGTCTTGCCGACTCAGATGCTATCCTTCGCTGCACAGGCTGGCCTAAAACCGATTTCGGGCCTCGCCTGGCCATTGCCCAAAGGAACACGACGATGATGATAACGAACTGCAGCCATAACCAGAGCTCGAGCATGACCGATCCCAAGCTGCTTGGTCTTTCCTTGCGTTTGTTCTCAGCCCGCACGGCTACTGCCATATCCTCATCATCGGAAGGGGGCCGAGGGCGCGGGTCTGAATGCCTGGGGTGGCCTGTAATATTCTCGACTGCATCATCAAATGCCTTGGATAAACGCAGAGGGAGGGGGGTCATTGGTGGTGGTTCGTCCCCGTCGGAATCGATGTGGGGTTCGATGATTCCACTTCCACCTGTCAAGGTGTCTTTGAAACGCCCATCCATCCAGCGATTCGTCCGCGAACGTAGAGTTTGCGACATGCGGTGATATCTCGCAGATTGCTTGCTGGCAGACGTCGCGCCTGTCCCAGGTACCTTATCGGGAGTGGGAGGCTCGACAGATAACCTGAGGGCAACATTACCCACTGTCATCGGGGTAGGAATTGTTTCGTTATCTTGAGAAGTAGAACGGGAACGGCCATGGGACATTCGGGATGGAGACGGAGATGGAGATGGAGGGGCAGACATTTGCGTGAGGTCGTACAGGCTGCTCGTTCGCAGATGGTGATTACCAGTATTAAGGCCCCAACCATCATTAAACTCGTTACCTAGCTCCGATTCGAGACTCGGGCGTAAAGTATCTAAGGGGCTCGTCGCCGGCGACCGGGAAGGAGAGAGGCTGAGAGTTGACAACGCAGGAGAGATGAGGCCCATACTTCCGACTGACCGCATGGTACGATGGCCTTCGTCTCGGAAAGACGAAGAAAAAGGTATCGGTAATCCCGAAACCTTCGTTTGTTGTGGTGCATAGCTTGCTTCTGCTGGGCCATCGAACAAACCCACTACCGATTTGCGCACCTTGGAAACAGAAGCCTGGTTGATAGAGCGTTTTCCACTTTCTCCGATCCTATTTGAGGTTCCATCGACACGCAAATTTCGCTTGGAGCTTCTGAACCGAATGGTCTGATCATGTGAGGTAGGATCTTCGCCCTTTCCATCGGACTCCATGTCAGCCGCAAACTCGATGATGTTCTCATCAGCAAAAGATTCATAGACTTTACTGATTTGTTCTGTCTCTCGTTGCATGGCGTTGAGTTGGTTTGTCGTCTCCATCTGCTGCTCAACAATTCTCGAGTTGGCATCCTCCAACTCTTGGATTTTTACCAAAAGTTTGGCGATGAGAGATGATTCCGGTTCAGAGGCCGATTTCGAGATAGGTTCAGGTCTGGGCAAAGTTGAGCGATTCAAAGGGGTGCCTGATGCCCGTCTGGGGCTTTCGCCTGGAGGGAAGAAGGAATATGTCGCTGAAGGGCCTCCAAAAAGCGAGCCTTCCGGGGCAAAATCTCTGATTTCGGGGTCACCTTCATCGTTGTCTGTGAAACCTTGACCAAGATTCCTCATTGCTTTGAATCTGAGCTCTCTCTCTTGTTTCTTCCTCATCACCTCCTCAGCCACTTTCTCAGAGTCCCAACCAAAGCCCGCCTTGGTCTTCTCCTCAAGCTCTTCACTCTTGGCTTGCGTTTTCTCCAATTCTTCCCTGAGGGTCGAGATCTCCTTCTCTAATCTCTTCAGCACCCGTCGTCCTGACTGATCTGCATTGAATGATTCTGACTCCAGCTTCTCGAGCTTGTCCAGGAGCTCCGCATTCTGGTCGGCAAGATGAGAAATCTCTGCTGTTGATACAGATACTTTTCGTGCATGGCCTTTGTACGAAGTAGGGATAGAGGGACCGTAGTCAGAGCCAGTGCGGCTGAGGTTGGTGCTATAATGAGAGGTGATCAATGAAGGAGGTTCCGGAGAGGGTGAAGGCGACCGAGACGGCGTCGACGGGATGCGTGCAAGCAGCGCCTGGTGCTTGGTTTTGAGTGTCACATTGTTCTCATACAAGCTTTTGCACACGGCAGATGCAAGCCCTAGCTCTGTTGTAAAAATATTGTTATGGCTTGTCAATGTAGACATATTTTATCTGAATCGACACACCGTTTTCTCGTTCCTTAATGATATCGTCAGCTTTGACGAGCAGCTCTGAGAGCTCCTCGCGCGATTTCTCGTTCATCCATTCCAAATCCTCCTCTGAAGCCGGCGACAAAGGATCCCGATCAGCATCCCACCCTACTCTCTGAAACGTGGCAGCCATGGGTGAGCCAAGCAAGGTATTCAAATGGGGTCGCCCTTGAGGGGTGAACGCAAATGCTGAAGAATTGTAATAAGGCGGAGGAGAAGGTTCGGCCTTGCGTAATGAGGCTCGGCGGACCTTCGCAGGAGGACGAGGACGAGGTGTTTCCGGAACGTTCGCTGAAAGCATAGTAATAAAAAAGTGTGGTAGTTTGTGGTTGTGAAGAAACAGGGGAAATGTACTTGTGGTCTGGTCTACGAGTGGACAAATCTAAGACCAAGTCAGCCCGTCATCCTCCTATTCAAGTTCACGAACTGCAAGTCTAGACCATCAGTGTTCAACGTGCAGCATCCACTTTACAGGTCGACATTTGAGTATCTCAACAAAACCGGATGCAACATGTATCGCTTAAATCATGCCAATGTGGGTCCGGAAGCAAAAATGACGAATTATGAAGACCCAAATGCACTATGGTACGCTGACATACATTCCAAAAGTCAAGAAAATCGATTAATGTTCCTTTTATCACTGTTGTTGCTGCCCTGTAGAAGTGGGAGGATTTCCAAACCCAAACCCGCTCGTACCAGCCCCGAAACCAAATGTACTTGGTCCGCTCGCAGGTTTTCCGAATACTGATTGTCCAGTAATGGGTTGTGCAGCTGGTGGGGTTTCTGTGCTCTTCGGCGTCTCACCGAACTTGAAGGAGAAAGGCGAAGCTGTTGGAGCCGCCGCTGTTGGAGCTGCAGCCGGCGTCGTCGTGGTATTCCCAAACGAGAATGCGGATTTGGGGGTGTCACCAGAAGCGGGAGTGGTAGAACCAGAACCAAATACATTGGCAGGTTTCGGCGCCTCGCTGGGCTTTGCAGAGCTTCCAAATACGTTAGCTCCACTACTACCGAAAACGTTGGCGGTAGTATTCATAGTACTGGAACCAAAGGCAGGTGCCGGGGTACCTTGGGAGGCAGTCCCAAATGCGGTGGTCGAAGGCTGTGAGCCTCCTCCAAAGCCAGAGAACGCAGGCTTAGCTGGGGCATCACTTGTTTGAGGGGCAGTAGAAGGTGTGGGCTTGCTACCGAAAGCACCGGCCCCGAATGGAGAACTTGAAGTAGCAGGGGTACCGAAACTGAACTTAGGTGTAGTGGTGCCGTTGGCAGTGACAGCCTTACTTTCAGTGGGTGTTTTGAAGCCGAAAGGATTTGAAGCAGGCTTAGCAGAATCGCCACCGAGAGCACCACTAAGAGATGACGTGGATGGGGTAGGGGTAGAACTCGGGGGGGCAGTGGTTGGCTTGATCCCGAAGTTAAACTTCAAACCAGAAGAACCGGCAGCAGGTGCAGCACCCGCAGGGGTCTGAGCCGGGGCAGCCTGCGGAGCTGCATTCTGAGAAAGATTTCCGAATGCTGAGCTTACTTTACTGGGTTCTGCCGAAGTGGGTTTGAAAGAGAACATGGCACTATTTTTCTGGGGCTGAGCTGCTGGTGGAGCAGGATTCCCGACTGGCGCAAGCCTTGAAAGCAGCGAGTTGCCACCAGAGGCTTGCGGAGCGGCTGGCTTTTCTACTCCACCCGCTGGCTGTGTTGTTGGGTTGCTAGGTGTGTTCCATGAAAATGGTGCGGGTGGGGGCTTCGCAGGGGCTGTACTGGTAGGTGGAGGCCCGAAACTAAAGGAGGTCTGGGTTTTCGGTTGTTCACCCACTTTTACACCTTTCGCCAAATTAGTGGTGAGAGGGCTTGCAGCAGGTTGAGGTGCCGCTGGCGTATTGTTAAAAGAGAATGCCGAATTGGCAGGTTGAGGTTGAGGTTGAGTAGGAAGGGGAGGTTTGGCAGAACTCTTATCTTCAGGTTTAGGTGGAGCAGGGGCACCCATAGGTGAAAGTGTAAATGGTGCTGCCGAGGCACTAGCCGGGGGATTAAAGAGTGGCTTTGAAGCAGCATTGCCTGAGGTTCCAGAAGCACCAAGAGGAGGTGCAAAAGAAAGTGACGGAGGTTTCATCTCACTCTGGGCAGGTTTGGACTCAACAGGTTTTGTCAAGGTAATAGTTGGAATCGTTTGCTTCGTCACGGCTGCTTCCTTTTCCTTCTGCTCCCTTTCGGCCTTCTCCTTCTCTTCCTTAAGTTTCTGCTGCCGTTCAGCTTCTCTCTTACGATTCGCCTCCCTTAACTTCATCATAGCCTTAGCCTCTAAATCTTGCTTTTCCCATTTCGAAAACGCCCTGGGACCGACTCGAGAGATGCCATTAGCACTATCTGCTAAGCCGGGAGACCCTGGGCTGCTAGGATGATCGGTGAAAGCTGATGCGACACGCGCTGCTGATGCGATACGCTTGCCGGTAGGGATCTGCTGTTGGTGGAATGGATTTATGCGGAGACCAACGTTGGTGGCGATTGACTGGCGATACTGATCTCTGTTTCTTGATCTAGATTGAAGCGTTCCTGACGGTGTTTGAGCAGGTAAGTAAGAATCTGGGGAGGCCACGGCTATTGAGGTGGATGTCCAAAGGAGATTCTTGCCCGCCGCAGGAGGCTGAGGAGATGGAATGTCCTTTCGAAAAGTTATCAGAGTATATTATAGGCGGTGATTACTAACTACATACCTGTGTATCGACAGTTGGAGTCTCAGGCTCAGCTGAATGTTTCGGCGAGTCCTGCCAAGCTAGAAGAAGCTGTGACTTGGCTTCCCTATATTCTTCTTCCGTAAGCCATGTTTCAACACAGACTTCCAGATTGAGTTGTCGGTCGGGATGTTGGGAATCTTTGGGCTAATAAAAATGTAAACATCCCTGATAAAAGTAATACAGTGCAAAGAGGCATACCATGTTAAATTTTTGTCTTGCTTTTTTAATCAATGCCTGACGAAGGCGTTGACCGTTGGGCCCGATCTTAAACTTTACGCCGTTACTTTCCCACTCATCACCGATACGTCTGCCTCTGTTTCTGCTAGAGGCCAATGACCCATTCATCGATACATCGCTGCCGCTTCTCATCTCTTCATCGTCCTGCGCAGAGGTTTGTACCACTTTCTTGCCTCTCTTTTTTCGAGACGCCTTCGATGTTGCGCCACCCCCACTCTCGGCATCGCTTTCACCTTCTTCAACATCCCGATCACGTTTTTGGCCACGAGACGATCCGCCCGCATCCGATTTCCGTTTAGCGACAGTCCTCCGTTTACGTCGTTGCCGCCGAGCCTTTGCTTCATCCTCGAGTTCAGCCTCGTGTACACTGTCTTCGTCATCTCCACCAAATGTTGATCCAGCTGCTGCTCGGTCTCGTTTTTTCCCGCGTGACGACATAGGTCGAAGTTCTGATACTTGGTCTTCATCTTCGTTGTCATCAATATCCATGTCCCCAACGATACTCTGAGGAGTTTTTTCGAGCGAAACCTTACGGGCCCTCTTATCTCTCGGTTGTTTTGGGTGTGAAAGATCCTCATTATCTTCGTCCCGAAGCACACGTTTCGAACCACGCTGAGTTACTTCAGGGCTCTCCTGCCACTCGGCATCTTCATCGCCGTCAATAAATTCGTCACCTTCAACTCTCGATTTCTTCGAATGGTCACCATCTTCAGATTCATCACCATCAAATACACGTTTCCGGCCTTCATCATCTGAAACAAAAATATTTCTCCGACTAGATCGACGCGAAGGCCCGGCTTTTGGAGGACTGATATTTATATCGGCTTGAGAAACGCGCACCGTGGGATTGGGGCTATAACGCTCAGAGAAATCGAGAGGGCGAACCGATGCTGAGTGTGAACTGTAGCAGCGTGATAAGATAAAACGAAGTTCGGCGATAATGACGCAAAGACTTGACTCACCGAGGCTGAGTTTGACTACTCCCCGATATAGGCGCATATAGGCCATCTGATGCCGGGTTGAATCGCCCAGGCAAACCATTGGTTGCTCCGCTTGGCCATGCTGATTGTGCCCCTCGTTGACTCCCTGGTTTATTGAGATAAGATCTCGAAACAAAAACAATTAGTTATCATCACGCACCTGGGCGTTGCCTGATGTTCTGGTCGGGTGGCGCATTGCGTTGCTCCTGCCCCAACAACACCACTTGCTCGAGCCTAGCCTTCCGTTTCGCAACCTCCGCATCCTGACGTGCTCGCATTACGGCAGCATACGCTACGTTGAAAGGTCGGTGATCATTGTCGGGAATGCCGTGTCTCCGTCGCATCGACCTTGGTGACGCACTCATCAGCTGGGATACATCAGTAAGCAGCTGAGACGCACAGCTTATACGATTTCTCGCGCCATAGAAGAAGACCGTCCCATGCCCTTGTTCCAACTACATAAACCACAAGAAGAAGCGCGAGGATGAAGGTAGATTTTATTCCGAAGGAAAGGCCTAACCATTTGCCGGCCTGGTCACTACGGACAATAGTATTTGAGTTACCTAGTATGTCGGAGGAGTCGTCGTCCATGACGAGAACGAAAAAATATACACAGCGGGAAAGCGCTGGCCAAGAGTAGGGGCGTTGATGGTAGAAGTCGAAAGGAAGAGATGAAAGCTGTTCAGCCACATTTCATGACTTGCTATGTTTGGCCACGCTAATGTCGGAGTTCAAAAATGCATCGGTATATAACCCCCCGAAATTTTTTTTGTTCTCATCATCCTCACTGTTGTCTCCGCAATACATGACTTTGTTCCGTTTTGCGGTACCGTCTTGTTTATTTTCTATTTTTCTAACATCCCCACTTGCATAAGCCTAGGGACATGGCTTTTCATGCCTTCGTTACCTCAACTTGCGATGTGGAAGAGAGAAGGAGCTTGGTCCACGCTTGACTGTCCAACTGTTTACCAGTTTGTGTTTTATGGTCAGTCGAGTACTAAATCGAGCAGATAGATATATGTATTCCGCCATTATTGTAGTTCAGTCAATCATTTGTCCTTGCCCAGTAATACACTATCTACGCCTGACCCACATCCACCAATTCACCGCGATGGTTAACAGTCTGCACCGCGTCCCGTCAATCAAATTTGCTTGATTCTTCTCCAAGCCAACTCCATTGATCATGAATGGATTGCTGAGATGTAATGTTAGCGCAATCGAGGCCGATTCGATAGGTTGAAAATGATGAACCGTCCGACCAAGCCGTAACTAATGCTCACGTGGGAAAAAAAAGAGCGGTTTTTATAAGGATGCCGCTTTTGTCGTTCCATCCCTTTGCTCTTCTCCATCCTATAGAACCACCGTACCTACTCTCCTCACCCTTTCCTTGACTCTCCTTTCACCATGGCCACAAAAATTATTACCCTTGACGAGCTCCGAGCAAACAAGTCCAAGGACAGCTTCTACATCCTCATTCACGGAAAGGGTAAGCCGGAGAGCCAATCAAATTCCGTGCTTTTGTAGGTTAACCACTTTTTCGTTCAGTCTACGATGTAACAAAGTTTATGGATGAGGTGAGCACCTACCTAAGTACCTTGGTATACAAGCCGTCTAATACGCACACACAATAGCACCCCGGAGGGGACGAGGTTCTCCTGGCTGAGGGTGGTACGTGGCACTTAGTTATCGGCTCCGCTATTTTCGTATCTCATATTTACCCTGGTTTCCTTCTCCCCTAGGTCAAGATGCGACGGAAGCCTTTGAAGACGTGGGACACTCCGACGAAGCGCGCGCCTTACTTCCTGAAATGCTCGTTGGCGACTTCGAGGCTAGTAGTGTAAGTGCCCATGTTACGTTCCTCAACAACATAATACCGACTGATGCAAAGAATTTGAAGCTAAAAACCGGTGCTGCCGCCGCACAGGCGTCGCGGGTGGCTGGTGCAGTTGAGCAAGGCTCGAAGTACGTTTATTTTTCTGACATTGACTCCATCACACCTTACAGACTCCACCTCTCTTTCTCAGCGCGATGTACTTCGTCCCCCTCACTCTCCTGGGTGTCTACTTCGCTTGGAGATATTACACGACTGGGTCTGCATAAGCGCACCACCCGGCCCTCGTGTTCTATCATGTTCTTGCCCAATTTAATTTCCCTCTCTTAAGTTACTCACGTACGCCCCATCCTCTCGTCGAATACCACATCCGGTCCATAATAGAGAGATGCACGTTTACTCATGCGTGTCTAGAGCTATTATCATTATGGTCATGTAGATGATTTAGCGGAATACATTGGTTACCATAATCACATGTTCGAATTTGTTTGGGGATTCATTCTCGCGCTATCCTTCATTCTGCCAGATCTGACATGGGGCCGTCAAGCGCTATCTCGCCAGACACGTATCTCAAAGCAGGGTTGCCCCAGCTGACTTGTCGACATCGAGCAAAAATCAATTACGTGTTTATAGAACACCGGGCAACATCAAAACATATGCAGTAGGTATAAGCGCAGATAAGCAAAGCAAGAAAACACGAAACAAATTGATCCCTCAAATACACATTGCCAACACGATCTCTGCACACCTGAGCTGGATAAGGCACCAAGAAAGACATCCAGCACAAGTCTGGAGAAATCATGCTGAGCCAGGGACAATCTGAACCAGTAGTAGTAAGTATCACAGAAAATGGCCGCAGGAAGACTGGATAATTGCAGAAGTAAATGCGACGAGACTCACCAGACAAAAATGCCCATCATCTCGAGCCCACCTTTGGCAGCTTCATTGCGTGCCACCTTCTTCGTGTTCCCTCTGCCCCGCCCATAAAACGTACCGTCCACTATGACCTTGACAAACCAAACCGGCGTCGTCATTGTCCCCCTGACAAGCGTGTCCTCAGGCGCATTCGGGTCCTCATTCTCGAAGCCTGTGTTCGAGTAGATCCACTCAACCTGACGGTTGTGCTTCTGGAGGTGCTGATTAAACAGCGCCAAATGCCCAATCGTCGTTGTCGGCAGCAACTCAACGGCGTTGGATTGGGTCGCAGGGGACGACCCGGGCGGTGGGGACGGAGACGGCGTGGGCATGGGCGGCAGACCGTGCTGCTTGCGTACTATATGATACGCCGCGGTAACATATGGACGAAAGAGGGGATCAAGCCAGTGCTTGACCGCAGCAAGCCCTTGATCAAGGTACAATCCCCCGACGAAAGACTATACACGGTAGCGTGAATAGATCGACGAGTCGTCTATGTGATTTGTACGTACCTCGAAAACATCGGCTAAAAGTTCCAGTTCCTCCTCAGAAATTGTACACAAAAAGGGAATCATGCGGCGTCACCTTGAATGTGAGTCGAAGCACGCAGTGTGATGGCTTGTGCTGGGTGCAATCTTAATCGATCAGGAAGCCTGTACTTGAGAGAGCTGACATATCACTGGCGTCAAAAGCGGAACAGTGCCATGAGGACTCTATACATACATCTCTGCGAGTGTGGGATTCCCGACGATCAACGCTCTGATTTTCTGCAGCAGGAAACAATCAGATCAGCTAAGAATAGCAGAATGGAGAGAACGGATCGCGGGACATGCCGCACTCAGTCGGAGAACATACAGTTGAAGGGCCGACGCGTAGCCCTGGATGCATCTCGAGCATAAGGCTTGTCACCGTGAGTTGCAATACAGTGTCCCCGAGATGTTCATACCTAGTGGGATCAGGTCAGTATGCGTGGCGTCGCTCTTGAGCGCCACATACTTCTCATTATCAGGGCTAGGGTCACTAGGGTGATCCTCAAAGACATGAGTAGGGCGTGCATGAAAACTGCGATGAGTGAATGCCTGTGTGTAGGTTTCAGGCTTCTTGATATTTGGTAACGGGGGGAGAAGACAGTCATTCGGACCAAAATCGGGTCTGTGGGGGAGGTTTATCAGTGGACATGTGTAAGCATCACAGATAAAGCATTTACTTGAGCGCCATCCTAAGGTCAATGAAGCGTGTACGTCTGTAAGTTAGAATCTCCACGGGAAAAGATCTGAGAGAGAGGGAAGGTGGCAAGCGTGTTGTGAGCTCCGCTTTAAGAAAAAAAGAGTATCGTTCTTTGATCCACTTGAGGGACATGTTCGACTCCGCCGTCAAACGCGTTAGAATTTCAGTCATTTCATCGATATGGAGATCACATGATACGCGAACATACGATCGCCGCATGAAATAATTTCGGTGGAGAAAATAGAAGTGGAGATCCTCCGAGGTTCAGGAAAGCAGCTAAGGCGCAATGTGGAAAGGGATATTGATGACGCAGAAAAGTGTGATTGGTTGTACATTTCCGGTTTACATTACAATAGAACAGAAATACAATCTGAAGTGACAACGAGATCAATTAACACGGTTATTTCGCTTCACCGGGCTTCCTGGGGGTCATGACATACCGATGGACGAGATTTTGTGTAAACTGGACACCACTGTAATGCTCTAAACTAGAATAACCAAACTAAGGTTAGCCTAGGAGAACGATCGTGCGTGATGTCACATACCTGCCACAGTCTTCGCTTGTGCCTTCATGGCGAAGTAATCCTTGTGCAGGCCACATTCTGTTTTCTCCTTACCTGCCCATCTTCCCGACCTCTCGTCTTGTCCTTCCGTGACCTTTGTTGTACTATGCCAATCGCCCACGCTGCGATAGCCCTGGTCGAGTAATTTGTTACGAGGCACATTCTGTTCCTTAATGTACCACTCCACGAGATGGAAGTTCCACTGGTACAGGGGGTTGAGCTTCAAGAGGCCCGTCGAATCAACTTCTAAAGGTTGAAGGGTAGCCCTATCAGCACCCTGTGTGGCACGGCGTCCTGTGATGACAGATTTGACGCCTAGGTCTTTATAAGCTCGGCGTGCGGGTTCTACCTGCATCATGAGTTGAGCCAAGCCGCAACGGATCGAGCTGCGTAACCAACCTTCACGACAAAGTCATAAGTATCTTCGTCAGTCTCCCAAAGCCGCTGACCATATGTCTCTTCAAACTCTTCCGTGTCCTTGCATTTGTCTGGTCTGTACACGTGAACCGGAACATCGTATCTCCTCTTCACGTCCTCCACCAATTCATAGGTTTCCGGAAAGTGGTATAGTGTATCGAGGAAGATAAGCGGCGGAGGCGATTTCGCGATTTTAGACAACATGTCGATCGCGACGAGCCCCGTAAGTCCAAAGGCTGTCGTTTGGTATAGACCGGGGAGATAAATAAGTCCCCACTCGAGAATCTCCTCCGGAGTGAGAGCGCTAAGATGAGCATTTATCTCATCTAGCTGTTCTTTGGAAAGGGGTAAATCCAGGGGAGCTGTTAGATTCGACATGGTATTCAACAGTAGTCCAGGGGAGGAAATGGTATATTGAGAAAAGAACTACACACATCAGGACTGGCTTATACAGCGACGGAGAAAACGAAAGTCTTGCTCATCGACAAAGTCAGCAAGCTTGATTTTCCGTGCACGTGATGCAGATTGTCGACGTGTCTAACATGAAATTCACGGGTTCCACTCTCAATGGCTATCGAAGGAAACGAAAACGGTAACTGGGGAAAAGAAAAGAAGCTCTTGCGCATGGGGGATAAACGTTTTCCTTGCAATATACATGCACAAGGTGTGTATACTCCAAAGCTGCTCATAGTTGGGAAACGGTGGAGTCGAATGTTGTGATCAGCGGAAACGTATATATCCCACCAACCAGAAGCTTCAATCTTTATGCTAAGTCCTAGCTTTTTTTTACATGTAAAATACAAATCGGATTATTATTTGATTTGTCCTAGGAGTGTAGATACAGTTATGATACGTGAAGAAGGAAAAATGTAATGTAAAGGAGGGTGATGAGTTTTCTATAGAGTTGCGGGCAGGCGACGGCTGGGAGGTGTAGCCTCTTCTTTGAGTCTCCGCGCAGTCTCCTGTTTGTCCCGTTCTTGTTGATCCAGCTGTGAAAGCAGAGTAAGAAACTAGTTTATGACGTGAGAATAGAAGCTGACCAATGCTTTCCATGAATGGTCGTTATTTAGCTAGAGTTGGAGTCAGGATGTGGGGTTCTGGATACGCAAATGAAAGTACGTACGTGTTGGGCTGCTTCAGCCCGCTTGTTGTGTGTTAGGGCACCGGCGACAATGAGGAGGCCAATGGTAAGACCCTGTGCCCACATACGTGCTTGGACGACCTAGAAACCATCAAATCATTGTTAAATTCGGAAACCGCGGACAGCACGGAGGGGCTATACCTTTTGTGCGGTGGTTTGAATTCTTGGAGACGCTCGGGTAAGTCAAGAAACAAAGAAGTAGGGAGGGGAAAAAAAACGCACTTATCGCGCGAAATAATGAGACCTGCAACAGCAAGACTGCTCGCCCAGCCACCGAGAATCAGAGAGTATTGATTACGGTCCGCCCAGTCTGCAAATTTTTCTTTCCGCGACAACTCATCCCATCTCTGTTTCTCCTCTTCTTGCTTTACGGTCAACAGGCGAAGACCTTCACCCTGCCTGTCGCCTATTTTTAATATATCCTGTACACTATGAAGCGTAAATGACGTACCATTGCGATCGCTCATACTCAATACCACGACGCTCGGCCTGGATAGTCAGTGCCGGTGCAATGAGAATGATAACTCCCAAGGATTTGAGAGAGAGGGGAAGGGCGCGGTAAGCTGGGTACCGGCGGTATAGGTAATACGAGCCAAGGCCTGCCACAAGCGTACTACCAACTGCTCCTTCAATGGCACCCCGCCGGGATGCAGCTTCCTGAGCCTCAAGATGTGTTCCAACCTGCAGAAGGGTTAATTCCAGGATGAGTAGCGGTGGAAAGATAGGCTGACTTTTCCCATTGTGAATTGGATGTGAGTGGATAGAGTAGGTATAAAGTGTTGTGTTTGTGGTACAACGGGTTTCAAGAAGTGGTGCTCTTTAAAATCTCCAGACAAAGGTGATCTCATCATGGCCCAGACGGTTCGAAACGGACCCTTTCGGGTGGGACAGGGCCGAGACCGTTTCCACATCTGACAAATCACTCCCTCTCTAGGTCCCGGATTTGTCCGTGATTGGTCCGTTGTCAACTTACTGTCGCATCCAGAAACGGTCTCCTTTTGCCCCCGGTCAGTCCAGGCCCTCTCCATGCGCCAACCACGGATCCACCGAACAGAAGGAAGAAAAATAAAATCAATCATTGTGATTCATTCAGACATGTGCTACTACTTACTACAACACGCAACGCAACCTGGTATGTACTATATAATAATGTAACTACTGGAATACCACAAAGAATCAAATGTCGGGTCGAATCATATGAGAAGGAGAGAACAGGCCCTAGAAATGATCCACAGTAAATGTCCATTTCCCGTCGGTAATATCAAAGCTCTCAAAGTGAGTATCTTTCATGTTCTTCAACCGTTTCAGGTGCTTCACCGAAGCCGCATGTGAGGCGTCCTTGATCGGCTCTCGCGTGGCTTTGTCGATTGCCCAGCAATGTAAGAGCGTCAGCTTTGCACGCACATTGAGTCCAGAGCCAGGTGGCGGTTTGTCGACCTCTTCGCTATCCGGGTAGACGCTGCACTCTTTGTCATCAAATCGAACCACTTCACCCAGAAGCGCTCCAAGCTTAGGAAGACCCGTCAAATCCACTGGCTCAAGGAAATGAATTTCGCCATAGCCCACTCGTCCAACAATGAGGTCATTGAAGGATGATAATTGATCGTAACCAGTCTGCTTTAGTGTCGCAAGGTCAGGCTTCACCCAATAATCACCTTCCTCGAGAGTGCTCGATCCCGACTGGTCGAGAGTATCGTCGGAATGATGAACATTCTGCGTGCTCTGTGCCGTAAAGCGGTTTGGCGTACGGAGAGGGCGAGGGGCTGGGGTAGGGGATTCTCTATTTCCATTGGTGGTTGGGGATAGAGCGGCGAGAGCATCTTTTTCACGCGTTGTGATACTTAACGCGGGGCTGAAAACAATTTTGCTGCCTCGCAACCCGGGGGAGCCACCAGACTTCGTGAACAATTCTGAGGGTTCCACTTTCTTATCTAAAATAACCTTCTTCACACTCTGCCGAGCTCCGCTGCCCAAGGATGGACTAGCGCTTCGTCCAAGGAATGCATCGGTCCCGAGAGCAGGTTTGTTATCACTCACTCGGCTGAGCGAAAGCGCGCCCGGCTTCCCGGAAGTGAATGACAAGCTAGCAAATGGATTACCGGCCCCTGCGGCTATTGATGTTGATGAGAACCCCCGTAGTTTTGAGTTTGCAGGAGTATATCCTAACTGAACGCGCGGAACAGGTGACCGGGTCGGGATATCGACGAAAAATCCCGATTTTTTCTTGGGCTGGGAGCTGTCAAGGTTGATGGAACGCGGTCCCGGGAGCATGTCAAACAAACTTCCGACAGGTTGCGAGAGTGATGCCGTCAGGGTACCTTGAGGAGAGTTAAACATTCCCGTGGATGTATTAGTCGACCCAAAGAGCCCCCCCTGACCAGTGGAGGTCGACGTGCCCATCATGGGGGCCGTAGTTTTGGCGCCAAAGAGGCCACCACCCAAAGTTGATTGTTGGTTAGCTCCTTGTCCAAGGGACGACCCAAAGAGACCTTGCTGTGGTGCATTATTTGTGGGTTGTTGTTGGCCAAAGCCTCCACCAAACAGCGACTGATTCGCGGGCGCGGCGGGCTTGTTTCCAAATAGGTTGAACCCGCCTGTTTGGGCCGGCTGTTGTTGCTGTTGCTGTTGTTGTTGCTGCTGATTATTATTATTATTGAACAGACTGTTCCCAAACAACCCAGGCTGGGTATTCCCACCAAACACTACATGAAACTATATTAATTAATGAATTTATTTGGGGATGAATAACATACGAGGATTACCAGCAGGCTGATTAGATTGCTGCTGCTGCTGCTGTTGCTGTGGTTGAGTGTTTCCGAAAATCCCGCCACCAGTGTTACCAAACAGAGAAGGTTGTTGAGGTTGTGGCTGCTGGTTTTGTTGTTGAGTTGCACCAAAGGCACCAAACCCAGTTGTAGTTGGCTGTGTCGTAGCCGGTTGTGTGCTTCCAAAGATCGATGGTTTGGCAGTGTTGGCACCTAATATCAAATTGAGAACCATTCAAGAATTGCGATGGCTTGTAACGAACCAAAGGTACCGAAGCCTGTAGCAGCCGGCTGCTGCGGGTTTCCAAAAAGGTTATTTGCAGGCTGTTGGGGTTGTTGCTGTTGCTGTTGCTGCTGGGGCTGTCCAAAAGCCCCACCACCAAAAGCCCCACCGCCCGTGGCTTAGAAAATTTCAACATCGTTGTCGTCAAGAACAAAAAAGAATGGCTCACCGGTGTTGCCAAACGAACCGAAGCCAGTAGCAGGTTTGGCTGCAGCAGCTCCAAAAGCGCCAAACAGACCACCTCCTTGTTGAGGTTGTTGTGGTTGTGTTTGCGTACCAAATCCACCAAAGCCTGACGATTGTTGTTGCGGTGGTTGCCCAAAAGTTCCACCTCCAAACGCTCCAGTTGAGGCCGGTGCTGCGCCAGGTTGGGCCGATGCGGGGGTTCCAAATGCACCGAATCCAGTGTTTGTGGCTGGTGCTCCGAATGCAGAGGTTTGAGCCGTTTGTTGTGCAGGTGGTTGGGCACCGAAAATGCCAGTATTCGTCTGGGAAGTGCCACCAAAAGCAGCTGGTGCACCGAAAGTAGTGCTGCTGGTCTTACGGCCTTGTAAATAGTCTTGTAATCGTAATTCCTGTAAAAATGGCGTTGAAACTCAGAATGCGACTTCAAATATGATGGTAAACACACTTCGTGAGAGGTCCCTGCATAGGCTGGCATACAGGATATAGCTTGATATTGAAGAGTGACATTGCTGTTCGCAGCAGGATCTTTTTCAGTGAAAACACTATAAGGTGGATTGGAGGATCCAGCCGTCACAACAGCAGCTGTTCCTTGAGTGCTCGCTGTAAAGCACGCGTTTAGGTGATGTAACACGATTAGGGCGTTCAAACTCACTTTGCGGGGCTCCAAATGGTGATGTCGCCTTCCCGAACAAGTTGGTTGCCGGAGCGCCGAAGGCCCCGGTAGTGTTCGTTGCGGCGGGTTGCCCAAAAATACTTGTTGAGGTACCTGAACTTCCTGCGGCAGGAGTGCTTTGTCCAAAACCACCCCCGCTCCCGAATGTACTGCCACCAAATGCGCCAAAGCCCGTGTTAGGTTTGGCACCGAACACGGAAGTCGTGGTGCCGCCCTGAGAGGTATTGCTGGTCCCACCAAATCCACCTGTAAAATCGTCAATCAGATCGCGTTGGATGAGTAGGAAACGGTGGTCCGCTTCATACCGAAACCAGTGTTGGTCGAAGTCGTGTTGGGCGTACCGCCTAGATTTCCAAACATTGGATTTGCCTGGGGTTGTTGTTGTTGCTGCGGAGCCTGACCAAACGCGCCTGTGGAACCAAAGGCTAGACAAGAGTTGGGTACTAAACTTACAGAAATATTCGGTTACTCACCACTTGTACCAAAACCCGTGGGCTGCCCAAAGGCACTAGTCTGCTGCGGTTGTTGTTGGTTCTGCTGGGGGGTCGACCATGAGGATGTGACATTGTTTCCAAACATCTCAGCTCGCAAAGCAAGATAGCTGGCGCTCAACCGTGCAAAAAGGCGTGGCTATCGCTGACTCTCAACGGAGCCGGAAAGAATTGCAGTCTTTTAGTCTCCGCTCGTTAGTCCACCCACGATCACGTGATTTGAATCATTTAGCTTCCGTGCACGTGCGCTTTTTTTCGAGCCTCATTCCGGGACTGCATAGGCTCGGGCAGCCTGATTATTTCTTATCATGCCTGACGGTTCAACATCGCAAAAGAGGATTCCAACGTTTAACACACTAGCTCGAGAAAAAGCTTTTGTAACGCCCCCAAAAAATGGTTCAACGCACAATATTTTGAATGAATTCGTTGCACCTCACATCGAATCCTTCAACGCACTATTCGACGATTCAGGCTTACCTGCTGGAGACGGGGACGGGCGCGGGCTGTTATCCCTTGCACTGAAAGACATCGGTGAACGCGTTGTTTTCGATGGTACTGGCAAACCTCACTCGGAAAGCGGTGTGTCGGGATGGGGAAACCGGATGAGAAGTGCGTTATCTTTTACAGCTTACTGAACGCGACTGTAGTTGATGATCGGTTGCTACAGTATGGATAGACCAGGTTACAATAGCAAGGCCTATGGTTCCTGATAAGGACAAGAGCGCTTTGGAACGGCGGGTATTTCCTTCAGAGGTACGACTTGCATCTACTCAAATTATAACCGATCCACCATTACCCGTCCTAACGAAGTACTTATTTCTTACTATCTCGTTTATCAGGCTCGAGAACGATTAACTTCATATCGTGGTCGGATGACAATTAAACTATGTTGGACAGATATCCAAGGTCAAAAGCATGAAATGCCCAAAGACTGTGGTCTTGTCCCGATCATGGTTCGAGTATGTACCCTTTATTTTGCTTACTTGGAGGTCACGATCACGTAAGTATACCTTAGTCAGTGCGATGCAATTTGCGATCCATGTCTGCCGCGGAGCTGGTACGCCATCACGAAGAACCAGAAGAATTCGGAGGCTACTTCGTGATTAATGGGAACGAGCGCTTGATTCGTTATCTCATCCTTCCTCGACGAAACCACGTCATCTCCCTCATTCGCCCGACATTTTCCAACCGAGGACCATCATATACTCCCTACGCGGTCCAGATTCGATGCGTTCGACCAGATCAGACAAGCATCACCAACAATTTACATTACCTATCGAATGGAAGCGCTATGTTACGCTTCAGTTTGCGGAAACAAGAATATGTTGTTCCTATAATGCTTATCTTGAAAGCCCTGGTCAGCGCCTCAGACAAAGAAATCTTCGAAGGCGTCATTATGCAGGACTACGAAAATACATTCTTGACAGATCGTGTGGAGCTATTGTTGCGCAGTTTTAAGATGTTCACCATGCACACAGGGGAGCAATGTCTTGAATACCTGGGTGACAAATTCCGCGTAGTATTGGGCATGCCAGAAGACTGGACAAATGCTGCGTTGGGAGCTTGGTTGATTCAAAAAATGGTTCTTGTTCACTTGGAATCGCCGCGGGAGAAATTCCGAATGCTTTTGTGAGTCAACCTGATTGTGTTGGAATACCATCTTATATCCTCATAGATTCATGTTGCGAAAATTATACGCAGTTGTGTCATCTTCTTGTTGTGCCGACAATCCTGATTCCCCTCAGCATCAGGAAGTCCTACTTCCAGGGAGTCTTTACGGAATGATTATTAAAGAACGCTTAGATGAGATTCTCAACCAAATTCGCAACAATATTGCCACCGATGTTCGAAATGATGTCGTGGTCGATTTCAATGACAGTACGTTTATCAGTACTTTTTTTCGTATGAATGATTCTCGAACTATGATTTCTTAGAGCGCTACTTCACCAAAGTGTTATCACGAGTGAATTTCGACATCGGCGCCAAACTCGCCAATTTTCTTGCTACAGGCAACCTGGTTTCCCCAACAGGTCTCGATCTCCAGCAAGCCTCTGGGTTTACAATTATTGCTGAGAAACTGAACTGGCAGCGTTATATCAGCCATTTTAGATGCATTCATCGTGGTGCATTCTTCACCGAACTCAAAACAACGACAGTCCGAAAGTTACTACCAGAGGCTTGGGGTGCGTATTGACTTGATGTAGCACATGCATATTTAACGTAATGTGATGCATAGGTTTCCTATGCCCCGTGCACACACCAGACGGCTCTCCTTGTGGCCTTCTCAATCATCTTTCTCGTGCCTGCCGTATCGTCACAGCCCCCCTGACAGTCGCCCATCTTCCTTCGCTTCTCGCTGCACACGGTATGACTCAAGCATTCACACCATCAATCGATGGCCGAAAAAATCTGTGCGTCCAGTTGGACGGGCGTGTAATCGGATGGGCACGTCCTACCCTGGCTGCTCAGCTTGCTATCAATCTCCGCATATGGAAGACAGAAGGGAAGCACGAAGTTCCGTTGGACCTCGAGATCGGTCTTGTGCCTGAATCTAAAGGTGGACAGTACCCTGGACTTTACTTGTTTGCCTCTAGATCAAGAATGATGCGTCCAGTCAAGTATCTCGCGAATGGCCGGGACGATCAGATTGGGCCCTTCGAGCAGGTTTATATGAACATTGCGTGCACTCCCGAAGAAATTGAAGCAGAAGTCTCAACGCATGTGGAACACAATCCAACAAATTTTCTGTCGATCTTGGCAAATCTTACTCCCTTTTCAGATTTCAATCAGGTAAATAGCCTTTTGATGACCTTAGCAATCATGTCTGACTTCTGTGCAGAGTCCAAGGAACATTTACCAATGCCAGGTATTTCGGTCTTTTTTCCATGACAAAACGAACGTTATGAATTCAACAATTTAGATGGGTAAACAAACGATGGGGACTCCATCTACTGCTTTACGACATCGAACAGATAATAAACTCTACTCCCTTCAAACCGGCCAAAGTCCTGTCGTGCGTCCAGTACTGCATGATACATATGCCATGGATTCTTTCCCGAATGGAACCAACGCGATCGTCGCTGTCATTTCGTATACCGGGTATGACATGGAAGATGCAATGATTTTGAACAAGTCTGCCCATGAGCGAGGGTTCACATATGGGACTGTTTATAAATCTCAAATCGTTGACCTGAAGGACGTTCGTGGCGCCCAAAAATCAAGCACAATACCAACTCTGCATTTTGGGCTTGGCAAGGATATAAGGACGGAGGGTGACCGAGCGCATACTTGTACAAGTTTTCTCGACATTGACGGGCTCCCTTTCGTTGGCTCGAGAATATCGTCTGGAGATCCATTGGCCGCGTATATTGATGACATCACAGGCCGCACCAATTTTGTCAAGTACAAAGGAGAAGAGGTCGCGTACATTGATGAGGTCCGCCTGTTAGGTGGGTCTAATCTTACGTCGCTTGTCTTTGCCTTCTAACCCACACCTAGGAACTGATGCTGGAGACTCAGAACTTCAAAAAATACACTTGACGCTTCGCATAACGCGATCGCCTGTCATTGGTGACAAGTTTTCTTCTCGCCACGGGCAGAAAGGTGTTTGCTCACAAAAATGGCCTGCTGTTGACATGCCTTTTAGTGAGAGTGGAATGCAACCAGACGTGATCATCAATCCACACGCATTTCCCAGTCGCATGACGATTGGCATGTTGGTAGAGAGTATGGCAGGGAAGGCAGGTGCTATGCATGGTCTTGCACAGGATGCAACACCCTTCAAGTAAGCACATCGTCGCTGCGGTTCCTTCTACGGGAAACTGATTACATCCTAGGTTCTCAGAGGGAGATACCGCAATTGACTACTTTGGTGAACAGCTACTTGCTGCCGGCTACAATTATTATGGGAACGAGCCCATGTACTCCGGAATCACCGGCCAAGAATTTGCTGCCGATATCTATCTTGGTGTCGTCTATTATCAGCGTTTGCGACACATGGTCCTAGACAAGTTCCAGGTCCGAACGACAGGGCCTGTTGATCCCGTAACACGACAGCCTGTCAAGGTGAGCCTAAGGCTGTTGGTGGTCAAACAATCACAACTTTAACCTTGATTAGGGCCGCAAACGCGCAGGAGGTATTCGCTTTGGTGAAATGGAACGCGATGCTCTCATCGCACATGGCACGTCTTTCTTGTTGCAAGACAGGCTTATGAACTGCTCCGATTACTCCACGGCGTGGGTGTGTCGAACGTGTGGGAGTCTCATATCATTAGGGTACGAAGATATCAGCCTCGGAGAAATGATGGTCGGTGAGTCAGGTGCGATAAAGGCCACAGGTCCCGGCGGAGAGTATTGTCGGGTCTGCCGAGCGGCTGCTGAACTGGAAGACGAAAGAGCACGACAAGCCCTGGCAACAGGTCAGCATTTTCAAGAACCACAAGCTGACGTTCGGGTCGCAATTTCCTCCCATAACTTTCTTGGTCGGGGTGCCAAAGGCGGCGACTTGGATGTTGTCGCCGTTCCATATGTTTTCAGATATCTCTGTGCGGAGTTGGCATCAATGGGGATCGCGGTTTCCCTTGATGTTCGATAATCTGTAGATCTAGCTGTGCTTTCCAATATTTATTAATCGCATGGCTTCAAAAAATCTAGTTTCCATCTTGCTACTGGCAAAAAAATTATGTTTCCACCACCGAACTATCGCAAAGGTATATAAAGAATAAGGCGTACGGAGTGTCAGCTATAGTACCAACAAAAAAAAACAATTTCATGTCCAGAATATAGGGAGTTTGTGTAACAAGGGAACAATACAATGAGGGAAAAGTTACGTCGCAACCTCGGATATAGAAGTGTGGTTTTGGATATGGCCTGAAGGACCGTTGATAGTCTCCTTCTCATCAGGCAACTCAGGCAGGCTTCTGTGGTTGCTGTGAAGCTCACCATTCCCAACACGATGGCCACCATTTAAGGCCTTTTTATCTCCATGGTTACTCCGGGCGAGGGACTCTGCCACGACGATCTCAGGCTTTGATTTTTTCTTCGCTCGCCGCCTGCGTGGGCTTTGTTCCGGCAAATCACCCCCAAGCATCAACTCGACAAGTGAGTGCTCAAGTGCGACGTCTGCTGGGGTGGGGGCAACGGATGGCGAGGGCGACGGATAGGGTATATCGTCCACTAGTCCAGTAGACATGCCTGACCTCGCAAGAAACATGTCGAAAATAAGGCGGCATTCATCAGCTGAAGTAGCCTTCGAGAGGAGGCGGTGCATGTCTTGAGCATCAGTTCCAGAGAGGTAGGGTTTGGTGGGAGTTGCGACGTAGACAGGAACAGGCTTGCGAGAAGTTAAGGGGACTTTTTGTGCACGAGTCTGCGTCGCTGGTGGGTCGACCGTGTCGTGTGCAGGTATTTCGGGTGTCGCAGGGTTAGGAACATGGGTAATGCGAGCCGAGGATATCTTTGGTGAATCATCGATGGTGGCTTTCCGATTGCTACTGGGTCCATTTGTATTTACAGGCAATGGAGGAGGTCTGCGATTTGACGGTGCGCTGCCATTATACTCCCTGTGTGGGGAGACAGGGGAAGTTTCGGATTGTTGACCATCAGTAGATTTCCGTTTTTCAGACCGCACCAATGACTGCCCACGTGAGCGTGAACTACCGTAGTTCTGATCATCAGATGAGTTGCGAGATGGGGATGAAGGAGGGGAGTTAGGACGCGGCGGACGCGGGGGAATGGGTCTGTTAGCCAGAGACGACGGGTTAGTCATAGAGGGCTGTGGATTGACAGTGGGCCGGACAGGTGCTTGGGACACCTTCGATCCCCGAAAGTCATCCGATATGCCTTTAGATTTGTCCGTATTCCCAAGTGATAGCTTTGATATCATCCTCTGTAGACGTCCTGAGCCTTTGGGTTTAGTAGACTCTGTAACGCTGGGATTATAGCCCGAGTGACTGTCTGCGAGGAAGTCTACCATATCGCGACCACCACCAAGATCTGGTGGTCCCTCTGCTAGGAAGTCCATGAGGTCTCTGGTTCCAGCGGAAACCGTATGCTGGCGTAGTCGGTTAGGGGTATTAGTGGTTGATTTTATTTGCTTTGCTGGAGTTGCGGGAGTATATTCGTCGTCATCATCCGAACCTCCCATAATATCATCCAGATCAATAGACTCTCGGTTTTGCTGAATCTTGCGCGTACGAGGAGGGAAAGGATCCTGACCCTTGTTCATCCGGTGGCGGTTCTGCATTGAATTGTGACCTGATGCAACTGGCATTGCGGGAGGTGGGGTGGAAGTACGTGATAATTTGGCGGTTGGTGCGGCGCTTGATGTGGAGACGGCACGAATACGACTTGTAGGTGGAATAGTAGAAGGTGGTGGGTTGCTCACGCTGGCTTGTCGGCTTCGAGTCGCTGGCACTCTAGAAGGACTCTCTTCCTCGTCCTCCTTGATGGAATCAACGCGAAGTAAGGAGGGACGCCGACCAGTCGCTCGTGGTGGGAGCGAAGAAGGGTCGAGATCAGATTTAAATGAGAGCGGGACAGGCCGCCGGTTACCGCGTTGGTCCTTTTCTTGTTTGTATACCTTTTCGGCAAATAGTTTAAAAAAAGTTGCTGACTAATGAGTCAGGGGGTAACATACCTCCATTGTCTTTAGTCGATCAGGTGTGAGTGACACCTTCATGGTGGACGAAGAACGCATCAAATCATCGAATTCCTGTTGCATACTTTCATCCTATGAGAAAAATAAAATAGTTAGTGCCATCAACATGCAAAAGACGGATAAATCCACCTCAAAAGTAGGCGACTCGCTATGATTGTACGCAGCTAAAGTCTGTTTTGTGTTCTCACTCAGCACCGAGTCTGTCTTTCTATGACCATTGTAGTTCTCTGCATCTCGATCATTCGAGGTCCGGCTATTTGCCATGAACATTTTCATGGCTCTCGTTTTTTCAAAAGAAGATCGCGAGCTCTGCGTGGAAACAGGGGGCCCTGCCATAGCCGTCACCCCTGACGTGTCTGAGGAGAGACGAGACCGCGCAGATGCACTATCTTTGCTAGTGGACAGATCTTGATGGGGAGAAGCCGTGCGTGACTGTTTATCTCCTCGTGTGAAGGATTTACTTCGGCGCGGTTTGGTTGCCTTCGACAATTGTTCGATCTGAGCATACACTACATGGTCGACAGTCAAATTAGATAATAGATACTGCCGAATGAGCAAACCGCATAAACTTACCTTTCATCGTTTTGAATAAGTCGTAAATGGAGTGGTCTTCACAAAGGGCGACAAAAAGGTCTTGGGCCGTCGCGCTGGTGCGGCTACTATCGCGCGAGGCCACACGCCCAACATTGGATAAAATATGCCTAAAGCGAAGTGAGCGCCTGGAGTAAAACGAGGTAGAAAAAGAACATACTCGCACATAGCCCTGAAGGGGTGAAACAAGGTTAGATGGTGGGTAAAAGATGCTATGCGCCACGCACTCGAGAATCGCGGTGAGATACAAGGCGGCGGGGGCCACCAGCGCTGTTTTCGGAGGTGTCCCCCCCGCCGCACCCAGCCTCTCATATATCCGACCCTCCGCTCCAGCGTCCTCATCACCCTCATTCAACGTCGAATATGCTTCGCACTTAAGTCGCAATAACTGACAGTGGAGTGGGAGGGATCAGCCTCGTGGACATAAAGATGAGAAGGACGACTACCTCAAAGGCCCATTGCAAATGAAACGTCTTCGTATCATCCTCGAGGGCAGGAACTGTCACGTCTGCAGGACCAGTCCGATCCCAGTATGCCCTCAGCTCCACTTCTGCTTCCAAAAGTGCTTCTTTGCCCAGAGTGGTTGGAAGCAGGTTTAAAAGACTTGCGCGCAGCTTGTCTGTCGATAGGGAACGGGCCGTACTGAGTATACTGTAGAGAAACTCATCCAAGAGGGTGTTGATCGACCGTAGCGCTTCAATCTTTAGCTTTATTGGTCGTATGTCGGAAAGAATAACATCGGCGGAATGAGACGAAATATAAGAGGGACCTGCGATGATTCGTAAGTTTCGAAAGACTATCAAGGAAGCGTGCTCACCACTATCATCGGCAACGCCAGACATGGTCGGAGGTAATGACAAGGAACTAAGCGGCCAAGTTGGAACAAATTCTCTGTGCCCAAAGCGGTGGATGATACTCTCAGGGGTGCGTCAGTTTGTTGCACCGAATTAATCAGGCGACGGCAAACATTGATATGTTTCTTAAATACACGTTGCTTCCATCATAAACCTGCCTCCCTTTACTCCGTTTTCAGATTTATCATGGCGTTGGTAAAATTGACACCTCCCAGTATTCAAAATACAACATTTAAATAAGTCGTGTAGGTTTCCCGATCAAAAGCCATCACCCGGTCAACATATTCTCCACTGCTTCTTCGTCACTATGATTGTCACCTCGAGACAGGGGGGTTTGGGTTCCAAGCATCTGATTCAACCCGTTTGAAAGCGTCAACTCGTCCGTCGTTGCTCGCGACTCAATTTGACCAATTTCAGCTGCAGGATTCTCTACTTTTACCTCGGGCGCCTGCCACAATACCATACCATCATGAGTCATCTCCGAAACAACAGCAGAAGGAAGGTCGTCCAGCGTAGGCAGCTTGGCGGGTTGCGACAATGTTGTTGAAAAGTTTGTTGATGGGTAGGTCATAAAGTCATAGGGCTGGTTACCAGGGCGTCGTTCCATCTGCTCGCGGTTCTGTGATCGAAGAGGCAGAGCCGCGTTATATCGCTTGGTTTTAAGATCAACAGGCCCGGATATGTTGCGCAACACCTGACAACGTCATTCAGCGGGGTGAGAAACAGATTGATACTGTTTGGTACCCACCCATGGACCTAACATATGATGCCGGTCTTTCGAGATTGATGGTGGTTGTACTTGTCGGGCCTCAACCATATACGCAGGGAGGCTCTCTGGCGCAGCTGGGAGGGGACTCAACTCAGGCGTGAACAACGCAGCCGCGTGTTTGAGGGAACTATTTCGATGAACTGCTTCATGATGTCTTACAAGCTGTTGAGGCGTTCGAAACGACTCTTGGCAATCTTATCAAGACAAAAATTAGTCAGCCAGATAGAGGATTAGATTTACAAGCTTATTCACCTTCATATGCACATCCCAAGGGAATGAGGGCGTGACTCCTGATATGGTAAAACATGACTTTCGAATCACGATATTGCCGTCCACATTGTGGCCATTGACATCGAACCCGTTTCTGTCAGGAAAAGTGGTTAATCCATGGCGAAGAGAAGTGGGTCGTCTAAATTACTATCGCACCGGTCGATGCTCCTGGGAAATATGGTCCAGTAGCGCTTGCGTTGAATTCAACATAGCATCACAGCCATCCAACCTACAAGGCCGCTTGGAGAGTCTAGAGCAAGATAGCTGAACTGCCTCGCCTTGAATTTCATCTAGACAAAATAGCGAACATATCAAAAGGTGATGTTTGGTGCTAAAAAAAATCTGACAAACTTATAACAAAACCATCACTGGCAGGAACACTGGTATACCAGACTTGTAGTAAAAATGTTTAGAGCAGTCCAAAGGCTGAATAACATAATCATACCTGTGTCCTCCTTGATGCTTACACGTTGCTTCGCTTTGAATCTTTTGACGTACTTTGGAATGGGTGGAACGAGAACATAGCATGACTGGCGTTTCCGCGCCACATTGCCCTTGGAGTCCACTGATTCTGGATATGCTGAAATTTTGTCCCTGGTGTTTGCAGAGAGCCCAACATCGAATCCTACAGAAACTGCACGGGAGGCTTGCAAGGATGGCGAGGAAGAGGGCGACGGTAGAAACAGCGGTGTTTTCTCCCTATTATTGTCTGACTCTGGTTCGGCAACAAGTGGTGGAGGCTGGTTCGGGATGGGCTCGAACTGAGGTGTTGACAACCTGCTTGAGCTTGGTACGCTGTTCAATGTTGGAGGTAGTGTCTCCTTTGTGAAGGGTGATTGTATTGCGGGCAAAACGGGAGAGATAGTGGCAGGGTGGGGCGCGGAAACAAATTTATTCATATCAACTGTGGATGACAAAGGAGGCACCATGTTCGTGAATGTCGTTGGTTTAAGTATAGCCGTTGATGGCGGCACCATGGTAGGTACTTGCTTACGAACCTGGAATACGGACTGTGAGTGAGAAGGAGACAGGGTGGGACCTAAGTCGGGCGGTTGATAAGGTGCTGTTGATACGGATTCAGGTTGAGGAAACGCAGGAGGCAGACCACTTGATATCGACGAATTCCTGACAGTGTTGGGAATGGCGCCATCAAGTGTCTCTCCAGCCCTGACATCAGGGGCGTGGGGTTTTGCAAGGGGTTCTTGTGAAGGAATGGACACGCTCTTGGGGCGTGGTCGCTTCTCTGTAAGCGCACGGAGTATATCTCGAGCGAGGTGAGCTTTATCGGCGTCCTTTGGCGTACGTTGTGGTGGTGCAGGTTGACTATTTGATGGTTCTACGGGCTGAGGTTCACCCAATGAAATCACACCTTGCGCCGACGGCTGTCGTGGTGGCTCTTCATATGAACTATATACGGTCGCCTGCGAACCTGCTGTGAGGGTATCTTTTAAACTTTGGACATGTCCAGTAATATTCGGGTATACTGTCGCTTTTGTTTTTGTTTTGGATGCATCTTGAGAAATTGTGCTGAATATGTCATCCAAACTAGAAGCACCGATATATGCATAACCGCCTTTTTTGTCGGGGGTAACTAAGTAGACTTTCGATGCCTTGTCCTTGTATATTTTAACCTTTGCGCCTGGTAGCTCAAAGTAAGACTGCGGAGGTCCATCACGCTCCCAGTTGGTAATTAGAGTTCTGAGTCTGGCCATAGAAGAAGCGCTCCCTGGGCTGGCCTGTGAATCTACCTGGAGTTTTGCAGACATGGTAAGAGAAGACGCCGCAGGGATTGGGCCAGTCCTGAATGTCATCTGGGAATTGCTGATAGTACTCCGTTGTTCTTTCAGACTTTCCAGATTTGCCCTGGATAACCCCAGCTGGCCACGATTAAGATCGCTATTCAATGTCGTTGTAGATGCCTGAGGATATATTAGTTGTAAAACCAGGGCAGACGATATTACCATTACCTTGGTTGTCATACCTAGTGCACCTGCAAGACTTGACGAAGCTTGGGTGAAAGCTTTCATTATATTTCAGTCAAATGAGAAAGGGGACGGGGGGAAATTAATACATACAAGCTGTGGATGCAGGATTCGTCATGGGAGCTTTTGCTTGATCATTCAGGCTCTGTTGTTGTCCCGAGTTGAATTGCCTGGTTTGTTCAGAGGTGGCCACAGTTCCTGCCGGAGGATTCGGATACGAATTGAGCTTGGCTAATGGCTGAGGGGTGGTACCTTGGACCCTTGGCTGATGATGAGTCAGATACGTATTGCCTTGTTGCTGAACCTTGGTGAACATCATTCCTTGCTGTTGCAAGGGCAAATTCTTCACTTTAGGTTGAGCAACCGAATATGATCCTTGTTGCATGCCAGTTGAGGATCCTTGGGCAGGCCGAGTATGCAATGGCTGTCCTTGGGGAACCTGTATTTGCTGTTGTTGCGGCCAAACTTGAGTGGGAGCAAGTTGTCCATACTTTTGCTGAGGTATGGACTGCGAGACATTGAGTGGCGCCCCAGCCACTACCGAAGGTCCTGATTGAGTGGGATACCCATTATAGGGAGTTGCTGAAGGATATGACGTCCAATTAGGCTGAACCCCAGACATGTGAACATTCGCATATCTTTGCGGTTGAGCCACATTAGAATGGTATTGCCATGTTTGAGTGGGCGTTGGTGCATGAGTACTCGAATATGTATTGGATGGTGACACGGTAGGATGTGATTGCTGTGGGACATGCTAAACAACGCGTTAGATCTCCCAACTTAATCTGAGGCATATTGACATACATTGGCTGGTGGGATTTCCTCGAGTCTGGATGTTGTGGAAGGCGCACTCGTTATGGAGAGTAGATTGGTATGATTACGATTGGTCGCCTGAGGTCCATGTTGTCCAGAAGGGCCTGCGATGGCCAGTTGTCTAAATATTTCATCAGAGCCCAACCGTCCACGTTGTTATGGCACCTACTGCTTACGAGTCGCCTGCTGTTCTTGCATGGCTTTCAACAACCGACTACGAATAGTCAGTAAGAGCTAATGTAACGCGTACGAGACACTCACCGTGCCTCCTCGCCTTCTTGAATTTTATTCTGCAGGTCCTCTTGCATCCGGTCATACTCCTTTTTCGCCTGTTCGTTCATGGCATCCCAGTTGTCAATATAGCGGCGTGCCTCTTCAATGCGACGCTGGTTGAGTTGATACTCTTCTTCACCAATGATCAGGGCCGTTTTATCTTTCTTTTCTTCATCAGCCATGCTGCTATCTGCAAGAGTGGCACACGTTGAAGATGGCGATAGATAGAGGAAATGGACGCGAGGAAACCAAGCTTAGGCGAGAACCCTAAGGCCAAAGACCACCTTTCAAATCAATTGGTCACTTGTATTGTAACGCGTTAAAGTTGTCACACTTCCTACGTGGGAATTTCAACAATGTTCCTTCCCCGCGTTGTCCGCTCCAGCGTACTTCCAAGGCAGACACGCGCTTTCGCCGCTATCTCTCCTGGATCAAGCTCCTTGAATCTCGCCTCTTCCAGCCCTTACCAAGTTTTTGACCGAAAAGCTAAATTTATCCAAAAGGACAGGGCAGCTACGCGGGATGGGGGCGCGCGAAGCAAAACTGTCGATTATGTCAGAGCGGAAGTTGCTGAAAGGATGTTAGAAAGGTTTCTCGTGCGTCTTTATGACTTGACAGCTGTTCTTTTCTATTATCTGGCTGTGCTTGTACATACAGGATATCAAGCGAAAATTCAACACGGTCCTTGACCTTGGGTCTGGTCCCGGCCACTTTTCCAAGCTCTTGGAACAAGAAAGGACAAAGAAGAGTATTATGGTAGATTCCAGTGGTATGTTCGTTCGGCTTACTACCTGATATCTGTAGTAATTTCTTAGGAAAGAGAAGACCCTGAGGCGTGATCCTGACTCTGATTTTGAAGGTAGGCTATCGCGTTTTGGCACATAGCGTCAGATCTTATTCTTCCAGTTGAGATCGAGAGAATACATGCCGACGAGGAAAACTTGTTGACGATTGTGGACCGAAATTCTCAAGAAGCGGTCGTATCATGCCTAAGTCTACATTGGGTGAATGACCTACCAGGTCAGACCTTTTGCTCGCTTACAGAGGCAATTTTGCGACATTCCCGTTCTTCATAGGAGTGTTAGTACAGATCAAGGAGGCACTACAGCCGGATGGTCTCTTTCTAGGGGCCATGTTTGGGGGCGAAACCCTGTTCGAATTGAGGTGATAGCTACGTGTCAACTCATGCCTTCTGCCCTTCTCATCCTCTATCAGGACTTCCCTTCAACTTGCAGAAGTTGAACGCGAGGGGGGCATCTCTCCGCACGTTTCCCCAATGACTGGTATGTTTGGACCAGTTGACTTCTAGGCTTCTTACCCTTACGTGAGCGTAGAGAATGGAGATATATCCAATCTTCTCAGCCGAGCGGGCTTCAACTTACTCACAGTTGATGTCGACGAAATACAGGTGGCATATCCTAGTATGTGGGAACTATTAGAGGACTTATCAGATATGGGAGAGGCGAACGCGATCATGGGACGGTTCGACTTCCTTCACCGGATTTATCGAAGAACTATTGTTGACTCCCCAACTTGTAGGCGCAACTTTATTCACCGTGATACCCTATCAGCGGCATCGGCGATTTATAAAGGTAAGGCAATATCTGTCTCCACTGCATTTTTCAATATGACAACGTTCCTCAGAACTTCATGGGAATGAAGACGGAAGTATTCCGGCCACCTTCCAAGTGATATACATGGTGAGTGCTTGGCATTAAAAAATGGCGTGTTTAAGACTGAATGGCATATCACATGATTAGATTGGATGGAAACCCGCACCTTCCCAGCCACAGCCGCTTAAGCGAGGGTCGGGCAAGGTTAACTTGAAAGAAGTACTGTGAATAGGCATAAGGCTTTGAAGTATCATGTCATTGCAAAATATTTTACTACCTTCCCTCATAAATATAGATCTCCCTCTAGATCTTGGACCACAGACGTGGAGATAGATTTGTTGCCTCGTGTAGCCTCGTGTTTAAAAGTCAACGTACTCTGAACCCCTTCTTCCGGCGGCAATTGTCCCAACAAATGTCCGACGGCAGGTATATATGATCCTTGTCCTCCCTTGTCCCATGCGTAAGTAATTACACTACCCACAATTGGCAACGTGCATCTGGCTATCGATTGTGCTTGTCTAACAAAGCCCTTAGGTGCCGCCGGCCTGATCTTGACGAGTAAGTGAACTAAAAAAGGCTCCCAGATTTCCATAATTGGCGAACAAAAAAACCAGGCGGTATAGCCAACCCCAGTTGATAATGCCGCGTAAGACGAGCTTGAGCCTTCCAAAAAAAATATCATTTCCCAGTCCTATGTGTGTAACTTCCCCATCGCTCAATGTGCGATAGAAGGATCACTTCTAACTGTTGCCACCCGAATCGAGACAAGGAGAAATGCTGTTCAGGGTACACAACTGCTTGCAATGATCGATCTAGTGAACACATAAGATGACATTTATGGTGTATTTCTAATTGATATTCTGTACATCAGATCTTCGGCAGATAAATACACTGTGCGCAACTTATTGTCGCCGTCGCCTGGTATGTTTTATCCCGCTTCTGTGAGGATTGCCTGCTCCCCATCAACTTCGTCTAGTTCGTTTTCTTCGACTACACCAGCGTCGTTTCGACCACTGTCTGGTGTGTCCTCAGGTCTACTCTTCCCGCCGATATGAAATTTCCGTTTAGGAATAACGGAGTTGAATGCTTCCTCCCAATCCCTTGTCTCGACCCATTTGAGCAAGATCTCGAACACCTGATTCACGGTCAAAACCTTGCGAGTGGGCAAGGATGCAAGATAACGCCCGATAGGAAGCCGTGCGGTTCGGACGCCAGAATCCTTAGCTTTATTGAGACAGAGATTCTAGAATCATAGAGGTGTCAGAGGTCGCTTCTTAACGAGGGCGAGGAGATTAAAACCTTGTATCGGTTGTGATCGCATATCCCGCCAATAATGTATGTTTCTTCAGGCTTCAACTCGGTGAGCTCTTCTTCAGAGTCTGCCGTCAGGTATATGATCCTCTGCCGTACCTCTTCCAGACCAGTAACAGGCACTTGTATGCTATCCAGTACGGATAATGGAGCGGAGTCCCCAGGTACGATGCGATCGGTGAAGCCTTGGGTTATGCTTCCTTGGTCCTGCCAGAGCCTTTCGTAACCATCGTGCCACCATTGGGTATTTGTCCATCTTTTGTAGCTAGCATCACTCAAACTTTCCAGTCTGGCGAAAGTTCGCCCATTGAGCGAAGTGTAGACGAGCGAAAATGGGTAGGCTGCGCTTCGATTAGCGCTATACGTGTATCCTAGCTGGGAGCACAGGGAACTTATTTCCTAAACCCATGGCATGTGTCGCGTCGAGATAACCAAAGGAAAGGCAAAGACTGCCCACCTTCTCATTCATCTTGTCATCAAAACCAAGGTCAACGACGACCGTTCCCCCAAATCGAATTTTAGGCCTCTTCTTATGCCTGTTTTTTTCCTCCTCGTCATCTATTTCCCCTGCGGCGCGTTTCTCAGCGATCAAGCGTTTTTTCCGCTTTTTGGCCTCCTTTTCCTTGGCTCGACGCTCCAACTTGACCGCAGCAAAACGTTCTGCCTTGGCTGCCTTTTTCAATGCACTTTTGGAGAGTATCTTGGGTGGGTCATCGCTCATGGTTGTTGAACCAGCTTCAGATGTTAATGATTGTCCGAGTATTTCCGGCGTATCCCTAGGCACCACGGGTTCGTCCATAACTCTGCTTGTGATTTTTCTAACCCTACCACCACAATCGTTAGCAAAACTGCAGATTTAGGTGGAGGAAGAGACCAAAGTATAATTACTGTTGGTCAAGAAGACCGGTAGATGCCGACCCCCCTGAGATCGATTATTTCGGGTGACCTTGTTCAAATCATACTCATACTCGCTGGAATCACCGTGGCCGTCTATCTCGGTCAGAACGTTCCCCCCATCACCACCCTTCCAAATCTCGCATCCAACACCATGGCTGCCGCAGTTGCTGTCAAATTCCTCACCGTGCCTTCTGTGAGCAAGCACACGGCGACGGTTATTTTCGTGCACGTACGCACCTTTCTTTACAAGACTTATAGTCGCTAAGCATCCCTCGTTTCGCGCACGCCCAATTCAGGGCTTAGGGGACACTGGACATGGATGGAAACCAGTCGCAGACATGTTTCGGGCCGACCCTGCTCTTGCCCACGTAAAATGGATACTCCCTCACTCGTGAGTTCGATCCTGAAAACCCCAATATTCAACTTTCGTGGTTCACTCCCAAATATCAAATGCCTTTTATAATCTCTTCACATGTAATTTAATCTGAATTAAATGTCAACAGACCAACACGTAGCGTCAAAGCCAACATGGGCATGGACATGCCGTCGTGGTTCGTCCGGCTCCATGGCTGTTAATCGGCGGTACCTACTCATGCGACATTTCGGATGTTTATCAACCTAGGTTCGACATCTATTCCTTCGGATTCGACACAGATGAAGACGAGATGGGAATGTTGCAGTCAGCTCGGTTGATCAACCAATTGATCACCACTGAAGTGGAGTCTGGCACCGACCCCAGCCGCATCGTGCTAGGAGGGTTCAGCCAGGGCGCAACCATGTCTCTTCTAACTGGCCTGACGGGTGAGAGGAAGTTGGCTGGCATTGCGGTGTTAAGCGGCTGGCTCCCATTAAGGCAGAAATTCAAGGCCGTTCGTGCACAACATCACAACACTTATGAATAAAATATTTACACTATCTCCACCACAGATGGCGTCTCAACATGCCTCCTCAATTCCCATCTTCTGGGGTCACGGGTCGATCGACCCACTGGTCAAGTTCCAATTTTGCAAAGACTCCTATGACTTCCTCATTAAATCGCTCGGAATTCCACTCTCGACCAAAAAAAACGATTGCAAAGGCCTGACGTACAATATCTATGACGGGATGGGACATACGACAAACCAGAGGGAGCTTGACGACTTGAAAGCTTGGATCACGAAGGCTATCCCCGAAGGTCTGCGTCCTTCGATATAATCGGACGTTACAGAACGTCCGCGTACTGTTCTTACCTTGCGTTAGCTTTTCATTTTCTTTGGCTGTCTGTTCGTCTCTTATCATTCATCATCTCCCCTCTCTTTGGTGCTTTCAGCTTCATCAACCCCGATGATAAGTATTCCTTCCATTGTCCATAGTTTGATCATATTGGCATCTTATATACAAATTTGAGCATTTCAAGTCCTCCAATCCAGCAAGCACCTGTATTACAACCTGTACAATGACATTTATTAATAAAAAGACATTGCTCCTAATGTTACCCTCAGACTCCATTTACTTGGTCCCCGTTGGGCACCAACATCCACAAACTATTACTATAAACGATATAGGGGTGTTACGTTTTTGTCACAAACACATGGCTTGACCCAGACTTTGGCAAACCTCCCCGTCTCATCAAGGCCTCTCTTCAATCCCACCAGTCCGAAAGTCAGCCTTGAGTAAGCACTCAGCAGTTATGCATTGGATGACATTTGACTGAGGATACACAAATCTATACCCTAGTTTTCCGGTTGTGAGAGAAATGCTCTCTACGAATCCTTTACCAGATCAACGCCCGCCTGCATACACCGAAGTTGATCCTACTCTTGGATCTGACCGAAGGCAGCTAGAATTACCTACAACCAGGTCTGACACTATCTCCCACACAACCTTCGGCCCGACACCACTCACTACACAGTCGCTGATTCCTTACGCGTATCATGACGCACGTTCCCCTTACTCTATCGCCCAGGCTGATGCTCGGGCTCGATGGCGACTAATTAGTGGATGCCTATGGGCCTTTGGGCTATGGACTGTGATAGGACTTGTGGTTGGTGCGGAAATCACCGAATACGACGCAACTCGGACAGGAGCCGCCAGGTTGTGGGGAAATCTCTCATCCGTTAGGGTGGGATAAGTATGGTACGACGACACTGACTCAAAGTCTACTTCCGTTTTTCCCACATGCTATCCGGGCCAAGAACAGGAATCAAAGGACGATCAGAATATTTTTCCAATATGTATATCTCCGAGACAGTGTTAACATGAGCTTTGCCGACTTCCGCTGACTTGAACTATCGCTCAGTTCCTTCCTCCGGTTGAATCATGTCAGTGATGTTGTCACTGACTCAAACTTTTAAAAATTATTGAAATTTCACCCCAGATTTTTCTCTTGATGTACATTCATTTACAAGCTTACAATGTAGTCCTCGATACATGTTTTTACCCGGAACCTCGTTAGGGACATGCATCAAATATGATATAGGGAGACATTCACATTACATCTTCCAACTGCATTGCGCCGGCCTTCATGTGAAACCCTTGTCGCAAGGACCCGGCTTTTATCAGACAGCCAATCATCCCGGTGATATTTTCGGGTATCTCCTTATCACTTTAGTAGGCCACGTCGCCCTGCGTTCCCTGTAAACCACTATTCATCAGTCCAAAAATACGCAACTTGGGTAAGCCTTGCCACAAAAGGAAATTGTATTTCCCTTTCCGAACTTGCAATGGTGATACGAGCAACGGATATACACATTGGACAACAATAACTCCCCAGCGCGATTGATGCGGAGGATACCAAAGCATAGAGGAAGTTTGTTACTGGAGGCTGGGGAAGGTGTTCAAGTATAGCCTTCAGCGTACATCCGTTCGACATCATTGGCGCGACGGTCCCGCTCCAGAAAAAGTGCAACAACAGGTCCATTTGATCCACATAATTTAACCAAACATTGACAGACAAGCCTGTCCAAGCATCGAGGCAGTATGGCGTTTTTCTTTTTTTCATTTCTCTACCATTGATTTATGAATGTCCCGGTTAGTTGAATAGGTGCGGAAGAAAAGTTTGAGATAATGCAGAACCCATTATAATGAAATCACCCCCCCCCCTTGCGACGGTCTAAACGGATTACAAGAAGATTCGAAGGTCAGCCTTGGAGAAATATCACATCAGTACCTCGGGTCATCCAACTTAGAGCTGTTCCGGTTGAGAAACACAAGCGAAGTTGGGAATTATTCGAGCAGATCCGATCACAGAGCACACGGAAGCAAGCTCCGCGAATGAAACATTACTCTCGTGCTGGAAACACATAACAGAAAGTACCGAAACATTACTTCAGGTTGAGGGCAGAAGAATCGCAGACCCAGACCACAGGTCCTGACGAACCTTTGTGCTTACGTGAAGTTACCCGTGATTGGTCGGTCATATTGTCATGGGAGGCCGCCAGAGAGGTGGTGTAATTCAAATCTACTCCATTATTAACTCGAGTCCAACTTGTCACCACGTCAAAGAACGAAGTTTGTTCACCTCATGACAGCTTCGTGAGATGGAGCTGCCTGATTGAGATCTCAATCCAAGATTAGCCAAATTATATACTCACTGCCTCAATAACAGGCTGTCGGCTGCAGTTCGTATCCGTGACTCGGTGTCGATTCTACTCCACTCATCATGCTCTCTCCTTTTTGTGCACATCGCAGATGCTGGCTGGGCCAGAATCTGACATCATTCCTTGGTTAGGAAATGTGAAAGACACTGGAGTTGGTGTTGCATTTTCCGTGACAAACGCAAGATCCAGGCCAGCGCGTACGACGACGAGGCTAGGAAAGATTGCCCTTGAATTGTGATGCAGTCAATACATTAACATGGAATACCAGGGAATGACACACGCTGGGCTGAACAAAGATGTCTATGAAGATTATGTGATGAAAACCACCAGGATGATTTCAGCGGTACTGTAGAGGGTGCCAGATTCAATCACGGTCCAAAACACATAAAGGTGTCCTGTGGCGCAATGGTAAATTTCAGGACCCGACGTATAGTCCACCAGATTTTTCCAGCAATCAGGCAAGTAACGGTGATATGGGAAATAACCGGAATTGTAATGCCTATTACAGCATACTGTGAAACGACGAAGAAGTTATCACCATTTAATGCTGACAGTTTGGCTATCCCGATGAGGTGGGTCACTAGTCATACCATCTGTCAAGCTGGGCAAGAGGCTTGGGGATAAAGAGAAACCGACCAGTGTAGGCCACAACACTGATGCTCCAGGGAGGAAATCTTTCAACAAACATATCTCAGGAACAGCGGAAGTAAAGCTGACCGGTAAAACACATTTACTCCCCCATATGACAGAAGCGCCAGAAAAGACTGACATCTGCGAGGATTAACTGACTCTGTCTGAGCTGAGTTTGATGGGCACAGAATAGCGACACATACATTCACAATGGAGAGGGCCTTGGTAATTATCTCCGTTAGCCTTGAAGGGTCGAGGACCCAGCAAGAGAAGGACGCGCCTGGAATTTGCATCCAAAATGAAAAGCTTCAATTAGCATACACCTATGTAAGTCCACATTACCTCAAAGTATACATGATTGACACACTAATCCCGTGTACTTAGTTCAGCTATTTTGGAATAAAGTTACCATCAACGTCTCCTAATTGTTTCATCGCAGCCATGAGGTGGGGTGACAGATCTAGGGAGATCTGTCATATATCATTATGGAGAGGCGACTATGGAAAACTATTCGGGCGTTCTGGGTGTTGGCTGAAGGTTGGTGGAAGATGTGTTTGAGATTGGCTGGTGGTGGGAGCCATGAATTTGGTTCAAGCAGATGGCCATTTTGTGAATGTCATTTCCTGTTGCGCCCGGGTACAGTCAACTTCCTTGTAACACACCCATTCGGAGCAGCACCCCACGACGGGCCTGGCTCTGCACAAATCAAGAGGGGGGGAGGACATACTGATAGTATTGTGTGACTGATTTTCTGGTGTAAGGCTCCGCAAGCCGTAAATTCTATGCATGTGGATCTGGGATTTACATAAGGGGCCTGGGCTACAATTGACTGTGGTTCTCGTTTAGCCTTGATGAGGAGGAGCGTATGAGCTTGAAGCTTGAACGTTTGAACCAGGCCCTTTACGGTCAACTTGGACGACCTTGACCTAGCCTTCTGCGTCGCGTATCGATAGGTTGCAGGCAGAATTGCTTCAAGCATTTGATCCAATTTTCTTGTGCAGATTCAATGGCGGTCTCTCGGACGGTGCGCAAATAATATATTGGAGTGCCACAGGTCACATATTTTTGATTTGCTGTGGATAAGTCGGATAAATGTCACGGATATTGGGGGTGATAATAAAAGAGAAATCAGAAGCGGTGAGAGCGCCGGCCGATCACGAAGAGACGCATGAAAAAAAGAAGATATGTCAGTCACGACGAGTCCTCGCGTGGTTGGAATATCCCAACCATCAGTCACACCTTGCTACTTGTTTTCCTCCACATCCTCACATTGAAAAGGACGATGGGAACGGTTGACAACGGGGCTGCGCTCTCACTGCAACGACTGTGCTGTCTGCGGACTGGCTATGACTCTCTGACTTACTCACCGACTCGGCGCTCAGACGTTGCGGTCTACTGTAACCCAGTGGCTCTGGCTGCCCAACGACGTATCACTTTTTGGCCGACAGCTCAGGCTCGCTTGGCGAGTATCCGTCGTCATTGTGGAGCACGTGACAATTAAGGTTAGGTTTACAACTATTGTTTAGTGGCCTGTGCGTGGGAAGGCAGTATTTGGGTTGATTTGATTTGGATGTGACAGAGTCTCCAAACTCGGTACCATCCGACTTTCTTTCACATACCCTCTCTCGATCGCACACAACTTCGAGCTCATCGTGCAATACGGCGACTACGACACTTTTAACATCGAGCTCACCGTCCCACACGCTATACCTACCGTTTCCTCTCATCCCTCCGTTGCTCTTCCCCCCGTTACTGCCCGTTGTCATCCTCGGTTCCGGTCCCGCAACCGCACTTCTCGTCACACACGCGCCTCACTCACCGGCTGTGTTCGCCTCTGGCCACCCTACTCACCTCTCGCGTCCCCTTGCTTGCTTTTCTGCCTCAGGTTGATGTGCTAGATCCCCTACAATTCCTTTTTATCCACCCATACCAAATCTGCCCACTCTGGCTGCCTCAACCGCTTCCCAGCTCTCTTCCCATCCCACTGGCGAGGATTTCATTAACAGGTCACTCTTGGACTCACTCGACGAGCAGGCAGACGCCGAACCCATATCGTCTTCAGACTCTGAACAGGCTGTAGCAGCCTCATACGGTTCTACATCGAACTCGTCGTCAGGCGGAGGTTCTCCTTCTGTCCCATATCACATTGCCATGCAGTCTCATCATCAATCCCTCGCACGCTCGGACTCTTCAGTCGACAATCATCATAATCACCATATCCATCCCCAGGACCCTCATATGTTCCCTCACCAAAACGGGATGTACTCGTCCTCGATTTCTGACAGCACCATTCATATACTTCCTGAATATGCTACCGACCACGATACTCGCAAGTTTCAGCCACAGCACAAGCCCGACAGGTTCCCTAATGCGTATAGGTCGAACTTTACATCGTATCCTAATGCTAATGCCACACGCCCGCGACACCAGAACAATCAATCTAACATCAATTCATCCATTCAATATCGCGATACTTCGTTTTATCCCACCTCTTCTGACATCTTCCCTCCGCAATTGACTTCTCCCGTTCAATCGCATGGGCAGGCTTTCGAACCTCGCCCAAGTTTTGACTTTGGTAGTGGAGGTCAAATGAACATGAATGGTGGAGGGGGTCCCAAACATTATGATCTGTATAATCCGTCGACCAGTATTCACCATCACCTTGGGGGAAACAAATCTCAACCACAACAGGCTCAGCAGGGTGCTTATCCAGCACCCTACTCAAACGGATTGCCACTCTCGTCACAGACACCATATGGCCCGCACGTGCCAGCTCCCTCTACAGGCAATGTCTCCAGCACTGGTGTTGGTGTGGGACAACAGCCAGGTCTACCCCAACCAATCAACACTCAATTGACGGCCAACACTTCTGCTGGTGCAGCTGGTTCGGAGGATATATCCACTATCTTCGTTGTTGGATTTCCTGAAGATATGCAGGTTAGTGGATTTAAACTAATGGTGATTTTATGGTATTAACTAAATGAACAGGAACGCGAATTTCAAAATATGTTCACCTTTTCGTCTGGGTTCGAGGCGGCCACTCTCAAAATTCCAAACAAGGAATATACTTCTTATAACGGTGTCGTTGGGGGTTCAGGCGGTGCCACTGGATTAAGAGGCGGTTACGCCGGGTACATTGGTCCTAACGACCCATACAACCTTGTTACTGTCAATCAAGGTGGAATCATCATCGATACAGGAAGAGATGGAACGATGACTTCTTGGCCTGCTTCGGTGCCTGGGGATGACGTCAATGGAGGTCATTTCCTTGGTAGTGTCCTTGGAGGAGGCAATTCTGGCGGCGCGAGCATGCCCCCCAGGAAGCAGATTATCGGATTTGCCAAGTTCAAGACTAGGGAAGAAGCTTTGACCGCGCGAGACGTCTTACAAGGTCGGAGAGTTGATATTGATAAAGGTGCTGTGTTGAAGGCGGAGATGGCGAAAAAGAATCTTCACACGAAGCGCGGCGTGGGCCCAGTTCCGGGAGGTACAGGAACCAATACTACTGGAATTGGGGGAGGCGCCAATCCGACGACTATGCATCAAGGGGGACCAACTCAAAACAGCGTTGGGAATCCGGCGGGCCTTGACTCATATAGCCTTCCAGCGAATAGTGTTGACATGATGGCTGTTAAGGAACGCGAGTTAGGCACACTGGGAGCTATGGGCTTGATGGCACCTGGGCGAATGAATCAGTGGCGAGACCAGATTCCACAACAACAGGACCACCTTCAGTTACCAGTTGGAACTGGCCTTCTCAATGGCCATACCACTCCTGGGCGGGAAGAAGAGGAGAGAAGGATTGGGATAATCAGCGCCATGGGACTTGGAGGACTTGGGGCCGGCACTCGTGGGCCGAGGGAACGAGCCGAAGATGATGAGAGAGAACGGCGACGAAAGGAGAAGGAATTACATCGACTTCGTAACGGCAATTCCAATGCATTCGACGCTTTCCACTCTGTCGCTGCTGGTCTTCCGTCGAACGCCCCGCCAATCTCAAGGCACGTTTCGAACACAAGTGGTGCTGGGATGCTCTCTCCCGCCGAAAATGGTTATGGAACAGGTTTAAGCCCTATGATAGGCAATGGATACGGTGTCCAATCTGGTCTCATCTCTCAAGGGGCCACGCATCAGCCCCAGCACGAAGAAGTGGCTGGGCCATGGGACACTGTACATAGTCAGGAGTCCAATCGACCTCGGCCCTCATCTCAGCAGTCCATGTCTCCTATGATGCCTGTCAACCCTGCTCCGGGCTCATTTTTGGATCCGCATCTGAGATCCTACTCACCAAGTTTAGAACAACAGCACCAACAGCACTTTCAGTACCTCGAGCAAGTCCAGAATGAGCAGTACGAGCAACAACTCCATGATCAACACGCGATTCGTCGACCCCACGCGCATTCTGAGTCAAGTTCATCCAGCATAGCTGGTGAATCCTTGAGCGTTGGTGGACGCGAAAGCGACGGTGGTATTACAGATGCCGACCTCTCTCGAGCAATGGGCGAACTAGAAGTTGACACCGATAATGGGAAAAACTCACCCCAACTTCCCTCACCTGCTTCCGGTGCGAGCTCCAGGAACGGCGTCGATCAAAACCCTCCGGTAAGTTTTTTTGGCGCCTCGTTGGCCTTTCATCAAGCGCTGACAGTTTGTGTGATAGATCAACACGCTCTATGTAGGCAACTTACCAAACTCTCCGCCGCCAGCTGGCTTCCCCCATGACTATCTGGAGGAAAGCTTGCGGGAGCTGTTCTCCTCGCGTGCTGGCTTCCGCCGTTTGTGTTTCCGCCAGAAAAGCAACGGACCAATGTGTTTCGTCGAGGTATGTTTTCTTTGAATTCTCGATAACGCATGCCCTGATATTATGTTGGTAGTTTGACGACGTCCCGTTCGCCACAAGAGCACTGAACGACCTTTATGGCAATAATTTGAAGGGCTTGGTTAAGGGTGGCATTCGATTGTCTTATAGCAAGAATCCCCTCGGTGTTCGCACTCCGACGAGTGCCGGCAGTAATGGTCCGTCTTTGCAGCAGCAACAGTTGCAGAGCAACAACAATAGCAGCAGCAATATCAGCGCCAATAATAGCAACGCGTCACACTCGTTTGCTCCAGATTTTCAGCCGCGATTTTCCGAGGATCATGCTCCGCGTGCCAAGATGATACTTCGCCGGGACATGGTTATTACTTCGCCTCCACCCTCCCAGGGGACACTTGGCTTTCCTCCCTCATTTCCTCCCAATTTCCTCGCGTCACCCCCTCCCCGTTTCTATTCTTCATCGCCGTCAACGTCCACCGCGTTCGGCACGACGTCTGCGTCGACGACCTTGACGGGGACATCTAATGCATATATGCCGCGTAGCGCTGGTAGTATGAACCTATACGGGTTCAACCTGTCCCCAACCACAAATACATCGACGTTTTCGCCCTTTGGACTCTCCAGCACTCCACCGCCGCAATCCATGATACCCGAGCATCAGAATACATCTGATAATCACTCATCATCGTCACATTCCCAGCATCTCACGCATTGCACTCTGTCTCCGCCTGCCAATTTAGAGGCCGCCAGGGCCGGCTGAAGAGCAGCATCCAAAATTCAAATTATCGCAAGCTTTCTTCAACTGTTCTAACTTTATTCCGTACAACACAAACTGCACGAAACCAAGCTCTCACACGCAATATAACTCATTCTTCACCCTACAATTCGCAATATATCTATGTACTACCGACTTGTCGCCATTCCTACACCATTTCCACTATTGCATTCAGTATCATACACCTCACTTTTTTTGTTGACTACTTTTTTTTTTTTTTGCCTTAGGACATTGATTCACATCTGTTTGTTGCAATATCTACGCCTCCCCAACTCCAATATCAACACTACATATATATCCCCTCGCTCATGCATCAAACGCCGTACATCTACTCACTCTTCCGCTCCACTTGCTGTCACTCGTCTATTTCTTCATCCGTCCTCGTCCTCAACCAGTATTATGTTTCTGTTCTTTTCTTTCGTATCCAACTCATCTAGCGCTTTGTTTTAGTTGGTCCGGCTCGAGAAATCACACTAGGTTCTCCCTCCCAACTATCTACCACTGTATACAAATACCTTTCATGTTACCCTTGTTCAATAATCGGAATTTATGACATCCTCAAGTCATCCCTATGTGAAAGGACTAAAACCCCATTATTTCAAAGCATGGCGAAGGGTATTTCGTGGTAAAATTAATCAAGCCCATGGGCACATTAGGGAATAAGCATGGTGGCAACATCTATGAAAGGTACACATGAGGTCATATATGTAGTTTAAGACTTCACATAAGTATTTGCATGTTATCCCCTGTCCCCGTCCTTCGCACCGGCTTCTGAGGGCACGGGCGTTGATGGAGACGACGCTACTGCCAGACTCGTGGCGCCAAACTTTACTTTAATCTTCTTCGGTGGGTCGTCTCCATTTTTTGTCCGTCCTGCCCCCCCAAAGCTCACCCTGTCCTTCTTGGCACCGAGGTCTTGTTTTTTGGATTTACTGAGGCGTTCCAGGAGTTCGTCATCGTCGTCATCATCACTTGACACTCGCCGTCGTTTCTCGCTTGGTCGCATCAACTCCGTCGAAGAACTCATTATGCCTGGTGCTGGTGATTGGGGTCTTGACCGGGGCCTCACCAGCGACTCCAACAAGTTGTCTTCATCATCCTCTTCCTTCGAAAGCCGTTTTGGCGGAGGTCCAGATGCTGATATTGGGATTTGACGATGTGACAATTTGGGGCTCGCAGGGGGGACTTCAGGTGATGGAGAGCGCGATGAATTTTGTGGACCCTGTGATGGGACAGCTTTCGTTGACGATGACCCGTCAAATGCCGGGAGTAGCTCCTCTTCTTCTTCATCCTCTCCGTAATCCACCAAAGACCCAAGCACGGGGGTTTTCAGTGGTGGACGGTACCCCTTCGGACTGTCACCTACAACTATACGCCGTTTCCGCTTCAGGGTGGTGTTCGGCATCGGGGACAATGATCCACTACCTCGCGATCGAGGCTGACTGATGGTGGGGACGACTTCCTCGTCGTCGTCCGCATTGAAGTAGTCCTCTTCTTCGGCATCCAGAGATCGACCTTGAGGCCAATTACGAGATTCGACTGGCCTAAGTATCGCTAAGTAATCAAGGTGCTGAATCATGCAAAAAGTGGCTTACTTCTCGAGTTTAGAATCATCGGGTAGGGGCTCATTGTTCATTTCCCATCGGCGGATGAGCAACTCGAACCTTTGACCGCCAAGAGAGCTCTTGGCCAAGGTGCGAATCTCGGATTCATGTTTCGTCATACAAAACTTGATCATATCTTTCATGTTTTCCTAGATTCGGGCCGAGGACGTTCAGTTCGCGCTTTTGGCCTTTGGCTGTTGCACTAACCCTCCTCATATTTTCGAAGTATTCTTGACACGAGCAGCTCAGAAGATTGTCTCTTCGAGATTCTTGAAGCGTCAGGTCGAGAATGGGCTTTAACACATCATGCTTCATAATCTGGGCATGTGTGTTCTGGTTGTTTTGTCTTAAGAGTAACCTGAATATGCGGAAGGAAGCTGCGGAGGAGTCATTATTTCCGGAAAGAAGTGAAGAGTGGAGGACCTTACCATGCCGAAGGTGTTTATCCTTTGCTTTCAGAAGACTGGCGACACGAACAACAATGTTGTTTGACATGAGATAAAAATGACTTCGGAAGTGATGTTGGGCAATGAAGTTGTAGAACAGATCGCAGAGATAGACATAGCGATTCGTCTCTTCCCGCGACAAAGGTAAGATTCGTTCTTTTTGATAATATGAGTCAGTGAGGATAGGGCCTGTGATGCATCGACCGTACCATTGACATTCCGCCATTCCGGAAGGTCGTAAAAGGGCCTGAAGAGGATATTGAGGCACTCTTTGTAAAAGTAATCCATGTATCGTTCGGTTCCGGGATCATCTTTCCGAGGCATAAACTTAGACGGGCCGACCTAAAGGGAATAAGTGACGTGAAGCATGTATAGAAGAACTGCCTTACCTGGGGGCCTTCGACAGGATTAGAAGCAGCAACCTCCCCAGGGAGGTCCATCCATACTTTCAGAGCATCACCTACTTGACTTTGTACAGCCAGGTCTCTGCTTTGTGCCACGATACGACAAGCCATCTCCAGTATAGTTTCGGCTTTGTCGGCACCCCTCTTTTTAGCTTCCCTCTCCTTCTCGATGGCTACGACTTGTTTCAAGACGTGTCCCCTAACACCATTAAGATCATGGTCCAAGAGGGCAACAAGGATCTCGCCTGCGACGCCGATCATCGATTTGCTGGATACTTCTTTTTCAGGAAGGCTCAACGCCCACTGAACCCCAAACAAGACGCCACGGTCAACAAGGGCACGGAATAGCGCCATCCGAGCAGGAAGTTGTACGTTTTTGCCCATGACACATAATTGTTGAACGAGAATAATGACCTCTCGGCGCAAAGCAATATCCTCTTCAGATAAACCTTCTGGAGGAGCAAATGCGTAGGAACCAGATCGTTTAGTGCGGCCATTCACGGGAGAGCTGCCATTGATGAGTTTTGGGCTAGGTGGTAGCTTTGGATCCACGTCCATCGCAGTAGGATCGTCCTTCTCCCCAGGACTGTCACCGTTTTCGTTTAAGCTGATCATTATAGGACCGTGCGGAGGTTGCTGGGGTTGACCAGGAAGGGGTATCTTCCTGTTTTGGGGACCTCCATTAGCGCCGCTCAGCATCTCTTCGTCGACAAAAAGCCTAACAATCTCCCGGAGAAACGAGTAATCTTGTTGTACGTGTGTAATTATATCGATTTGATTGAAGATAATGCAGGAATTGAGAACATTGAAAGTGGAGTCATCCAGGGCGCGCGCAAGGACAACGTCCTTGAGAAATTGGAGGCGATAGGTATGGTGGATTTTGCGTTGGATACTCATATCTCGGATTGGAATGGGTTCGTGGAAATGCGATGTCTGGTTTAAGAATTCACGATAGTTGGCTTTATGTCTTGGAAAATCAGGGTCGTCTGTTGAAGAGAACGTAATGTTAATAAGTTGTTACAGACATGAGGCGTGAATGACGAACATTCCAGCATCCCGACGACGCCGAAAAATATATCGTCCTCAAGGATGTGTTCGTACATGGTATGGTCATTTAACATCACTGTGTGGAAAGTGACAGATAAGCGTTCTATTCAGTGCGAAAGAGTTTGCACATACATATTGTTTGCATAATACTACACAATGCATGAAGATTATCCAGGCTCTCGAGATCCTCGGCAGCATCCATGACTTCAATCAGGGACTTGATGTAATCCTGCCATATTTGAAAACAAACAGATAGGGCGAAATCAGTTATCTGTCTATTTCAGTGTTTCGTACAAGCGTAGTATATTAGATGACATGGGGTAATAAAACAACAGGACCGAAAGAAAACAGGATAGAAAGGATTATCAATACGATGAGAATGGCGTGACTCACCTCCTGTTGAATATATTCACATATCCGCTCCTTCACTGATTGTGTCCGCGCAAGTGTTTTTATAGCCCGTTCAATCTCTCCAATGATCCCCAGTCGAGGTTGAGGGAGGTGTCCAGAGCGGATTATACCCGCTGTCGTTACCGACGCAGGCTCTGGTCCGGTATGTGGCGACGAGGAAATGGCAGAGTGGTCCTCTATTGAGGCATTAGGCGGGTTTCGACATGATTATTGTCAACATACCTCCATTATTCATATGCCGCTGAACCTCCTGAATGAAATTCCATACTTCTGCACATCCTTCTGGGTCTTGGAAACTCAGAGCATAGTCAACGCCGTCGGGTTCTGTCCAAACGATGAGCGTATCTGCGGAGAGCCCACATGAGCTTGACAAGGGTAAGGTTGAGATGGCGCCAACCTTGCTGCCTCTGATAGACATCATTGGACCGGATGGCAGTTGACAGGATAATCTCATTGTAGTTTCGTTCTGAACGCGCAATGAGTAGAGCCTCGTTGGTTTCTTCTTGGAATTGCCCGAAGCAGAAGGCAGTGCCTTGGTCGGCCCATCGTGCACCAACTAGCTCGTATACCTGTCAGATCAGAGTAAGCCTTGGAGCATACGCACGATATGCAATGTCAGAGATAAACCAATGCTATTTGGAATCTCTAACATTACGAAAGGCCACGATTTAATGACAGGGGAGTGCACTGACCTTGACGCGCTTCATTTCATGGTCGCTGTCAGGCAACCAGTCCTGGCCCTCGTCCACCACAGTATCCGACGTCTGCTCCAGAAGCTCTATTTGACCGTTCACTGGCTCTGACGCCGCCTCCTCATCCTTCACTGAATCCAACGCCGTCCCGGCTTCGAGGTCATGTTCTCGATCTTTGTCTTGGGTCGCCACTGGTACATGCCCCCTGTCACCTAGGCTCCCCATCGTCCCGGTTGGCCCAGACGAGGCGTCAGGACTAGCTGTGGCATCATTTGCAGGTGGATCTAATGAGTTCTGTGTCGAGAGTAGTGTTGTTGAGTCTGGGGATTGTTGGAAATTACTAGCAACGGTGGAACCAGCACCCAGGGAGCCTGAAGTTGGAGAAGACGTGGAAAGGAGAGACTGGAGTTGATTTTCAGGGCCGGTGTCACTGTTCATGGCCAGCAGAGTAAAAAAGAAGAGACCAGGTTGGCCAGAGATATAATACACGATCAACGAGCAGCTGGGGGGTCGTGGGTACTTTTTCCAACAAATCAACTCCGTGACCGCTACTCAAGGCCGTTCTGGCGTCTCAAATAACTCTTCCACCCGTACTTTAAAGGATTAGAGTTATGGCCTTGAGAGGCTGACATGCTGGCAAAGGACCTCTTTTACATAGAAACGCCCCCATATCCATAAATTCCGCAATAAAGGAGGTAACGCCGCGTATGTCTTTGCGGAGGCCTTACGTAACCCGGGAAGAAAAAAATGTATGACGCCCTGGGAGTGTTGAACTACGACCACCATGACCTCCAGGTCCACCAGCATCCTTACTATTGCAGGCGTCACCGTCGTTGGCGGTGTCCTAGCTTATGCTGTATACTTCGACTATAAGCGCAGGAATGATGTGGAGTTTCGCAAGAACCTGAGTGAGTGTTGGTTCGTTCGTTCCTGTTCGCGCTGACCAACATACCCAGGAAAGGAGAAGAAACGCGCAAACAAAACGTTAGCGCAGTCAAAGGAGTCCCTCTTGTCTACGTCTGGGTCAGCTGAAGTCACGCCTGCTGCGCTCAGAGAGGCTCTAGAGCAGGTCAAGAAAGAAGTGGGCCCAGACACACCAGAGGAGAAGGAGGCATATTTCATGAACCAAGTCGCCATGGGTGAATCACTATCTCTTCGAGGTATGACTCTACTCTTTTTGCTACAATTGTACCACAACTAACCCGACCTTAGGTTCTGACTTTTACCTTCCGGCGGCCATGTCGTTCTATCGGGCGCTTCGCGTGTATCCCTCGCCTGTTGAGCTTATTGTCATCTACCAAAAGACCGTTCCAGAGCCTATTTTCAAGGTATGAGGAACTCTCCTTTGGGGCAAAGGCCATTACTAACATTCGCTTCATTAGATTGTTATGGATATGACGAACCTGGACGTAAGTTCACCCCCCACTTCACCCTCGCAGCCCATTAGTCAGAGTCTCCCGGATGAGCTCACGGACGAAGAGACGAGCCCTACCAGAGGCGGTCCTCCCTCAGAGACCTCCTCCCAAGAGTGGGACAAGATCACTGACCCTGGGTCGCATGATCAGTGACTCCAAACGTCTTGACATACTGTCTTCAATATCGTCCGTAGTATGGATAATACGCGTCCTTCCTTTCCATTTCCGCATTTGTCGTGTGTTTTCATCCAAAACCGTTGGCCTATATGTTCTAATACATCTTGCCTCTCTTTTCCATGCACACGTCTCAAATTAGGTAAAATCACGAGTTGAAGGTGAGCCTCAAGATCTACAAGACATCCCCAAGGCTGAGATGATTGTATTGCGTAGGATATTACGATACTTTCCCTCCGAAATCGACCAATGTTATTGTCGAAACCCGTGAAGGTCGCAAGTTTCTCATCGCCAGTAAAGATTTTTCAGCTGGAGAAACTATCTACAAGGTTTGAACTAGCCAAGTTGGACCTATTGTAAATTGATCAACGCCGTTTACCAGGAAAACCCAATTGTGGCTGTTCTGGACGCTGACGTTCAAGCTGCTGGAACACACTGCACACATTGTCTTCGTCTCCTTCAATCATCCATGTCTATCCCCTTAACAGAAGAGCCCAATTTACTCTCCTCGAAATTCTGCTCTAAAGCTTGCCTCGTCGCCAACAAGATTCAATCCCATTCGCTTCTCTTCACCACTGAACCACCCTTACCAGCAGAGATTGGCTCCGCTCCGGTTTCTCCTGAAGCCGTCCAAGCGCGAAGCGTCGCTCAAGCGGAGTTTGCAGCATATATCAAGAAAGAAGGACGTGCAGCTCCTGTTCTTGTTGCTCGATTCATTGCCAGGCAGGTGGCACTTGAAACTTTGAAAATGGTTGAGGGTGGGAAAAAACCTACCGATAAGAATGACTTCACAGATGCTGAGAGCGGAGAATACTTACTGGCAGATCATATCGAAAGGTTGAGATACCTCGAGGTTGTTCCTCCTGCCGAAGAACATCCGTTAATCGTGAAGGTACTCCAGACAGCTCTGCCTGGACTGGAGCAATTCGTAACCGACGAAAGGCATGCAACTCTTCTTGGTAAAATGGCTTATAATGCGTTCGGTGTTTGCTTTGGTGGTGGGCGAGATGACAAGGTAATATACATCCCATCCTTTTAAAACGTTGCTCACCATGATTCCGACAGCCCGAACCTACCACCCGCCCCGAAGATGTTGAGAAAACCCGCACACCGTACGGAACCGCCCGTCAAATTGGCAGCGCTCTCTATACCGTCTCATCGTATCTCACGCATTCTTGCATCCCCTCGGCCCGACCTTCTTTCGCCTCTGGCACCACCGAGCTGCACCTCATCGCGAACCATGATATCAAACAGGGCGATACCCTTACTGTTGCGTTCGTCGACGTGACCCAACACACTGACGAATCAGCACTCGAATGTAGGCGACGAAGACGCATCGAGCTGGCCCGAGGATGGAGGTTCGCCTGCGGTTGTGACCGTTGCAAAGAAGAGGAGAAGACCATGTCTATGGAAGAGAAGAAAACCGACACGGATGTCCAGGATGGTTCAAAAATCGAGGCATCCATGAGCCGCTATGAGGACGGTGTAGAGAACAATAATGTAGAATGACAGACGTCCTTCGATAATAACGGTGGAGGCTGATTTTATCTTGATTATTTGATCTTGACATTAATATAGTTGCTAATTATAACTTTCAAAGATCTCCACTCACTTGATCATCTTGGCATTGACTAGCAACTACCGTACCCCCCGAAACGATATATGCATAGCTTAACTCGGGTCGGGATAGCAGTAAGCTGAGCGATGAAGGTACAGAAACTTCTGAGCAGAACATTCATGGTTTGCCAGATGCGTTTCATTAAGTGTACAATACAAGTATTTACAATGGTCAGAGAACAATACCGTGGTATTGCAAGAAATGGGGTCACAAGGCAGAACAAGACCAAGGGAAAGTAGGTACAAATGATAGAGGCGGATGTGCTTTAAGAACGCAAGTGAAAGCGATTATTTACCACAGGACTTACATATATACAACTCCGATACAGATTGAATTCGTTCGCTTCAGGACCTTGCCACTCTCAAGAAGCCAAGCTCCGCCACATGCCGGCTTCAGGTACCTGACTTCGTGCCTGAAGAATCTTAAGTGCTCTCTTCCGGCCTCTGTCCCCCGCCCCTGTAGCGTCTGATTTGGCTGTGTCATCATGTGATTGAGAACCCTCTTCCTCTTCCTCTTCCTCGTCCAGCTCGTCCTCTGCTGCAAAATCAAGGGCACCAGGGTCCATTGATCTAGACCGGTCACGCTCTGCATAAGCCGCTTTGCGTATGGCAGTAGAGGACACGCTTTTCTGTGCGACGGGAGGCAAGCTCTCCGGGCGTTCCGAGACGGTCGTCTCAGGCTGATAAGACGCAAGTGACAAAGTTGGCAGTGGCCGGTGGACGGATTTGATTGGGATGGGTAGTGATCCCACAAAGTCAGCGCTCATCGTCGAATAGTCTGGAGGAAACATGATAAGGAACACGGTATACAAGCGTTGACAAAGCAATCTTACCATCGTCCCCACCATTTAGTCCATCGTAATAAGACCATGACTTGACCGGTCGAGTCAACTCGGCGACTCCGGGATCAAGACCATCCGCGTCTTCTTCCTCAAGTATATCTTCACCCCCTGTCTGTTCCTTTGAGTCCTTTCGACGCACGAACGTCTGCCAAGCTTTGCTATCCGACTTCCACGCCCCCCGATGACTCGGAGTGTCAGCAGCAACAAGTTTCAAAAGAGCTGCATCTTGGGCTTCCACCGGTGCTGGTGGATCAACCGAGGAGGAAACCGAGGTCCGTGGACGTGGCGGCAGCCTGGCTAATGATAGCGAAGCGGAAACATCGGTACCATGCTGACTCCTGGGAGGACGGACATGGGAAGGTGCTGGGAGAGAGGAAGGGCGCAGACCAGAGAAAGACCCAGATAGCCCACTCATGTTCTGATATCGAGGCCTTTTAGGGCGTTGAGGTTGAGCGGGTGGCTCTACAAGTGGAAGAGTGTGTTTTGAGCTGGGTGATGTTTCACCACCTTCTTCATCGAGGTCTTCGATTATAAATACCATATCTATATTACGGGCGTATAAACATTGCGCCTGAATCATAATAACAAACTTACCTCGTTGGTCTTGGTTTGCTAGGGCATCTTCCTCTTCCTTCTCCGAGTTAACCTCGCGCTTGATGGTCACGACTTCCGGCTTAACGTCAAAAGTAACTACTTTCTTCTTGCCTTTTGGAGTGCTCTCTCGGCCTCGAGACGAAGAACGTTCACCCTCCTGAGTTTGAATATGTGGAGCTGAAGACTCTCCCTTCGTGGGCGTTTGCTTCCCGTCATCCTTGGGATTTGGACTTCCTGCTCGGCGAGATGGGCCACCTTGTTGACTTCGATCTGTGCCCCGTGAATCGCCGTTTACTTCTTTCTCACGACCTCGTTTATGCCTTGCCATGTCCTCTTCATAATTGACGAAATACTGGAAACTTGCAGCAGTGTTAATGGTGTCATTGTTATTCCGCCTATATTTGAGGATGTTACTGCCATCGGACGGTGGCGGCAATACTAATGTGGATGAACCTGAGTTGGAAGATAGATTTGACCGATTGGAGGCTGAAGACTGTGGCCGATCCGATGGTAGTGCTGTCTGGTATCTACCCAAGCCGTGGAAAGACGATGTTGCAAGAGAGGCCGAAAGGCCAGACATCGGTGGCGCACGCGGTGGCGACGATCTCGAAGGTGAGATAATGCTCGGGGTAAAATCTCGAATGGCGACAGGCGTCCCATAGGTTGGACTTCCAAGGCCATTGGTCGAAGGCCGTTCTGAGGACTTTGAGATGGGCAGTTTGGGCATGGCTGCGCGGTCCCGTTGAATTTGGCTTACACTCTCTCTGAACTTCTGCCACAAAATTTCCACATTTCTTCGTAATTCAGTGTCCGCCTTCTCAATCTCGGAGACTTTAGTCTGTATTAGGTCAACAATAGATTGTTCCGCCGCAGCACGTCGAATGAGAGACTCCTCATTGGCTAAAGACGCCAGGTAAGCAAATATCGGATGTGAAGGGGTGTATGGTGGCGGCAGGAACAAAGGGCGCAAATTCGACAGATAGGTGACAGGGGGTGGTGGTGAAGATGCTGGCGCGGAACGAGGGGATGGCGGTCTTTCGAAGATGGGTTCGATGGGGGGCGGCAAATATTGTGTGAGTGGTAATAGGAGCGAGAATGTCCCTGAGTAATCTGAAGACGACTCGGCATCTTGAAGACCGTTTCCTGTCTGAGGAATAAATGAGAAATGAGTATTGGGCCGCAAAAAAGAGCCCCTCGCAGGACGACGCAGACATAAAAAATTTTTAACAAAGGAGTAAAGCACTCACTAAGCATTGTTTATGGACCTCTATCCACCCATTAGAACTCTTCAGGATATCCCGTTCGACCCAATCTTCCGTTGGGAGAAGGGGTCCATCCTTTCCTTCAATATCTGCAGGATATGTCTGGTAAACACGATAAATGAGGAGCCCGCAAATTAAACAGGTGATGGTCGTATATCGGAAGCATCGAGTTGTCCCATTGATGGGTGTACCCCTCGTGCGCGTCCTCACTGTGACTTGAGGGTGGGCCTGATAAGATAATATTAAGCAGCAGCTAAAACAGCTCTGTGAAACTTACGACGGTTATCCCCTCCTCTCCAACGAATATTGGAGTGAAATCGGCATCCGCAATCAAGTCCGTGGCCACTGTCTCTGTAGGAAGAGGGCGAAGACGGATGTTGAGACACTTGCAGGCATACTGTTGGCCGCCGTTGTCCGCAGTAGCACAGGGCATTGCGGAGGATGGGAGAGGAAGTACGCAGAGGTTGAGTGAGTGGTAGGTGAAGGTAAGGGACAGCGGGAGAGGCGGTAGCCGACTCGGATACCGGACCATCTGCTTAGGCTCATGTATGTTTCAAGTCACACTACTACTACATAAATCCTGGGTTACGTCCGCGAACATCGACATCAATCCGTGGGTCACCCAGTCTCCTTTCCTCACGGCTTAAGGGCCCCACGACAGCCTAGAAGCTACCCCGCGGTACAAGCCTTACAGGGAGCATTAACATCATCGGTGTGTAAATCGGCATCTCATGACCATGTCTGACGCCTGAACTGTTACCTTCCACGTAACACTCAATTGAAACAGACCATTATTCTCACAATCCTTACAATACTATGTACGTAGAACGAATGGGCAACTTACTTCACCTCCGCGGTATCTGGACCACGGCCGCGTTATGCTTCAACAGCTTATATTTCCCCAAGTGCCTCTGTAAAGATTCCGAGTGACGCAGTTCGACCAATCCTCACTTGTCCTTCTTCGATTCCCCGATCACGGCAATATCCTTTGCCATGACCTGCCCATACTCGTTGACTCGTTTCGGGTCGATCCGATAGATCCAACGCTATAACACCATCAGATTTAGCGGGACGGCGAAAGCGCCGGGTGGGGTGATCACACACCTGATACAGGAAAATGAGGAACACCAAGTCGTCACTGAAGACGTAGTCAATGGTGATTTCAATGGTTCGGCCGAGGTAAATTTACCGGAAACATGCCAAGCGATGCAGGAATGGCATTTTGATACAGAACCTATACATTGAAAATATCAGCCAAGAAACTACCCAGCCATAGACTGCAATTTTACGCAAAAAAGTCATCAACAACTGTTGACAGTGTTTTATATACCATAGCCTTCATCGGCATGTGCGCCACGCTCTGTCAAGGTTTGAGAAAACCAGTGCCAAATGATTGAATAATCAATATACCTTGAGCTTGTAGTTGATTATCAACTGAGGGACCAGTTGCGCCTGGCAAGGATATCATGCGTTGGAGGATATATCAAAAACCGGGTAGCGACCAGAAACTTACAAATCCAAACATGTAGACAAACGACGTCAGAGTCGATATGACGAAGCTGTACCACCCCTTGTGAGTGTTATACAGGAGAGAATATCCAGTATATGCAGCAAGAAGTGGGAAAGCGGCATAAGAGACATAGCGGAAGGCCAATTTGTCATATCTATAATAGTCAGGGATTAGTTGGGATGTTGTGGTAACAGGAAGTATCATTACTCTTGGGTTTTCTTTTCATCATCGGTCAGTACGTGCTTGTCTAGATTGATGTTGAGGCTGTGTAGGCATGATTTATCGCGATGAACGCGCACCTTTGATGTCAAGTTTATATGGGAGCAACGCGCCAGCGGCGGTGGGTGCGAGACTAATGTCCACGGCTTTTGTGATCTAGTTGTCATTGAACAATTAGTCTTGGGTTACAATAGAGAGGGTTGCCCATTGCTCACCTTCCACGCCTCCACAAGAACACCGGTGCCAGACCCGAATAGAATCATCCAGCTCGTATTCTCATTGTTATCGATGAGATAGAGAAGGATAACGATTTGAACGAACACATTCGTGACAATCTGGCCATTGCGTATCAGAGCTTAACTCACACATCGGAAACGAGATAACTCGGCTTACCGTTCTGTACCAAATGAGCCCATGTTAACTGTGCTTAGAGATGCAGTTGATACATACTCACCTGACAGATACACCAACCATCTCCTTCTTTTGACGCCAATGGGATACATCTGATTTGAACGCAAGCATCTCGAACCTAATGTGGCATTCTCAGACCTGTCATGCAAGAACTTCAGGAGGAACAACAATAGGTGACTCACACAACATGCAAAATGCTAACTAAACCTGTCAACCCAAGGAACCAAGGATTTGTTTCCAGCAGCATCCTTTTAATTTCGTCTAGCTCGGCACCGGCACCAGCCCCTTGTTGCTTAGCGGCTTCCTTGAATCCGTTAGTAATAGCTGCGAACATTTGGAATTTGAGGTATGACATCGGTTGAAATACTATCTGGAGCGGGAGAGATGGAGTGGTAGAGTTGAGCTCCTCGTAATGTTCCCTGAGATGCCAAAACTCATTGGGAAAAATGATGGGTTTGTAAAAGCCCTTTGTGCCAGTCTCATCCCGCTCGTCTGGAATCAGGTGGATATCTGAATTAGATTAAGATATTTAGGAAAAAAGGAAGGAATATAGTATGATGGGTATGGGACGAACGTTCCGAAATGGCTGGTGGTAGAGATCCATATGGAACAGTCGACGCATCCGACACCAGGACAAGCGTAACATTCTGGTGGAATCAGCATAGAAACAGATTATCAAAGAAAAAAGCACGTACGCGATGCCAGTGTGGGGCAATGTGATCCTCCTAGAATCATGTCAGCACTAGAATCTATAGGCTGCCTGAGAGACAACATACTTCATCTGGTTCGTTATCTGTTTCATCCGGGCCGCTCAGCAGATTCTTCTCCTTGCGGATTTTGAGTCTACCAAGGTATGGAGTCAAAACTGATATCATTATGAGTAGTGCAAATAGCTACGATCAAAAGCGACGGGCTTACGTTTTCGAACATGGTGAACATCTTCGGGATTAAATAAAGATTTGTGAGGGTTGGGACTTGCGCCATTCTTGGTCAAAAATATATCTGCCCACAAGGAGCCGTTTCTCAATACACTCTGGAAGCCATACGTCATGCCCTATGACAACTTTACATTTGAGTTTTACTCACCTCGGGAAACTTAACGTTCAAATCAACAACTCTAGAATCCTTATAGCTTCCAAAGGTCAGATTCTGCCATACGAATTTCGGGAGGTCCTTGTCTTGGTTTTCGCGCCACCCTGACGTCCACTCGCCACTGAATACATCGCCGTTCGGGGAAGTCGATAAGAAGACGTGCATGTCGAGGCTCTGCCCAAGCGACCATGCAAGGTTTGCGCTTGCAGGAGGTAGTAATCGTGGGTCCACTGCTGGTGGGTCGCCAGGTTTCGAAGGAACCGCAGCATGTGGCTTAGGTGAAGAAGATTGAGAGAGAAACTTGGTAGCTAGGGTGTGTATTTAGTAGGCTTCGAAGGTATTGACACCATGGAGAACATACCAACTTGTGAGATAGCCCAAATAAGAAATACTTGCTGAAAAGTTCAGGGATCTCAATAAAAATATGACAATGTATTCAGATAGATTGCACCTGTATAATGCTAAATACTTTGCCAAATGACGTTTGTCCGGTCTCTTCGTTGGGTCGTGGAGCAGCAGGCGCTGCAGTCCGAGGAGCAGACATACTACTTGTAGTGGTCAGACGTGAACAAATTCGCAACGGCTCCCTCGGCCAGCGTCTCCATCATCACTTTTCGTAAGCCGCCAACATAGCCATCACTCTGCCACGTTGTCGATAAAATAGTCTCTAAAATACAGTCGAAGCTCTCTTAACCCATACCTCTCGGTCACACCTCCAAGGGTATGGGTTATGGAGAGTATGGGCTTTGAGAATGGTACTAAAAATAGGTCAAAAAAATGCTTGTACGATAAGTATCTAGTAATTGGGGTATATAAGGCATTAATTATGTACGATGGAAGTAATCTGTAAGGCAGGTTGAGGTCATTGACCGCGATTTCTCCAAACGCATTTGGCGGCCAAAGGAACCCAAAATCACCTCAAGCTTGCGTGCGAGGGGATCGTCAAGATGTTCAGTGTACCTGTTGATGACTGATGCTGCCTGAAACACCTCGCGATGTGATGGACGGGGTTCAAGTGGTGTGTCGTCATCAACGTCATCCCCACCGTTAATAGGCCCTTCTTCCCATCCGGTCACATGGCAGTTCCTGCACTAGGAATCGCAAGAATACACATACGTTTCCGTTTGCTCCCCACCACCTTGGCTAGGTCACCAGCGGCCTCCCGTAAATGCTGCACAACACCTTTCTGTGCATCATCCATTCTCTCGAACCCCCTCTCGTAGTCTGAAGCATCTTCTAGAGCATCGAGGACTTGCTGCTCGTCCACCAAATTCGCATCGTGATCAAGCCAAATCTCGTCTTGCGATGAAATTGACTGTCTTGCGGCGAGCCGAGCCTGAAGGGTCTCTTTCCTTGCTTTGACTTGCTTTTTAAGGATGTTGAGCCCTTTTTTGAGGACCTCGAGCGGTTTTAATGCCATGGCTCATCCGTAAATGATAGAGAAAACAAATTATATCGTGTTTGTAGGGTTTGGGGTACAAATGAACCAAAAAAGGACTAGTAAATTGTATGGGTTTTGCGCCACAGGGGGTATGGGGTATGGGGTATTAGAATGTTATGGGTTATGGCCGAAATTCCCCGCATACCAACTTGGTAATGTACAAGGACTATGGGTTACAAGAGATTATGGGTTATCAGAGCTATGGGTTAGGAGAGCTTCGACTGTAGTCTCCTTTACTTGACTTTGATCACTTACATATCCGTACACAAAATATCCAAAACCACAACGATATTGTTGATGATGAGCCCAGGCAACCAAAACACTTGAAACGTACCAAATTTCAACTCAATAGTCACGGTTATAACTTGAAAGGTCCAACGTTCGGTGACAAGCAACACGATTCTGGGTATTATTATGGCATTAGTCAGTCCTACTTGTTCAATTATGGATTGTTCAATGAAGTGATAGTGAAACTGATTACGATTTGGGTTTCAAATAGTATGAGATAGGGGAGTCCTAGTATTTTAGTTTACCATAAGATCCACTCAGTTTAAACGTTCCCTCAGTTGGCTTCCAATGTATATTGATGTCGGAGGTAGGGGACAGTGTGTCATAGCTATAAAGATAATATTAATATGTTCCGTGAGTGAATCCATTTAATAGAAGACATAGTGTGACATACCGAACAGAAACATGTAAATCACCGACAAGATGCTGAAACTCGTCTTTGGGCATTTTTTTTGTCTTGAACGTGGGCGGCCCATCCAGACCCAGAAAAGCAGCAAATATCTCAGGGTCGGCGCATACACCATCGTACACCCACCTGGCTGAACCAGTTTTACACGACAGCTTCCACTAATAGAAATCAATTCATCAGTAAATATCCCGGACGGATTGCAGAACTAACATCTACGCACAGTCATTTGCTTTCGAATACCACTTCGAGCAGCACTCCGGAGTTTCTCTGCAGCAGCATCTAATTCCTCTTGTGACTTTGCTTTGGGCTTAGACACCTGAATTTCCTCTTCAAGGCTCCGCGCATACAGCGCAATCTCTAATAGCAATCTCTGGATCGCGTCTCTGCTTTCAGGGATGAGGAAGTTGTTGGGATCGGTGACAATGGACTCTATATTTTGCCTTGCCGCTGAATGCGCCAGGCGAGGTTTCTTGGACTCTGCAGATGTTTTCGCGTCGCGTTTACGTTTGGTAGACGACATCATGGTAATACAATACAGCAGGAAATCGAGAAGCGCGAAAAAACACGTATTCCACTGCTTCAGGCGTGGAACAAAGTTAGTAGGTAGCGAAATTTGTCACGGTCATGTGAGTTCTGTGCGTAACTTCTTTCCATTCTCAACAACATCTGGATCCTTGAAAGACGTATGTAATTGTATGCAGTGATGAATGTGAAAGCCCTTTATTTCCGGCATTATTGATATTTCAGTCAATCGCCTACGGTATTCTTTTGTGCTGGCTATACCGCAAGGGTCTACCCTGTACTTTATTGTTACACGACATTTGTCAAGGCGATTTGAGGCGGATACTTGTATTCCTACGCCGGAACTTGATGACCCTTTTTGGGTAGATAGTTCGCGTAACCCGCTCTTGAGAATAGCATCCTTGTGAGTTCTCAGGTCAGAGAACCACGTTGTCGATGATGGGCAGATGCACCGAATATTATGAACGTTGCGTTGGGTCCGTTCAACCTCACGTTGAAAATGGAGCGGAAATGAACTGGTACGACAGTCTTCTGGATTTTTTCATTCCTAGCCTGTGGCTTCAAGTGTCACCTGAGCCTGACAAAAACCTTGGGAATACCCACTCCTATACAGCATATTTCAATGCATATATGCAAGGTTTTAAGGAGAGATTCTCTTGAATGCCTATTCCAGGTCTTTGGAATTTACCCTCAATAAGAGTGGTACCAAAACCAATAAATGAGCCTCGATATCAACAGAGGAGTCGCATTGGGTAAGGGTAAGAACTAGGCTTACGTTTTATGTATTGATGGATTGTTGTGATAGTTGTAAAAACGACAGCATTATCTGGCTCAGCGGTAGGCAAAGTTCTGTGCGTCCTCAAGGCTCAAGGCACTATGTTATCTAAGTCTGCAAAAGTGCTTCAGTACCAAATCCAAATTTAGGCGTCAATTTCCTGCTATCGATTGATGGCAGACACGGGTTATGGGACATGAGCCAAGCGTCTCCTATGGGTTGGGCCTGATACTAATAGGCTCAAGTTGAGCGTCCCTTTATGAAAGTGGGTGGCGATAAAGCTTCGAAGGGCTCTTGGACTATGTCATATGTTGTCGGCCTTTGTACCACTGATTCGCTGTATGTACAATAAAAAATAGATATCTTGACACCGAGAAGGATTTAAAAACGAAAAACAAAAAAAACTCTTGGGGGTCGATGCGCATTACGTAGTGGTGTGCTCTAGAGATAAGGCGCGTATTCCTTTTCAAGGAACCATTTGTAGAGAACCCACTCCGCAATTGAGAATCTGTGTGATGACGGGGGCCGAACTTATGAGCACTTGGCGCGCAAGGCATCACAGGTGTCGTGGGTTTAAATGATGTAGTTGAACAAAAGGTGTTGAGGCTTGATGGGGTTTGAAAGTAAGACGGGAAGTCTGAAGTAGAAAGCTGTCAAAGGGCTAAGAGTTTTCATTACAAGGGTTAGTGTAAAGGTCACCGTGGAAGTTTGAAAGCTCGTTCTTCTTTGTACATAGGTAACAAAGCAACCGGACAGGGTTAAGCAAAAGATTGCCGACAAAAATAGAATGTTCTGTAGAATCATCACGTGGAACAACCCCAACCCTCTGCCCTGATGGATACATCACGTGGTTTATAACCCTCTGCCCAGCCTGCTTTTTATCTCAAGTACTCTTGACCAACAACTTCAACTCCAACCTATCATTTATCACCCCTTCTCCCCTTATCGTGAGTCTCAACCCCGAGCCCGCACACTTCAACATTGAGCTGACCCTCCCCGTTCCTCAGACACCCATCCACCCAACTCCCCTCACCGACTATTGTATGTCTCAGACGCGTCGCTGCGTGTATTTTCGTGTTTCTAATATCTAGTCGTTGTCTAGATGCCTGAATCTCGTGAAGACTCTGTCTACCTCGCCAAGCTCGCTGAGCAGGCTGAGCGTTATGAAGGTATGTTCTCGCATCGCCAATCTCTATCGTCAGCTCACAGGTTCCTTATCAGAAATGGTCGAGAACATGAAACGTGTTGCCTCGTCAGACCAAGAACTCACTGTAGAGGAGCGCAATCTTCTATCGGTCGCGTATAAGAACGTTATCGGTGCTCGTCGCGCGTCATGGAGAATCGTCTCATCAATTGAACAGAAAGAGGAGTCGAAGGGTAATGAGGCCCAGGTCGCAATGATCAAGGGCTACAGGGAGAAAATTGAGACAGAGCTTGCCAAGATCTGCGAGGACATCCTTGACGTGCTCGACAAGCATCTCATTCCTTCTGCTGCTTCAGGTGAATCGAAGGTCTTCTACCACAAGATGTAGGCTTTTCAGCTTTTTCTCATCGACCATGAACTAACTATCTCTCAGGATGGGTGACTATCACCGGTATCTCGCTGAGTTCGCCACTGGCGATAAGCGTAAAGATAGCGCCGACAAGTCGCTGGAAGCCTATAAGGCTGCCTCAGACGTTGCTGTCACCGAACTCCCCCCGACACACCCCATCCGCCTCGGCCTTGCACTGAACTTCTCAGTCTTCTACTATGAGATCCTCAACAGTCCCGACCGTGCATGTCATCTTGCAAAACAAGCCTTCGATGATGCCATCGCTGAGCTCGATACTCTATCAGAAGAGAGCTACAAAGACTCGACACTAATCATGCAACTATTGAGAGACAACTTAACGTTGTGGACTTCAGATATGCAAGATTCTGGTATGTCTTGAACGAATATTGCGCGTAGTATCAATATCTCATCTTTTACTTTCAGCTGACAAGCCTGCCGATGCCAAGGATGAAAGTGCGGAAGCAGCTGCTGAGGATTGATTCGTCTTTGTTTTGTTTTGTCTACCATCATTACCATCTGCCCCCCTGCGACGCCTTGATAAAGCGTCGTATGCTTCCACTCTCACATCGCATTGCCACGTACCTCAGACCTTACGATTATTATTAGCTCTAGTCAATCAATTTCGTTATTATCGCCATGTTCAGTTCGCATCATTAGAGTTACTTGAGAAGGTCAAAGTGATTGATTCAGTGTTCTAGTCTGGTTGATGCGTCTCAAGGACTGTAGGTACCATTCGAACTCTCAAACCGAGGTACTCGGTTGTATAAATTTATGGTAACATAGTCACCGTCAGAATCAGGGTCACGTAACCATTGACCTGCCGAACACCATCTGTATCTGGTCTGTGCACACATGCGGTTTATCCCACTGACTGGAGCACTTGGACTCTGCTCTTTCGTCATTATATCATTGTCCTATTTTGCTAGTGTGGACATTAGCCATAGCCTTTCCCCTCAAGGATGTCGTATGTCATGGATGAATCCTGCCTATGTCGTGCAGGACGAGTTTGACTTGTCCTGGACTTCCCTTGCCTCAAGGTATTCCTTATGGTTATATCGGGAGGATGGCTGGGACTCTGAGGTCCGTCATTATACCTCTACGTGTTCAAGTTACATCGTACTGAATTATGTACAGGTACGCGGCGTGCCCGTATTGTTCATTCCGGGAAACGCGGGATCATCTCGCCAAGTTCGCTCCATCGCGTCGTCTGCAGCAAGGCAATTCTACACCTCACCTGGCATCGTGGCACCCGAATTTTCTGCACGTTCCTTCAAACCTTTAGACTTCTTTGCAGGTGCGTATTTCCAAATTTCGGTTTGGGGTTGCGCGTCGGATGGAGTATTTATGGTGGGAGAATGATCTCCGGAGAAAACCTAACTATCTTGGTATACCCTCCACTCTCCAAGTACAATTTTTTCTGATTCTGTTGGATGTAACTTCAAACGAACGTGCTGACCTTTCGTTTGCAGTGGAGTTCAACGAGGACCTTTCCGCATTTCATGGACCGACTCTCGAATCTCAAACCCAATATACCTCTCGCGCAATAGACTACGTTCTCTCACTATATCCACCTAATACGACAATCTTCCTGATGGGCCATTCGATGGGTGGAATAGTCGCTACGTCTCTTCTACCTTCCCCACATATCTCGACGATAATCACCATGTCCACCCCTCACACTCTTCCTCCAGCTCGCTTCGACTCACGTATTGACGCTATTTACCGCAAAAACCAACAAACACTGGAACATGATCCTACACCTATCCTTTCGCTATGTGGTGGCGCCACAGATATGATGATCCCCTCTGAATCATGCGTGCTCCCGAAGACGAGGGAGGACGATATTTTTAGACGGACTGTCTTCACATCAGCTCTGGAGGGAGCTTGGACTGGTGTGGGTCATCGTGAGATGGTTTGGTGCCACCAAGTGCGATGGCGTATCGCCAGAGCCGCCCTTGAGACCGAGGTCTCAGCTTCGCTGTCCGAGAAAGCCACCATATTGGACCAATGGCTGCGAGATGGACATTCTCTTCCGCCTACAATTGCAGCGCCAAACAATAAGATCATACCGGCCGGTCGAGGGACGTACGAGGTTTTACCCAGTAATATTCCTCTGATCTTGAAGGATCCGCGAGGCTCAAGGACCTATCTTCTGCCAATTCCTAAAAAAGGCTTATTATCTAACTCTACTGCTACGTTGGTGCTCTATGTTTCCCAAGGGTCAATCCCACCCGTATCCCCCCAGAACCCAATTCCCCTCCAAGTCACAGTGTCGATTTGTGCTGGATCCCACATTACGGGCGAAACTGGTCCAAAATGCGTTTTGAAGAACCCAGATTCTTTGAGGCTTATACCGAACCCCAAATATAACACAATCTTCCCCGTGCCTGGAGAAGGCACTGACGAGTCTGAAGGGGTGGTCCTTTACGAGGCTGATTTACCAGAATTTGATAATACCACGGATGAAAGATGGATTGGTATCCACGTGACGAACGCCGACGGAAGGGGTTGGGTCATCGGTGGGTTTGTTGGCAAAGAAGCTACGGCCAGCGCTTCCAGTATTTTCTGTAAGATCGTTCTGTATATTTCTTTGTGAAAAAAAGTCAACCTGACGTCTTCCTCTTGAAGCACTGTTGTTCGGTAGTGCAACTGTTTGGCTACCTGACCGACATGCTCTACGCACTCGATTTACGTTCCCGAGTTTGTTATCGAGTGCCTTAATTGTGTACAGGATAACGCCCAGAATATCCATAGATAGCTCGCCGTGCTTAGGTGGGTTCTCTCCCTTCCTTGTGCAGCCTAGCTCAACACAAACGCTCAGATTCGCTATTGTCGCCTCTCATTTTACACAAGTCCCAACCATCGGAAACTCATTATTTCCCTGTCAGATCCGTCGATGATCGAATTCTTCTACATTCGCATTACGCGGCCCCATACATACCTTGGGATATCTCTATCTTTCCTAGGACGCTTGACTTCTCTATTTATTCCTCTGGATTCACTGGATGCGAAAAGGACTTACTTGGTTTCACGATTGACATTGACTGGTCTGCAACTTTGGGGCGGTGGACATCGCGCTATCCAACGACACTTGTTAGTTGGGCGGTAGGCGTAGTAGCTATTGTGGTTTTAGGCGCATGGCATATGAACGACATGACTGGTGGTAAGCATTATTAAACCCACTCTTTTAACGGAATGTTTTTAATAGAAATTAGTGGTCCCTACGGTCCAGGATTCCTTGGACTTGTATGGTCGCAAGATCATCCGCAAACTCTTGCCGCTTTCTTTGCTTTGTTCCGTCTTGCCACTCCCCGCAGCATACTATCTTGGGAATAGTGGTCAAGTGCTTTTTGCCCCGATCGCCCCGTTGCTACTCCTGGTAGCAAGCGGATTGGTGTGTATTAGTTGGTGGCTCCTTGTAATGTTGATGTGGCCCGTCGGAAAATTCGGAAAATCAGTCTTTGGCCGGTGTGTATTTCTTCTAACACAAACCGACTAAATTACGAAGACTATGCGCAGACGGCGAGAGGACTTCCGCGTTCATAGAAGCACCCTTGTTTCAATGTGCCTGATTTTCGCACTGATTTTCCTTTTCGTGCCATGGCAGGTGGCTTATCTGGGTTGCTGGACAATCCACCTCTATACCTGCGCATCGCTGAATCAGCCTGATCCTTTTCCTGGAGGGTCCCCTACCCCGGGTGTCGCTGCTATTCCCCTAATTCGTGTGCACGATACTGATGCTGACTCAGGGGAGGATGAGTCTCTGCAGACTCCCAATCATGAGTCCCAAACATTTTCGGTCCGAGACGAACAGTATAGAATAAACAACCGCAATCACAATATGCATCTACTGCTGCTTATGACCTGGTTGCTTCCGCTAGCTGCTCCCGCGTTGGCCGTCTGGGTACGAACGCTTTTCACCGCTGGATTCACCACTCCTTTCGACGGCGATCACAATTTTCTTAATGTTGCCCCATTCCTTATCTTGGTGGATTTCGCATCGTGGAATACGGGGCCGCTGTTTGAACGACAAAGGTGAGTCATTCAGTTTATTCCTGGGTTGCGCCGCTGACCGTGAAACAGTTTCGAAGAAATGTTGTCTGTTCGGTGGTGCCTCGCACTTCTTGCCGGTACCGCCTTTTTTATCGGCCCCCGCCACGCCTATAGTATTTTTGATGCCGCTAAACTGACAATCGGCCTCATTACTATGATCCGTGTAGGACGCCGTTATTGGGGAGGCCGGTCGTGGTCCGTGATAGAGCCGGTTCGATAGGGTAGGTGGTTGAAATAGAGTCATAGACAATTCTCCGCCCACCTTTCATAAGATTTGTGAAAGGCGTAGACGATATGTCAGGTTGATGACTGTTGATGACCGTCGCGGAGTTCCTACCATATGACCCTATGTAGAGTACTCCCCCCTTTACTCCCCTGAGGGGCTGTATTAAAAATGCCTGTGATAACACACTACACACTGATACGCATCCCCCGGTAGCGGATCCGCGTGTGCATACATACGTTTGAAACCGTCCCGCATCCAGTGACCAACATTGGGCCCTTCAGTTATAAGTCGTAAATGATGACAGATTTGATCAGTTTGATTAACACCACAGTATCGAAGGGGGGCTAGGCCTCGATTTCAGCTATGAAAACCTCCCTTACTCGGTAAAACGTAGTTCGCCCCACGATTTGTATGCGTGTACGTTAATATTGGGTACAAGCTTAAATCAACGCGCGATCCCGCTACTCCAATGTAATGCCCTTATGAATCGACTTGCCTGGGAATATGGGATGTGGTCTACTTAAGGATTGTGTCCCACGCGACCTAATCATTTTCCATGGGTCTCATACAGTCGCGGATGGGCCACGTGGACGGCTTGGCCCAAAAAAAAGTTTAGATGCAAAACTGGGCGAGCGCGGCAGGAAAAATGGGATCCATGGGGAGACGGATGCAAGGATGAGGGTAAGGTCGTTTTTCCTCTTTCAAGGTTGTACACCAGCCTTCTTCAGGACTTCTGGAGGAGGAGGGGAAGCTTGTTGTCCAAAAAAGGAAAGTTTACCCACGCCGAAGCATCAAAATAACATACACTGGTTAATATTGATACTCCGCTACTCATTCCCTGAGCAAGGCTGCGACACCGGAACGTTGACAAGAACAGCTGGAATTTCGTTTGAAAATCCAGCAGCAGTCAGATTCGACATGCACGGGAGCCCTACTCCCTCTACCCCCCGAGGAACGCCCTCTCGACGAGGCAGATCACCTCGTTTCACGACCGACAGTCCATCTCAGTCGGGTTCGACCACCCTACCATCCAACTTCCCCGATAAACCCACCAGCACATTCTTTTCTTCATTGGATATTCACGTTGAGGGCGCTACGTCTTTTGAATCCAATTCCGACAAAGAAACTGATTTAGTAGAGCCTGAGCAGCTCACAACCAACGAATCAAAGCGAGCGCCCCGAAAATCGAAAACAGAGGCGCTAGCTGCTCTGAATAGCCATGCAAGATCGTCATCACCAAATCCAGACGACGAAGGCTGTCGAGATGGTACCAATGTAAAAGTTTGGAATAAGACTCCCATTTCAGTTTCGCCAGTCCTGGACCTGTCATCCGTGAAAACGTCGAGCCCTCGCCACAAGATTGTAGAAAAGGCTCCGAGGCCATTTGGGCTCGAAGACTGTCCCGAATTCTATCCCACAAAAGAAGAATTTAAGGACCCAATGGCATATATTCGATCAATTTCGGGTGAAGCAAAGAATTATGGAATCTGTAAAGTTGTGCCTCCTGCAGATTGGGAGATGCCTTTCGTCACAGATACTGAGGTTCGTAAACTGCCACGCATTATATAAATCCGTTTCAAACCACCCGTCATTTCCCAGAGCTTTCGTTTTAGGACTCGACTTCAACGTCTTAACTCCATCGAAGCTTCATCTCGGGCCAAATTGAACTTCCTAGAACAACTTTATCGCTTTCACAAGCAGCAAGGCAACCCTCGTGTAGTTGTTCCGACGATCAACCATAAACCACTGGATCTTTGGCTTCTGCGCAAAGAAGTTCAAAAACTGGGGGGTTATGACGCTGTAAGCGCCTGCATCTTTCTGAGTCAAGTAGAATCGGGTTTATCTCTTTTTCAGGTTACGAAGGGCAAGCGGTGGTCTGATCTGGGTCGGATTCTTGGATACCGAGGGATACCCGGCCTGTCAACACAGATCAAAACTTCCTACACACGCGTCATTCTCCCTTATGAACATTTCTGCGATCGTGCTCGAAACTCTCCAACGATGTCTCCGGTTATCGCTCGTGATGCTCAGCTCAAGACACACATGAATATACAATCGGCAGGCAAACTCTCTCGACTGAGCGCTACAGTCACTACTGCGGGTGATGCAAGTACGCCTTCTAGTCCTTTGACCGCGACTTCGAGCCCTCTATCCGAACCTCCAGACGAGAGCGAATATAAGGCTGTCAATGGGAATGGAGCCAGTTCAAGGCCCCGCCGGAGCCTGAGGATGGGCTCCCATGAGCTTCCAGTTTGTATGTATACCTTCCATGCAGGTTTTTTTCCTAGTCCACTCACGGTATCATAGCATCGTCGAAGAAATCGATCAGTAGTGATAACTTACTTCCCTCTCCAGTCATTCCATCGCCTATTTTTTATGATAAGAGTAAGGATGATACCAAAGGGACCCCTGAGGTATGGACCCCCTTTCTTCCCCCAAGGACGCCAATGACAAGCCGGGAACAGCAAAATTGCGAGATATGTCACAAGAAAAACCGGGGTGAAGAAATGTTACTCTGTGACGGCTGTGACTGTGGTAGGTCATTTATTGTGCTCTAAGGACAGACATTCGACGGCACTCCAGGGTTCCATATGTTCTGCCTAGACCCACCTCTGGATACCATCCCTAAGGAACAATGGTTTTGTTATACCTGCCTATCAGGTACCGGTGGCGATTTTGGATTTGACGAAGGCGAAGAGCACAGTCTTTCGAGTTTCCAAGCCCGTGACCTAGAATTTAGACGAATATGGTTTGAGTCCCACCCACCGGATCCAGCAACAAGAACAGAGGGCGTAGTCACAAACCACATCGGGAGTGTTGATGTTTCAGAACATGACGTTGAAAATGAATTTTGGCGCCTGGTGCAATCACCGCACGAAACCGTTGAGGTTGAGTATGGTGCGGACGTTCATTCAACGACTCATGGCAGGTACGGGTTTCTGTCATTCCCGCCGCAGGAAGTCTAACTTCTGCCAACCAGTGCAATGCCAACCATGGAAACCCATCCTCTGAACCCTTACTCCAAGGACCCATGGAACTTGAATAATATGCCCATCGTTTCGGATTCGCTTTTGAGGTTTATCAAATCCGATATATCTGGTATGACAGTCCCTTGGACATATGTAGGCATGGCATTTTCTACATTTTGTTGGCATAACGAGGTAAGCCGAACCAATAACAAAACCTCCCCCGCCACTAACCCCCGATAGGACCATTACACCTATAGTATTAATTTCAGTACGTTATTTCTATACCTGTCAAAATTGCCTAAATTTAATCTCACTTTATAGTGCACTGGGGAGAAACAAAGACATGGTATGGCATTCCTGGGGAAGATGCTGAGAAATTTGAGGCTGCTATAAAGGGCGAGGCTCCTGATCTGTTTGAAGCCCAGCCTGACCTCTTATTCCAACTGGTCACTCTTATGAATCCCAAGCGAGTTACTGATGCTGGCGTCCGGGTATATGCTTGCAACCAGAGGGCGGGCGAATTTGTGATAACTTTCCCCAAGGCTTATCATGCCGGTTTTAATCATGGGGTGAGCGTTTTCCCTTCCATTCAGCGATTTGGTGGTTAATGAGTCCGACACTAGCTGAACTTTAACGAAGCTGTGAATTTTGCCCTGCCAGACTGGCTGCCATATGGCCGCGACTGTGTTCAAAGGTATCGCGAACACAGGAAACTTCCAGTGTTCTCGCACGATGAACTCCTCGTCACGATTACGCAACAATCTCAGTCAATTAAGACTGCAATGTGGTAAGAACTGGTGTGCTGGATCTCTTGGAAATTATGTATTGACTCTAGCATAGGCTGATCGACAGCCTTAAGGAGATGGCTGATCGGGAAATCGATGATCGAAAGAGAGCTCGATCAGAAGGCCTCGTGGAAATTCTGGAGCAAGAGGATCGTTCCGAGGACCAATATCAATGCACCATTTGCAAGACTTTCTGTTATCTGTCACAAGTCACTTGCCAATGCACATTGAAGGTTGTATGTGTCGATCACATAGGCTTGCTATGCGAAGGCCGTGCGGGACACCAATTGACGTTAAGAAAGCGTTTCTCTGATGAGGAGGTGCTAGAAACGCTTGCAAAAGTTGCCGAGCGCGCAGCGATACCCTCGACCTGGCGTGGGAAACTCAACAAGCTCCTACTCGAGAGCGCTCGTCCCCCTCTTCGGTCCCTGCGTGCCTTGCTTGCAGAAGGAGATCGAATCAATTATTCCCTCCCTGAACTTTCCAGCCTTCGCAAGTGTGTCAATAGAGCAAACGAATGGGTCGACTCTGCCAACACATTCATTATTCGTAAACAGAGCAGAAAACGATCTCGGCGCTCCCGAGGACGCCCATCAACGAACGAGCCGTTCATAAGCTCTTTAGATGATCCAGGTGATAGGCCTGACCGTGGTTTGGATGACCTCTATGGTCTTCTCAGGGAAGTCGAGAATCTCGGGTTTGACTGTTCGGAGATTGGCGTCCTGCAGACCTTAGCACAACAAGCAGAAGACATAAAGATTAAGGCTGGCGCATTACTGAGACAGTCTCCAGCAAATGAGGATCGGGAACAATTTCTACAGGAGTGCAAACGTCTTTTGTTGAACGGCTCATCGGTCAACGTGCTCTTGGACGAGCTCATGGAAGTGGAGAAAATTGTCGATCGTGAGCAACTCGTCCAAGAGCTAGAGGAGAAGTTGGAGGATGAGGACGCGGCACTAACACTGGAGGAAGTCCGCCAGCTTTTGACTCGTGCCCGGACATGTAACATTTCTCCGGACAACAAACATCATAAGCTCCTCGAGGCCAGGCAACGAGCGGGCAATAATTGGGAGGAACGTGCCAGGAATATTCTCACCCAACCGAGAAAAACTATTGACGAACTTGAAGACTTTGCCAACATGGACATAGGCATTCCTATTGATCCCACCGTCCTCGACCGTTTGATGTCCTCTCGTGCCAAAGCCAAGGATTTCGATAAACAGGCACTCGCATGGCTAAGCCCAGAACCTGATGCCCCTAAGCCCCGAGTTCAAGATGTCATGCGCCTTGTAAATCGCGCTGAGAAGGACTTTAGTATCGCGTCGGTCACAGACCTAAGGCGGACCGCCGAAATCGTCACTGATCTCGAATCCAGATGCGACCAGGTGCTAAGAAATCAATACCGTGACGGGGATGACGACGATGTATTCCAAACCATCAAACAATGGCAGACTTATGCTAGAGATCATCTTCGGATGTTCTCCCTTCCCACCTTTGAGAAACTCGATACCCAGTTGAAGCTTCATTACCAGTGGATTTCTGACCTTCCATGGTTTTGCCCTGAGCATCAAGCTCCACATGGTGCCAGTGTGCTCCGGGATGTGCTGGAATGCACAGAACCTGAGGATGATCTCCCCCCAACAGATGAGTACTTCACATGCATTTGTAATACCCCCGTTCGGCCACCACCTCCCGGCGGCGTTTCGGATGCTGTTCAATGCGACCACTGTTATGCACGGTTCCATGGGGAATGCGCGAAGAATGGTGGCTCCTGTCCTTTCTGTGATCATCATCATTGGAACGGCGCTATCCACAAAGAACGTAGCTGGCACTTCTGCTTCCTACCAAATATCCTCACCAAAGCTCCTGAAATTACAAAAAACTACTCAGAGGATTGGAAACAGTTAGAACTCATTGTCCATCGCGTTGATCGTCTGTCAGCCGTCATTGGACAATTCCTATCATTTACGTCCCAACCTAACAACCAACGGCCGGGTTATATCCATCAGGTACGGCATTACATGCGCAAGCTCTACAAGATCCAGTTCGCGGTCTCCCCAAACCCCGAAGTATCATTTGGTTTGGACCTCGCTGGGTTGCACCGCATACTTGCTGGTCGTCCTCCACTCGTACGTCCGAAGAAGAGACGACGACCACGGTTTACCTTTGGACAAGATATTGATGCTGATTGGTCAGATGGTACCCGTTGTATATGCAGAGGTCGGACTGCATATCTACTCAATTATCCAAAGGTGGAGTGCGGATCCTGCTTGAAACTCTATCATGCAGGTTGTGTGTTTTACCCAATGGAGTCACCCGAGAACACGCGTTTTATCTGTCCATTGTGCTGTCTACGGAAAAACAGGACTTATCAATATTCCGATGTGCGGGTCAAGCCCACTGGTAAGGTTTTGTGGCTTCGAGCGAATTGATATGGTACTAATTAGGGATACAGCTTCAGAGGAACAACCACCAGACATATACATCAACATGTCTGAGATGCTGGAAACATTTAGCCGCGAGATCATATATAAGAAGATGCCCCCGCCCTACATCCAGACGCTCTTCGTGGAGCTCATCGCCATGGTTCCTGGTCAGCCTGAAATGACAGCGACGCCTACGCCATCCTCGTCAAACCACCTTGCCAGCCCCAAGGTCCCCATCTCACACCCCAACCCAATGCAATATTCACCTGCTCACCACCATCATGCAAGCCCACCAGTGCCTGCCGTCCTTGCGGACCCATACGTTGCCTCTTCTACCCAACACGTCCCGCCACCACCCCCTTGGTCCAGATGGGGAACAATGTCTACCCCTGCACGACCTCCATCTACACAGCGGCGCCAGAGTTCTTCGTCCCGCTCGACGCCGCAGCCTTCGTCAAAGAAGCGCAAACATGTTGAGGATACCCCCCAGCCGGCCGACGAATTTTCACGGGTCGGTTCGTCGTCGTCGTCGGTACCCTCGTCAGCGAAACGACGTGCTCTTCCTACCACACCAGCCTCTCCTCCAGAAAGGCCCGTGCAGACCCTCTCCCCATCTTTAGCGATGATAGTCTCCCCGGTAAATCAGAAGGTCATCACCTCGCCGAGATCGCCTTACATCCCAACACTGAGGAACGGACCAAACAGCTCTCCGACTATGCACGGCCGACCACTGTGACGGCCCCGAATAGCAAGGACGGTTGCTTAATTGGTTTAATCTTTTTTGTTCCCTTTTTCGTATTCATGCTGTGCCGTAGCTAAATATATACTTCTCTTAACCCTGTACCTTTTTTGTTTTTTTTTTTGTTTTGTTATAATGGCTTTCTACATACTGGAATTTTATGAATACATCATTCTTCAACGGTGTCGCTTTTCGTAATGCGGCGGGCTTGGTGAATAGGTAGGGGTTGGTCGTTGCATCCGGGTACACCGTAATTTAGTAGCAAGCGGCTGGGGGGTACAGCATAGTTGCGTGTGTAGAGCTCCTGATTAAAGTACAAAATACAAGGTGTGTGGCGCCGATGTCGGTGTAACACCGCGGCGCGGACCTAACTGGATATCGCGTTCATGTATTTTTTATTGGCCGCAGCCGCAATGTACCATGCCTCACAAGAGAAGCAATCAACGGCAATTTCACATTCACCTTCTATTTTATGTATGTACAGAAGAGCCGCCCATTAATTACCATGTCTAAAAGAATAAAAAATCAAACCCTGCATACTCCACCCAGGAGCCAATAATGATGACAGAAGCCTACTCCGTCGCGACCCGCACACGGCCCACGTCGCCAAAAAGGAACAGTATGGATGGAGAATTATGACCGGCGCACCATGAACCGGTACGTGGAGTACCCTCCGATACACGCAAACGCAGCGAGGCACGCGATAATCGAGATGAACCACGCATAGCCCGCGACGCCCTCGCCCGGGACGTGCACGTTCATACCCCACAGACCTGCGGAGAGCAAGTGTCAGTAAGAGCGACACTAACCGTGAGGAGTTCGGTAATAAAAATAAAGAGAAGAGGGGTAGAAGTAAACGGAGCCGAACAAAGCCAACGGCTGAGTGGAAAGTCCACCAGCCATGCTAGGGACACCAAAGTTGAAGGAAGAAAAAAAGGGAGGGGGGGGCGCACCTGTGACCAGATTCATGGGGATGAGCACCGTACCCAGGGCGGTAAGCTTCGAGAGCACGTCGTTAATCTGATTATTCGCGTCCGTCATCTCAATCGAGATCTGCGCGAGATAATTCGAGTGCGAGCGCGACAGGATCTTCTCGTAATGGTTCAGGTTCTGCGTCATCGTGATAAGATGGTCCTGTATGTGCCCGTCAGCAAGCGAATATCACGCTTTCGAAGCACGTACCTGAATATCTGAAAGGTACAATCCCTAACGTGTCGTCTTATAAGCACAAGCGCTATTACATAGAGGGTATAAAAGGTCTCACGATATCCGACGTCGGTGCGACCCTCCAATTCTCGTTGCACCGCTTCGCTAGGCCCTTCACCACGTCCGCCTTATTCCCCATGAGCCTCAACAGCCCCATGACTTTCTTCCTGCACGTCCCGATGCGCCGCAACATGTCGCTCTGTTCTGCCTCCTTCAGGATGAGGACGAGTTCGTCGATCGAGTCGACCTCATACTCGATGCCCTGGATCAGCGGCCCGAAGGCGTCCGTGATGTCATCGATCAGAGCGTACGAGATCCAGTCGGAGGTCACATTGATATAGTCCTTGAGCTGCTTGATGCGCCGCCGGACGTTCTGCGGGTGTGGGGTGGGGCGGAAGTGGAACTGCAGGATAAGTTCAATAAGCACATTAGTTGAGCGCACATACAGAAAATGGGTACAGCGTACGGATAGTATTCCCTCACGGAAGACAATGATGTACATGTTGAGTGGCTCGAGATAGGTGGGGCTGTACTGATCCTGATCGAAGCTGCGAAAACACACAAGGTAATAGTTCCGGAACAGCTCGATTTTCTCGCGCGTCTCTTCCATCTGGATATCTTCTGTGGTCAACGGATGAATTGAAAACACCTAGCACAACTGTCAGCTGTGTGTAACGCAAGAAGGTGGGCGTGCTCACCTTGGACAGCATCTTCATCTCCTCATCAGTAGGGCTCTGTATGTCCAGCCACCAGGTCCCGTCGTCCGAGTCCTCACCAGACTCATAGAGCCCCATGGGTGGGCCGCCCTTCTCACCTGACCTTTTAACAAAGTGGTTACTATTGCTGTTCCCAGGGTTCGAGCTGAAGTAGCTCCCCTCGGGGCTGACCACACGCTGCCCGACGCCCGCACCCGATCTGCCCATGAATATAGAAGATGCCGGCCGGTCCCGGGGTGCAGGTGGATGTTCTTCGGGCGCGCGAGTACTGATGCCCGTAAAGAGGGCTTCGAAGGACTGGCCATCGGCAGGGAGCTCACTGAGGCTGCGGGCGTGTATGGTCGCAGCGAGAGCGTTGGAGTAGAAGGAGAAGCGGTACGGGCGGTCGTGGCCCGAGGAGTGGTGTAGGATCCCTGGGGTGGAAGGGGGAACGCCTGATAGCGTCTCGTACGGTGAAGGGTGATGCGACGAGGGGCTGCCACCCAGGACGAGCCCGAGGCGCGCTGGGAGTGAAGATGAGCCAGGGTCGCCCTCGAAGAGGGCCATTTTACCGCCGATACCTTTGCGGTGGGCGCGTGGATGGGAGTTGCTCTGGCTGAGTTTGCGGTGGCGGGCCGTGTACGGCGACGTGGAGGATGATGGGTCGTCGGGGTCAGCATCAGGAGGGGCAGTGGCAGTGTGTCTGCTGCGTAGAGCAGAAAGCGAAAACTTGGTCGTGGGCGCGAGGCCGAGGGCTGCCTTTTCTGCCGTCGCGAACTCTTCCATCAGGGTAAAATTGAATTCAGAGTGGGGTGCATTGACTTGGTATGTCGGTAGTCCATACGACGTCGATGTGGGATCTTGCGTGTTTGAAACAAGCAGCGATGGGTCCTGTACCTGGTGCAGCCGCTGGTCGAGGTCGACAAACGAGGTGCTCGGGCTCGGTGGAGACGGCTCGTCACCGTCGACATCAGTAGTGCCCGTATGCAACGATGTGCCCCGAGCGATGTCCAGGTGGTGTTCCTCGTGCGGCGACAGCACAGAGATGGGTGGAAACTGATTATCGGGCGTCGAGGATGTCTCGTATGGTGAGGCCACGGGCGACAGGGTGATCGTCTCCCTCCTCGCGCGAGACAACTGCATCGCCATGTCGACGTCCATAGTACGCTGACGCTCGCGTGCATCGGGGTCGTTGGGGTCGAAAGTGCGGGTCAGCGTTGGTGAATGGCGCCGTCTGGTTCCATCGCTGACGTCGCTGGTGCGGCGTGGGGGCGAATTTGTGCGACGACTGGGAGAACTGTGTCTGCGAACGGGGCCTGTGGGAGGAGCAGCAGAGGCAATATCAGGGGAACTGGAGAGAACAGGGCCAGGTAAAATTGGGGAATCAATGGACATCGTCGGTCGTCTCGTCTCGTCGCTGCCTTTCTGACTTACGCGATTTTCACGGCCCCTAGACCATCACGTGCTTCGTTCTCTAAGCCCCCGTTGTCTAATGGTTATGACGTCAGACTTCTATTAATCCGTATCTGGAGGTTGCGGGTTCGAATCCCGCCGGGGGTTTTTGGAGTTTATTTTTCACAAATATCCTTGCAGCACCTTGACAAGGTTATCAATTATACCCACAATGCATTCGTACCAGTGGATGTCCCTAGAACCTCGTCCTTGCCTCTGCATTCTCGTGAGACCGTCAGAAAGAGTACATACATGCATATGGCAAAGGGGGTACCAAGACTCGAGCCCCTAGTAAGGAATGACGACCAGCTGAATTTCTTACGGTCTTACAATCAGACATTGACATTCAAGGAAGCAAGGACTACACAAGCCCCCGTTGTCTAATGGTTATGACGTCAGACTTCTACCAAGGCTCATCTGGAGGTTGCGGGTTCGAATCCCGCCGGGGGTTTTACGTCGTTTTTGTTCTTGATGGTCGCTTTAGAAGGGCACAGACAGGGAAAGCAAGAATCATGGTGTCTGTAACCTCAAAATTGTAAGTAGAGCAAACATAGATGGAATCCAATGCGTCCCAAGAAAGATTATCCAAAACTATTACTTTCTTGCCCGCAACTGCGCCCTGAGCATCCCATTCTCCGTCTGCATTGAGTTCAACTCGTCCATCATCGCGATCCGCTGAGAGTCCTCTGACGTTCTCATCGCATCCACTTCTTCCTGTGCCCGCTCCAGCGCAGCCCTGCACTCCGCCAGCTGGCCCTCGAGTTGCTTCCTCACCATCTCCGGTGCAGATGCTGCTTCCTCAGCAAGCGTCAGCGCCCTCGCTGATAACGTGTTGTTTGCCTCGGTCAGTTGGCGACATGTTTCCGCCTGTTCAGCAGCCAACATCTCTACTTCTGTCTTCTCACTCCTCACTCTCTCGATAATGTCTTGTAAATGCTGCACCTCCTCGTTCCTACAGTCCCAAAAACATCAGTATACCACAAAAAAAAAAAGAAAGAGCAAAAGAGAAATGAAAAAAAACGCACATAGCAGCTTGCTTCGCAGCCATCGACATATTCCGCTCCTCCAGTGTCCTCACCTGCCTCTGGTAAGTCTCCAGCGCCGTGTTCCCCTCCTGCGCCAGTTTCTGTGCCCGTTCCGCGTTCTTCTTCAAGAGGTCATGCGCCTGCGCGAACCGCACCAGCCGCTCGATCAGTGCACGGTCGTCCGCCATCAGCGCCTGCACACGCGATGCAAAGCCCTCGATCGTAAACGCACCGCCCGCGCCCGGAGAAGGGGGCTGGCCACCCCGTGTCATCTCGTATAGCGACTTGAGAGATCGGACGTCCAGGTCGGACAGAGATGTCACGCTCTTCCCCCCTGGACTGTTGAGCGTTGGGGATCCGGCGCGGAACGGTTGGCGTGATTTACTGAATTTGGCAGCCCGGGCTTCTGGGGAGGGCAGGGTGTTCCAGAGGGGTTGGAGGATGGACATGATGCGGCCGACAGAGTCGTCAGATGGATCGGGGAAACTCGACGAGGGGGAGACGAAGGATCGAACGGATGCGTTAGATTGGCTCTACCCAGTCGTTTAGTTATAGCTGCAGTTGTAAGACGCTAGCAAAACTCACTCGAGTACGAGCTTCGCTCCTGGCGTGATCCCTCTCCTTCCTGGCGTCCTCGATGTCCCTAACTAACGTCTCCCGCTTGTCCAGCCCATTCCTCACATCATCCTCCAACTTTCTCTTGATGGCCTCCCATTCACCCTCTGCTCTGGTATACGCATCTATCTTGGCGTGGACAGTTTCCAGATGCGAATGTACGGAACCGAGGAGGCCCCGCAACGACGAATCACGCGAGAAACACACAATCCCGTGCTGCTTCACCATCATTTGCAGTGCGTGGAGACCCTCGTCCAGTTCCTTGTGTGCATTCTCCACGACCGCCGCATCTTCCGCTCTCAACGCGTCCATCTCATCCTGTAAGCGCGCCAGATCGTCCAGCCTCTCGTCCTCTGCTTCCGCTTTTTGTCGCTCCCATGCATCCCGGTCTGCTTCCCATTTCCCCCGCAGCTGCTGTACCTCTGCGTCCTTTTCCTGCAACGCCCTTCGACTCTTCTCCCGCTCCTCTGCCAACATTCTTTCCGCATCGCCCCCACTCTGAGCCTCCCTCTCCGATCTTAGTATCTCAACCTCCTTCGCACGCTCCTCTAGTCTCACCCGCTCTGCCTCCCACTCCATCTTCTCTCGCATTAGTTGCTGCACCTCTGCATCGAGACTCTCCAGTTGTGGGAGCTTCTGCTCTAGCGCCCCGATGGTCTCTTCAGCACTTTGCAAATCCATACCCATCATTGTCTCGACCTCCTGTTTCTCCAGCCGCATCAGGGACAGCTCCCGCGTCATCTCGACCTGTTTTTTCCCCGCAGCTGTCAGCGACTCCGTCGCAGCACGTAGCTTTGTCTCCAGGGCAATGATCTCGGCTGCAGCTGCCTCAGCGGAGAGTTTCTTGCGTGGGGTGATAGCATTAGCGTGGCCGGCAAAGAGATGCGCGCCGTCGAAGCGTGTTTTGGATGGGCCGGAGATGCCTGTCATGGACGAGGTGGGGCTCATCAGCGTGCTGCGGTTCGACGAATCATACCCCGAGTCCTCAGAGGCGTTGTTGTTCATCTTCTTCTCCATGCTGCGGACGGATAGGGAGAGAACGCCTGCGCGGTGCTCAAGGAGCTTGCGGTAGACGTCATACGCACGCTCAGAGACGCGCCACAGCTCACGTTGGGCTGCGTCTACCCGACGGTTGGCGGCCTCGAGCTGCTCATCGGTTTGTTTGGAGACCCTCTTGTGTGAGGCGTTGACTTTGGTCAGAGACACTGCGGCATCGCGTATTTTTGTCTCGAGGGTCAGCTTCTTTGTCATGGCACCCAGGCGCGAGGTAAGGACTTGGTGCTCCTAAGAGCTAGTTTAGTATGTTGCTTAGAAGTTACTATATATGAAATTGACCTTTTTGAGGTCATCAACCTGCTCAGAGGGCAGAATGTCAAATCCGCGACTGTCGACGACGGCCTCGGAGGCAAGGAGGCTGATGAGGAGCTCATCGCGGGTATTGAGGGGCGCAGAAGTGCGTTTCCACTCGGAATCCGGGACCGATTTGCGGGATATGCGGTTGGGGAGGACACGGGGCGAGGACGAAGCCGAGGCAGCCGGGGAGCTGCGGCCGTTGGAGATGGGCGAGGTGGCTGGTGGGGACTCGTCGCGGCGCTGCCGATCCTTCTTGAGGAAGAGAGCGGCAGTCGGCTTAGGGCCGTTGGCAGCAACGACTGCGGGCTGAGTCTGCGTTGGCGAGGGCGGCGGCCAGGATGGACCTGCAAGGGGTTTAGCATAGACGACAGGTGGGGATTGGGCCAGGGGTTGGGGAGGAGACTGGGGGGAGGCCTGCTCTGGTGGGTCCGTGGCAATGCTGGCAGCAGCGCCAAGAAACCTGCGGACGCCGTTCATGGCAGCGATGGGACGTCGTTGTCGCGCGTGAGAGTGGTCGTCGTCGTCGTCGTAGCGGTAATAAACCCTAACCCTAGGACGAGGCCTGTTTAGAGACGAATACAGCCGGCAGCTCGCCTTCCGATTTGAATAATTACTACATACTGTACTACTCCTCGCTCCTCCATGAGCGCAGGCCATGTCCTTTACCTTCAACTGGCCCCGTTTCTCAGACCAGTTCCACTTTGATGCCATCCAGATGCTCAACACAGCCCTCAACAAGGGCAACAAACCACCCATTATTGCAGACAAGATAGAGGTCGTTGAGCTCGAGATGGGTTCCCAGGTATGTCCGGCCAGGCCCTATCCTGAACGCAGTCAGTGACGTGCAGCAGCCCCCCGAGCTCGAGATTCGTGACATAGGGGACCTCACTGTCGATCAATTCAGAGGCATATTTCGTCTTACCTACTCTGGCGATGCCCACCTTGTCCTCAAGACAAAAGTCCAGGTATGCTGTCCATTTGTCATACAGCACATTCATCTCACAGCCTTCAGGCAAACCCCCTCAACCACAAGCAGCCCGACATCCACCTCATGGCTGGTTCCCGAGGCATGCTGGCTGCAAAGCAGCCCCTTGTCGTACCTATGCTCCTTCGCCTCTCCCATTTCAAGCTCAACTCCTACGTCGTTCTTGTTGTGTCCAAGCAAAAGGGTATTACCCTAGTCTTTAAGACCGACCCTTTACAGAACGTCGACATCAATTCTACTTTTGATTCCATTGCGGTCATCCAAAAATTCATCCAGCGCGAGATCGAAGGCCAGCTCCGTCAGATGTTTCGCGAAGACTTGCCTGGCATTATCCACCGTCTCTCCCAGCAGTGGGTAAAAGCCAAGGTGGAAGCGCCCTATCTCGAAAAACGCCCACCACCAGTCACGAGACATACATTCAATGATGCGAGGTCCTTTGCAGACACTAACCCTTCTGCCCCCCTACTCAACGCGACAGCTTCCAATATCGGACTTCAACCTTTTCTTAGTCGTCAGCAGTCCCTGCGCTCTCTCAGACGTCCCCGTTCCGTGTCGGGTTCCTCGATCGCCAGTGCAGGGCGTCATACCACGGCTTCCACATCCGCCATTCCCCGACATAAACCTACACCAGCTGCCTCTCCACCCGTTTCCTCCGAAGCAGTCTCATTCCCCGATCTCGAGAACTTTGACCCAACTTATGGCCTTCGACCCGAAGGTTTACCTACCAAAAGCGTCTTCCGCGGATTCAGCAGCCTTTTTACCCCTAATAAAGGCCTCGCAGATCTAGCCGAAGAACCAAGCGACCCAGATGACGACGACGATTATGATGAGTCGGCCTCATTTGACATGGTCAACTGGGACTACACCGTCCCCGACTCGGAGGCAACCCCCCCACCTAGTGTATATGACGACCGAGAAAGTGTTGCAGAGTACGAAACAATCCCAGCCGTCGGTGGCGGCACCATAACTCGACCTCGGATATATCACTCACAGTCCCTTATTCAAACCACTCCTTCTAAATCAACACCTTCCCTTTTCCTTGGCAGCCACCACCCCCGATCCTCCTACGGTAGTATTGTCCCTCCTAGATCAGGATTTGCCACTCCGGGCCTCATTTCTCGCCATCAAAGCACCCTGCATAATCCTTATTTTGATTTTGCTCCACCGCTCCAACAACGGTCCGCTAGCGCTAGAGCCTCCATATCTCACTTCTCCTCTGCACTTTCACCTGGATACCCCCGGCGTCCTGTCACGCCAGACAGCGTAGACACACAATCCTCACACTCGAGCAGTGGACACGCACAGTCCATGTCCACGCCCCCAACCGACCTACCCCTCCATGACGATTATGACGAGAACGATGACTCTGCAGCGACCATCTACATGCGCCGTCCTCTTCACTCAGAACGCCGCTTCTCCGTTTCCTCTTCCACATCCAACAATCCCAACGCCAGCTCTCTCGACAACGCCTTTCTCTCCTCCTCACACTTCCACTCCCACACCGCCAACCCACACAACTCTAGCGCGAACGGCGTCAACGCTACGCCGCGCAAGATTGTGCTCCGCCCCTCGCTCAATAACTCCATCCACCAGCTTTCCACCCTCAGTCACTCCAACCACACCCTCTCACCATACACGCGCTCGCTCGAGCACTTCACCGTGCGCAGCGTGCCTCCACGGTGTGTCGGGCCCTCAGGGCTCTCTGCGGCGTTCGAGCGGCAGCCGGTCAAGGCCAAGCGGAAGCGGACGCATCGGCTGGGTGGACGGGGCGGCGGTACTGCTGGGGCCGGCCCAGACGCGGGAAAGGCGGGTGAGCGAATGGACAGAAAGACCTCCGCCGAGGGGGAGAGGGGCGCGCGCCCGTCTTCGGAGTTCGACATGGCGGATATGGATCGCTACTTCCGTTCCCACTCCCCTGCGTCCCCGTCCCGGCCCCCGCCCCCACTCCCACCATCATCAGTCAGCTCGGTTCCACTTAGTTCCGCAGCGCCTGGAGAGGGCCTCCGCCGCTCGTCGCACCTTCAGCATCTTCACAATCATCACAACCACCCTGCATGATGTTATTTACGTTTACCAGTCCACATTTCACACTTCTTATTTGGCATGTTACATTTTACCTTACTAAAAACACATATATTCATATAGCAAAGCCACGAGTCCCTACTGTTGCGCATCATTCTTATTCATCTTTTACCTTACTACTATCGTTATCTACCCATCTCCCCCTCCCCCCACCTTCATGGCACTTACGTTGACAGGACGAAACTTAGATATCTGATCATGAACTCATACCGGAAATCAAAATCCCAATTCTAAAACGCAGTATGTATCATCTGTACCAGCATGTATGGTTTCCCATTCCCATTAAACCCGGAGTCTCCACGAATTATCGCTTCGACAGAGAGGCTTTAGGCAGTAGAACATATCAATATACGTTTGTCATAATCATACAGCAGAGGACGTTGTCCCATACAAATAAAACACATGTCCGATGTTTTCCACACTAATACTTTTTCTTATTCGTCTTTTAATTTTAATTTAATTTATTATTAATATAAATAAGAAAATTCAGTTCATTAATTTTAGCTACAGCTAGAAACCCACATAAAGAAATTAATTAAAAATGTGTTGAACCATCTTTAAAAATAAATAGTAGTTTAAAATAAGTGAAGATGAACTGGTGAAGAGTCACGCAACGATAAACGGATGGCTTTGTAGGCGTGGGAAAAAACAACTCTTGTCTTCCTTCACGACGACAAAGCTCAGTATCGTGATTTTCTTCTCCCACCCACCCACTACCCTTTACCTATTACCTCTTATCTCTTTTCCTTCTCATCGTCTAGTGTTGGTTGGTTCATGTCAGGTTTTTGTACACCCTCCAATCTGCGCTCAAGAACTCCGGGGTCTCCCCCCGGCGGGGAAGAGCCGGGGGGAGACCCCAGAGTTCTTGAGCGCAGATTGGAGGGTGTACAAAAACCTGACACGAACCAACCATCCCAGAGCGCAGCTTATTACGGTCGTGTTAGGGCGACTACCCCAAAGAGATGTGTGAAGGGAGTTTAAGATTTTTGAAAAGGGCAGAATAATGTATGGTTAACTAACAATCTTCGATTTTTCATATGCAATAAATGATGCTTGAAGTCGAAGCAATGTTGTGTTGTCGTCCTTGTTTAAGAACAAAGGTAGGATCTCTTGAATATTACGCCAATAACGAAGAAAGCTGGCTCGTGTTTTCCAACGACCTTTCACTGCCACAATCGCAGGTTCGATTCCCTGTAGTAGGAGTTCTGTGACATTGCCAATGCGAAAGGAGTGGCCGTGGAGAGTCTCTAAACCAGCAGTTGACCAGATGGCGTTACAAGCATCCAAGAAGGAGTCACGGGTCCAAGCATTCCAGCTACCATCTGGTGTCTCATATGCGAAAAGGGGCGCATCATCCAGTACCGATGAGTTAACGTCCCGGTGCCATAAAAAGGCTTGGGTGGGGTTGCTGAGGTCATTGCGTGAGACTAGGCTAATGTCAGCGCCATCGAATCCTGTTGTTTTAGACCAGGGAATGTGGAATGAGAGGAAGGGAACATTGGAGCGTGATATATCTTTTGAAACTGAAACACCTTTTTTGACGTGGTGCACAGGATCGTATACTCCTAGAGATGAGGGTACCATCTCTCCCAGGCGGCATGTGCCCCAGAAAGTCGTTTCGGCTAGGGCGAGCATGGCAATGTCTTTTGAATTGGAAGGAGACAGTGCTAGTCGGAGTGCATACATGTGAGCCATAGTGACTGGTGATCGGAGAGGTCGTTTGCTATCTGGTGGTACTAGTTTCTTCACACCCTTTGTCAAGGTCCGTATCTGGTCAGTGGAACCAAACCAAGGTGCCCCGTGTATGTTATGCCAGAAGTGGATTCCCGCCAGCCAGTTGTTTGCACAGTCTAATGAAACAGAACCAGCTGCGAATTCGGCCAGAAACATGGACAGTAAGTTACTAGAGGCAGGCATTCGGAGATCTTCGTCAACTTTGTATTTGTCAAAGAATTGCGAGAAACGAAGTAACCCGGCAGCATATGTTGAGCGTGTTTCAGGTGCAAGGCTTGCGAGAGCAACATCAATTAACCGTTCGTGTGACTCAACAGAGAATAGCACACTGTTGAAGGATTGGTGACGTAGGGAATAGGGAGTTGACCAACATGACAAACACAGTTTTGCAGGTATGGCAGGACGATGAGGTGAGGTATCAATGGTGTTCCCTTTTTTAGGTTTACGAAAAATGGTGGTGGGATGGGTGTGTTGGACAGGAGGAATGGGGAAGGTGCAGTCAAACGAATTCATGTTGAACACAAGAGAGATGTTCGTGGTCAAGTATTAAATGGCTTAAAAATAGGGGAACAAGTGTTTCAAGAAGAACGACCCAAATCCGGCTAATTCTGATAGTGAAATCTTTAGGGGAATATTTATAGTACCTATTTGACTAAGAAGTATGGGGCAATTTCTTCTGGTAAAGATAAGGAAGAAAGGATCATGTCCACCTGTGCTCCCAGAACGCCGCGTGAGATGGGATCCGCCCGGTTTTCATCAGAAGGGACATAAAGTAGGGAGAAAGATATGTTAGCAGCGGCCATGATCACTCCTGTACGACGAATAGAAAGATTAGACTCAAAGTTGCGACTGCGACCTTTGTCATGTGCACCAATAACACCTTGGTTGTCAGATCATAACAGAAGATGTGAATCGTGGTAACCGAGGTTACCTAAAAGCAAGGCGGCGAGCTCAACAGCTAGTGTCTCGAGCCATCCAATGTCACGACCATTAGACCTCCAGCGAGGTAAAAGTTTCCATCCTGCCCACTTGGTTCCGATTACAATCCCAATCCCCCAAGATGTGGAGGCGTCAACCCATAGGTCAATATCAAGGGGAGGTCCTTTTGGGGTCAGGTTTCGGATAGGAGCAGGGGAAGCAAGAGCCACAGCCCAAGACCGAAGGGAAGAGATGACAGAAGGAGGAGGATAACGGGAAGCATGTGGATTAGGGGAGAACGAGGATGCAAATTGAGAGAGGGGTGGAAGGAAAGAACGCATGTCCAGGTATACAAATGTGAGGTGAGACAGGGATCCAAACAACTTCTGGATGTCCCTTAGAGTCATCCGGGCATGAGTGAACATGGCCAGTGCAGAGTCGACACGGCCTTTGTTTTTCAAGCGTTTTTCCTCCGAGATGGTTACAGAGCGGTCCTGCAGTGAAAAGGTGAAACCGACAAACTGAAAAATAGGGGAGAAATCATGACCCTTCGATTTGTGCCATGGGACACCGAGGTGGGCGATGAGGTCAAGTGCAGACTGCCGATCGTAATCAAACATATAGTGTGAGAAGGGAGAGGGAAAGGACCCAGATGAGGAAGGGAGACGGAGAGTAACAATGTCGTCCACCCATTTTGCAAAAGGTCCAACATTTTTCCTTTTCCAGATTTCAATTACACCATCTGCAATTTCACCCTGGAGACCATGTGCCGAGGCAACACCAAAGGTGACGCAATGTTCGACAAAGAACCTGCCCCGATGGGTGACCGCCATTGCACGTTTGTGACTGGGGAGAACAGGTGTGGTGCGATATGCGGCCTCAATGTCCAGACCACACGCTTCCGCGCCATCAGGGGCCGAGGCAACCTTGAAGGGATACAGGTAAGTAAAAAGGTATCTGATTCAGCCTATGGTACAGGCGATGACAAGTACAAGACATGTCAATTAAGGAAGAATGGCCCAAAGGATATAGAAGAAAAAGAGGGGCTCATTCGAAGTGTAAGAAAGGGAAGGCCACCAGAGGGCAAGGAAGGAAGGCCACCAGTAGGCAAGGAAGGAAAGCCCCAGAGAGCAAGGAAGGAAGTGTAGGTCAGGAAGAACATAACAACTATGATACTAAGATGTCTGAGAAGGGAGGGTGGCGAAAAAGGACATACAATGTCAGCGACATCTGCAGCAGTAGTCCAGACGGTGGAGAAGTCATCCGAATTGATGAAGTCATTGACAGAGAACCCATCTTCATAAACCTTGGAAGAGTGTCGACAAACACGAATCTTGTCGGGTTGACCCAGTCCTCGTTTCTCGATAGCTAAAATGAAGGGAGTGGTGACAAATGTTTCGCCAAAGATAATGTCCATCTCTTCAAGAGAAAAGGGACCAGAAATGCGACCCAACTGGATCTCGTCGCAGAGGAAGGAATTGAGAAAGTCTTCATAACCCAGACATGAGAAATGGTTTGGGGGAGTGCGAGTGGTGGGAAAGTGAAAGGAGCCTTTTGTGATTGGGAAACCATGTCGAATGCGCTCTGCAAGAAACGGAAAATTATTTAATAAGCCCAGAGAAGAGAGCTCATGTTCAAAGGCATCTGCGTGATAAGGTGTAACAATTTTAGACAGGACCTGCGACAATGCTTGCCGATCGACAGGAGAACGCAAGGGCAAAGTGATTAGAGTCTCCGCAGAAGGAGCACCGGTGTTTGAGAGTTGAGCCAGGGACGTGGCCACGACAGGCACGGTCCCCACCGAGGTTGAAGGATATGCACAATGTGACATTGTGTTCGCGTGTAACGAGGGAAGTGGCGGACACTTTACAGAATGTTGGACTATTGTCGGGAAACTTGGAGGCTCTGCATTGTTGGAAGCGATGACCGGCGCGGGTACAAATGAGGCAACTCGAGACGCCGTTCCCACTCGAGGTGCCAAGATGAAAGGGCTTCGGAGAGGCAATACGGTCATATAATTTTGATGTGTGTGAGGAAGAAGAACGAGAGGACCAGCCACGGCCGCAGGAAGATGAAAAAGTCTGTCTCGAACGGTCAACAATGACTCGATCACTAATAAGTTCGTTTGTAAGTATGGTTAGGCGGATATTCTGAAATTTGAGATTGTATGACTCAGCCGAGAAGGCACAGGGGGCGTGAATGTACGCCTGGCGTACTTGGATGTCAAAGCGGCGGTAGGCAGTGAAGGATTCATGAAAGTCTGCTTGGGACTTGATCCACTTGTAATGACTGCTCCAACGTGGGATGGCATGAGTACCAGCACAATCTCCGAGAAAGGTACCATAATTCCCCCATGCTTCCTCCCACAGGCCTTGCGAGAGAGTCTCTTCATCACCGAACTGACCCACTTTCAGGAAAGACCTAGATTTTCCACCCAAGGGATCAGGACGTTTTGTGTAGATCAAATCCTCACCGTCAGTGAGCATCCTTCGCCAAGCACTGTTGGTGAATAGAGTTAAGGGCAAGTAGGCACCTTCATTCCGAAGAACAGATAACTGTAACAGAACCTGTCGGTATGTATCCATATAGTTAGAGGAGGGTGGGCCTTCGAGATTGTTGACAAAGGTATTCGAAGCTGAAATGATGGGGATGGGGGGAATGACAACAGCTGGAGGCATTGCAATGGATGGCGAGGGAATAGGTGCAGTGGGATGAGTTGGGCCTGGTTGTGACGGTAATGAAGAAGCGGTTGGAAGGTGAGAAGCTGTGTGAGACGGGCCGGACGTGGGGGATACATCCATTGCGGATGCCAATTGAGGGATCGAGATAGAGTTCGAGACGAGTATTCTCGAGGTAGGAGAGAGTTTGGTGATCAACGTGATAATATCATTAACTGAGGGCTGGGTGGTTGTATGTGCTCTTTGTGACCTTGATGCTGTACTGGAGGAGCCTGCGGTCCTGGAACTTGATGTAGCAGTGTTGGAGCTAGTAGCGTTTCCTGGAGAAGGTACCGACGAGAAACTTGGGGTAGGAGGAGAGATGACCGGAGAAGGGTCCAGGGATTGTGGCAAGAGAGCCTCTTCGGGGCCAAGACGAACCTTCTCGGATGTCCCAAGTTGATGTGATTGAGAATTCAACTTCGTGCGTATGTTGTTGCGTGCCACGATAGCAGCATTCAGAACATCTATAGTAGCTTTGCTCGATTTTGCGGTGACAAAGTAGGACCGCTGTGCGGCAGTCAAAGGTTTGTTGGGGTCCAACTTCTCGGCATTGTATGCTTGCAACTCAGCAGTGATCTCGGGAGGAGGAACATGGCCTTCGGTTCCATCAGTGCTACGAGACGAAGTAGGCATCGTAAAGGATATCCTGTCTGAGAGACGACAGGATCGTGTGGTGATTGGGGTGTGGGTCAGGCGTGCGACAAGCTCTTGGACCCAGCCGATACCTTGCATGCGAGCAACAGGAGATCCGAAGGCGGAACCATACCTTGAAGACAGTTAATGAACGTAGCTATAATGTAGCACAGGGAAACCTCACCAGAAGCTTAGGTCAAGTCTATAAAAAGCAGGAAAAGTTTAATGCTTTCTCGCAGATGCACGTAGATGAGCAAGCTTACGCGTAGTTGAAGCCTTCCCATTCTTCCTCGGTAAACAGCTCGCAGTATTTGGAGTATCCAAGTGCCACAGTCTATAAGGAAGTTCAGATAGTGTTTCGCGGGGCGGGTCAGCCGGAAGTACCTCGTATGCACACATCTGCTGCATGGTGAAGACGTCTTCAATGCGAAGATTGAACCCCTTTATTTGGGGTTGTAGGCGTGTCTGCGCGTTCTTGAGGTATATGTCCACCCATCTTGCAAGTTTCCCGACAATAGTCCAACATTCTGTAAAGTGTCCGCCACTTCCCTCGTTACACGCGAACACAATGTCACATTGTGCATATCCTTCAACCTCGGTGGGGACCGTGCCTGTCGTGGCCACGTCCCTGGCTCAACTCTCAAACACCGGTGCTCCTTCTGCGGAGACTCTAATCACTTTGCCCTTGCGTTCTCCTGTCGATCGGCAAGCATTGTCGCAGGTCCTGTCTAAAATTGTTACACCTTATCACGCAGATGCCTTTGAACATGAGCTCTCTTCTCTGGGCTTATTAAATAATTTTCCGTTTCTTGCAGAGCGCATTCGACATGGTTTCCCAATCACAAAAGGCTCCTTTCACTTTCCCACCACTCGCACTCCCCCAAACCATTTCTCATGTCTGGGTTATGAAGACTTTCTCAATTCCTTCCTCTGCGACGAGATCCAGTTGGGTCGCATTTCTGGTCCCTTTTCTCTTGAAGAGATGGACATTATCTTTGGCGAAACATTTGTCACCACTCCCTTCATTTTAGCTATCGAGAAACGAGGACTGGGTCAACCCGACAAGATTCGTGTTTGTCGACACTCTTCCAAGGTTTATGAAGATGGGTTCTCTGTCAATGACTTCATCAATTCGGATGACTTCTCCACCGTCTGGACTACTGCTGCAGATGTCGCTGACATTGTATGTCCTTTTTCGCCACCCTCCCTTCTCAGACATCTTAGTATCATAGTTGTTATGTTCTTCCTGACCTACACTTCCTTCCTTGCTCTCTGGGGCTTTCCTTCCTTGCCTACTGGTGGCCTTCCTTCCTTGCCCTCTGGTGGCCTTCCCTTTCTTACACTTCGAATGAGCCCCTCTTTTTCTTCTATATCCTTTGGGCCATTCTTCCTTAATTGACATGTCTTGTACTTGTCATCGCCTGTACCATAGGCTGAATCAGATACCTTTTTACTTACCTGTATCCCTTCAAGGTTGCCTCGGCCCCTGATGGCGCGGAAGCGTGTGGTCTGGACATTGAGGCCGCATATCGCACCACACCTGTTCTCCCCAGTCACAAACGTGCAATGGCGGTCACCCATCGGGGCAGGTTCTTTGTCGAACATTGCGTCACCTTTGGTGTTGCCTCGGCACATGGTCTCCAGGGTGAAATTGCAGATGGTGTAATTGAAATCTGGAAAAGGAAAAATGTTGGACCTTTTGCAAAATGGGTGGACGACATTGTTACTCTCCGTCTCCCTTCCTCATCTGGGTCCTTTCCCTCTCCCTTCTCACACTATATGTTTGATTACGATCGGCAGTCTGCACTTGACCTCATCGCCCACCTCGGTGTCCCATGGCACAAATCGAAGGGTCATGATTTCTCCCCTATTTTTCAGTTTGTCGGTTTCACCTTTTCACTGCAGGACCGCTCTGTAACCATCTCGGAGGAAAAACGCTTGAAAAACAAAGGCCGTGTCGACTCTGCACTGGCCATGTTCACTCATGCCCGGATGACTCTAAGGGACATCCAGAAGTTGTTTGGATCCCTGTCTCACCTCACATTTGTATACCTGGACATGCGTTCTTTCCTTCCACCCCTCTCTCAATTTGCATCCTCGTTCTCCCCTAATCCACATGCTTCCCGTTATCCTCCTCCTTCTGTCATCTCTTCCCTTCGGTCTTGGGCTGTGGCTCTTGCTTCCCCTGCTCCTATCCGAAACCTGACCCCAAAAGGACCTCCCCTTGATATTGACCTATGGGTTGACGCCTCCACATCTTGGGGGATTGGGATTGTAATCGGAACCAAGTGGGCAGGATGGAAACTTTTACCTCGCTGGAGGTCTAATGGTCGTGACATTGGATGGCTCGAGACACTAGCTGTTGAGCTCGCCGCCTTGCTTTTAGGTAACCTCGGTTACCACGATTCACATCTTCTGTTATGATCTGACAACCAAGGTGTTATTGGTGCACATGACAAAGGTCGCAGTCGCAACTTTGAGTCTAATCTTTCTATTCGTCGTACAGGAGTGATCATGGCCGCTGCTAACATATCTTTCTCCCTACTTTATGTCCCTTCTGATGAAAACCGGGCGGATCCCATCTCACGCGGCGTTCTGGGAGCACAGGTGGACATGATCCTTTCTTCCTTATCTTTACCAGAAGAAATTGCCCCATACTTCTTAGTCAAATAGGTACTATAAATATTCCCCTAAAGATTTCACTATCAGAATTAGCCGGATTTGGGTCGTTCTTCTTGAAACACTTGTTCCCCTATTTTTAAGCCATTTAATACTTGACCACGAACATCTCTCTTGTGTTCAACATGAATTCGTTTGACTGCACCTTCCCCATTCCTCCTGTCCAACACACCCATCCCACCACCATTTTTCGTAAACCTAAAAAAGGGAACACCATTGATACCTCACCTCATCGTCCTGCCATACCTGCAAAACTGTGTTTGTCATGTTGGTCAACTCCCTATTCCCTACGTCACCAATCCTTCAACAGTGTGCTATTCTCTGTTGAGTCACACGAACGGTTAATTGATGTTGCTCTCGCAAGCCTTGCACCTGAAACACGCTCAACATATGCTGCCGGGTTACTTCGTTTCTCGCAATTCTTTGACAAATACAAAGTTGACGAAGATCTCCGAATGCCTGCCTCTAGTAACTTACTGTCCATGTTTCTGGCCGAATTCGCAGCTGGTTCTGTTTCATTAGACTGTGCAAACAACTGGCTGGCGGGAATCCACTTCTGGCATAACATACACGGGGCACCTTGGTTTGGTTCCACTGACCAGATACGGACCTTGACAAAGGGTGTGAAGAAACTAGTACCACCAGATAGCAAACGACCTCTCCGATCACCAGTCACTATGGCTCACATGTATGCACTCCGACTAGCACTGTCTCCTTCCAATTCAAAAGACATTGCCATGCTCGCCCTAGCCGAAACGACTTTCTGGGGCACATGCCGCCTGGGAGAGATGGTACCCTCATCTCTAGGAGTATACGATCCTGTGCACCACGTCAAAAAAGGTGTTTCAGTTTCAAAAGATATATCACGCTCCAATGTTCCCTTCCTCTCATTCCACATTCCCTGGTCTAAAACAACAGGATTCGATGGCGCTGACATTAGCCTAGTCTCACGCAATGACCTCAGCAACCCCACCCAAGCCTTTTTATGGCACCGGGACGTTAACTCATCGGTACTGGATGATGCGCCCCTTTTCGCATATGAGACACCAGATGGTAGCTGGAATGCTTGGACCCGTGACTCCTTCTTGGATGCTTGTAACGCCATCTGGTCAACTGCTGGTTTAGAGACTCTCCACGGCCACTCCTTTCGCATTGGCAATGTCACAGAACTCCTACTACAGGGAATCGAACCTGCGATTGTGGCAGTGAAAGGTCGTTGGAAAACACGAGCCAGCTTTCTTCGTTATTGGCGTAATATTCAAGAGATCCTACCTTTGTTCTTAAACAAGGACGACAACACAACATTGCTTCGACTTCAAGCATCATTTATTGCATATGAAAAATCGAAGATTGTTAGTTAACCATACATTATTCTGCCCTTTTCAAAAATCTTAAACTCCCTTCACACATCTCTTTGGGGTAGTCGCCCTAACACGACCGTAATAAGCTGCGCTCTGGGATGGTTGGTTCGTGTCAGGTTTTTGTACACCCTCCAATCTGCGCTCAAGAACTCCGGGGTCTCCCCCCGGCTCTTCCCCAAACCCAAAATATACCAGTTTATATTTTGGTCTGTTCCTATACATAAGAAACAACTAGAAAGCTAGTAGTTTAAAATAAGTGAAGATGAACTGGTGAAGAGTCACGCAACGATAAACGGATGGCTTTGTAGGCGTGGGAAAAAACAACTCTTGTCTTCCTTCACGACGACAAAGCTCAGTATCGTGATTTTTCTTCTTTAAAAATAAATAAAGAATTTGCACTTGCAACTTTTGGTTTTTTTATTTTTATTGGATTTAATTAATTAAATTGATAAATAAAGAATATATTTTAGAAAATGATAACAGCAGAAGAGAAATTAATGAATTGATTGAAAAAGGAATGCCATTTCTCTTTGAGCATCTATCTTCCTTACACCCCGCCTCAGAATAACGTTGGGTCGATAACCATATCCGACTCGGGTATTGTACTTGATGAAGTGGTGACTTGAAATTCCTGTGATTCCGCACCAAAAAAATTAAGCACAAAGTACCACAACAAGCAATGGAATGGGCAGAAAAAAACAGTTGATCAGTACGGCGCAATCAAAAGGCCAAATGACCGTTGATACCCACGTCGACTGTACCGTCATTCAACAGTAGTCAGTCAAAGCCACGGATAAGGAACAGCACGCGCACCATGCATGCTAGGCAATCGACTCGTGTTTTGTCTTGCTGACGGCGCCTGACGCAGCTGTCGGAAATCGTTGTTGGCATACGTCTTCGTAAGGCCTGTTGCGGCCGGCGACCGCAGGAGCGCGGTGGGTGGCGAGATGATGAGTCCCAAGATGTCTGGTGTCTTGTTTCCTTTGGGCGTCGCTGGTGCAGAGGACGGAACGTCCAGTTGCAAAAGGTCTGTGATGCTTTGAAGCAGAAGTTCTAGGGTCGTGGGCAGCTCTTTATTAATCACGACGAAGCTATCATCTTCATCAACCGTAAACTTCGACCGGAGATCTGCGAGCGTCGGATGGTCCTCAACGGGCAGAGCAGTTTGTAACGAATCGCAGAGGTCGGAGAACCTGGATGCTGTGATGCCACAGAGCGACGTAAATTTCGGGTTCTCCTGTTCGGGAAGCCAGGCGAGGAGCGTTAAGACACTTTTAGCAGTATCAGCATCGAAGCTACGTTCAGCAAATGCCGACAATGTTTGACCAATCTCAAGACGGAGGGCTTCCGAGTTCAACGCCGCTGAAGGGAGGGTTTTTAAGACAGCGAATGTTGTGTCGATCGCGCGCATAGGCGCGGATTCGTCCTGAGCCTCTCGAAATCCCATTAAGACAATGATAAAAGCAACATCTGGAACGAAGGATCCCGATGCTGATGCTAGGACCTCAAAGAGCTTCGGAAGATATGGTGATGTATAATGCCCATCCAACAACATCGTCAAGCAAGCCTTCAAAGCCTGTGATAGATCTGGTGTAGATGTTAGAGCATTTAAGCACCATGAGGATGAACTTGACGAAGGGGAAAGTAACTCGAGTATGAGGTGAAGGGAAACAGAGGCTTGATGCATGAGCACCAGCAGATAATCCACTGCAAGGCTGGTATCCAACAAAGACTCCAGCGCTTTTATAAGCCGTTTCATTTCCTCAAGCAACAGCCACTCTCCCATACCAAGGACCCCACCGTCGAGCATAACCAGTCGCTTCACTAAGTGTAATTTGCTATCTGTATCGAGAAGGGAGAAAAAGGTTTTGACCTCATTCAATACCTTAGGGAGAACACTCGTGACCCAGACCGAGTGCGTATTGCTTCCTCCGTAGGCAGGGTCTGTCTCTGGAAGGACGTGGTCAATCAACGTAAAGACTTGGAGTAATTGGTACACTGGATCCCTCCCACCATGCCGACTTGCATGTTCCAGCAACGTCCGTAAGACGACTTCCGCACCAAGCCTCCCAGGTTCAACGTGTGATTCTGGAGCAGATAAGCAACGGACCAGATCTAAACAGATTTGCCTCATGCCCTGCGCAGACACGCACACAGAGCTCGACTGAGCATAAACCATATCTGCCGCATCAGTACATGCAAAGATATCTGCAACGGCGACGACAAGTTCACGCATTGCGCGGCTTGTCAATGGAAAATGGGGTGTCATGCGCAGAATCAATTTGAGGAGGTCGCCTCCGGTGCGGAAAAGTTGATCCACTAGCGACTGGTTCCTTCGTGGAGGGGGTGACACGACAAAGTGCGCGTCCAGATCACCAGCGACACCGACAAACAGGTCTACGATCCGGGGGGTCATTGCATGAGATTGTTCCTCCCAGAATACCCGCGTCGTTCGGCATTCTCCTCCGGTGTCATCCAGTTCCTGTTTTACAATAGCCAAAGAAGCGCGCAACGTCCTCAGCCTTCTTGGTGAGAGCGGGTGGGCACTTGTGAACATCAATTCCTCAACTGCAGCCGGCAGCCCGTCTTCGGCGACAAGAGCGACCTTTCTCAAAGAAAGGCGCTCGTGTTCAGGAATGAAAGAGAGTGGAGGTTTTAGGGATAAGATCGTTTGCACAAGATTGTCGTGGAGAATAGCGGATGGTTCCTTGGCAAGGTCTACGAGTATTTTTTCAGCGATGATCCCTGATTCTCTAGGAGGATCCTTATCCGCGATCGCCCATTCCAAACGACACGTCAATTGACGCAACAACAGAAGGTGATTAAGAATCTCCCAGGATAGAACAGGGGATGTCAGACTCAAGAGCTTGACAACATCAGCTACATCAACTCACCTCCCTGTAACCTTCTACACCCTGCCAAAGATGTAAAACGGCTAACGCTCGTTCACGACACACATCATCCCCTAAACTATCTGCCCACGCCCAAACCGCCAGAACACTAGCAACACCGACATAACCCCTAACAAACGTTATAAATTCGTCGTGTGAGACAGTTGTTAGAGTGCCGCGAAGGAGAAAAGGTGGCTGGGAATGTGGTATTGATAGCACAGCATTTTCGGCCAGCTTTGCAGCTACGTCGTCGTGAAGTATCATAGACTCGAGCCAGATTCCCATTGACTGCTCTTGGGTACCAATGTCTTTCAAAAAGTTCGACGCTTCGTCAAAGTCTCCTTGGGTATTAGACAGAGCATCCTCGAAACACTGCCACTGCCGTATTCGTGTCGAGAGGCGTTTGGCTGCCAGTTGTGTGGATTTATCGACCCTGGAGTTTTCCTGAACTTCTCGCAACGAACCAAGGAAGTAGTCGTTGTTCAGGTAACGAGCGATGTCCACATTCGTGGCTGCGTCTATGAGCCGTAACAGCGTAGATTCATCGAGTGTTTCGGAATCGAAGTTAGAGTTTACATCCAAATGTTGCTGAAATTACCTATCAAACTTGCATTAAAAAATGATAATGGCGACGAAACGAACCAATAAAGCGCGCGCCATCTCAGGATGTTGGGAGGCGGAAATACCAAGGAGCATGCCAATTTGATAAGCCTGGTCGCTGCTCTGATGGGGCAATTTCAGCAACGAGCAATACCAGGTTGAAATACACCAACCTTCAGCCCAATACAGCTAGCAAGTTTAATTGCGAACCTCGACAAAGACTCATTCGGTGTGTCGTCGCGTATAGGTTTAGACGTAAAGAAAATAGCACTTTCAAGGTCAAGCTCTTCTTCCAGATCCGCATGCAGGTATGGAAAGCCCGGAAGATCCCAGTCTTCATCGGAAGGCTTCAAGCAAAACATCAGCCGCACGACTAGTGGGAGGGGTGGTGAGTCCGGAAGTAAGGCTAACAGTTCTCTTGCCAGTGCTGTAGGGTCGGATGAGTTAGAGGGATCGACGGCTCTTGAGAGTAGAACTGGCTCAACGGAGGGCAGAGAGCGCGGTTCATATTTAGGGGGTGGGAGAGGAACATCTGAAACGATTTCTCCATAGAGGGCCATAGACAACGTCTCAAACGCTCCCTTGACTATCATTAACCGCGTCGCGTACTGTGTGATGTTTGTAGCTGGTTCCCTTCGCGTCGCCCGTGTACCCACGCACCTCTGCGCCCATGTCTACAGTAAAGTCAACCTGTCCGCCGGCATATGCGATTACCGTAGGGATGAGAGCATTCGCGACGTGCTGCTTTTCTTTCGAATTCGGCGGGGTTGTTGGTTGGGCATTGAAAAAAACCTCAACGAAGAAGGTTTCGGGTTCTGTTTGCCTAAACGGAAGCCATGTTAATCTTTGTAGTCAGTTTAATAGAAGATATGACAAACGCGACCACTTCTGGACATTGCGCGAATGGTTTCGCGCCGTTTGGGAATACACGAATGGACGAGATACGAACTGGAGCTGCAAAGCGGATAGCAGCCAGACCAGATGGCCCTTCAGGGGAGAGGGTGCACCAGTGAAGCAGTGCCATACTGCATTAACAATGTCAATGGTATCGGAAATTGCAATGTTCTAGTCGTCTATCAGAGTCGAGGCCGTCCGGCAAATTCCGGACGCGCAGCTCTCGTCACCAATCTTGTGATACTCTTGGTCTCTTTGCTTTTTACAAGTCAAAATGAGTCGCTCGACGACAATTAAACTCCCAGCTCTTGACTTATCCGCAGCCCCACCAAGGGCCGTATCAATGCGAGGTAGGGGTCGAAGCGGTAGTATTGTCAAGGTGGAAGAAGTCGGGGCTCGTTCGACAGAGGAAGTATTGGACCGAAGCGCCTACGCTAACCCCAACGCTGACTGGGTCAATGCAAAGGGTATGTGTTACAAACTGTAGTATATCGAGTACACGCTCATAAGGTTTGTGCAGGTGCATGGCTCATCCATGTCGTCCTCATAATATTTGGTAAAATTATCATCGACACCATCCCCGGCATGACTCAACAAATAAGTTGGACACTGGTTAATCTCTTCTACCTTGCGGTACGTTGCACCGTCGGTAATCCAGGCCACTTCTTACACTAACTCAAAATCTTTAGATATCATATCTTATGTTCCATTGGGTCACTGGTATACCCTTTGAAAACGACCTACATGGTGGTGCCTACGATGACCTAACGCTATGGGAGCAAATAGACGACGGTGCCCAGTACACACCCGCAAAGAAGTGGCTATTTTGCGTGCCCGTAGCCCTGTAAGCCCTTACCAGCCAGTCCTATTGCCTAGCCGTAAACTGAATCGACCAAATCAGATTCCTGGCATCAACCCATTACACAAACTATAATCCGTGGTTATTCGCTATCAATATCACTTCCCTCATTCTCGTCCTAATACCCAAGCTGCCCCAGGTACGTATTGCATTCTCGTTTAATCCAACTCACCTAAACTCCGCACCGTCAGCTTCACCGTCAGCGAGTTCGCTTCATGTCGGAAGCTCCATCTGGAATGGCCACTCCCATCACACCCAGCTTTCCCTCCTCCGGTACGCTTACTCCCGTAGATGTACCTGCTATCGACATCACAGCTGCACATTTCCGGTAACAATTCGCAAGGTTCTGCTTGATATAGACACCCAAGTTATTCAGCCACTTGGTAAAGTCGAACATCACATATATTCCACCCAACGCATTGTATTTAATAAACCTCAGAAACAACCGGAAGCTTATCAAACCTCACCCACTTGTCGCGCATCTTTAGCATTCTTTTTGACTATATAATACACTCATCTATTGCGAAGGCCCCTCAGGAATCTGTCTATATTGTTGCAGCCGCAACCTTATCGGACCCTAAGTGGGTTTCGATATCTGAGAATAAAAGGAGGACGTACAAATTGCGCAATAGCATCAAAATCGTAACTTTTCCGACGGCGGGGATATATAATGATGCCTGTCAGTGATGTCAGGCATAGCACTCTGGAATTCGTCTCGCGCATTGTGTACCTTATCGCGTACGTCTTTTTCGAAGTTTTTATCAGCCGCTACGTTCAAACACACACAGCCGTCTTTGAGCCACTCCGTCTTGACCTTGTACGACGCGCTTGGCACGGCTGATACAACGACGTCCGAAAGCGCGAGACATTCTTGAAGTGAAAAGTTGCTGTGACGGACTACATGACGCGGGTGATATCGCTGTCCTTGTTCTGTTTCACTACCTTGTACATGTGGGCGTTTGGTATATTCCTAAGCCCATGTGGTCATTCTGAACAACACAGATACAAGTAAAGTCATACCTGAATGGAGTCGATATCCACTGAGAAGACGCGAGCACCATCGTTGGACAGAAGCGCCGCCAAAGGGCGTCCCACAACCTCGGAACTGGTGTATGAATAAGTGGATGAAATGTGAAACGACGCAGAATAAACAGACCGGTTTATTACGGTTACAATTCGGCCATACGCGCGATCGCCGTAGGGTAGTATCGTGTTGTATACGCCAGCATATTCCAAACACTTGACAATCGCAAGGGGTGTGCACGGAATAATAGATTTGACCGTACCAGGAGGAGGTTGATCTGTTTCAACTACAGTCTTGCTTGGCAGTTGTATTGGAGCCGATGAAAGGAGAGAGCCAGGCTGGATAAAACGGATGCTAAACGATAAGTTCGCCCGGTTAGCCAGTGCTTCCTTAGGGGAGCCACATGCTCACTTGTGATAGAGATTGTAATGAAATTTGACGTGCAGTCCTTCGACGTCTTTGAAGGGTGACACAATCTTTCCAAAAATCAAAAGAAGCTCCTCGAAAAAAATAAGGACAAGATCTTATCGTACCTGCTGCAGGTAATGATCCTAGCGGCAGATTTTCACGCGTATTAGGTCACTTAGTAAATATACATGATATAGCTCAAACCTGTTGTGCTCCGAAGATGGGAAAATACACCTTTCAGCGCGATAAAAACCAAACTTATTGCGATAGCTTGATGGTATAAAAACGATGTGCATACCATGATGCCATGAACGCCCTCATCTTCGTTCGCCTCAATGATCGCTTCTTCAACACCATCACCCTCCCCAAGATCGTCAGAAAGAGCAGCCCCCGTTTTCTTGAGTATGAATTCCACACCTAATTCTTCGCATTGCTTCCGAGTAAATTCAGCATAGAATTTACTCGGAGCGGAGGATGTAGCAAGAATTCCGACAAGTTTTGGAGGCTTTGGGCACTCCGCAAGGGACCGGTTGACTTCGTCGCGAAAGGCCGCCGCTATTGGATCGGCTCTGAGCAGAAGGCCCTTTCCAGATACTTCTGCAGACATGGTAATTGTAGGAGAGGGGATGGTGCGATGACTCGGGGTCGTCGAGGGATACTTATGCACACTAAATAAATCAGATCCGAGTAAAATTTAGAGATCAAGATTAGATTGTGTACAGTTGAATCTTATCTACTATGGGTTCAACTCAGGTCAGTTGGCCAAGCCACGCGTGAAAGCCAAATTCTGAGGAGAAATGAATATACAATAGAGTTACAGGGAATCAAAGGCTTGAATGAAGCTGTCTAAAGGTAATAATGCTGCACGTCACTTCATAGCGCGCTGTGGTTAATTCCATTTGCTTTGGGAAGATCGTCATCAACAGCGATACCCTCGCCTGATACAGAATCGTCCTCATCCTCGTCCATAAGCTGCGCCGCACGCTGTATTTGCGATTTCAGTCAATAAACAGACATCGCGGAGCTTTGCAATACCTTCATGGCCTCAGCCTCGTTGGAGTAATGTCTTCCTCGAGCACGAACAAAGGCAGCGTGTTTAGCCGCAGCTAAGATGAGAAGCCTCGAATTATCGCCCATCGGAGGAGAGAAAAAATCACTTACTCTCCTCGTCCATCTCTTCTTCGAATTCTACTTCCTCCCCAGGCTCGCGCGAATCAGCCCTGATTTCTCTCCGTGCGTCATTGGGGAGACTGAAACTAGTACTTCTACTTGATGTCGCACTCCCAGATCGCCCTGACGCAGATGTGGATCGACCAGTGCTAGAAATAGAGGTCCGGCGCGACGAAGGCCCCGAGGTATCAGCACCAGTCGACGAGACAGACATTATGGGAGAGGCTGTTTCGCGGGTCGGGGGGATATAATTGCCATCGAGATCAAAGTTTGGTATTTCTACAAGTCCATGAGCAACAAGGTTTGAGCACGAAAGGAAGTTTCACGGACCACCCTCAACCTCGTCTGTCTCGGCATTATACCTGACATATGGTGTTTTTGGTTCGGTAATCTTCATCAGACTGTCTTTCTGGATTTCAGTCAATGCAAGGTTCGCTTCATCCCACTGCAAGCTACTAAGATGGGGGGAGATCGTGTAAGTGGTTATGGTGTGGAAGTATGATGTCGAAGCTTACTGTCCAGGCGTGCCTGGTGTTTGTGGCGCATTCTTCAAGATGCCCTTTGGTTTCGGATTGGATGCCGAGCGAGGCAGGGGAGGGAGGTGTGGACGGTCGTGGATGACTTCGACGGACATTGTATTGTAGAAAGGGTAATCTGAGGCACGGGATGGTGGTAGTGGGGGTAGTAGATAGAGAGTGAGATGCCAAGGCTGCTGGTAGCTCTACCATGCCCTTTCAGGACCACACACCCGATTTGGTAATCATATTCGGGGTGGCCACCCCACATTAAATAAAGCATCAATAACCCTGACATCAAATAAGCGTCACTTGCATATATTGTACAATATTAAGAAATTCATATCAATTACTCGTCTGTCTATTACATACCCAAACCCATGAGGGCACCTGTTAGTCTCTGTCCAACATTGTCTGGCTCCTGCCTTGCCATCTCGATCATACTCAGCAGTTTTTTGATTCCGATCGATAATCTCGAAGAGAGGTCATCTGAGCCTGCGAAGCCAGCTTCTTTGAGCACGCGAATAACCTCCCTTCTATCGTCTGACGATGGGAAAAGCTCCACTTCGTGTAGAACATACTCCAACGCCGTAAGATTCGCGATAGGTGGAACCCGCATTTCCGAATCAAAAATATCAGATAACCCGATGTCGCTAAGGATGGACCGTACAGACGACGTTGCAATGATCAGGAGACGACGACCCTAGAGATCCAGATACCTCAGCAATGATAATGCGAGCAACTGTAATGGCCCTTACTTTGGGTGGTCGCTTCCCGAGTAACACGTGCAGCGCTTGTAAGACAGCGTTCGAGAACCTGGCACCCATCGGAGTCCAGTCTGTTGCATTTGTTAGTGAGCGCACCATCACGGTGTAAATGTGCCACCAACCTATTAATCGCTCTATATTATCCACTACAACTACACTGAGTGGACTTTTATAACTGTCCGCGAAGACCTTCGTGATCGCTGCGACCTTTTGGCTTTCTGAGAATCCCACCATACTATCGGGTGATATCAATTTGATGAAGGGAAACTGCGAAGCCTGGGCAATCGAGGCTCCCAATGCAGTCTTGCCTGTCCCTGGAGGACCATGAAGTAGTACACTGACCAGGGGCGTACGCGTGGAAGACCGGACTTGTTCAACGAGTAATTGACCAGATCGCAGGATTTCCTAGATTCGTCTGATGAGGTCAAGCTTCGATAAATAAAAGGTATCACATACATCAATAACGGTGTCGAAATGGATGATCCCGTTTTGAATAACCTGCTGCAGCTCTTCCTCTGAGACACCGAAGGCAGGATGTACTTCTTCTAACGCTTTCATAAAATCGGCCCTGTTGACCCGCAAGTTTCCTACATCATCCGAAATACCAGCCATAGTGCCAACTTTAACATGTCTATTGAAGGCAAAACTTGTCGCGCTCTTGATCAAGCCACCAATCTCGGCACCAGAAAAATTCTTTGTGGCGGCGGCAAGCTCCTCCAAATCGACGTCATCGTCCATCACACCATTTGTTCGCATTTTGGAAGTGTGGATTGTGAGAATTTGGAAGCGACCATGCTCATCTGGTAATGATATTTCCATGTGCACTTCGAGACGGCCTGGCCGAAGAAGAGCTTCGTCGATCATGTCGAGACGATTGGTCATACCAATAATGAGAATGTTGTTCAGTTGATCAACACCATCCATCTGAGGTCAGATCAGCATTATTTGACGGCTACGAGCTAAACGGAATTGACAACCTTTGAAAGCAGCTGATTGACAACACTGTCACCGACGCCTGTACTATCATTTCTCGACCCACGTTGTTTGAAAATGGCGTCTAGTTCATCAAAAATAATAATATGTAGGCCACTCTCGTCTTTCTTCTCTTTGTACTACAACAAAACAGTCAGTATGGACGGAAAATTAAGTCGAAGAAGGATACCTCACCTCTTTTTCAGCATCAGCGAAGAGTTTCCGGATATTCTCTTCGGAGGCGCCGACATATTTGCTCAAAATTTCGGGACCATTGACAACTTTGGGTTCCTTGGCATTCAACATTTTACCGATTTGTCGCGCAATTAGGGTCTTTCCAGTCCCTGGAGGTCCATGAAGCAGGATACCTGCGATTTAAGTAATAAGTATTTGAAAAAAAGGCCGAACGCCACACAAACCCTTTACATGCTCAATCCCAAGTTTCTCGACGAGATCAGGAGGGAAAACTCGCGAAGCAAATGCGCGCCGAAATATTTCGCTAAATTCCGTGTCAAGGCCACCTATGCCCATGTCTTGAAATTTGAAGTTAGGAGCCAAGATAGCATTTGGAGGCGCCCTTATGTATTAATATTCATTAGGGATTTTTCATTGGAGAACGGATGTGATAACAGAACCTGACTCACTTTTTGGCGCTTGACTTGATCTTGATGGCACTGTCAGGAGCTTTCATAAATGTAACATCAGTCTTGTCCATTAGGATCCCCATATATTCATGATTCACGCGTCGTTGGCCCTGTGGTGCGCCTCTGCGCTGTTCATCCGCCAAATCGAGGACACTGACTCCTTTAACCGTTGCTTTCAAGTTTTGACCGTGGAACTCGAATACAACGACTTCGTCGGACGACATCAAAATGCCGTTAAATGCTTTGATGAAATTACGAGCCATCTCGTCCGCAGAGAATTGCTCAGCAATCTCATGGCCGCGGCGGAGGAAGCCGACTTCTAAATCAATAGATTGAAGGTATGATGGCGCAGCAGGGTGTGGTGGCTGAGGGAGGGGTTCTACCGTGATAGAGTCGCCTGATATTGATAATCCAATCCATTGACGTTGCATCGCTGATGCACCAACCGTGCCGGGAGCCAGTTTTCCTGTGTTGTCATGTCTTTTATATGTGTCTGTGTCAATATAGGGGTGATCTCAAAGCTTGGAAATCTACCTGACTGTTAACGCAAATCCACCTTTAACGAGAACGTGTTGTCCCTGCTGGAAATCAGAAGGGTGGACGATCAAGCAGTTTGTCAAAGCAAGCGCGTCGCTGGGCGAGCTGACTACACCATAACTATATATTTGATGGAGCTTAGTTATGTTTCGTTGCACAGCTGGTTTCGTACCTTCCGCCTGAATGGGGAGGCGCTGGTTTCCGATCATAGGGTCTCTTCTCAAATAAGGCACCTGAAGGGTCATTATATGGGACTGGGGGGGTGTGATATTGGGCTGATGGGTGCTGTGGAGGGCGCATCCCGGCTCTTGGGCCAGATGGCAGGGGTTGTGCATAGTTATCGGGTATACGCCCATAGGATCCACTTTGAGGGGGTGTCGCGTTATTGCTTCCTCGACCAAAGAAACTCATCCTGATATAATGCGGGAAGAGTGGATGATTCGATGTAGTTATACACTATGAGGTTATGTGGAATGACTGCGGATCGTCGTGTAGTCGTGTCGTAGCCGTAGTAAGTCGAAATGAAATGAGTTGCTCGGCACTGCCGCTGATCGTGGGCGGCTATTCAAAAGTTACGTAATCTGTTTCCTTGGGTCATTCATCGGTTCCTTAGAGCGTCGTTTCGTCCCGATACTCGAATTTTCCGTTTCCGTATTTTTTTTTTTGGGTCGAGCATGGCTTCCAGTCCTGCCATGGGAGAGCCTTCAGGGGGGTTGGGTGAACGGCTACCTGGTGACGACCAGTCTTGTGAACTTCTCGGACCAACAGCTCTCGTAAGCCCAATTCTCACCTCTATGTATCCTTCTCATTGGTACATTCGTTTTTCGCAGATTGTGCAGGGTGTCCTGGGTGTTTTGGTTATTCTATCCCTGGTATACAAGAGACATAGAGAGAAACCCATGCGCCCGTGGAGGATATGGTCCGTAAATTGCGTCGTCTGTCGCATAACCGCGTTGATGTGGGACTGTACTTTAAAGGCTCTTTGACGTGTCTAAGCAAGTCGTAGGGCAAATGTTTGTTCATGGAGCTAACGTCTTCGTATCTGGGTTGGTTTCCGAGCATACTTCCGGAAACGCGTGCGTGTTCTATTTCCTGCACATCCTCCTCGACACCACTCTAGGTAGGACAAATATCCGGGTTTATAAGGGCAGAACCTAATGTGTAAACTTCCTAGGTGTTGCTTTTATCTATCTAATTCTACGCGTCCTTACGCACGTATTCTCGGAGAGACTCCACTTTCAAGGATTTGAATCCGGAATCTACGGGAACCCGCCTTCTTTCAAATATTGGGCTCGTCAAGCAGCTCTCTATGTGCTTTCCCTAACGACTATGAAGCTACTTGTCATAACTCTACTATCACTGTTTCCGTGGCTTTTCAAAGCTGGAGAGTGGCTTCTCAGTTGGACTTGGACTGGGGAAGGAGATTCATTACAAGTTATTTTGTGCGTATGGCAATTTTACACCAAGCTTGAAATTGCTGAGGCACTCGCGATCATAGCACAATGGGCGTCTTTCCTATCACCATGAACATATTGCAATTCTGGCTCATTGACTCAATTGTCAAAGCATCTAATCCGACCTCGGTCACATCGGACTCAGAAATCTCTGGCCTTTATCCTGATCGCGAGCCTCTTTTTCTTGCCTCAGACGATGATGATGACCAAGATCCGGGTTACCGCCCACGAGACCTCGAAAATCCCCGAGCGGGTGCGCGCTCGCACTCACCAAGGCATTCCAATGACAAACCATATTCAAGTATCTCGCCCACGACTCCAGAGGAGTACAAGTCATTGAACGCGAATGCAAGTACATCTGACCAACAAGGAAGCCACTCATACCCCCCAAGCCTTTCCAATAGCATGTCATCTATGTCGTCAAACCAAAATAGCATAACTCCGAAGCCCGCTAAGAATTTACTCAAAAAGGCAAACCGGCGAGCAGCACCTGCTCCTCTCAGCCTGCGCATTGCACATCAACCCGCTGTCAACTCCCCATCCCTCTCCGCAGGAATATCAGCAGGGCAGGAAGCCGTACTTCACATGCCAATGATACCGATTGTTGCGCCTATACTAAAAGTCAGTGTGGCAACGGAATCAAATTATGCATGGGCGGAGACATGGGAGGATTCCGACGACTGGGCGAATCGAGTGGGTGAGGAAGAATGGACAGGGCGGAGGATCGAACAGAAGAAAGATACCCTGAACAGTACATGGGACAACAATCCTGTGATTCATGTGAGCTCATAGCATTTTCGCGTAATTTGGAGGCTCTTTGTACACTATTGATAGACTAGTAATACTTTTACATATTAGGAAGGGAGCTTATCATTGCGACGGTGAAGAATCATGCCTTGAAACACGCTTGCTGTATCTATGATGGATCATTAAAAATATTGCTTGACGTATGTAGTGACAGTAATATTCTTTTAGGGTGTGCAGGACGTGTGCCTGAAGCACACGGCCAGGGTTCGGACATCCACGTGCCGTTGACGCGTCTTTGTTAAAAAACACACTGGCAAGTACAATACGTTTCTCTTTCGCCCCCTCCTCACACGTCGGCGATTTTTCTGTCACCAATTATGTCAGAACCATTATCATCCCCCGAAGCTACTGTGGCAAACTCTTCTGAATCCACCCTTAAAATTCCTGCTTTTTCTCTTGAAAACATACTCGGAGAGAATCATGATGCGATCGAGCACCCAGGAATTAAGGGAGCACCCGCAACTGGCTGGGATGAGGAATTACCAGAGGTTGGTGCTCTAGAGGGATTTTGTATAGAGTGTGAAGGTGAGAAGATATAAAGTAGTACCAATAATGTACCCATTCACCAACACCATTCGTATCGGAAGATCAACCTGCGCAAGTTTCTTGCGAAACGTGTGCCGATGCATATTGTGAAGTCTGTTTCGCCGCACAACATCGGAAAGGGTCAAGAAAACGTCATGCCGTCAAACCGCTCGCTGGAAACAAAGAGAAAAAGCAAAAGCCCAATGGCATCTCCGCCCACGATGCTACGAACGGTGTTAACCCAGTGAGTGCCCGTTTATACTCGATGACAATCATCTGTAAACTCTTGTCATAGCAGATGGATGTTGAAGATGCCGAGGGTGATGGTGACTCCGATGACGAGGAGTGGGAACGAGTTGCGGCAGGGCCCTCAAGCGAGATAGTTGGCGCACAACCAGCTGTTGGCGCAAAAGTAGGAGAGTGGTTTGTGGAACGTTCGAAATTTATCCCTCTGCGCCTTACCATCATGGAACGCAAGTACCTTCGTCTTCTGGAAGCCGCTCTTTCTGTTTCCGAATATACCGATAAAATCGATACACTCGGCTTTGGCTTGAGCAAAGCAAAACGCATCGTCCACCAAATTCGAGAGCTTTGCGCTATAATGTCTGGACTTCTCCTTTCTGCGGATTATAAACAAGGGCAAGAGCTCTTTTCAGATCGTGACTTTCAGGCTAATGCTGAATTTTACCAACAAATTTTCGAACTTGGTAGACGACACAAAATTATGAACCCAGATAAAATGCGGACAACGTATGGAAAACTTATCTACCTTCTCCAGGTTTGTTGATGGTGTTCTAATACCATAACCTTGGGCTAACGGGCTACCTAGGACAGTCAAACACCGGAGGTCAAGGACCTCTTGAGCTTCTCTCTTGTCCGACCCATCAAAACAGTCCACATGATTTTGGAAGAGCATAATGCCCTTGGACTTCTGCGAGATGATCTTATCACTGTGGCCACAAAGGAGATTTACTCTGAGGGCCGCCCTCGTCGAGATATACAGAAAGACATCAAAAGCAAGGAACGCGCTATCGAAACCCTTGCATCACGCTATGAACGGCAGGGCCTTTCGCAAGAAAATATTCGTCAATGTCTGTACTCCATTGGTGATAATCACGCCTTCCTGCGAGCCAATCGCGACCCATGCGAGCGCATGATTATGTTCCTCAAGGAATATTTTCATCCCACTCAGGCGAAAGACAGCAAAAGGAGTCTTGCAATCCGAAGTGGCAGAGAAGGCGCCAGATTATCTCATGACCATGGAAAACAATACGCATATGTATTACAGAGTTTGACTCTTTGGAGAGAGATCTTGCACGGTGAGCAGTGTTGCTCGCTTGTATGGAGAGGCTAAGTCAGGTTTATACTAGATATGTTCCATCTCTGGTCTTTGGCGGAGCAAGATCTGCTTGCAGAGAAAGTTCCCTACCGCCTCCGCGATACTGGACAAGGCCTCAACCGTGTCCAAGCAGCGCCAAAAACGTCCCGCATGATGCATACCATCCTGCACAAAGCACAAAAAAGCGTTGGTACTTGGATTGGATCTAGTGTTATCCATATGGGCGATCACAACGTCCCCAATGCATTGATGTTCATCGACAAATACACCCAGATATACCGCATTCTGCTCCCTATCTGCAATACCCTTTCACAGATACCTACTCTCGTTGCGAAGCCGGCTCTCCGCTCATATATCGATGACGAATTTGGCTCATCCGAGAATCTCATGCGGGAGATCTTGGGTGATTTCTTCCGACATGGCTTTGATGGCTCTGGAGCCGACAACTTTTTCGACGCCGGCAGTTGTATTGATGGAAGGCTGACCAGCGCCTGGAACTGGTGTGCAAGCCTTGAGAAAAAACGTTACTTCCCAATCTTTTTATTGACAGGTGGGTCTTAAAAAACTAGATCTCGTGCTGGTTTCATTAACGTGATTGTTACCATAGGGTTTGTCGGTTTTGATGGAGAATGGTAGATGGGTTTACGCTTATATGGAGTTTTCGTTACATATGCTGTGGTAACAAATAGATCTCTTGCTTTCAGATTCTTCAACTTCGAGGGCTTCACAAACTATCAGCTTTCACCTGTGCTCTGAATGGTAGAAGGTAAGGTATATACAAATCAATTCGCGTTTTGAGACTGCCCATGTCCACCCTGTCTCCTTGCGTTTGCAACGACCTCCAAGACCCCGGCAAGACCAGACTTCCAGGCCACTAATCGCTTTTCGAGGACTTCCCATTGTTCTTTTTCAAAAGTTCTCGCAGTTGCCCGTGTGATGTGGAGACTTTGCGTTGTTTGGGATAGCTTTCCCCATAGAAGGCCTGCCCGGATAACTAAACGATGTCAAGGAAGAGTGAGTAAACAAAATGATCATATGGTGAAAATCTATTTTTACCATCAATGGCCCATTTCTCGACATCCGCAGATTCGACCTGCAGAGCCTCCGCAATCTTGGAATACGGAAGATTGTGCCCAACGTGTGTGAAGGCGAGGGATGCGAGGGTAAGGAGGCGGATTTTTCTTTCAACTTGCGTCCGGTCTAGCTCTGAGGAGAAGCTTAACATAGGCAGATGAATTTCAACGTTAACAGCATACTGTATTTCTCCAGAGCACCTGGGTGAGAGTCCTCCCAGGCCTTGAAATCCGTGAGACCATCGTTGAGGAATATTTGAAGGAGAGAAAATAACTCGTGGTTTTTGGCAGCGATTATTGCATCAAGTTTGAAAAGAGGGTCGAAATCGAAAATCAAAGGAAGTCGAATAGCTGTTGCAATGACCTCAACGGCAGCCTCTTGAGCGGTAGACGAAGTCGAGGGTAGGGATCGCACGTATGATAGCGAGTATTCGTATGCTTTTGCACTGTAGATTTAATAAGTAAGTTACATGACCATGACCACAGCCGCTGGAGAAAAACACACGGTTGGCCTGATTGTCGGTATGCATCGACGATGCTTTTCAAGAATTCTGATTTCTCCTCTGAGGAGATATCCCATTCTGACAGCCATTTTTCAACATCGGTGCGAGAGAGTTGCAGAGCCTCTAGGTCATCATTGGCGACGGCTATTTTCAGTAGGGAATTGTAAACTGCGAGTCGTAGAGGAGATGTCCGAGGAATAGCATTGAAGAGATTCGAAAGGCTGGAGATGCAAAGTCGTCAGAAACTGGGGTCATTATAAGAGATTTTTCGAACATGTGGTATTTGATGGAGGGGCGCTCGGATGGCGCAGACGAAATTGTATCTAGCACTGAGGTGAGGTATTGCTTCGCTTCTGGCGTTTCTGGCGCGTGAAGCGTGAATAAGTGAGAGTAGATTAGGTTAAAAAAACCCTCAATTTCTACCCAATCAGCTTAGCGTTGAATTATACGCGAGTTGTGCAAATAACATACCTCTCTCCGAACCGTCGCCAAGGCCCTTTACCTCTGAAAGAACCATGCCAAAGATCTTCCTTCGTCGTTGCTCATCCTCTTCAAGAGGTTTGTGTCCCTCCTCTGTTTTCAAGGCATCTTGGAAAGGACGAATAAATGCGCCACGTTCCTCCTCCGATCGATTTCGAACGATATAGTTCACCAACTCTTGGATCTATCACTCCTAATTTTGAGAATTCAGGTGTAATATTGTGAGATACTTCACACCTGCTCCTCGAACGTTCCTTCCGCGAACACAGATACAGAATCTGTTCCAGCCATTGCGTTACTGATAAAGTCGTGTTCAAAAATTCCAAAACTCTGGAAGCTGTTGCACAACATGGACAAATACTCCAAAGGCATGACGGATCGGAACTCGGGACCTTTTCAGTTCTTTGCCTTCCTTCTGCAAAGCTCCGACCACCGCAGATCACTCGGGGTCAGCACCCTTTAAGTGATGAAGGCACCTTGAGTTTTCAAACTGGACCTCGTGATGAACATTTCTTTGATGAGTTATTCAAGAATGGCGCATCTAGGTCGTGCCGGGTCAGAGACAACCCCATAGGCCGTGGCCATGGTTGCGGGTTTGTGCGTGGAAAGCATAACCGCGACATCTGGCAGAAGCTAGCGCACGTAGACCGGTTTAAAGGGGTCGAAACACATGGTTCTTTCGCTTCTCTCGTTTAACTTACGGGGTTGCAAGGTACTGCCCTTCTTATCCTTGTTATATATATGGCTATCAGTTGATTGTTGACGCGCATCAAGGGCGACTCTACCATGAAGTTTCTCTTCGTTCATATCCTCGCCTTAGTTCTCTCCTCATCGTTAGTCTGGGCGGCTCCTCCGAATGCATGGGCTCTTAAAGTGAAAGAGACCGTGGCGTCTCCACGCGGATGGGTCAAACTCGGCCCTGCCCCCGCTGACCACGAAATTGAACTTCGCATCGGTCTTCCTCAACCAAACTTCCCTGTTTTGGAACAACATTTGTATGAAGTGAGCAACCCGGAACACCCCCGTTATGGTGCCCATTTGTCCAAAGCGGAGGTCGAGGAACTTGTGGCTCCTCATCAGGATAGCATCGATGCCATTGATAAGTGGTTGGGAGCACATGGTTTAGATGACACCGCTCTTATCCGCTCACCCGCGAAGGACTGGGTAACATTTAAGGTCCCAGTGACCTTGGCAGAGAGGATGCTGGACACCGTAGGTCGCTTTGCTCATCCAAGATTCCTGCATGATCTCATATTTTGGACAGACGTATCATGTCTGGAAACATGTATCTAGTGGAGCACATCTCGTCCGCACCACTAGCTATAGTCTCCCTGAAAATGTCTATCATCATGTTGACGTTATCCAACCTACGACGATGTTCGCTCTATGGAAAGGATTGAAATCCACGCTTCATTTCGAGGATCACATCGAAGAACATTCCATTGCGAATACAATCGCTCCTTTAACAAGTGTTGCTTCAGGTGCTGTCAAGGTTGACCCAGCATGTAATGTTTCAATAACTATCAGCTGCATCCAACAACTTTACAACGTTGGTGGATATATCCCAAAAGCTACGGAAAAAAACAAGATCGGGATCACCGGATATCTCGAGCAATTTGCGAACATTCAAGATTTGCAGTCCTTCTATGCTGATCAGCGCCCTGATGCCTTAAACTCAACCTTCAAGTTCGTATCTGTGAAGGGTAAATACAATTGATTTGTTTGTATATCAACACGGGCTCATGTTGCTGGTGTTATCCTTAGGTGGATTAAATAGCCAGAATCTGTCGGAGGCCGGACTTGAAGCTAATCTTGATGTCCAATTTGCTTTTGGACTATCATATCCTACTCCAGCTACATTTTGGTCGACGGCTGGTCGCCCACCTTTCAAGCCAGATTTAGGCACACCAACTAACACCAACGGTTTGTCTCTCCCTGGCCCCATGGTGCACCTATCTAATGTGTCCCCTTAGAACCATACACAGATGTCGGTATTGACGGATACTGTGTGAGGCCTAGCTAACTTGATTTACCCCAGTGGGTAGATTATGTCCTCTCTCACGGAGACGTACCTCAGTCTATCTCAACCAGCTATGGCGATTCTGAGCAGACAGGTATTTCAAAAACATATTATCAGTGTATATTAAGACCTGATTTCTATATCTGTAGTGCCTGAATCGTATGCACTCCGTGCTTGTGGTGGCTTTGCTCAGCTTGGTAAATAGCATATATTTCTCGTATCACTCCAACTAACATACATCTTAGGTGCACGGGGGGTTTCGCTTTTATTCTCGTCTGGAGATGGAGGTGTAGGTGACGGCAATCCTGACCCTGTTACACAGGAATGCCTGACAAATGACGGGCGTAATATAACCCGCTTTATTCCCCTCTTTCCTGCTGGGTAAGCTCATAATTCGGTGTTTCAGACCATTGCACTCATATCTTTAGCCTAGTTGCCCATAGTAATGAAATTTGTTCTGATTGCGTGTTATCTTACTCATGTTCTATCCAAGCGTCACGGCTGTTGGTGGCACCGTCAATGTTCCTGAAATTGCTGTGTTCTTCTCCGGTGGAGGTTTCAGTGACTATGTTGGTTATATTTATTGGTATCCTAGCTACTATTTAACTCATTATCTCGGTTAGTTCCCTCGACCCTGGTACCAGGACCGTGTGGTCAAGAAATACCTTGAAAAACTTCCCCAAGGCACATATGAGGGGCTTTTCAACAGGTATTATTATCTCAGTTATATATGATTATTATCCTGCTTACCACCACCTAATCTTATCAAACTATAGGGGAGGACGGGTATTACTCTGTCCACTGTCGCTGGGTCTGCATGCTTACTTTGATTTCAGGCGATCCCAGACGTTGCTGCACAGGGCCGCAGATTCCGAATCTTCTGGAAAGGCAGCATCATCTCTATCGGTGGAACCTCGGCTTCTGCACCCACTTTCGCTGCGATTGTGGCGTTGTTGAACGATGCTCGTCTCGCCAAACACTTGCCTCCCCTGGGATTCTTGAATCCTCTCCTGTACACCAAAGGGCTAGAAGGTGCCTTTAATGACATTACGGAAGGAAACAACCCTGGCTGTGGTACGTCTGGCTTCAATGTAAGAGATACTTTTTCTACAATCTACATGATCATTAATCAACCTTTATAGGCTACTCAAGGTTGGGACCCAGGTGAGTTTTCGCAATGGTAATGTCGAGACTGTACTCATTCAGTGTGTTAGTCACGGGTCTCGGAACACCGAACTTTGGGAAATTGAAGAAGTTGCTGACCTGAGTACATTCCCGCTTGTACACTGCACTGTCTTCTGCTACCTTGTGGCGATTTCTCACGTAGCACAAATAACATCTCTTTATTCCCGAAAGTTTGGAATTTCGAAGGGGTGAAAAGCGTCGGCAAGCCTTCGTCCGTGGTTACGGTGGCATACTTTGCATCACACATTCGCTGTGATCTCAGGCCACCCTTCGCGAGCTACTCACAGCACATGGTTACTGATAAGAGGTAAACTGCACAAAAATCACGGTTACTCCCTCTGAAACCCCCATAGCTGATCGCTCATTCGTGATCCAATAAACAGACGGTTGTTGGGACTGGCCTCAAATCCATCATATAAGTTAACTTTACCAACTCAAATAACCATATGCTTTACAACCTCGGAACTAAAGATAGCCGTGAGACCAACACGCGTGGTCATTCATACGGACCATGGTCGTTTTCCGCATCGTGGGATGGATGCCGACCCCGGATGCCTGCTTCCCTTTTCTACACTATAAAGGCAGGGACAGAAGAGATGGGTCATCTTATCGAGACTCAGGATGCGAAGTCAAACCCTCTGCGGATTACTCTTTATCCTCTCTTGTACTTCGTCCGGCGGTGCCTGGGCAGTACCTGCAAAGGCATACGCCCACAAAGTCAAAGAAAGTGTTGCCCCTCCTCGTGGGTGGGTCAAGCATAGCGTCGCACCAGACCATAACATTGTTCTTCGGATCGGGCTTCCTCAGCCAAATTTTCCTACCTTGGAGAAGCATTTATATGAAGTGAGCGACCCCGACCACGAACGATATGGCGCACATCTATCCAAGGAAGAGGTCGAAAGTCTGGTAGCCCCGCATCAAGAGAGCATCAACCTAGTGAACGAATGGCTTGAGACGCATGGCATCCAGGAGAATGATCTTATTCGTTCCCCAGCTAAAGATTGGGTGACGTTAAGAATCCCAATCCGGCTGGCTGAAAAAATGCTCGATACGGTAAGCAATCTTTCAAGAGCGATATCATATGTATATATACTCATATAATCGGTGTTCCGACTTGCTAGACATACCATGTTTGGAAGCACACTGCCAGTGGTGATGCTATGGTCCGCACTACGAGTTACAGCCTCCCAAGCAATCTTCATGATCATGTTGAGGTTGTGCAGCCTACCACGATGTTTGGGAGATTTAAAAGATCAGCGTCCACCATTTCTTGGCCCGAAGAATCTGATACAACGGACCTGCAAAATTTACCGCCTATCGTTGACACGGTTTCTGGGACTAAGGTAGATGCAAGCTGCAATACTACCATTACAATCACTTGCCTTCAACAACTCTACAACGCTGTTGGATTTAAGCCATCAAGTAGGGGAAACTCTGTTGGGATTACCGGCTACCTTGAGGAATTTGCGAACATCGAAGACCTGCAATCATTCTATGCAGATCAACGACCAGATGCTCTGAACTCTTCATTCAAGTTCTTTTCTGTAAAAGGCTTGTTCACCTCAACTTTTTCGGAAGACCGCGCCGAAAATTGATACGTTGACTATTGTAGGAGGGCTCAATGACCAGACGTTATCAGAAGCCGGAGCAGAAGCTAATCTTGATGTTCAATTTGCCTTTGGCTTGTCCCACCCCATCCCGGTTGGCCTTTGCCTTATACATGTTTTTATGGTTGCTAAGTCTTATATAGGCTACATTCTATTCGACTGCGGGCCGTCCCCCTTTCATTCCAGATGTAGGAACGCCCACGGACACTAACGAGTTCAGTCCCTGCCGTATATTTTTGCGTTGTGCATATATACTAATTTTTCCTCAAAAAGACCCTATACAGACTGGCTTGATTTCATCTTATCGCAATCAAACCCACCCTTATCAATCTCAACAAGCTACGGTGACGATGAACAAACAGGTAGACCTGTTCTGCACCTTTCTTGACATCGGTTTTTATTTTCAACAATATAGTCCCTGAAAGCTTCGCTCGAAGAGCATGCGCAGGCTTCGCGCAGCTTGGTACGCCTTCGGAAACATTTTATTCAATACATATATTTATCGTCGGTCGCAAGGTGCTCGCGGAGTCTCCCTCATGTTCTCATCAGGAGACGGAGGAGTTGGCGACAATGATCCGAATCCCGCCACACAGCAGTGCTTTACCAATGATGGTCGAAATATCACGCGATTCATTCCATCATTCCCTGCGTCGTGAGTAGGCTCTCGTCTGAGGTTGAGTTCAACTGAGCTGATAAATTCCTGCTATTTTGTAATAGCTGTCCATTGTATGTCCATTCCTCTTTTAATCATCCGATTCATAAAACTGACAAAATTCCAGCGTTACCACCGTAGGAGGAACTACTAACGTACCGGAAGTAGCTGTGTCACGCTTCTTCTCGGGTGGTGGATTCAGTGATTATGTGGGCAATCATGTCAACATGTATCCGTCTGCCTTTGGCTTAATCCCAGCTCGTAGTTCCCGCGCCCAGATTATCAGGAAAAAGCTGTAAGCGATTACCTTGCTGCTCTACCCGAGGGAACCTACAAGGGCCTTTTCAATCCGTACGTTTTTTTGAGATATGCTTGCCGGCAGTTGCCAATTAATGTCTTATCATGACTTGGTCAGGAACGGCCGAGTGAGTGCTTCTTTAACGATAGTGATCATTTAACGAAGTCGAATCATTTCCAGGCCTTCCCAGACGTTGCTGCCCAGTCCGATCGTTTCCGCATTTTCTTGTCAGGCCGACCAATATTGATTGGGGGTACCTCTGCATCATCGCCCGCTTTTGCTGGAATTGTGGCACTTCTGAACGATGTTCGGCTTGCCAACAACCAGCCTCCTCTGGGATTCTTGAACCCTCTTCTCTATTCGAAGGGAGTCAGAGGCTTTAATGACATTACCATTGGTCATAACTCTGGCTGTGGGACGTTGGGTTTCAACGTAAGTTTTCCACTTCTTTCCTTTTGAATAAAAGAAGTTACAACTAACCGCACATAAACATGCAGGCTACGGTGGGATGGGATCCGGGTTAGTCTATATCATCAACAAAAAAACAACATACGATTGCTGATAACCATTCGAACAGTTACCGGACTTGGAACGCCAAACTTTGGGAAGCTCAGAGAGTTGGTGATATCCTAGGACACAGTCCTGTTGATCTGCAAATGCATTGTTGGTACCCAAAGGGAAATCTGTATAAATACAAGTTTGAAAGCTGAATTTACTATTTGCGCATTCGCTTTTTAAAGCGTTCCATAACCTGTAGAGCGATGATGAAAACGTGCGATGTATATTTGTATAGTCCAGTACCATTTCGTCCGTGGCCATTTGTGTTCGTTCCGGGTTAGACCTACGAGGTTGATCTTCCTGGGGTGGCATCCCCATTGCTTCTAATTTTGCATCGCGCAGAATGTCGGAATCAGATTTCGTCCGGAGGTTAGGTCGGTAAACTGTAAAATCAGTGAGAGACTATAGGTGAGGTAGGAACGAAAATAATACATCGTGATGCAGCGAGATGTTCCTCGTCGTTGTTTATTCTTCGCCGATCCTGTCTTTCCTCAGCTACAACTCTTTTAGCCTTCTCCGTTTCTTCAATGTTTTTGAGGCGCGCGCTTTTCAGGTGAACATAATGAGCAGACAGACGGCGCATCGCGTACACGGGACTCACTCCATCCCAAGATCCACCTCTGGGATTGCAGTCAACATCGTAAGACTATTTGTGACACTACCCTCTTCCACCGTGGGTCGTTGTTTGTCGACCTTCCAACGATCTGCCAGGCGGTACAAAGCCTCCTGTGGGTCCAGCGGACCGCGATCTTCATCATCGGAATCTTCCCGAGGTTTGCTACGGATTTTTAAGTTCTCTTCTATATAAGCCATCCTGTGGTTCAAAATCAGAATGTGCCCATATAGTTTACAGAGGTACGTACATATGTTTATCGACGTCGAGTGCATTTGTTTGTTGTGTGAAATTGTTGGCTCGAACAACTCTTCGCGCTCTTGCTTCTTTCTCCTCCTCGTCACTAAACGGCATGTCAGATAATACGCTATAGAACTCCAACAGCCACGTACTCTTCATCTTCGTTGGCCTCTCTGGGTGCAGAACCTTTCTTCAAGCCACCTTGCTCTCCTTCCTCCGGCCTAGGACGTTTCTTTCGTTTCTTCGCATCCCCTTTGTTCAACTTGGCCACATCTATCCCTTGCCTAGCTCTCTTCAGCTTCCGAAGCTCTATCAAATCCGCTAAACTACATCAAATTCAGTTTGGGTCACTTAAGTTGATAAATTCGTTGACGTACGCCAACTGCTCTTCCTGTTCTCCTTCATTCTCGGAGTTAGCATCGTCTTCCACATCTGGGGACACCTCGCGGACCCGGGGTTGTGGACGGTTTCGTTTTTTTATCATCGGGGCCAGGAACAATATAGCAAACTAAACTTTCATGCCAACAAATATGGCTGTGCCTACTCGGAACATTGGTGGAAACTCAAATTAAAGATTACATAATTATAAACAGGACGGAAAAGTTGGCATCAACGTCACCGTGACAAGTGGGCCAAGTACTTGATGTCAGGTCTGCCAGAGCTCGCAAAATTCGATCCAAAATCTTGGGCATAAAGCCTCCGACTCAGCGTGTTACCCACTACGCCCCACCCTGTTCCAGTATACAAAGCTACGTGAGCAAGTCCTGCGGCCGCGCCACAATTCATTTGTACGAAGTCTGAACATGGAATCGTATAAACCTGATGCATGTAACTACACATGCGCGGTCTCCCGTCATCGGAAACTTGAACATGATTCCTGCCGCATGCCTAAGATCGTTCTTTTCAGTTTGAACGTCACTTTCATGCCAGCAGCCACATCGTGCATCATGTTTTAGCGCTGGCTCGCGAAAATGTAAGTATTTTTGACATTTCCTGCCAGGAAAGATTAAACATATTCCTGCCTCAGAATCAAGTGAGCCATTGGTGAGCGCTAATCTTTGTGATTCACAGGGAGCCCTACACAAGCGCACCTCTTCAACGTGTACAGGCGTCAAAGACCTTCGAGTTTCAGGAGAACGAGAAGCCCTTGTCACAGATGGTTAATTGTAGACCCAATCGGATCTCAGGTTTATCTTTGGGATAATTCGAATGGATGCGTAAGGGATGCCTCAATAAGTCCAGATAGCTAGCCACATTTTCCAGGTCCATTGGCTTACATTATTCGACCTTCGCCACTGAGGGTATGGTGTGCTCTACAGGCAGTACTTATGTGGAACGTACACGACATTAGCACGATGCCACTGACTAACGCCGATTTTATCTACACTTTGATCATCCAAAGTCAGCCTCGTTCCCCAAACCATGTCTTCTAAGCAATGATCTTGAATCTGACCCCAGATTTTCTTAGATCCACATGCTGACTTCTACCTCTGTTGCACAATTTGGTGACACCTTGGGTGGCATTGAGGGTAATGCCTCTTTGCACAATGACTCCATCGCTTGGTCAGATTCCAATATACACCAGATCCTAGCTCAAGGGGGTGGCGGAACGGGAATCCCGGATACCGGGTGGGAGGGGGGAGGGTCCGCCGAGGGCCGATTTTTTTTTCCGACTTGGGCTAAAATCGGCCGGGACAGCCCGCGGCGTCATCGTCGAACGTTTAAGGTAGCCTACTTGCCTCAACGACGACGAAAAGCATCTTTAATTGTAAATAGTTCATAATAAACTTTTTTTAGATAAGGACAGGGTTCATGGCAAAGAAAAAGAGGTATGAGATATTTGTTTGATGACCTACGGCGATGATAATGTTGTAACAGTATCAACCCCAAATATACCATAGACAGTATACTTAACTGTCCAGACTGTGGATTAGACATTCGCATTGGGATGGGAGGAGAACAAAATCTAGAGAGTCATTGAACATCAAAAGCTTGCAAAGCTGAGTCAACCCATAAGGCAAACCCACATTGGAAGCCTAAGCTGCACACAGACCAATTGTTGCATGCATTCTTAAAATGGGTTTGTCCTTTACCATACATTAATAATTCTTACTTCTGACAGTTTCACTGGAAGTGTATGAAGCATGCATTTGCACCCAAGAACTGGATGTGCCCAAGCTGTAAGGCTAGCAGACCAGCAAAGTGCCAACATGTTTAACTTTCTTCACAAATTGTTTTCTGTGGGAAACATGTTTACATAATCAAAACATACCCATATATCACTATGGAACCCTTAAGGTGGGAAATTCCACCTCATTTTCTATGACTTAAGTAGCTGGAAGTAATACAAATAGTGTAGAATTTCCATCATCTGGTTTCCCCTGAAATGAGATTATTTTCATCAGGATTTGATATAAAAATCACCCACTAAATAGGGTGGAGAAAGGAGGTTTTTCCCCTTCATAAGGTATGAATAAGATGGATGAAAACCTCACGAAATATGTCCCACTTCATACCCCTGTGATTTATTCTGCATGATGTTTTTCATATGTTTAATGGCAAAAATAGCGACAGTCTCCTCGGTGTGAATTTCATGAAGTTCCCGGAGGCCTGAGAACAACAAAAAGCGAAGGTAAATCATTAATGTAATGGATGAATTTTGCACTGGGTTCATACTGCTTTGTAGTCATCCCTTTTACTGAGATTGAATTCATCCGTGATCCAGATGTTTTCCATCAACCATTCATTCAATTAGTATAGTAATTTTGTCATTCATTTTCAGACCTCTATAGCTAGTAATGAAATTTCATCTGTTGTGAGCTTGAAATGCACCTGTCTCTCAATGGAAAATTCCCCCACATGATGCTGAAAAGCATCCAATTTGATATGCAAAAATTCATATATTATAGTACTAGTATTGGAGAGCTGTATTTATTCAGCATCCCCTCGACAGCCTAAAGCTGAGACCCCTGCATTTCAGCAAGGATACAACCATACATTCTGCGCACCTAAACTGAGCAAGGATACAACATTATGGTCCACACACCTAAAATGAGCAAGGATACAATGTTATGGTCTGTGCACCTGAAATGAGCAAGGATACAATGTTACAGTCCACACACCTAAAACGAGCAAGAATATGCCCTTACATTCCATGCACCTAAAGCTGAGACCTGCATTTCAGCAAGAATACGACTTCATGTTCCGCACACGTAAAGCTGAGTCCCCCACAGTTCAGCAAGGATATGACCTTACGTTCTGCACACCTAAAACAAGCAAGAATGGCCTTACATTCTGCACACCTAAAGCTGACTTTGATGCATCTTCGTTCACCCACATCATTCTCAAGCTCTTCACATCCAAAACCAAAAGTATTTTGTATTTTGTACTACCTTCATCTAATTATTTTTCTACTTGTGAAGATCCCACTCCATGGTGTCTTCCAATCCATCCCAGTCAATTTCCCCTTCCTCTTCATTCTTGTCCTCTCTGTCCTTGTCCTTGTCCTCTCTGTCCTTGTCCTTGTCCTTGTCCTCTCTGTCCTTGTCCTTGTCCTTGTCCTTGTCCTTGTCCTCTCTGTCCTTGTCCTTGTCCTTGTCCTTGTCCTTTCTGTCCTTGTCCTTGTCCTTGTCCTTGTCCTTGTCCTTGTCCTCTCTGTCCTTGTCCTTGTCCTTGTCCTTTCTGTCCTCATCCTCGGAATTCTCATCATTGGTGTTCTCCTTGTCTTCATTATCTTTGTCGTCACTCCCAGTTTGCATGTTGTTGAAGCCAGTGATTGTTTGTAGGTAACCACATTTATGTGTATAGGCACGCTTGTTCTTCAAGTTTGATTTGATGAACTCCTCAATTGCCCAGCTGTGGGGAAATAATTTGAAGTAGTCGTGGTGCTCCCGGGCCTGCAAGGTGCTGTTAGTGTGAAGGAATTGAAGGGGTGAGATCTTACCACTGCAATAATGTGAGTGATAACAGGCTTGGGCTGGCAGTGCCATACAATAGAGCAGTCAAGCCCTGCCATATTGATTACGTTCCGGACACAGCACTATTTATCGTCAGAACGTTGATTATAATAAGGCGTTATAACTTATAACTTACATGGAGTGTCTTGTACAATTCCCCATCATCCTCTAGGCCCATCTTGTGTTGCAAGTTGAACCCATGTCCAGCAGAGCCACGTAGCAGCCATGGTATTGTCTTCTTTGATTCATCCTTTGCAGCTACAGCTTTGTGCAAGGCATGGTTCTCAGCTGAAAATGTTAAAGTATAGAATAAAGAACAAGAAAGAATGACAATACCTTTCAATTTCTTCAACTTCACCTCAAGAGCATTTGTTTGTGTCCCTAATTCAAGTAAAATACAATAAGTGATAGTGTCCTGATGATTAAGGAACAGTTACCTGTTATTGTGTTCTCTTTTGAGGATGTCGAAGGTGGTTTGGCCTTGCTGCTTTGCTTTGATGTCTTGGACACCATGGTTTTGGACACTGTGGTTTTGGAAACTTTGGTTTTTGCCATTGAAAAGAATGTACTGGAAGGAAGAACAATGAGTTGTATTTTTAAAGACTCAATAGAGGTTAAGATCCATCAGTGGGGCTTTTGACACAGGAACGGACCACCAGCCAATTTTACTACCATAAGTGCCAGAACTTTTCTTCCCAACCATGGATCTTGTGATGGAAGGGTTCATGTAAAATAAGTTTACTAGCATGACAATTAGAATGGGAAATTTGTGGAGCTGAAGGGATCTCACTGCTCTAAATTTCAGACCTTCAACTGAGTATGGGTAGAGACTCCGGTAGACTAGTGAAAATCATAATATATAAACTACAATACAAGTCAGGAAATTCAGAATACTATGAACACAAACCTCAAGTCCAGCTTTACTGTTACCTCTAAAATTCCGTCTCGCACTGCAAGCAATCATGGGGCAAGTGCAACGGAATCTGAAACAGAGTCTGGCCAAGAAAGCGCCAACAATTTTGTGGAACCTTGTTCACCAGAGAATCAACTTGGTTTACTGGAGAATAGGGATTGGGTAACTTGCCGTTCTGATGTCTCAAGTCAGAGAGCCAATGCAATTGGGGAAACAGATGAGTGTCAGTTTGAATCGGGGTTCATGCTGAAGCTGATATTGCATGCAGAAGGTGGTAACCTGGTCCTTGACAATAGCAAGGTGGGTGCAGAAGTCAGCATTGTCCATCCAGCTGGAGAAAAGGTATGTGGTAATACTTACAAGATGTGTTAAAGATTGTACTCCTCATTGTGCATTCGTGGCTAGAAGAATATTACAATCCACATCCATATTCAAGGTGGACACCTGATTAACCCAATATTCAACTTCAATTTTCAACAAGAAACAGGGCAGGGAACAAAGCATGTGCGTGAGTCAGACAAAGGGGATAGATGGGGGATAGATGGGGGGGGTAAATGACAGAGATTACAAAAAAATAGCAATGAAGATATTTATGTACATTAAGATTATAGGACACCTAAAGTATTCAGTATTACACTAAATGCACATTAGTACCTATATATTATTTATTTCATGCAAGTCTTTTGAGCTTCTTCATGAAGCCCAGCCATTAGTTCATCATTCCATTTTTTCTGTTCCTTTGCCTCATGGCCAATACACAGATTGTTGGGACTGAGCTCCAACCATTCCTCAGAAAGACTCTCATGGCCGTCCTCAGTCCAATTGAGGACCACTAGTAAGGCAATTGGCTGGTTGTTGTCATACCAATGATGTATTCAACGGATGTACTTCCCACAATGGTCGCCCTCAATCACAACAAGCAACCCGTTGTTGCGTGTTGGGTTGGGATGTTTCAGGATGACCTGTTCTGGAGGCACAGTCCTTGTCGTTGTGTAGTGCATGTACTGGAATGACAACTGTCCATCCACTTGTTTAATTGAGACAACCAGCTCCTTGCTGTCATGTTCCCAGCCTGTGACCAAGACCTTCAATGCTACATCAATGAGCCATTGATCTAGTAGAGGGTGGGAAGGACTTTCGAGTGGCTGTAATGGGGTGGGAAGGTGGGGGTTCTGGGGGGCTGGCTCAGCCTCTAAGGAAAATGGAATAGGGGTCCACAATGATGGGTTCCAGGCTGGCATAGAGTAGTGGAAATCAGGCATGGGGGTGCTACTACTCCCAGCTACTGTGGCAGTGGGTTCCATAGGTGGATTCTGGACAAAATGAGCTGGAAGGGGTGTGAAATTCTTGTTCTTGGTGGGGGCGAAATCGTACAGCTTGCAATGAGAACTTGGGGGAAGTATGTTAATAATGGCAACCAATCAGAATAATATAACTTACAATATTTCTACAATGTTGTCATAATCCAAAACTTGAGCTTGAAATGGATGGGCCAGGTTGAGGTGGATGAATTGGACAGTGAGTTTGAGGCCACTTAATGTATTTTGCAGTGGCTGAACATCCTTGACAGTTGCACAATAGCCCTTCATTGGGTGGCTGGCCTTCTGGACTATGACTTCTGTGCCAATCCACGGTGCTTGCTTGCGCTTTAGAGGCATGCTACTTGATGCGGATGGTTGTCCATGAAGTACAATTGGCAGGTCAATGACTTTGATCCAATTGATATGGACTGCGTGTGGCTGTTTGAATGTTAAGTAGCAGTTTATTGAGGGTATTGATAATCTACCTACCTTTAGGACATTTTGAAGCACATAGCCTTGAGTTACTTCCTCCTCAACAAGTTGGTCAGCAATAGTTACTTCTTCTTCATCCACCCCTATCACCCATCCCCTTTCCCCCTGCAGATCTCCACTTAATATTTTGGCATAGTGACCAGGTGCAACATGCTTCTGCAAGTCAGACCATGGAAGCATCCTTCTGCCCTCCAGTACTTCACACTCCCCCACATCCTGCAGAGGATTCCAATCGGAATCTGGAATTCCAACAGGAATCCAATTGGAATCCAGAGGAATGCAGGAAGATTTTGAGAAAGTTTTAAAACAGAAAATTCCTTTGAGGAATTCCGCAATATTCCACTCGGATTCTGCTCGGAACACAGAATTCTGATTGGAATCATTGGAATTCCATGGAATTTTGAGGAATTTCTTACAAAGTGTGGAAGAAGAAAATTCTCAAAGGAATTCTGCAACATTCCACTTGGATTCTGATCAGAATTCATAAGTTTTAAGTCAAAACAGTCAATAAAGTCAATAGTATATCTAACATTTTGGACTCCAACCAAAAGTTGTGCACCTCACTTACAGATCAGACACATCACACATCCACCATCACTCTTACACTCAAACACAACCTCAAAGTGATCTTAATTAAAAGTAAGAACAGAGTGTGATATCAAGTAGTGCCCCAAAAAAAAATACATTGCTAAAAATACATCTCAACCTACACTAACCATATGCAAGCAAGATGCACACCCTGAAAAGAGAACAGTCAGTTGAAAGGGCAGAGTGTATGCTTTCAGAAACACCCAGGCTCGGGATGTGTCATTGAGCGGTCATCTTGCAGTTAATTAAATCAGTTGGTTACAGTTAGTGGCAGGTAAGAGCAGGTACTCACCATATGCAACGGCAAAGCACATCGGGAAAGAGGTGCAGTCAATCAAAAGAGAACCATAAACACTCTCAGGAACATCCTCCCTTGGCGCATATGGTTCAACGGTTGTCATGCAATAAAAAAAACAAATTTATAGGGCCAGGATGAAGAGAAGGCACTCACCATATGAAACAAAGGCACAAACCGTGACAAGCGTGTGGTCGTTCAATAGAGGAATAGGAATGCATCCAGGAGCACCAAGTGTTATGCCATACAGATCAGCAGTTGTCTTGCAATAAAAAATTTGAGTTTATGGAGCAGGGTGATGAGGAGGCACTAACTTGGCATATGACAAAATCAATTGTTCATTGTGCGCATGGGACGTCAAGAAATAGAGAGTTCAGCGCATTTAGGAACCCTAGTCATTTTTCTAAACGGCCCAGAACTTGGCACACAATGAGCAAAATGATTGGTGAGGAGATGAAGTGAGGACTTACTCACCTAGGGCCGCTCCTGGGACACCGCACATCCCACATGCTTAACGTCCAGCTCAGGGAGACATAGGATAATGAGGAATGTTAGTCATACCTGTAAAGAACATGGCATTGGTATATCAGTTGACAAGATGAAGGTAGGGGTAGATGACGAGGAGGTACATACATTGTATGGGGTACAAGCCATCGTTTCTTGAATGGCTGGTATGGCCATGTAGACACTAGGCGGGACATTCAGGAACTGTTGGCGCTTTGTTGAACGGTGCAGGAACAATAATGGGGTGCTCAAAATGACCAGTTATGGGATAATGGCCAAGAATGCACCTAGGTGGATGCACAGGGAACTGTATGACAAAAAGGACATATGTCCAGGTAGAGGTCGTCAATGGCATTTAGGAGATGGCCTGGTTGTGGTAAACAGATGCGTGCTTGCTGTGGAAAGTGCAATTTAGTAAAAAAAGGGACAAAGTTGAAGTGTGACTCACTGAATGAGTGCACAAGGTGGTTGATCTTTAAACAAATCTTTTTCCACACCTGTCCTGGCATAATGCATCAATGATTAGTTACTAGCATGCAAAACAAACAAGGTCTGGGGTGGTTACAGCATATTAGTGCATGCATATGGGATTGGTAACATTTATGACTTGCAACAATATCAGTGATGTTGATGGGTAATTGGCCACGTTGAAGACGATTCGTACATCGAGTCAATACTGAAACAGCTTTGTTAGTTGAGATCAGAGCAGCGCTGGATACAGAAAAAAAATGACATCAAACAGGTATGCACCCTGCCTTTGGCTTGGCAGCGCTTGCCTTGACAGTGGTGGTGGCTTTCGTGCACTTGCAGGCTTTGTCATCTTTGTTGGTCACTGAGGTGGCATGCTTGTGACCACAGGTGGAAGGCGGGGGCGTCATGCAGACGTGGCCGCTCCTTGTCGTTGGGCATTCGGCAGCAGCAGCAGTGGTGGTGGCTTTGTGGGTTGACATCGTGATTTGGCAGAGTTTTTGCTGGGTTGCTGGGTGCTGGGTTGCTGGGCCTTGGTGTTGTTGAGGTTGACGATGTGCCCATTGTTGATCAACGAGGTGGCCAATAAGTCATGTGACTAAACATGTGACCACAACGCTCCGGAATTCCATTGGGCTCTGTCAGAATTTCAGTGTTCTGAAGCTGGAATTCCTGTGGAATTTCATTCCGCTCGGAATCCAAGTGGAATCTGTTCAGAATTTTTGTCAATTTTTACAGCCATTTTCTATAACCTCTGCAGCTGAAATTCCAACAGGAATCTGAGCAAATTCCTGTTGGAATCTGCTGGAAGATGTGGGGGAGTGTAAAGACCTCAGGCTGGCCAATCTGTGATTCCTGCCAATTTAGTCAGTTCCATACCTATTTTGTTTTCTCTGATGACTAGTCCGAGGTATTTGAGTTCTGTGGCTTCGAATATGCATTTGTCCAAATTCAGGTACAAGTCATTTTCCTTCAGTTTATCCAAGACTTTCAGGGTCTTTCTTTGTAGATTGTTGATATTATCAGAGGAGATAAGGATGTTGTCCATATAGATCAGGATCCATCCTTCGTCAATCTCTATTGCATAGATGTCATTCATCATGTTCTGGAATGTTGCTGGTGAATTGCATAAGCCAAAAAACATAACAAGGGGTTCAAACAGTCCCCTGTTTGTTTTGAATGCTGCTTTCCATTCATCACCTTCTTTGATCTGGACATTGTTGTATCCCCATCATAGGTCCAATTTTGGCTCCTTTCAGTTTGTCAAGAAGCTCCCCTACAAGTGGTAAAGGGTATGCATTCTTTATTGTTCCTTCATTTAGTCTTCTGTAATCCTGAGTTGGTTGAAGTTTTGCTGGACCTTTCTTTGATAATAAGAAGAAGGGTGATGCCTGTGGGGATTTTGATGGTCTGATATATCCTTTTTGCATGTTTTCATCAATGAATTCATCCAGTTTTCCTTGTTCTGCTGGGCTGATGGGATAGATCTTACAATCCTTTGGAATAAAGTCGGGTTTTAGATCTATTGCATGGTCCCATGATCATTGTGTTGGCATTCTTTCCAAGTTTGTTTTGTCAAATAGTGATGCATATTCTTGGTAGAATTCTGGTAGTGTCTTCTTTGGCTTTTGGTCTACAATTTCTGCCTTGTGTTCCAGTTCCTGTGATATTGATGTCTTTGCTTTGATCCAAATGGATTCTTCTTTGTCATCTTCTAGGTAGATGTATGTCCTAAGTAAATTGATTTCTTGTTCATCGTCTTCTTTGTCGATTCCTAAAAGAATTGGTTGCCAATCTTCAAGGGGTTGATTCCTTGGGATTTCTTCTGGGTATTCTTCCTGTATTTCCATTACCGTTGCCTTGGGGTATTGCCGTGTTTGTTTCATCTCCTGTGGGTTTTCCAGTGTTTCCTCTGATTCGTGCTACAATTGATTTTGCATGTCTGAATTGGGTGTTGAATATGGATGCTTTCTTGTACCAGTCTTTGATGGTGGTAGGTGGGTTATCCATTGTCAAAATTTTCTGCATCAAGGAGGGTAGTATTCCTTCCATAAAGTACTCAATGAGTGCTTTGTCTTCAGTGATCTAGCTTTCTGATGCAGCTGATTTGAACTCCACAATGTAATTATCTGCTGTCATGTTTCCTTGCATGTGCAGCATCTTCAGGGTCTGTCTAGTGTCTCCTGCTTTGTCTGCTGTGGAAAACACTTCTTTGACTGTTGCCATAAAATCTGTGAAAGTGCCTGGGTTGTCATTTTTCTCTGCATACCAGGACTTCTTCCATGATCCTGCTGTTCCTCCTTTCATATAGGGAAGCACGTAAAGGATTCTCTTCCAATCCATGTTGTAAATTCTGTCGTTCACTCCCAAGTACATCTTGCAATTAAGGACAAAGTCCTTTGTCATCTTTCTGTTTCCATTGAAAATATTCAGTGAGCTGAGTTTGATCTTAGTGGGTCTTTGTTTGTCTGCCATTTCTATGTTAGAGTTAGGTGGTATCAGGGAGTCTGGTGATTTGGGTTTTGGTGGTTCTTTAGGTTCCTTTCTTTTGGAACTTTCTGTCTTTGGTTTTGGTGTTGTGGGTGTTTCTATTGTCTGTGTGACTACTGCAAGTCTTGGCCATTCTTCTGTGTCTTGGAAGTCTTCATTGTCAAAGGCACTCTGCCTACTGCTGCTTCTGCTGCTACCACTGCTACTCACAGGGTTCAATCTGTATCATGCTGGTGCCATTGCATCTAAACCTGAATAGGTTGATGGTTCTGATCAGCTTGACCTTTTGTTACGGCTGTTTAGGCCTTATCCTCTAGATCAGTCTGGTTCGTCATTCATTCATTCTAAGACCGTTGACTCTGTAAGTCCAACATCTAATGACTCCTGCTAGAGGGCTAAGTCAGATTGTTTGTTTAGTGATACACTACTCCCTGCATAAGGCAAGTAGAATTGAGTTCACATTGAGGAGTTGAGAGTAGGTGAATAAGGTGAATTCAGCTAGGTCAAGCTAAAGAACTAACTAAGCTAGAATATCCCTATATATACATAGGAGTCCAATAAGCATAGATAAGCATGGTTTATGCTATTGGTCATATAGATAAGAGGGATTAGTGCTATTGGTTATATAGATAAAGGGGATGAGTAAGCATGGGAAATAGAATGCATATATGGGTTTTAGAGATAAGGGTTGGCTGATGTTAGTAAGCATGTGTAATCAGTAATATGTAAGGGAAAAGAGTGAATAGAGCATGTGAATAGGGAATTTGTAACACCAGCAGCAGAGAGGCAAGATGAAAGGAAAAGAGAGAGAGGAATGGGATGTGATCGGAGGGGTATGAAGTTGTGATGAGTGTATAGACAAGTCAAAAACTTGCTGGGATGATATTGAAGTCAAAGTTGGAGTTGAGGTTGAAGAAGAGGAGATGATCAAAGATATTGGTGTACACCCATAGCGTGAGTGCAAGCATGTTAATGTATCATTGAACCCTGGGGTATCAACCATAACTACCTGCTGGCCTATGAGTGGGCCCTGTAGAACTTAGAAAGGAACCACCTGGATTTTGGCAGTACAAGACTGCAAGTCATGTCCAATGCCCACTTCAATTGTATTCCAATGGGACAAGGCCAAGTTTTTAATGAACTAAAACCATTATCAAGTTAGACAACTCTGATAACATTACACTTGTAAACATACAGTGCTTTTCCCAACACCCATTGGGCCCATTACACTAGGTAAAGCCAAGACATAAGAATGAGAAAACTGGACCAAATTTGTGCTTCATGCATGGTATAACAATATCATTGTTTTGTGCAGTTTCAAGTATTAATATTCTTTGTCAATGCCAATAATCTTTGAATTCCTTTCTTCTGTGTTTGAGATGTTTTAGACAAGGCTTTTCTGGGAGGCATTGGATTTACAAGTGGTCATTGGGTTTCATGCTAGATGGCATCCAGATAAATATAGGAGGGTCTCATGATTACCCAGGCCTGCAGGTATCCTCAAGGCTAAATCCAGGCTTAGGGAAAGTCATCCGTGGCAATATGAAATGGGGAAGAAGCAATCTGTTTGTGGCACAGTTTCAATAGGGTTCAGGAAGAAACTCCAAGGTTAGTAACTAACAGGTTATTAACAGGTTGCTAACATGGCAGCTTTGGAGGGGGTTATTCACAGACATTAATAACATGTTAGTAACATGTTAAAATTTGTTAGAAATGTTATTAACACTGTTAATAATTAAAAAATCCCTCCCCCTACCAATCCCAGTTAGGCCCTTCCCCTTCATCTTCCTGCACTATATCTGGCCCTTTTACTTTTTTCTGAGTGATATTAACCTCTCCTGAACTCTCTGAGAACATATTAACAAAAATTGGAGATGTAAGACCAGTCAAGTAAGGTTTTTAGAGCTTGTAAGACTATGCATGAGGCAGAGGCCATGATCATGATGTTAGGACATAGTATTAGAGCAATATGAGAAAAATTGTGATTTCCATAATTTTCCAATAATCTTTCAGAGGCTAGATGAAAAATATGGATCAAAATCACCTAAAGTTGCCCAAAACTGTCCAGATAAACTGGGCAAAAAGTGGGATTATGCCATTACCATGCAGTCTTCAATATTGGAGGGTGAGGTGATGATGTGACAGGGAGTAGTAGTACCCATGTGTCATTAGCAGTTGGATTATATGAACTGAGCCTATTGTAATGAATAGTAGTACATGCAGACCTATATGGTGGTTTAGTGGTTCAATTGGTGAAAAAATATTATTGGTGCAATGGAAATGTGGGAAAATGCTATAGAACTCATAGTGGACTTAGATTCAATGGAAGAGAGATCTAGAGGAGAAAAGTTTCCAAATTGATGATCCAGAATGTAATCAATGATTTTCCATGCAGATTTGTAGGTGCCAGCATACCCTGGAGGCTCCCCTGCATCAATGCCACTTTGGATGAAACTTGGTGCCAACAGCCAGAGTGATGTCACAGGTGGCATTGTTAGCATGCAAGTAGTCAAGCAGTAGGTGACTTAATTGAAGGGGTTCAACCAAATATAGGATTGCAAAATACATGTCTTTATTACATCTGTTAGTCTACTTAGAGGTAGCAAGGACTTTGGAGAAATGGTGATTCATTCACCATTTGTTATCCATTGTGCAATTATTAGAATAGGCAGAAGCAGGGATGTCTATAACAGCCAACAGCTGAAGTCTGAAGTAAGTAACTGGTTTATTGATCAAACAGAAGCTATACTAACCTGAAGTCCAAAGTAAGTAACTAGGGACTTCAGGGCTATCTACTATCCTATATATATGTGCTAGAACAATAACAAGAGTAAAGACAATAGAAACAATAAGAAGGTGATAAGGATCTGATCATCTGATATAACAGTGATCAGCATCTGGTCATCTGATGAGATGCCAAGAATAATAAGAACAATAGAGACAATAGTCTCCAGATCATGATAACCATCTGATAAGGATCAGGTGGATCAGGGATGACAGAAACAGCATAAGGTTATGTATGGAGATGCATATGGTCAGTTCTAACAGCAATATTTTGAATAACTTCAGAATCTTTGGTCAATGTACCATCGAGTCCAGGTGTGTTGATGAAGACAAAGCGAAATGGAAGCTCTGAATTGTGTGTGTGTGTTGGGAGGCCCCCGGAAGCTCCCCTATATGTTTGGAATTTTTTGTTGCTAGAAAAGGCCTCAAATCTGCAATGTTTTGGACTTCAAATCTGCTATATGGGCCAGGGTTTATGTTATTAAACATAAAACATGCCAAAAAAAAAAGAAACAGAAAAAAACATAAGAATTTTGAGACAAGAAAGACTGTCTATTTGGCAAATATACATATTGATAATTGGAGTATCATGTCAAGTAGATTTGTGAGGTTTTGATATCATTCTACCTCCTGGGAATCCTGGATTTTCCACCTACAGCTTTCTTTTCTTTGTGCTCCTTCAAGGATTGAGAATATAGACTCTGACTCTTCTCAAATGAAACAGATCAATTGCGAATGAACCGGCAACCCATTTCTTAAAAAAGAACAAAATCCCCAAGGAAGGTCTGAAATCCGCTATATATAGGCCGAGGATTTTACCAAAATCGCCTCAAATCCACTGTTCTGGGCCGGGAAAACCGTCGTTTTGGGGGTCTCAAATCCGGAAAAAAATTCCGAACGTACAGAGGAGCTTCCGGGGGCCTGTGTTGGGTGGGTGCATATAAAATGCTGCACTCGCAGTTCAGAACAGGTCATCAAATCGTGGCTCAATTCCATTGCATTCGTTCCTGCAGCAGTGTTAATGACTGTCATTGCAGTGTGAGAAAAAAAGAATATTGCACAAAAACAGATTATGGATTTTCACCTGGCTCTTTCCAGTTCCCGTTTGACCAACGACACTAGAACGATTCATGCTTAGCGGAACAAGTAGGGCAATTTGTCCAGAAATAAGTAGGCATACAGGATGAGGATATCACTGTCTTTTATGTATCACGATGGAAGGTTGAGCATCGTATGTGAGTCGGTCGAGTGGGTTAAAGGAACGAGTTCTATGCCAAAGGACGTGCTGAACAAATTGAAAGTATCCGAAACTAGGTCCGCAATCTGGAAACGTGTTACGGGCGTGGTTTAAGGCAGGTTGGGTGGGCCTAGGTATAGCAGGAAAGTTGTAAGTACTATTAGGACAATTGAATGTCATGTGCGCTACTTAGTCCCGCGCGGCTCCGTGGTATTGGATTGTAACAAGTATTTCAATGTGTCCTTAATATCTGAGATCATGACCGAGAAGCGGGAGTTTCTGGGAAGTTTGTGATTAAGTGACCACTTCATATTTGCAATCGGCTTGCCACAGCTTGATCTTCAAAATGGTTTGGAGAGGACCCACCAATCAGGACCAAGACAAGAACAAATTCAAAACAATCCCTAGAGAGGAATAATATATATACAAATACTCATACAATATCTCCCTTTTACAGCTTGGAACTAGGGCGCGTTTTCATTGTCAGTCGAACCTGGGGTAGGATATGCCGACGCATCGCCAACGGGCTCGTTGGTGGGCGAAATGGGCCGAATAATGATTGATGGGGCGGGGTGGGACAATACAGCATCCGCAGTGCGTAAGCGTCGACGCAGCCTTGGCCCAGTAACATATGCCCTCTCATCACTCGTTTCCGCATCAGGAACCTCCGGTGCAGAGGAAGTGGAGGGTTGAGGAGTGGGGGTAAAAGTGAACCAGGCTGGACTGGACGGAGAAGGATATATAACTGGGCCGTCTTCTGAAGCATCAGCACTCAGGGTATCTGCCCCATCAGACCAAGGGAAACCCTCTGTGGATTCATGACGGCGTGCGCGGCTGAATGGGAAGAAGCGCCGTGTTGATTCTGAATTCCTACTCCACGGCCCAACTCGAACATCAGGAGCTTCAGCGGTGCCTGAATGAGGACCCCGAGTTTCCCTGATCGACGAACGCCGACGGTGCGTAAAGTCATTAAAATCCACAGTCCGAGAACGGGAGGAGCGTCGAATGGATTGTTGCCGTGTCAGACCATTACTAGAAATGGCTAGACTGGCAGCAGGTGGCATAGACCAGGGCCCGCTACGGCCTTGTGGTGGGTGTGGTGAGGTTGTGGTTGGAGGTTCTTCCGCTGTGGGTGATGGGCTCGCTTCCACTCGTGCACTTTGCATTCCGTGGTTCGCATATGCATCATATAGATCAGAGTTTGTACGAGCACCTTCTAGGGTCCCGTTGTCTAGCATACGTTCAAAAATGTCCTCATCTTCTTCCATGTCCATTTCGCTTGGTGGGGCAGTGAGGTACTCTGTCAAGTTTGCCGACCTTCGGGTAGGATGGAAGCGTCCCAGAGAACGATCGCGATATACACGAAGGGGGGTCGCCAACAGTCGCAGGCTTTTGGCAGAGCGATCTGCAATGAGCCTTCGGTCATTGAGATTGGGTCGAGTCCGTCGTTCTGCCAATTCCTATATCAAGTGAGACTCAGCGCCTCATCGACCACCTGAACCAAACGCGCTCACTTTGACAAGAATGTCAATGAGGGAAGTAGTAAACGAGTCACCAGTGTCCAGGTCATTCACGAAGTTCTCATAACTGATTGTAGGCTCTGTCTTCTCCAATGAGGACCGACAAATGGAGCCAGACCTAACCATTTGAATATGCCGTGAGCGATATTATCCAACGCAAATGAAAGCTTCTGTTCGACACATACACCAAGTTTTTAATTTTAGAGTGCAAAACATCGTCAAGGTAGTCGGGTGTCCTATTAACCGCCGGAGTGAGCATGAGCCGCATTATGACCGGTGAAAACCGTCTCGCACCATTTCCCCATTCTAATACACAAGATAGAGAAATTTAACTTATTTAGATGAAGGGAGAGAGAATAATTTCAGGAGAAACGAGGGGCCGTGATGAAGAGGAAGGGACGTTGGCCGTTCGTGATGGTGGTGAAGGACAAAGGAAGGTTTATCAAGTGACCATAACAAACGTCAACACAAATGTGGCTGGAGTTTCCTTTTACAGACAGACTTGGTCCCTCCCTCCTCAGGCTCAAATTATATTACATGCTCGTATCCTCTCCTCCACTCGTGCTACCATTAGCTTTTGGAGTAGCCGCTCGACCACCCGCAGCAGCAGCACTAGCGCCTGCTCTATCCTTCGAGCTTAGCAAACTCTGGAAGAAATTCTGGAGCACCTCGTGTTGGGTTTGGCCACCAGTCGGGCTCGGTGATCCAGCTGTAGGTACGGGTGATGCGGGTGAGCGGGCGCTAGTGGACGCCGTGCCAACAGGTGCAAGACCAGGAGGTCGTCCACTGGTTCCGGCGGGATTACGCGTTGATCTTCGGGCTTGGTCTGCTGCTGCGGGCCCGCCTCCAATGCCAACTTCCATTTCCGTAAGAGCACGTTCAACATTGGGCAAGTTGAAACTGCTGCTTCCAAGTGGTCCTACAATACCTGCAGCGGCGGCGGCAAGGTCAGCTGGATTACGGAATGCACCTCTTGGATCTCGATCTGGTTTCTTCGCATTTTCATCGTAGTTTTTGGCAAGGAAGGCTTGTTCTGGCGTTGGATTGTTGAAAGGTGGTAATGGAGTGGGCTGGCGTAACGCATACTCAAAACAAAATTTGGTACAACAGAAAATCTCGTACCTTGACGCCCTGGTCAGGAACGAGAGATGCAAACAGTTTCTTGGCTCCACCACCCTCAGTTTGATTTTCTTCAGCGGCAAGATCCTTTTCCCAAGCCTCCCCCCATACCTTGGCGTCAAAGCCATCCCGCATAACCGATATTTTCCCCCAACTATCCCAACCAGCTGGTACGACTATCCGGTCGCGATCTAATGTATTCGGCTTCTCGGTAAATGGGAATATATTACGCGTCGGAGCTATAAGTTCTCCTCCAGGCAGAGCAGGCGATGGCGCAGGAGGTGCGAACAGAAGATGCAGTGCATACTGCCGAAGCACCTGAAGTGTTGTGGGGACAGTCGTAGTGTAGAAAAGAGCCGCACCATCTGTGAAATCACATTAGCACGGAACTTGTCGGTCCTGCGAGTGAACTTACACTTAAGGCATATTGTTCTCAAAACCTGCATTACTCCATCCGTCCTTTCTTCCCATTCCCCTCCTTTACCTTTGACCATACTTCCCATACCTGATGCCCCTGCAACCATGTCGTTCCCGTCGTCAATCAAGTCGGCCTTTGTGCATGCCACAATTATAGGGACACCCGCGGTGTTGTGAGTAAATGTCCCAGGTCCTAGAGGTAAAAGAGTTCCCGATAAAGTCGAATTGGCAGGTAATGGATCAGTCGAAGGTTCCGTATATTGTTGGATATGTGACTGCACTGAGTGTAAATGATGATTACACCAACATTGACCTAATAGATGCAAAACTCACACCGTTCGCGGTTTTCCTCTCGAACGATCTCTAGTTCTCGTGAACCATCAGCTTTGGCCCAAGTTTCCACCCATTCTAGCCACGTTTGCAATTCCTCAACAAAGGTCCAGGGACGCGTCCAGTCTAGAACAATCATAACGAGCGTGTGGGGCAGGGCGGGACGTGGCGGTAGAAAATGAGGAAGGAGGGCTGTGTATGAGGTGGACGTGGAGGGAACGATATATACGGACAAACGTCCTAGGGTATCTACAAGGTGATTTGTTAGAGGGGACCACGCCAATGAAGTGTGTAAAGCGTGCCTTCATCGCCTTCGTCTCGAACATCTGCAAAATCATATCCAAGCGCAAAATCACTCCTGCTGTCGTCTTTTCCTTCATCTGACAAGGGCTTCTGCAATAAGGCTGACGCCAAAGTCGATTTTCCACTGGACGGTTGGCCAAGTAGGAGGATTTGCTTCGAAGTTATAGAACGCGAGGATAACACAGAGTTCAAGATCGACGACCAGAGAAGCTCTGGAGGTTCTGGGGTCGACGGCCTTGAGGTCTCCATGGTTGGTAGTGATATTCTGAGTTGAGCAGAAACCACTAGCAAAAGCCAATTTCAGATTCCGATCCTTTGCCTGCGACAACATACATAATTTTTGCCAAATCCACAAAGACAACGCCTCATTCGTTTACACCCCAGCCTACCTACTCCGAGGCTATCATGGCTGCAGCGGTCGCAGTTCCAGAACACAAACTCTCTGAATCCCCGAATTCGCGATCCATCGAAGTCTTTGATTGGTTCATCACCGCGTCAACGAACCCCATATCCAACGCTTCAGAATGTGATGCCCTTCAGGCTTCTCTTGGGTTTCCCCTGCCGGAAATGATCTTCGGGAACAATTTCCTTACCCTCGAACATCGCCCGTCTGGATGGAAATATGCCTTCACGACAGGGGCTGCCCTGAAAGCCGTCAAGAATGGCGAGCTGGAAGAAGGAGATGGAGGGGTTAAAGTAGGCTATGCTGATAAATGGATGGAGAGCCGGTACGATATACGTATTTTCGGAAATCGCGTCCAATGACTTAGACATGAACGACAAAAGGACGGGATCCTCATCACTCCTTCCGATGCCGAAGACTGTCCCAACAAAACCCTATGATTGGACATACACGACTACCTACACGGGCCACAGATCGACTGACGGTATAGATCTGCTCACTGGCGATTCCACTGCGTCATGGTTTCCCGCAGACACTGAGAACCCAGGACACATCATCCCGATGGCAGAATTGACGCGTCCCGATCCCATCCTTTTCTACGCAGAGGTGCCGCTATTTGAGGATGAACTACATGACAATGGTTCATCAAATCTCCTCGTCAGAATAGTAAGCTTTGCTTTTCACGAGTCATGAAATAGTGATAATATATGTTGGCAGCGTGTGATGCCGACCTGTATATTTATTCTATCTCGATTCACGCTACGCGTTGATAATGTTCTTTTTCGGACACACGACACACGGATGTACCATTCTTTTACATCCAAGCCGCCCCTAATCACCCGAGAAGTCAGTGGATGGGAGGCCCCATACGAACGTGTCAAACGGGTAAGGATGCTTAGCAGGGGTGTGCACTCCGGCTAATCGACTATTACAGCAACTTCCTAAACGCGATGATCTGACGCCTCTTACTGATGCAACGTTCATCGCGAAAGTATTAACAGGTATGCCCATGCATGTTTCACAGCAGGAGGGGGCAAATACACGATGGCGAGGCCTGGGAACAAAGATTGAGATCAGCCAACTTAAATAATTTATGGTCGTGTCATTGGTAGGTACGGAAAATATGTAGAATAATAAAACAACAGAATGTACCAGTAGTGTAAAGTATAAAGTGCGTCCCAGGGCAAACAATCACAGCCCTCTAAATTCTCTCCGACAGAGCCTCTTCTCACATCAGTTTCGCTTCTCTCTTCGACTGTTGCACCTGAGCAAGCCGCTGACTTCGTAATGTCATTTGTGGACCCAGAGCATTTTTCTTGCTTGCAGCAGCAGTAATTGCTGGACCAATGGATGACTGGGATAACGATATCCGTGTTTCGTCGGACGCAAACCCTGGAATTCGAATATTATGGTTGCGCTCTGGAGACATCAACTGTCACATAACTGTCATAAGTTCCCTCTTAAATTTACTGACCGAGATGTAGTTGCAGATCTTTCACTTCTAACGAATCCCCTCCACGATGCTTAGCCAGTCGACACGCAAAATTAGTTACAGAGTCGATAAATTCGTCTGCAATTGATAATAGAAGCTAACACGTGACGTCAGCGATGCCACACAAATGACTTTGATAAAACTCACATCTTCTACTTCAGGCTCAATCTTCACATTGGGATCCACACTAGCTACCAAGTCTTGTATTGTTCGCCGCATACTTTGATCTCCAGGCGTGTTTTTTCTTCGAGATCGATTGTCGTCCAAAGTCAGTGTACTAACATCTTCTGGCGCGCGTGCAACTTGTGCCGGAGTTCCTAGATGAGACAGGATGTTTAGAGCTCGAGAGTACCAGATATTTGTTACGAACCAGACATTCTTCCACTAGCAATTCCACCAGTCAACGTTGGCCTTGTTGGAGTCCACTGTACAGCTCCGGGGTTGTTGGTATTTAGAGTTGCACTGATAGCAGGATAGAATTCTGCAGGATTGGTTGCGCCGAGAGTGGGAGGTATAGTTCCGGTTTCATGGGCGGTCTTAAATGCAGGGTGGGTGGGATTAGGCGTGGCTGATGCTGGCGTAGGTGGCTGTTCCAAGCCGGAATTGAGCGAAACTTCTAAGGCAAAGCGAACAAAGATACCTTTGAAGGGCCAGCCGCTGCAACGTTGCCTTGTGCTTGCGCTTGTCCAATCGGTGCGCCAACTTTGTGTTTGTCCGCAAATTGTTTGAGCTGTTCGAGATTGATACCATACTAGATTGTTCATTTATTTCGAACCTCTAAACATCAGTCCACCATACCTGCATGATTTGGTTCTGGTTAAGCTTTCCCTGCTTTACTAAGGTTGCCATATTGGACAGAAGAATCTGGGCCATGCGCTCGTTTGAGAGCTGTTCGCCAGTTTGAGTTTTGAGGAGATTCCCAAGGACACCAATCATATCCACTGGGGGTGGCCCATCAGCTGGCGCAGGTGTAGCTGCGCCGGCAGGGGCTGTACTAGAGCTTGCAGACGCGTTGCTAGTGTCCATTCAGACCGAATTGCAGTTGGTTGTGCAGCGTTTAGGAAGACTCAAGAGATGTTCAACAATTGTTAGCGACGCTTGGCAGCGGGCCGAAGCTTGCCGTCGGCCTCGGAACCAAACAACGGCTCTAGAGTTTTTTCAAATCTCTAAATTTGAAGCTTTCGAATTCAAGCTTACAACGATGGATGTCTCAAATATTCTTGCCTCACACGCGGCAAAATAGCAAGTCTAATAGTGTGTATTCATGGAGAAATACTGACATCCAATTATCAGCCAATCAATAACGGTCGAGAAGGAAACGCCATTGGAGGTCGATGTCGGCTTCCTAACTGTAACAGATCTAAATCCTATAGATGAGGAAAGCTACAAGTAAGCGTTAGTTCAAGTTAGTCAATCGTTTTGATATACTGATCAAGGAAAAAGTGAAAACCTTGAGGAACACCTCCAATCGCTTGCACGGGACGGTGTTCAGTCGTTATTCTCTTCACTTTTCACTCTCCCCACGAAAACATCACCCGATGGTCCACTAGCGCAACTCCCTCCCCCCAAATACCAACTTCCCCGCGCTAAACCTCTTCCAAAGCCCAAACCTCCCACCAAATGGGAGCAATTCGCCGCAGCGAAGGGTATACAGAAGAAAGTCCGCGACAAGAAGGTGTGGGATGAGGAAAAACAAGACTGGGTCAACAGGTGGGGTAGGGACGGAAAGAATAAACAAGTCGAGGATCAATGGATTACAGAAGTACCGCTTAATGCTGGTGCGGATCCTGCCTTCTATGCGTTTGAATTGATGTTCATGCGCAATGTAGATGCCGATTATGATCCAAGAAAAGTCGCCCGCGACGAGCGAAAGGAACGTGTGGCCAAAAATGAAAAGCAACGTACACAAAATCTTGCACGGGCAAGCGCCAACAACCGCCAGGATAGGAAGCGAGACATTGAAAAGACGCTCGCGACTACTCGAATTAGCACAGCTAGCATGGGCAAATTCGACAAAAAACTAGATGGCGAAAAGAAAGTGCGCGGAGTGAAGCGGAAGGTCTGTCATACTGGTTGTATTGATCCACAGCTCCTTTTCTTATTACCCTTTGTCCTCTGTTTAGTTTGACCCAACGGAAGCGCCTGTAGAAAATGAGAAGCAGGCATCTTTAGCCTTGCTCTCACGGCTAGACAGCGATTCCAAGAAAATGCGGAAAGAACCGCAGCAAGAGGAAAGTGTTTTGAATGTACGAAAAGCTGTCCGGTTCGCCAGCAAGGGCAGAGGTGGACTTGCTCTTGGTCGAGATGTAGCTGGGGGTCGGTCGAGTCGTGGTGGTCGCAGTAGCCGGGGCAGGGGGAAGCGGTGACCTTTGCAGGTTTTGTACTCGTGCATATGGGATAGTGAAAAGGGTGTTTGTTGGCTCAACAATATCTAATCCCTCTTGAAGTTAGTTGAAACCGACTTCAATTCAAATAAATGATATATACAAGTGATTGTGAACAGAGTGGTGTAACGAGATTAAGGATTCATAAGGTACTATAAGTGAGATGAGTCCTAATGCCCCCATCATTTTGTGCTGTCGAATGGCAGCCGATCTAATTTGGCTTTGCCTTCGTCGATCCATTCCTGCTTTACTAACTTCTCCTTTTCCGAGTAGTACAAACGATATACCAGCTTTATAGTGCTCTCGCTTACTCCTGCGACTGCGCTAATATCTCTCACCGACTTCACCTTACCCAACAGATGGCAAGTAAAATATATCGCTCCACCAGCAATTGAAACAGGACTCCTTCCATCCGCAATCCCATGCTTCCGTGCTGCGACAATAATGTCCGAACATATTGATTGAACGTTCGCGGGAAGATCAAGATGATTGCAATAACGGATAAGAAGATTTTCTGGGCCAGTCGAAGGAGATGGCGCAGAGCTGTGGGCTGAGGCACCAGGTGAGAGGTTGAAAGCCTGCTCTAAGGCTTTGTAACATTGTCCGAGTACTTTCTTCGAGACATGTGTGAGGTTACAAATCTCGCGAAACGTTCTTGGGACATGCGCTTGTCGGCATGCAATAAATATGCAAGCAGCAATTACGGCGTCCAGAGGCTTTCCACGGAGCAGCTTCTCCTCGTCCGATCGCTTGTAAAGCTGTTTGGCAATGTCGCTGATAGTCTTGGGAAGGGAGAATTGGTCACACCAGCTGGAGATGTCACGGAATGCGGTGAGAAGGTTACGCTCAGCGCGCGAGCTCTGCGAACGGGATGCGGCGCGTTGAAGTTCGCGCGCAATACCCGAACCGCCGTCGCGGAAGCTGATCACTGTATCAAGCTGTTCCATGCCTTCCATCAGAGGGTCTGATGCAGCACCGACACGCGAAGGGTCGTCTCCTTCGTCGTTCGCGAATGTCTAGGATTGGGAGGGCATTCAAAGTCGGAGCAAGACATAATGCAAAGACATGAAGAAAAAAATGAAAGACTTACACGCCATTCACTTCTTGTGTCAACAATACGATCACCCAAAACCAGGCCACAATTCCCGCAAACGAGGTCTCCACTACCAAACTCTTCGACTATATTCGGGTTCGGGTCTCTGCACTCTGGACAGATGAGACGAACCGCGAGGTCGGGCCCAAAAGACGGCGCTTGAACAGCTTTTGTTTGTGGTGCCGCAAGGGGGAAAGGTTGAGCGTACGCCATGTGTCAAAGAATGGTTGAGGAGATGCCTCGAGCGGGAAAGGGTGAGTTGCTTGAAAGAACTTTCGGTCAACCAGTGACTAGTCTTTGTCTCTGAAAGGCTTAGGTGGGGTATGCAGAAGCTGGCGAATTCTGTAAAATCGCTGTGCAGTGATGACCATGATCAGTTTATTCGCTTAAGACCTACCGCTTGCTCAGAGCTGCTGCGAATCTCAATTCGCAACCGTGGATAGTAGCTGGATGGATTGAAAAGTTACCAGCAACGTCGACAAGGTTGTGGTTGGTGATCAAGGTAGTCCGGCACCGCAAACGGAGGAACAATGACTGATGAGCTGACCAATGCTATACATGTGGCCCATAGCCTTGCAATTAATACAACCACAAATAAGCGCGCACACCTTAAACCTTTCAAACTCCGATCCAAAGGCCAACCAACATGAGACCAACATTGCACGGAACCTTGAAAGCAACATCCGCCAGATGACATTGACACATCTTCTTGGTTCAACATAATTACCCTCCTAAATTTCATGCTGTGTCGCTTTTCCGAAGGGGCTGGGAATAAATGGACCATCAGCAATGTGGGTACGCCTGAACGAACGTCAAACTCCAGGCGAAAATTGAGAGAGACTATACAGTACACTTCTTACCTACATCATGTGGCAGGTTGACGAATTATTCCATGCAGGGAAGTCCCATCCCCATCACACTGCTGGTGTCCAGCCATTTATCTTGAGAAAATACTATATTCATAAAAATGTCTTATCATTTCCATCACATATTTCTGCTACAAGTATAATCAATATTTCTGTTTGAAAAATACAAGATGAACTCACTGTCTATCTGATATGCTTTCTTACGAAATATTCGGAGTTCATCTGTGAAATTTCCTTTGAGATGTAGAGCAGAAAAATGCAGGGTCTTTCCTTTGTGTTTCCAACAAAAATGCTTTCCATCCTTGTTCTTGATAAAGGGGAAGTATTTCTTTAATTGTATTTCTCCTGGAAAATTTTGCACTCTACCTCAGAGATATACTCAAACACCCATGTTTCCAAAGGAATTATTTAACATTTTTCCATTTCTGGCAGTTTTACCTTGAGAAACATGGGGGTTTGGATATATCTCCAAGATAAAGAGGCAGTTTTTCCCCAAGAAACATCTTTGGGAAATATTTTCTCTTTATCCTGCCAAAATAGCCAAAGACGAATGCAAAGTGTTTTTCAATGAAACATATAGGAAATACCCCACATTTTTCTGCTCTGCTTCTCAAAGAAGAATTCACAGATGAACTCAAAATACCCCCAAAGGAAACATATCAGATAAATGGCAAGTTCATCACAGATTCTTTTGGTGAAAATATTCATTATTTTTCTACCAAATATACACAGTGTACTGATGAGACATTTATCTGAACCACATATTTCCTCCAGATAAATGACTCAGTGCCAGCAGTGTCAACTCTTTACAATCAACCCTTCGCCAAACCCGTATTAATTACAAAAATTGCCTTAGCCCCAAGCGTGCGCATCACATCCCTTGATTGTGACCTAGTATGCACGGCCGCACCGTCAAGTCAAGTGGTAGGGTCCAGACAATATATCTTTTTCTTCAACATCACTACTCATCTCGGCTTCATTGGTGCTCATCTACATCAATCCCTCAATCACTCGTTTTGCACTTTGCCGCATGGCTCCACACCGTCGAAGCAAATTGCCATCTGACCTAATTTTATAGTACCAACGCCCTCCTTTCAGCCTATACGCGATCCCCATAACTCCAAACTCTTTAATCCTCGCCCCCATAGTCTTTTGACCAAGGTCATTCCTGCTCGAACTGAGCCGGTCATTTGGTGGGAGCTTGGCGAGGCATCACGACTTGTGGGGTGCCCCTCTCTTCGTTACCATTCAACGCACCTGCAAGCAGATGGAGGAGATCCTGATACGTCTTTCTGAGTGCAGTTCCTCATTGACAACCCCATTCATCAATGATTGCCGCAAAAATTGGGGTCAAAGAAGGCGCAGAATTCATTTTTGAGAAGGATGCCCTTCGTTAATGGGCGCAGAGGTGAGATAGCATGCTAATGTCAGCGAAACAAGGGATCGAACGCTTTGCAATCGGTGTGTTCAAGGCACTACTCAAAGAGCTGCGCAAGGCCCGCATCACGACGGTGATGAAATGGGGGCAACCCCGTGGCCCACTTTTCTTGGAGAGCTCCTGCCTCTTGGTGCAGCTACCTCTGTGGAATCTGTGTTCCGTAAGCATCGGATTCTTCAACAAAACTTCGTCTTCGCCGTGTATATTTCTGTTTATGCACAGCTGCCGTACTATGCTCCTTTAAAGCATAATATCGCTTCATGTATTCCCCACTTCATCGATGCTTGCAAAATTATTTTCGACAGTACTCTGGCCGTGTTTACTACTGATAATGCTGAAGCCGTAGAGCGCTCAAATCAAGAGCAGCCAAGGAATGCGTTTCGTGTCCAAACCAGTGGAATTAACTAGCTTCTTGAGGTTGTGGCCATAGAAAAGACTAACTGGCAAGCGTCTTTCTTCCTCAAGAAAAAAAAGCCATCCGACCAAGATGGTACAGGCCAATTGTTTCATCCTATTTTAGCCGCGGGAGCTCGCACGTAAACCTGGCTTTTCCCTGTACTTGCCCTTCACATTTTTTCGCAACACCTGCGTCGACTGTTTCACATGCATCTTCCGCCTCGCGCCGCAATTCCCGTGCAGGCGACAAAACACCCACTGCTCTGCAACTGGATGCAACAGCTCACTACAAAGTGCAGGCAAAGATTTTATGTAAACAGTGTAGCCGCTGTAATGTTGGACGCGAATGCTATATACAGGCGTGGCGATATGAGGCTTTCACCTACAAACGGGTGCGCTCAAGACTGACATATTTGGTTGTCCGAGGTAACATTTGTGATGCCTTTGTTGGTTGTGATCCAAGCACGGCACACTCCGGTATCGGCCCCATCACAAACTGGCGTGCTGCAAAGATGCCGAGTATCAATACGTGACAGACTGAAGTAAAGTGCTGGAAGATTTCGACGCCGTTCGACTATCTGAATGGACCCCTGGGTTTGAGTATGTCGCAATAATCATGCAGTTTGGTGTCAACGAAAATAACAAGCGTACCCTAATCCTCACACTGTTACTTAAATCACCTCAAACAATAACCCTCTAAAGTTACCAAAGTCAAGGCCATGTTAATGGAACTACCTTCATGGGAGGAGGAAGATACTGTCCTTAAACTTCACGTCAGAAATACCCCATTTACTCTTTAGGCATTGCGTGCGAGAACCTCGTTAGTCGGAAATAAATAAATGAATTCGCACATAATCCCAATATACGAGGATAGGTTAGACATTCTGAGCACCACGCTTCTGGTATCCATCCTCTTCATCCTCGCTGTCTCCAACATCAAATATAGGTTCTGGCTCCTTCGCGCGTTCTTTGCCTTTGCGTTGTTTGAATACCTCCCGAACTTCGTCCTCATCTCTAAGATCACGACTTGTGTTTAGGGGAATACTCTCCTCTTCATTCTGGTTGATTGGGAGACGAAGTCGTCTTTTACGTATCCGGCACCAGATAAATGTTCCGATTGCTAGGAAGATCAAGAGCAGGACCAACGCCGATGACCCAGCGTTATAGTAGGCTGTGGAAGGAACACCACTTGTTAATTCTGTGTGGATATATCATTAGTCAACTCAGATCGTACCTTCCCACATTGCCTTGTCTTGTTCAGGAGTTTTGCCTGGTACAAGTACAGTGGTCGGCTTCGCATCAGCTTGTTCAATGAAGATTTGTTTCTTGATGGTTCCCAGATTGCTTGGAATTCTCGCGGAGCCGTCAAGGATGGCAGAAAAGTTGACACCCATAAAGCGGAGGATCATGTCGTGTGCAACATGTGGCATATCGTATGGGGCCATGTGTGAAGCGTTGAATATCTGTCACCCAAGTTTAAAGATAGCATTACGACGTATAGTGGTGTCAGTACCTTTGCATATGTCAAATTTCTTGATGAAACCCAGGTGCCCGCGGGAGTGGCATTGACACTCCAAGATTGCGTTTGAACAGTCTGTACTATGCTGTGAGAAGAACCGCGGCTCAAATCCAACAGATAACTTACCCCAAGTCCCGTTCCCCCGTTCCACGACATCTCTTTAATCATGGACTCAAGTCCAAGGTAATTACAAATTAGGTCCTGGTCACCTGCGAATATGAGGACAGGAATCTTTTCCAGAACCTTGGGCATGAGCGTTATTGAAGCGTTCTGAGCATCCTTGTGGAAAGCCGTATGTATGCTACCTCGGCATTCAACCCAAGATCCAGAATGCGCATTTGCATGCAAGGCTGTAGCAACATCTTTACGCTAGTGATTTTCATTAGCATTGTTCATAAATGGCTAGCTGAAATGGGAACATACCCCAAGATATGTAGTAACGGGCTTGATATCTGGAGGCCAGTTCATACCACATGCAGGCTTGGTATCATGGAGCCTAACGTCATATATATTGAGACACATGTCCGTTCCGTTGACTCTGTCGAGTGGCATTAACAAAGTAGACGTGCACGTGGAGGAAATAAATGTTTACTTTTTATTCTGGTTTTTTACGACATCAACCACGAGGCTTTCACATTTCGTGATAGATATGGGCTCGAAATTTTTGATTTTGTCCATCTCCGCAGCGCATTCCTCAGTGAGCTTTTTGGCGTCTTTCCATGCCTAGCAATCGATTAGCTGTCCACAATTCAAGCAATAAGGGATGCCACAAACTTCAGAATTTTCTTCTAGTAGCCCAACCTTTACAGCGTAGTTTATATACGCGGGGTATTGTCTCCGTGGGTCTATCCAGCCATTCCCAATAGCAGCACCACGGAGCGGGACTCGAAGATTAGAATTTAGCATAGCATCAGCTGATGGGCAGGAGTTCAGATTTACAGTATCCAGATGGGCTATGAGATCACTTACCGAAAGCTGGTATCCACTGTCCCGCAAAGCTTTCGCCACCCAAATATGTCTATTTAAGATGAGCGTCCAGAAAATATTGGAGTGAGGAAGTTCACATACATCTACGTTTTTGTACTCGGGAAAAACCATATAGAAATTACGCAAAAACTCTATAAATTGGGCCGAGGCCTAGCAATACTTTAGCACGTATGGATTGCGATTAGGAAATACATACCTCGTCTAAAGAATGAACAAAGCGATCTGTGCTGGCATACGAAAATCCTGTGCCTGCGGGCTGATCAACTGGGTGTGTATTAGCAAAAGATATGGATAGGAGGATAAGACTTGACATACCATAAACCATGGTGGTATATTCCTCCCAGCCGCCTTCCATCGTTTTAAATCCTCCTTTCCCGTCCATCCTCCAGGGTCCCACTTCCATCATCAACCCATCGAAAGAAGAGCAGCCCGGACCGCCCTTCACCAGGATGATTAACACAGGGCTAACATTTCAGCCACCATAAGACCCTCACATTAAACCAGAACATAAGTCGCTGCCTATCCGCCGTCCGCCTATTCTTAATCATTACAAAGTAGAGATGCGAGGTAACATCTGTGCTCTCAGCCCGTGTAATGTTAGGATCTGCTGATAGGTGACCCGCGAAAATCTTCAGCGGATTGTCTGGATCCTGATGTATGTCTGGCAGTCGTGGAACATAGAATGATGCCGCGGATGGTACTGTGCCATTCCCGAATAGCATCTTAGTTATTGTAGAAAATATGAAGATATGATAATACAAAACTCACCTTCCTGAGGGGCCGCAGTGGCAGGAGAAATGCAAAGTAAAGCCAATAGCCCGAGAAACACTCCGCGGTGACAAGACCTGAACATCGTTACTTGCCTCAAGGGCGCTGGGAGGGTCCCAGGCAAGCCACAGTGTAAGTAGTAGATTGCTAGGAGGTCTTTTAGAGGGTTGCCCGTGGACGGTGGATGTTGTTCGAGGGCCACGTGAAGGATAGTGATGCGGGCAATGCCAGCGGGACAAGGTTTCAAATCCGGCTGTGCCTTGCACGATCACAAATAATAATGTAGGCACACAATACAGCCGCGTAATTCCCAGTTTACTCGGTGAAATCCATCTTTTCAACGAATATGAAGCTATTGACCGCATCCTGGGGCGTCCTAGCCCTCGTTGCGTTCGTCAACGCGCAGTACTTCTCTGAAGGTTGGGCTCCAGGTCAGCCGACGACTGAGGGAGCGCCCGAAGCTACGCCAACATTCGTGTCCCCTCAGAAACCAGTCCCAAGGTCACCACCTTCGCTATCCGAACTAGCTGGTCTCTTCAATCTCAAAAACCTCCTCTCGACTGCACCGGCAGTATCCTTCTTCTCTCGCCTGGGTATCAATATCACCGAGAGACTGGAGGTTGCTGCTGAGGGGACCAAGATATGGGATGAGCGCGTGCCGCTGATCACGGACAACAACTATCGAGACTTGATTGTGAATGAGCCTCTCACAGAGCAAGAGGAGAAGGATAGGACATGGATTATTATCATGTATGTCTCTTATGCACATTTCCCAGGACCTTCAGTCCTAAGCATAACCCCCAGATCTGTCAGTGCCGGAAAGCAGGATGGTATTTCTAAATATATGGACGATGTGTTCGACGCGGCATACAATGAGACACTGCTTGCTGGGGACTTGCGCAATGTACGTTGGGGACGCATAGACTACTTTAACGTTACGGCGGTCACCACGAAATGGGCAATCTGGCAGTGCGTGTCTTCCTGAGATACAAGGAACCAACCACCCTTACCTTTATATCATATAGAGCTCCGTACCTCGTCATCTTGAAGGACCGAGGCCAAACACTCCGCTTTTACAGACCCCATCAGTTGAGACTGAGAGAGGGCGTGATGCGCGATTTCCTAGCAACAGAAGGCTGGGACACAACACCTCCCTGGAAAACTGCATACGCTCCTGGCGGCGATAGGTCCGTGACGTTTTGACCCATCACAACAACCAACTAACGCCCTTCGCAGGGAATTCATCATGGATTTCCTCGCCGTTTGGATGACAAGAATATACAACATCTTTATCCTGATACCCCGCTGGCTTTTATTCGTTCTCTCTGGAAGCATTGCTTCTGTCTTTATTAACATTCTTCACAGGGGGTCCGCCCCGAAAGCACCACGTCAGATGCCAGTCAACCAACAAGCCACAACAGGTACCCCTACCGCGCAGGCTCCTGCCCCAGCAGAACAACCTAGTTCTGCTGTCGCATCCCCATCACAATCTGGGAAGCGTAAACGTGTTAAAGCGAAGAAATAAACGGATTTCTTACCCTGAACAAGGAATCCTCTGATGCTGCGCTACCAAATTTTTGGGAAAGGTGATAAAACCCAGGCTGTGTCACGCAGTTGAGCGATGGCATATTGTTTGTAAAATACTATACTTTTTGTGTTGTGGACATAGGAATGCTGTACAATGCACCATCTGAAGATAGGACAAATAAGTCTAGATTGCATAGATAGCTAAACAATCTTCAAATACTCTAATCATACCTACATCAACGCAAACGGCGCCTGGCGATCGGACAGCCTAGGGAAAGCGTTATTCGAAGCCAAAACAACCATCTGTTTCTCATGACTGATATACCCCCTCATGAGCCCTTTGTATATCATGTTGGCTACAAGACATTCGGCTTCCTCCTGAGAAACATCAATTCCTGATATTATGAGAGATGAGTGGAACATTGATATCGGAATACGAGTTCCCTTGTTTGAGGCGACCCAGCTGGTCCGAAGAGAAGTGTGATAAGAATATACGCCTTCCACTCCATGACAGTAAAGCAACTCACACCCTTCGGAACAAACCCCTCAAACACAACTCCCTAGCCTTTTCGAGGGTTAGATAGAGGTTGAGTTCAACCAATCTTCTCTCCCAGTGTTCCAAGGCACGGTCATACGCAGCTACATCACCGACACGGATAGCAGATATAAATGGAGCAAAAAGTTCTTGAAGTAATGGAAATCGACGCATTAATTCCGGAGATGGGAGATGGCCCTTTAGTATTCGAAGTGGAAGCAGGTAAATTAGGATGCGTCTGTTCAATACGCAATCAATAGATGTAAAGGTTTTTTTGCATCGTTGACATACTCTTGATTCCTGTGATGATCGATGTGGCAATGATAAAATGCGAGAGTTAGTTCTTGTTCAGCCTGAGACACATATTCACTTCAAGTTGAAAATGAGAAGAAAAGAGAACTCGACTAACTTTGCTATACTCCTCATTCAAGAAACTTAGCATTCCCAGGTAATACCGATATGTCACCTTGAGCCAGGTTAATCAAGTGAAAAAAGTTGTAGTACACTCTATTCGGTTCTGCGATACTTACCTGATGAGATCGTGGGTACGCCGATAGTGGAGGCATATCAGTATTCGCATCTAGCGCTCTGAGAACATTTTTGGAAAGAGATATCCGTTTCACCTGGAGCAAGCCAAAGACATAGCGTGGAGGAGTGATTCACACACAGAAAATAAACACTTGCCCGAAAGTAACTCTTCAGAACGAGACCCACAACATAGTAAACTCCCCATTTTCGTGATTGATCGGGGGGGGACATCCTTGGGAAGAAACGATTAGTTGATAAATGCACGATGTATGATCCCATCCACCTATCAGTCATACAGTTTCCAAATGCCTTGACGATTATTCTCGCGGCTTCTTCCATGGATTCACTTTTCTGTCCATTGTATTTGGCATGGGTATCAGCCTAATGTAACGAGTGAGACTTGTTTACACGAAAAGAGCGGTGCTTTACGTCGAAAGCCAGATCCCTCAGATCACGGAGAATTGAGAATAATGCGGGCAATGTCCACCCTCGGTTTTCGGTGAAAAACCGATAGAAAAGCCTATCTCGGTATGCTCGGTGAGATCACCGTGAGCTATACACAACACTCACTCACGATACCAATTGTGATTGTTCTTTGAATGCCTCCCCAGGCCTGCGCTTCGCGATATGCGTACATGTCAAGACATATTGGATTGCAATTTCATCCCATGGGCTTTGCATGCTACCTTCATATCGGCTGAGGCTTACGCGCTAGGCATCCAAGTTCAAATAAGAGGGTTTGATTAAGCTTAAATAACATGTACCGTTGGATTTCGAAACTCCTTCACGAGGTCCTTGCCATGAGGGCTTGTCGGGCGTAATAGGTATGCTAAATTGGGCCCATTCTCCGCCAAAAGTGCGTCGTTGAGTTGGGTCGTGAACGTCGGAAAGTCCATCGGCATCGTTGCAGATTTTATTCGTTACGATTCGTCCACTTTGTGAGGTGATATTATAAGGCAATATCGCAAGGTTGAACTCTGAAATTGGCCGGACAAGCACAAGCATGACTATTTTCAACCACGTGATCTAAAGTCTAGACGCGTTTCACTTTTCAGAATGTTATGTAGTTGTGTCATTGACATCATACCCATTTCGATCACGCGTAAATCGCAACAGTCACGAAGGTGACCAATCGACCCCACCCCGAATCTTTTATAACCCACTGCTTATAAACAAGAAGTCTCCCTTTTTCAAACCAACAGTTAGTACTACCATGGCACTCCAGCCTTCCCTCAAACCTCTTATCGTCGCCGGCCGCGTCGACGCGCCCCATACTCTCGATCTATTCTGTCAGTAAGAATCCTACGATGCTTTTGGGCTGTCACTTACCTTGATTTTTAAAACAGTGGACTATGTTTGCCCATTCAGGTACCACCCAGCAGGGGTGCGGGTACGACGGCTATGCTGATCTTATCCACATCAACAGCGCTAAGATGGCCCTTGCGATTGAGAATGTCCTTAAACCTCTCCTCGGGCCTGGCGGGAAATATGACGGCAAGGTGAAAGCCATTGTTCGACTCCAGGTCCAACCTTGGCATTCCTCCTCCACCCTCACCCACGAAGCGGCGCTCGCAGTACGTCATGGTCAACATGTATTCTCGTTTTCTCATCACTATTCTTATGCTTTCCCCCTCGTTACAGGTTGTGCGAGTCTCCCCGGATAAATTCTGGCCATTTAGTCTTTCTGTGAATCGGTTGAGCGCTTAGATAGCACTGATAACGCTACTAATCGTGCCCTAGCTCTTCAAAAATCAAGGAGATTACTTCGATATCCCAACTTCGACCCTCACACCCTTGCAGATTCGCGAAAATCTTGCTCAGCTCGCGTCAGAAATTATTCCCGCGAGCGCTGTCAATGAATTCAGAGAACTCCTCAAACTGAAAAGCAGCCCGAATGGAGGTGTTGCTGTCACTGACGATCTTAAATACACCAGTGAGTGCCGCCCATGCCATAATGCCGCGAAGGTTTATTTATCTTGACCTGTTTCAAGTCAAATTCTCCAGACAAAATGGTATCCATGTTTCACCGACCGCCCTGTGGGATGGACTGGTCGCCAACGAGGTTTCCAGTGGATGGGGAGAAAAGGAGTGGGAGGCATTTTTATCCGCCAAAGTCTCTGTTTAACCATGTATACATGAACCAAATCTATTGATACTGTCCAAATACCTATTATGAGTCTATATCGTAATCTGATACTAATACAAGATTATCCGCGTGATTATAGAATAGATGTTAACGAGATTTCGAGCGGGACGACGGATCATAAGGGCGACCTATTGGTAGCCAATTCGTGCGTTTTCATAAGATGGCCTGCGGTGAGCGGGTTCTGGGGGTGGGCTGCTCCGGACGATAGTCTGCGGGCCATTAGAACCGAAGCCCATGATCATCTTACTGCCGAGAGAATTAAAGTCCAAGCGTGCGCCGACTTTAAAGGTATCGGTTTTCCAGATCCGCTGGTAGATGTATGAGTCGTTGAAAGGGAGGTTGATAGCTGTCGAGGGATCAATGTTTGCCAAATTGACCAGAGATTTCAGCCAGATACGAAGGCGATGGGAAGCTCCAACAGGTTGAGAGTTGATCGGAACAGAGCTGTGAAAATTCATGAGATGTTTTTTTATATCGACTTCGAACATGTGGCCTTACTATATGAGAAACGTAGTTGTGCGCGGGTCACCATCGATGCGAAGCTTCAGGTCATCAAATAAGTTCCCGCCCACTCCGTTGAGCTCGTAGTCCAGAGAATATTTGTACAGGCCATCACCTACACGATGCCATCTATATATTGCGTGTGAGCTGACACACCCATTCCGGAGAGAAGATGGAATATACCGAACAACGAAGGTCACAAGAGCCCGCCCGCAAAATCCGTGGTAAATTTGGGACTTGGAATCCACGCTCCTCAGACGGAAGAAGGAAGCGTCCGCAATGGAATTGAAGTCAAGATCCTTGCCCACCCATAACTCGTCGTCACCGAATACTCGGTGGTCGGCTCCATTCACTCGTAGCCACACTCGAAGGGAGTAAAGCGATCCAACAGGAATACTTGTTTTTCCTGGAAAGACACTGGTCGCGGCACATTAGTGCTTTCATATTTCGTGGGATTTGCTGGGTGTGATACCTACAATACAACAAATTCCAATTGTCGGGGATCGATTGATAGGTTCAGTTCCACTGGTGTACATAACGTTCGTTCGATGCCATTTGTTCGTAAGGAAAGCCGAAATGTGTACTTTCCAGGGGATGCTTTTCCGGAGTGGGGTTCGACTCTGTGGGGACATTAATTGATTTTGATCTCCACAACCCTCCGATTAAGCACGCACGATATCAGAAACTGAAGCGGTGTTGCCCCCGCAAGGAGATGGTACGTGTAAACATAGTGCTCTCGCCGGACATGAGGGAGACTTGGTCTCCGCAGCAAACTGTAGAGCGATGAGCTCTCTCTGCAAGTCACAAGGCATAGACACTGTACGGACTTCAAAGGGGGAGTAGAGCTACCATAGCTGCTAGATTCCCAATGTACAATGCTCCGTGTGCTTGCATTCGTACCATTGCTATTGCTGATTTGATGCAATTGATGTTAGGAATGGTCCCGAATCATGAGCGCGTGCAAATGTACCTTCGGCTAACAGCAGCATCGTAATCAGGGCATACGTCAACACCGAAGGTCTGTAATCGTTCAGTAAGAGAAGTCATGATGGTCGCGGACATCGCGACGAAATGCAAGTGGGCTGAGGGTCATTAAGAGCGCTCAAGGTACGGCAATGAGTGTCGCGCTAAACCGAGCTTTATAGCTGATATCCTGAGAGTTGATGATCATATAACCGCCTCGAATGTGATGAACTCTTCCAGATTCTGTACAGCTTCTCATCCCCCTTAGACGTGTCATGTTTTCTTGGTATCTGATTACCTGCTGACCAGTTTCATCATTCGGGCCGAGGTCACGCGGAAGACCCTGCGACGCCCATAAACCTACCTGCACGAGCGCGGGCGTACCGTAATATGTCAAAATTTCGTGTTTCGTTGCGCATATCACTGCTATGTATGACATCGACATAGTGCGTCGTCCGACTTACGAAGAGTAAATCAGTAGGTATGTCGAACACGTTGCTATAACGGTGTTTCATCGTCTACCCGTCGTAGTCACCAGGCGCGAAGTGGCACTCGTTTGTGATGGAGTGTATGTTGTCCATATGGTTTATCCAGTGACTTGTGCTCCACTATAGTGAAGCTGTGTTGGGTTCTTCTGTGGGCGAGTACAGAATATCTGCCTACTCGGAATTGAGGAAAGGTATCACGCTTGGAAAAATCCCGGGTCTTCTCTCTATTTCAATCCGGGCTTATTGCACACTGTTTCTCAAGACAATATTCTTGTAGTTTTTCGACTATCTATGCCTATGGCAGGTCTACTCTGACGGTTTCCCCTGTACTTAGTTTAGCAACTTGACAAGTTATGCAGTGAGTGATTGTCGCACCCTGATCAAAGAATAAATCCCCCATGTTGTTCCAATCATGCCTACGGTGAAGCCAACGCCGAAGAGGCCTGCCCAAAAAACCTCTATCAGTCAAAGGAGGAATATAGCAAACGGAGGTTCCTAACCAAGATAGAGCTGAGACCGAGGCAGGCGCTGCATGATCAATCTGTGATCGTTCTGTGAGTGAGAGAAGTATAAGTCAAAGAGGCATCCACATGACACAGAAGAATTCAAACCTGGAGGGCCTTTTGCCGCTCAAGGACGTGGTTAGGCTCTATTCCGCATAACGGTCAGGAATGCACCAAAATGTAGGGGTAACTGTTCGTACTGTTATAGAGGGCAGAGAGCATGGCTAGCGGCGGACTGAGCGAATGTGGTGGGGTAGTGGCAAAACGGAAATTATGTTGTACGGGAGGTTGCGGAGTTTTCCAGTCGGAAATCAACCGAGAGCCGAGGCCTTTTCTCGACCATGGCTAGTGGCGACCGCGTCCGTGTCAGAGTATGTTCGTCCATCGCTTTCCTCGAGTCATTCGCCTTTCGTTCTTATATGGTCAACTATCTAGGGTGTCAGCATCTTTCGTCCCATAATCTATGGAAACACAGCCACGGTTTTAACGCCCAAGGAGAGGGAGTCACTCAGCTCACCCGATCATACACACAAATGGACCGTCGCCGTTCGTAGTGCTGCCTCTGCACCAGATTCTGAACAAGTTGGCGGTGCAGACGATCTCGGCTACTTTATCAAAAGGGTGACGTTCAAGCTACACGATACGTATCCCAATCCAGCTCGCAGTATGTGAAATCCGGTTGTGATGTGGAATCCCCGTTTCATATTTTTTGTATTTTAAAGACATCGATAAACCACCATTTGAAGTCTCAGAAACTGGGTGAGTTTCCCCTAGTACGAGGCATAATTCTTACTGAACAGACTATTCCAGATGGGGCGAATTTGAGATTCAAATACGCATCACTCTCATCCCAGAAGCTGGGGAGAAGGCTATGGTCATGTACCATCACCTCAAGCTTCATCCGTGGACTGCTAGCGGGGAACCTGAGATCCCTCCTCTTGATGTTGCTATCAAGGCCGGTCCAGTCTATTCTTGGCAGTACGACGAAGTCGTTTTCAATGATCCCTACCAAAATTTCCTGAACCTGCTCACGTCACACCCGCCCACTCCATTACCCAAGGCGAAGAGGAGACCAGTCCCTTTCCATCTTGCCAATCCTGGATCTCTCGAAGCATCAAAGGGAGGTGTGCCTGAATTTACTACCCAGATGGAAAAAGAAGAGGCAGACCGGCTCGAGGAGGCACGCCAGGCAGTCATTGCAGAGCAAGACCGTTGGAGAGCTATGTTGATTGAGAAGGAAAAGGAGGCCCAGAGGCTCACGAAACAGATAGCGGGTACTGAGTGATTAGATGGGAATCATTGTAAATATTAACCTGTGTAATATATTCGTAATACATTGTCAAGAATTGTCACCTCATACGGTAAGAGCACTCAGTGCCAGGCAGCCCATCCTGGATACATCTTCCCCTATTGAAGTGTCAATTGAAAACACTCTTTCGATAACATCAAGGCACCTACAAGATTTGCGGAATCTGTAGCTTCCTGAATAAGCATTTGGACCAGATTGCTTGTCGATATCTCCTTCTCTTGTCTCTCTTTACTTGTCGAATATATGCCTTTCAGCTTTTTCTCAATGGGGTTCAAGGCATTCTTGGCCAGCATTCGCAGATCCACAGAAGGCTTGACGAGATTCGCTTTGTTGCTTCTCCTAGATGGTTCTCGCTCCTGTTTTCAATAGCCTTGAATCAGACATAGTAAAGGATGTGGGGAAGATGGCCCTTACAAGTTTGCGTTTTTCATCCTCCCATTCAACGAGTGGATCGTGGATGAATGCATCGAGTACGCTCATCAGAGAGTCCTTGTTGTCACGCAACAGCTGCATAGTGACTTCACAAGCAATACGGAAGACACCTACCACTGGTTTCAGTTATTCAGTTTAGAGATTTGGCCTCGCCTCGTACCTTCGACACCCGTTATGCCGAGTCCATCGATCATGTTCTGTGTGAGTCTAAAGGGCACCCTCTCTGGCGTTTCTAGCGTTTTCCCCTAGATTTTAAAAATGAACATCAAATAAGAGGACAATGGTTGACACCACTGACCTTCTCGAACAAACAATTAAAGTCGACGTGTACAACATCACCGGTATTACTGTCGAGTAATATATTTTCGCAGTGTCGGTCACCCAGCCTAAGTGTTGTTGGCATAGGTCGAACGCAAAAGAGAGGCACAATGAACCGACCCTAGAATAAAGCCAACCATAGACATCACAGCTGCTGTTCTACCATAGGACAACCTGCTGGCAAGCCACGCTGTAGGCTCCGGAAAAGTTTCAACAAACCAGTCGTGGAAGATTGGCGGGAACCTGATATTCGTTCGATTTTCATACATTTAAGACGCAGTGATAGATGACTGACATGGGAAGGATTTTTTCCACAAACATCTCTCCACCTTCCTTGTCTTTGGCGTCCTTGATTCTCTTGAAAATATCATTCATCTCTCCACTCTGAA